>OZ004704.1:108740830-109368330 GCA_963924515.1 Vespertilio murinus | reverse complement strand
GATATGAATTTATTGCTTCCACATAATTGAAATCAGTATATCTAAAATATGCTTTTGATATTTTTAGGAACATAAAAATGCTTATATAGGCATAATGTTAATTTTAAGGGCTATGCATGATTTGTCATAATATACTCAACTGCTTTTTCATTTTGAATGCACTTTCTAGATTTTCTCCTCTATTTTCCCCTCTATTTTCAGAAGTACTACAGTGAATATCTTGATATGTTTGACTTTTTTCCTTTTTGAGAATATTTCTTAAAGTGAATTCTCAGAGGTATGAATACAAGGTCAAACTATACAAACGTTTTCCAAATTACAGTCCAAAAGACAGGTAGCTTATTTTATTTGTTATAGGGTCCGTTGACTGTTTAGGTACACAGCGTTCTCTATTTCATCTGAGAAAAGGGCAATCTGTTTTTCAAATCTCTAACCTTTACAGTATTTCAAGATACATACTTTTTTATTTAAACAATTTTTATCCTGTTAATACAGTTCGCATCAATCCTCAAATTACAAAAACTTCCTGATGATCTTGTAGGCAACTGACAGGATGCACTTTTGAAGGTGATTTGGTTAAGAGATAGATGTAGGATATTTATATGTGGAATCTAAAGGACAAAACAAATGAAGAAACAAAACAAAACAGACTCATAGGTACAGAGAATAGACTGGTGGTTGACAGAGGAGAAGGGGGTTGGGGGATTGGGTGAAAGAGGTTAAGGGATTAAGAAGTACAAATTGGAAGTTACCAAATCGTTACAAGGAAATAAATTATATCATAGGGAATAGAGTCAATACTATTATAATAACTATTTATGGTGCCAGATGGACACTAGACTTATCAGGGGAAATCACTTTGTAAATTACATAAAAGTATAACCTCTATGCTGTTCACCTGAAACTAATAAAATAACTAGAAGCCTGGTACACAAATTTGTGCATGGGTGGGGTCCCTCAGTATGGCCAGTGATCGAGGCCCATTGGGTGCCAGCCAGCCAAGGGGAGCAACTGGAGGATGTTGGCTGTGGGAGTGCACTGAATACCAGGGGGCAATTCCTGCATTGTGCGTCTGTCCCCTGGTGGTCAGTGCAAATCATAGTGACTGCTCAACCAGTTATTCTGGTTGTTTGATTGTAACCATCACTTAGGCTTTTATATTTATAGACTAGAGGCCCGGTGCACAAAATTCGTTCTTGGGGAGGGGTATCCCTCAGCCCAGCCTGCACCCTCTCCAATCTGGGACCCCTCGAGGGATCTCTGACTGCCCTTTTAGGCCCGATCCTACTGGGCATTCAGATTTCCCTCTCACAATCCTGGACTGCTGGCTCCCTGCCTTCCTGATTGCCCCTAACTGCTTCTGCCTGCCAGCCTGATCACCCCTTAAACACTCCCCTTCCAACCTGATTGATGCCTAACTGCTCCCCTGCCAGCCTGTTTGCTCCTAACTGCTGTCCCTACAGGCTTTCACCCCTAACTGCCTCCCCTGCAGGCCTGGTCACTCCTAACTACCCTCCCCTGCAGGCCTGGTTCCCCCCAACTGCTCTTTCCTTTAGACCTGGGTCCCCCTCAACTTTCCTCCTCTGCCAGCCTGGCCACCCCTAACTGCCCTTCCCTGCAGGCGTGATCGCCCCCAACTGCCCTCCCTTGCAGTCCTGGTCCCTCCCAACTGCCTTCCCCTGCTGGTCATCTTGTGGTGGCCATATTGTGTCCACATAGGGGCAGCCACCTTGACCACATGGGAAAAGCCATCTTGTGTTGGTGTGATGTTCAATTTGCATATTAATCTTTTATTAGATAGGATATTTAATGTCAACTCTAATTGAAAAAAGTAATGTAAAGATGAAAAGACCAAAAAAAAGTAGATTTAAGTAAAATGATCTGTGTTATATCTAAGGTGAATTGCAAACCAAAATTTGTGATGACTTTATAGTTGTATCAATAGGTTTCTGCAATTTTCACAAAGCAAAGTGAGCAGTATAGATTACTGTTGAAATTATTGATATGAGACCAATATTTGAGAATATATCATAATTCTTCAAATAAAATATTTAGTATTTTGTAGAATATTTATCTATGGAATTATTTATCCTTCACATTTTCTAAAATGTTCATGATATACACTAGCATCTCAAGTTAAAAATAAAATTTAAAATTAATTTTAAAGATTATTTCTGAGTGATTAATTTACACTCACACAGCATGGTTATCATTTTTGCAGAAAGTAGCATGGTTCTTTGGAAAGCACATAGTTCATGCAGTTGGAAGGATTTCTTTCTAATTCTGAAGACCTTGCCCCTTTATTGAACTAACTGGTGCTATTGAGAGGCTGATCTCAGTGCCAGATGTCAGAAATTCAATATTAAATAAAATGGACATGATTTTGACCCTCATTGAATTTCCATATAGTGGGAGATACAGAAAAAAGATAAAAAACTTAGTCATTCCATGCAATGGGGACAATGACAGGGGCAATAGAGGGCATACTGAACAAAAGCATTTCTGAGGTTAGTGAAGGCTTCTAGGAGCATGTGAATTATGCTATTATGATTAATACTAGAGGCCCAGTGCATGAATTTGTACATCTTGAACGGAATTGTGGGCTGTGAGACTGTGCTGGGCCCATCCTCCATGTCCCTGCCCAGCCCCTCCCACCATGGTCCTAAGTCCCCTGTCTGCCAGCAGCCCCGTTCCTGCTACCACCTCTCCCATGTGCTGTCAGTGCTGGCCCCACTCGCACCTACTGATGGTGTGGAGTGATTGGGGCTGTCACCAACAGCAGGTGCAAACAGGGCCAGAGCCATCAGCAGGTGCGAGTGTCAGCGGCTGCCCTGATCACCCCTCAGGAACAGGGGGAGGTGGAGAAGCTCTCAGGAGAGATCAGGGCTGGCATCTGCCACTTGCAGCCACTGAAGGTGCCGAGTGACCGGGACCAGTGCTGGGCACCAGCAGTGGGTGCAAGCAGTGCCTCCAGTGCTGGCTGTGGGTGCGAACGAGGCCATCACTGGCAGTGGGGGCTGGAGGCAGCTGTCTTCCCTGATAACCCTTCAGTTGCAGGGGGGAGGTGGAGAAACCCTGAGGGCCAACTGGGGCTGGCACTGGGTGCCAGCAGCAGGTGCAAGTGCTGGGCAGACCGCAGAGTGTGGGAGCAAAGAATTTTCAGTAACCACCAGAGGCTTGACCCAATGCCAATGACCAATGCCCCACCTTGGTCTGACGCTCCCTGCTCACCTGCTCCACTATTCTGCCACGGCTGATACCTGCCATGTTCCATCTCTGCCACCTGTTGCCGATGCTCACCATGTTCTGTTCGCACCTTCTGGAGGTCAGCATACCTCATAGTGACCGGTTGTTTGGCTGTTTGGTTGTTCCACCATTCAATCTCTTTGCACATTAGCCTTTTGTTATATAGGATGTGCCAGGTGGTGTGCCAACCACTTTACAGGCATTATTTTATTGAATGTTTACATAGTTTATGAGATGAATATTTCTGTTATCCTCATTTCAAATATAAGATGAATTAGCGAGGTTTAACTGTCTTAGGTTTACACTAAGGAATGATGGAGATCTGATTCAAACAGGGGATGAGTCCAAAGTCTGAGAACCTGCTGTGGCACTATTAGCTGAAAGATGAGTGTTGTCCATATGGGGAAAGAGTTTGGGGAAGGGAGGAAAGAGAGAGCATTCTAGGCAGAGAAAAGATCCTGGGTCAAGCTATATAAGCTAGAAAAAAATAAAGCATAAGTTCAAGGAACTTTAAGAAGTTTTTTATGGAGGTTTCTTTAAATATAAAGAAGAAAATTACATGAAATAATTTTAGAAAGGGGTAGTCAGTCCATGAAAAACATTTTAAGCTAAATAGGTAACTTTGAACTTTATTGTGAGGCAGAGTGGAGTTATTGGAGGGTTTTATTAAGGAACACTGCCATGACTACCATGTGTAAACTGGTTTAGAGGGAACAAAATTAGAACCAGAGGGAACAGCTAGGAGTGGTAATCTAGATACTAGATAATGGTAACAAGGCTAGAGGAGTGACAATGAGGATGATGCCTAGAGGGATTACTTGAGAATTAAAAGGATTTAATGTTTGCCTTTTTTCTCATAGAGGTAGAAAGGCTTCACGAATGTGGTTATGTTTCTGATACGGAGCAAAAGGGATGACACCTTTTATTGCCATAGGGAACAATGGATGATAAAGTTCGTGAGGAAAATTATGAGTTCAGTTTTGGACATAAGTTTAGATAGCTTTGGAGATATGTAATATATGATAGGATATATAAATCCACAGTTCAGAGAAATTAAAACAGGGCATTGTGTGGTAGGAAAATTATTTGCCCTCTACCCTTCTAGATTCCTGGCTGAGACACTCCTGTAATATAAAGACAGACTAACAGGAGAACAACAAACATCTTAACAACATGTAACTCCCCCAAATAACTGAAGCCATCACCTTAAATACCATCTTTGCCTTCAGTACCATCTTTAGCCAAAGACAAAAGAAGATGTTGGAGTGGGGAGCCAGTTATGGGAGGTAACCAGAAAAAGCAGAATACAAAAAGTTGTCATACAGCCTTAAGTCACTGCTTCCTCCAATGATACAAGTTTCTAGAAACTCAGTCATTATTCACTTCCCAGAATAGACAGGAAGACACACTCTCAAATGATGAAACATCCTATAAAAGTAAAAGGGTGACTTCTACTGGTTTTCAGCGCTTCTTCTGTGTCTGCAGTTTCTTCAAAATAACCAGCTCAAGATAATCCTTATACCAAAGAGATATTTTAGGATGGCAAGATTTTTCTCCCCTCTGCATCAGAATTTGTGATTTACTTCCCCTGATGGTGTTTATGAGGGATTCACGTTCATGTAATACACAGAGTGAGAGAAGCACAAGGCCCTGGACAGCACCAGAGGAACAGCAATGTGTGAGACCAAGAGCCTGCAACGTGACTGAAAAGGACCCTGAAATTAGAAGAGGCAATCCCACAAAAGTGCAGTGTTGCAGAGAAGGAAGAAATTAATTGAAAAAAACCCCCACAAAAAACAAAAAAACATTAAGGGTCAAATGCTGGTAAGAGTTGTGCGGCATTGAATGGAAAGTGACATTTATGATTTGGGTGAGAGTAGCTTTTATTGAGTGTTGGGGTAGAAATCAGACTAAGCCATGAATGGGAGAAAATGTTGCCATCCATTATGGTTAACTTGGTGAAGAAGTTTGACTGTGATGGGTATAGACAGATGGGCTAAAGTCATATGTGAATCAAAGAAGAAGTTTTTTGGTTTTGTTTTAAAAGGTAGGAGAAATTTGAGTATTTAAATGTGTTAATGGGAATGAGTTGACAGGGAGGGGACAGGTGGAAATTAGGAAATAAAGAGATGCTGATATCCTATATAATAAAAGGCTAATATGCAAATTGACCAAATGGTGGAATAACCCATTGCTACGACACACACTGACCACCAGGGAACAGACAGTCAATGCAGAAGCTGCCCCCTGGTGGTCAGTGTGCTCCCACAGAGGGAGAAGCCGGGCTCAAGGCTGGCAAGTGCAGCAGTGGTGACAAGAGCCTCTTCTGCCTCTTCTGCAGCTCTAAGGACCCCTCAGGGGATGTCCGCCTGCTGGCTTAGGCCCACTCCCTTTGGCTTAGGCTGGCTTAGGCTTCCTCATTATGTCTCCTGCTTTGATTCTAATGTGTAAAATAAACTGCAAGACTGCCATCCTCCAAGAGCAAAATCTTAATCTGTTGAGATTTTGCTTCCTGGAAACTGTCATCAGTTTGGCTCAAGTAAACTCATAAAAATTCTCTATGTTTCTTACATCACTGACAGGGGACATGTGGATAGAGCTAAGTATCTAGGTCATCGTGGCGATAGGTTCAGGAAGAGCCTATTTGATGGCTTCACTTCCTTGTGAAATGAGAGAGGTCATCTGCTCTGACTGAGGGAGAGTATATGAGAACAGCTACTGAGATGCTCTAGAGCAGTCACACATTAGAATCACCTACAGAACTTTTAAACTCTGTATATGAAGATCCAACACTGTTTTAGTTAGAATCTTTAAGAGGTGAGGTCCAATAGTTACCATTTTTTAAAAGATCTTGAGGTCATTATATTGTATTCTCTTGGTTGGGAACTATTAAAAGTATTTTTACCTATCGTTTTTACCTATTGAACTAATAAAAGGATTTTTACCTATCCGCTCTGTGACCAGAAATAGTTACTTAATATTTCTGTTTCATTTGTCAACTGGGGATAATAAAATGTACTTGGCAAGGTGCTCTGTGGAACAGATGAGCAGAAGGATAAAGCAACTAGCTTAGTCCCTACATGGTGAATTTTGAGTAAATATTGGTTTTGTCCTTTGTATCCAAATAGAAAATAATCTTAGAAACGTGTTTTACTTCTAATACTTGGCTGTCCCATGTACTAGTACTTAGGACATGAGGATAGCTACATTGACTTCATTGCAATAAAGGGGACAAATGTTTTGGATGTCCCTTTATTCCTTTATTCCTTTATTGCTATCACAGTAGTTTATTTTCAGACTTACATAGAACAGATGTTCATCCGACTTGTTTTGATGCTTGTCTCTCTTTTTAATATTCAGACATCTGACAGTATAGATTTCTTTATAGAAAGTATATGTGTTTTATCTATAATTCTATTTCATCTTGCTTTTTATCTACCCTTCCTTATTCTGAAACTAGTTACATGTCTATCTTACAACAGTTACTATCTGAAGCAATGACTTTTTAAGGATGACCTTCCATTTTTTGGGAAGGTAAACAAATCACGGCACAGATATGGCATATTTACTCTCTGTCATTTTTTCCCTTGACACAAAGTCATTTTCAGCAATGTATTTGTTCTCCAAGAAAATACAGACCATATGCTAAATCTATATATATAAAAGGCTAATATGCAGTGTGTCCCCTGAGGAGTTCGACCAGGAGACTGGGAGTTTGATTGCTCGCTATGACATCGGCTGACCACCAGAAGGCAGCATGGAATAAGGAAGGCACTGGCTAGCAGCCATAAGGAAGGCCCCATTGGCCTTGATCACCAGCCAGACCTAGGGAACCTACCCATGCATGAATTTCATGTACTGGGCCTCTAGTATTAAATAAAAAGAAACCTCAATAATAATACCAATATATCGGTTAACATTCACTCAGCTCAAACTGATCATATTATGCTATTGAAAGAATCATCTGGTACTCTTCTAGTATTCTTCAATAATAATATTATATATACATTTCCATAACACAAATGTGCCACACGTTCTTTATTATACCACTTTTATTCACAGAGATCACTGATGCTTTTTCTTGTCTCAGACGGGTTTACTGTGAAGCAGACTTTGAGATGGCGTTCAGCATGTCGGGCATTTGTTAGAGACGGCTCTCGGGATCCACGCCTATAAAAGTGGAGGACTGGGTAGAGGGAGAAGTTGAGTGATTAACCAGACTCTGTGGACCCTATGGAGAGCTCTGGAAGTAGGATGGATCTTCAATGTTGTCCCACGCTGGGGTGAAGTGGATGAACCTTTAGACAAATGAATGCTAAATATGTGTGGAAAGAGGTGAGCCCTGAACACAGTGGTTTTCTTCAGCTGAGGCAATCCCCAAAGGGAGCTCATAAGGATGGTCATCTTCCTGCAACACTCCCACCAGAAGGGGGAATAAGTCTTCATTCCTGAAGGGAATATGACATCATGATCATATTTCTCTTTACAATTTCTCTGTACTAGTGAGTCTAAAGACACAAAGTCCTTCAGGATGCGTAGGTAATTAAAGAAAGGAAAGGATGTTCATCATAATTTAATGCTATCGTTTTTGATTTATCTTTAAAAAGTGCCCCATTCGTTGATATAATATTTAGTGAGAAACCACCATCAGCAGTTCTGAACTGTATAATTCTTTAGTGGTGCAAAGTCAGATAAAATCTTGATTCCTCAAGATTAGTGATACTTAGTAAAAGAGGCTTTAAACTCACTCAACAATTATTTCTGAACTTCACTCTCTGTCATTCACTGTGCATGTCTACAGTGTTGGACAAAACCAGCATAGTCTTGGATCCTATGGAATTTATGGAGCATGTAGAAACAGACATTAAACAAATAGTCATGCAAATAAGTACATGATTATAAATTGTGGTAAATGTTTTGAAAGAAAAGCAAAATATGCTGTGAGAGGGGATCAGAGGTGAAATTTCTTAAAAATGGGTAAGGGGAATGACTCTCTGAGGAAGTGTCATTAGATGAGACCTGGAGGTGAACCAGGTGGGGACAAGGGCACTTGAGACACAAGGGAGAGAATATGTTAAAGCTGAGAAAGAGCTCAGGTTTTCTGTCCTTGCCCCCAAGTTATGGCAGGCATCACAGTGGGCAGGAAGAAGAATTTTGCCAGGTAGATAAGGCTGGAGACTTGGTCTAGGCAAGCTCAGGTTGAGTCCAGACCTCAGGGGCAAGCATGGGCTGTTGCTATTCCCCAGGTACCATGCAGAATATGGATTCCAGCATAGATAATGATTGAAAGAACACATAGGACAGCATCTAATCAGATGAGGGACAGGGTAATGCTTAAGCAAAGCTTTAAATATAAGTGCTCCATTGTACCAGTAAGGGGCAGGAGAGGGTCCTAGGGTGAGAAAACAGTATGTTGGATTTTACACAGACTTGAAACTCTGTCGCTGGTCCTGGGTTCCTATGATTCGTTTTTATAGATGTAACTGAGGAATCTAGGGTTAAAGAAAGTACAGAGGCTTAGAAGTTGAAGCTGAGGAGTTTTTCCTTTATTTAGAAAACTGTGAAGCACCAGTAAAGGCAATAAAGCAGAAAAATGACATTCTAGGGAGGATATTAGAAATATAACTCTGATAGCATGTGGAGTAAAGATTTGAGAGTGGTAAGGTTAGTGATAGAGATAATAAGTGAAGAGGCTTATTTTAAGGCATTGGAGCTAAAGAGGAAGGAACACAACCTAGAAATATTAAGTATGAATGTATATACTACTATTTCACTTTTCAATAATTTTGATTTAATATTAGAAATCACTGAGCAATTTTGATAGTTGGAAATGACAGTTACTCTCTTTGAGCTCTGAAAATACAATATAAATTTTGCATAACATTTCTCTTAGGGACATATTATGAATATTGGCACTAGTATGTGATTAGGAAGTACAGTGTAACCTAAGTTTTAATAAAAGACCAAGCTGGTATTTGTTTTAGTAGGAGACTAAGTAAAACCTTGTTATATAAGTCTTTTTGTGGAGCAGAGAATTGTGTATTCTGAAATTAAATTATTTTTTTTAACACTTATACATTGTTTAGAAGTATCTGTGTTTTTTTGTCTCTACTGTATCAGCTAATATAAAAAGTTTGACCAAATTTCTTTCTATTTTCTTAATTATCACCCAAGGATATATTTAGAGAGAGGAAGGAAGAAAGAAAGAGAAACACACAGAGAGAGACATTGATGTGAGAAACACATCTATCAGCCTCCCTTACACATCCCAACTGGGATTGAGCCCATATGCTAGGTATGTGCTCTGACTAGGAATCAAACCTGCAATCTTTTGGTGTCCATACAATAAACTACTCCAATAAATGAAGCCACCCAGCCAGGGTATTAATAGAGACTAAATATTAATAGAGACTATTGTTTTGCTCTAAAATAAATCATTCCAAAGTGAACAAAAAATGGTTGCAGAAACAACTATACTGTAAACCTCTACTGTTTTTTAAATAGGAGCCATAGATTTGAAGAGATATGGGTTAAAGTTTTTATCTGTCACTTACTAGTAACAAAATCTTGGGTAAATTATTTAATTTTTAGGACTTATGAGTTGGTCAGAACAAGGAAATTACACTTATTCTACTTATATTTGACCCAGGTCTAAATGAAGATTCTATTTAATTATGACTAATAGAAATGCCTATATAGGCAAAGGATAAGTAAGTCTACACAAAATCAACTTAGAGCTGCATTTGAAAAGTTTTATATGGTGCCTGTCATACTATCTCCATAATTTCTATGAGGTACCGTCATCATCTTATCTGAAAAATATTTATCCTATATAAGAAAACCCTAATATGCAAATCAACCAAAAGGTGGAACGACCAGTTGCTATGATGCACACTGACCATCAGGGGCAGACACTCAGCACAGGAGCTTCCCCCAGCCTGCAGGCCCCAGGCCAGCCAAGGCTGGCACCAGCAGACCCCTCCCCCTGCCGGTTGCCCCACAGTTTGGCCCTGATTGCCAGCCAGGCCTAGGGACACTACCCATGTACAAATTTCATGCTTTGGGCCTTTAGTTTAGTATAAAGAAGATGGCCAAAACTGGTTTGGCTCAATGGATAGAGCGTTAGCCTGCGGACTGAAGGGTCCCGGGTTCGATTCCGGTCAAGGGCGTGTACCTTGGATGCGGGCATATCCCCAGTGGGGGGCATGCAAGAGGCAGCTGATCGATGACTCTCTCATTGATGTTTCTAACTCTCTATTTCTTTCCCTTCCTCTCTGTAAAAAACTCAATTAATTATATTTTAAAAAAAGAAGATGAACATAACTTTACATTTCCCAGTTTGAGATCAATGGAACTGAATTGGTTTTGACTTCCACCAGTTCAGGGTGACCTTGGTTTTGACTTAAAATTAGAATCATATAGAAAAATTGCTTACCATCTATTTCATAATTTGAGCCTTTTCAAGTGATTGTACATAAGAATATTAATTTATTTTCATGTCCTGGAACCAACACATTGGTTCTATTTATATAGTTATAATATGATGAAATCTATAGATTTTTTTTTTCTTAAAGGTGACGAAAAAGATTTTCCATACAAGGAATAAGGACTGTCAATCTTACTAGGTTATAGACACATCCTTAAAGTTTACAATGTTAGCCTGGCCAGTGAGGCTCAGTGGTTGAGCAGAGACCTATGATGCAAGAGGTCACTGTTCAGTTTCTGGACAGGGCACATGCCTGGGTTGAGGGCTTGATCCACAGTAGGGGGCCTGCAGGAAGCAGCCCATCAATGATTCTCTCTCTTCATTGATGTTTCTATCTTTCTCTCCCTCTCCTTTCTTCTCTGAAGTCAATAAAAATGTATTCACAATGTTTACAATGATAAAATTAAGACAATATATCATAACAGTAGACATTAAAGCAAAATCAATATCTCAAAAGGAGGAAGTAAGGCTGACATAGATGAATAACTTCCTGAAGATATAATGTGAATAGAACATATTTCTCCCTGGAATGACAGCCTAGGCAAACTTTGGCCTGTGAGTTTGGGAATCACACAAATAAGAATTTGTTTGAGGTGATAAAGGAAATTTCAATATATACGAGGGCTTTGCCATGTGGATAATTTACTTTTACTTCTGGGTTTTCTACATAGATTGCCTATGAGGCATGTACAAAGGAGTAATAAGCTGGGTTCTATTATAATCCATTGGAAAACTCACTTTGGGGCCATAGGCAAGTTCCTAAGTTTGTTCAAACTTCAACCCCTCCCCCCCAATAATAAATATGAATACTGGTTTTCATTACCTATAACATTGTAATGGCAGTCAAGTGGGATGTTTTAATGAATGTGAAAGCATTTGAGATTAAGGGAAGTGCTTGAAAAATTAATAATAGAGTCTTAGGTCACTTAAGTATGCCTGTATTTGGTGGTTTACAAAGAGAAGTGTTTAACATATACTCTGACACTGGTAAACAGCAATGCCATCAGATATTATATGGAACCCAAAAATAACAACAAGAACAACAAGAAAGCATACCACCAAACACATGCTTTAATGTCACTGAGACCCCCTAGTGAGTGCCTTGAAACTTCTGTTTTTATCATATCTATCAGAAGAAGCTCCTACTACCACCCTTTTATTTTCCAACGTAACAGCAGAGTCCACAGCAGCAGCTGCAGCCCAGACAATAGTCGCAGTTCCAGTTCCTGGTTGGCTTTAGTGCAGCCATCTGGCATCAGAAGCTACTCTGCCTCAAACATTTGCCCACTTCCCTGTGACTATAACCAGTCTGAGTGCCAATGTAGAAAAGCAGCCTGCCTTGAAGGTTGATGCCACCCTGTGACTATGCTTTCCAGTAAGCCAGTACCAGTACCTAAAACTTTCCCCATCTCCAGGCAGCTTCCTCACTGGTCTGTAATGGGAGAGCAGATCTTATAAAACTTCCTGAAGAACAGTTTACTTCCTCCACTCCTTTCATGACAACAGATAGTGGGTTCTGTTTTCCCTGAGAAATAATCATTAGCTCTTTGCTCTGCCTAAAGCATTCTTTCCATCTCCACATTCCTTTCCTTCAGATATCTGCCATCCACTTGTTCTTTTTTAAAATTAATTTTATTTTTGACATTGTTACAGATGTCCCCCCTTCCACATTTATTCTTGAGGCCACAACCTGTAGAAAACTTCCTTGACCTCTTCTGTGTGTTTTTATCAGTAAGTCACTGTGCTTTTCCACATATGAGGACACATATCATTGTTGCTTACTTTTCATTATTTCTCCATTTCAGTATAGGCATATTGCCTCATTAATAGTTGTCTGTTTAATGCTTATCACTGTGTCTGACTCATACTTAAGTGTTCAATAAATATTGAATAAAAAGTGATGCCATCATTCTTTCTTCCCTTCTCCTTCCAAATCTTTATTCTTTTCCCTACTCTGGTTCTCTTCAGATTATCTTTTTGTTACCTTTTCCTTTGACTTCATTTAATACATATTTGTTAGCTGTCACTCTTCTAGGCCTGTGCTTGGCAAACTGCAGCTCGCGAGCCACATGTGACTCTTTGTTCCCGTGAGTGTGGCACTTCCACAAAATACCACAGCCTGGGCGAGTCTACTTTGAAGAAGTGGTGTTAGAAGAAGTTTAAGTTTAAAAATTTGGTTATCAAAAGAAATTTCAGTCATACTGTTGATATTTGACTCTGTTGACTAATGAGTCATATCAGGAATTACAAGTTAGAAAACACATAGTTCTGTTTTTTTAAGAATTCAAGAAGTAAAAGAGATATCTGTGAAATGATGCTGATTAGACAATGGCTTACATGTACTGAATAATTCCTTTTTCACCATTCACATCTTATTTAGTTATCTATAAACTTATAACATAATGTACTAGTTTTCTCTGGGTTATGCTGTGGTAACAGATAACCTCAGAATTTTAGTGTTTTACAATACTAGCTTATTTCTCATAGTACATGTTGACTGTGGCTCAGTTGTGTTCTCATTTTGGGATTTAAACAAAAGGATCAACCCCTATTTTAGAACACTACTTTATTTATTTATTTATTTATTTATTTATTTATTTATTTTTATAATCCTCACCTGAGGATGTTTAGCCACTGATTTTTTTTTTTTTTTAAAGAGAGAATGAGGGGGGAAGGGAAGAGAGAGAAACACTGATGTGTCTGGTTGCCTCATGTTTGCTTCCAGGGCCAGGGATCCAGCCTGCAACCAAGGTACATGCCCTGGACTTTGAGTCAAAACCTTGACCCTTCAGTTTGCTCTAACCACTGAGCAACCAGCCAGGATGGGACACACTACTCTTAAACTTACATTTTATTAGTCAATACAAGTCCCATAGCCAAGCCTGATGGCCAGGTTTTGATGTGTTCTACATATAAATAAATGCTGTTTGCTAAGATTACACAATCAAGAAAATAACGTGTAAAGAGGTAACAATTTGTGGTTAATTAGGGATGGGCAGGAGCTCTGCTTAATGTTTGACTATTGAGAAAATCAAGATGGAAGGAAGAAGGGAGAAAACAAATTCTCAAGAAATATATTTTCAATTTATTTAATTTATTTTTATTTATTTAATTTATTTAATGAAGAGTTGAAGGATAAGTGAACAGATTAGGGACTGTGAAAAAAAGGAAAATAAAATTCTAATAATGTGAGGGTATGTATAACTAGAGAATGGGATTGGTAATGCCCTGTAACAGGGTGAGACCATTTTTGGTAGTGGATACATGTGAGTATATGAAACCCTCAGTTTGAGTCCAAGCTTCTAGAGAAATTGGCCGTGCTTCTTCTGACTAGCCTAGGACCTGCACTCATATCCAACAAGCGTGATTGGAGGGATTATTAGGTAGTAACTTGACAGTGGCCTGAAGGGTTTTAATAAAATGTGAGGTTGTGTGTTTAAGACAGTGTTCATGGAATTGTCTTAGTGAGGAGACCTGTCATTATTCATATTATGTAATCAAGGTATACAAAAGGACTACTTCCACCAGAAAAAAGTGAACAAGTCCTCATGCATAGGTCTAGTATTATAAAGGAAGTCCAAAGGAGGATAATAAGATAATTTTAAGACACCGTTAGCATTTTTACTTATTTAGATTTCTTAAAGAGTAGCCAAAGGTCTTCTATGGGTTTTGCAGATCCAATTGTTGTTCCTGGATTTGTTTATGTTCATTGGATAATAATGTTTTACACTAGAATAACAGATCCAATTGACTGTTCCTGGAACTTTAACTGCCATGGGAATGGAGAAGAAAACTAGATAGGATCCTTTTCCTGATAGGGTTGAGCTGGGCTACAGGGGATCCCTCTTTCCAGTTTTTATCAGAACTTGGGTTCCTGTTATAAAGGGGTTGTGGTAGTTGGAGGTACCGATTCTAATCCACATTTTTTAATAGCTGCTTGGAAATTAGCCAAGGAGGTGACACATTTTACATTCTGATTCAGTTCTTCATCTAACAAGAGACCAGCACTAAGAAAGGGCCTTCCATAGAGGGTCCTGTATGGACTTATCCCTAACAGTCTATAGGAGATGGACTTATCCTCATTCTCAGTAGTGTAACTGGGAGCATTTGAAGCCAGTTTTGAGGGGTCTCCTGGGACAATTTTGTTATTGCTCTCTTTAGAGTCTGCTTCACTCTTTTAAAAATATATTTTTTATTGATATTTTACAGAGAGGAAGGGAGAGAGATAGAGAGCTAGAAACGTCGATGAGAGAGAAACATCGACTAGCTGCCTCTTGCACACCCACTTCTGGGGATGTGCCCGCAACCAATGTACATGCCCCTGACCGGAATCGAACCCGGGACCCTTCAGTCTGCAGACCGACGCTCTACCACTGAGCCAAACCGGTTTCAGCTGCTTCACTCTTTTAATTTCGCCTGGTGACTGAGGCCTCTAAGTGGAGCAGAAATGCCAGGTGATGCCTAGAGACTTACTGACCCTTTGGCTTATAAACCAAGTGAAAGTGGGACCATTGTCACTTTGCAAAGATCAAGGAAGCCCAAATCATGGCAAAAGCTCTTTTAACAATATTTTAGCTATTTCCTGAGCCTTTTCTGTCCTAGTGGCAAACACTTCAACCCATCCTATAAAGTGCCTGTAAAGACCAATAGATATTTGAATCCGTGACATAAAGGTATTTGGGAGAAGTCCAGCTACCAGTCCTTCCCTTGATAAGCCCTTCTCCTTTGTATGAATTCAACTAAGGCAGTGTTCCCAAACTTCTCTCATGATGAGAATCACCTGGTGGAGTTGTTAAAATACAGATTCCTGAATCCCAACTAAAAAGTGCTAAACTAGAATTTTTGGGAACATATAGGTAAAATTGTATACTTAACTATAAAAAGTTAACTATAAAAAGTTACAATATTTTTACCTATATGTTCCCAAAAATTCTAGTTTAGCACTTCTTAGTTGGGATTCAGGAATCTGTATTTTAACAACTCCACCAGGTGATTCTCATCATGAGAGAAGTTTGGGAAACACTGAACTAAGGAAAGAGGTTGTCTTGACCCCTGAGGATTATTTATAGTACAAAGAGGACAGCCTCCACTTATATGTCTGACAGTTTTCTGCATCCCTTTCCCAGTAAATAGGTATGAACAGAATTGCATTATTTGTTTCTTCCGAAATGGCAGGAATCATGTAAGACTTTAATAAATTCCCATCAAATATTCTGGGCAGGTGTATGAGCCACCCCATTTTGTCTTTGGTATATTCATGTTGTCAGCCCAGTCTGTCTCCTCCTTTGTGTGCTGAGGTAGAAGGTTATACAAGTTTATAGAGGTTATCTAGGCTCCCAATATGGCAATTTTTGTTGTGGCTGCAGTCATAGCAGTGTGATTAGCAAACTTATTTTCTATGTTAATCTCACCTGCACCCATTTGAAGCCCTCAACAGTGTGTTACTGCTATTTCCTTCCTTTACGGAGCTGCAGGATGTATCTCCCATATTTTATGTGGATTTGTTTGGCATTTAAATATCCATTTTCCTCCCAAATAGCTTCATGGGAAGGTAGTACAAAAAATGCATATTTAGAGTTAGTATATATGTTCAGTCTTTTTTCTTTCCCTAATTCTAAGGCTCTTGTGAGACCTATTAATTCTGCCAGTTGTGCTGAGGTTAGGGGTGGTAAAGCTTGGACCTCTATTACTTTATGTGAGGAGACAATGGCATATCCAGCATAGCATATCTCTCCTCATAAAACTATCTCCATCTGAAAACTCAACCTCATCTTGATTGAGAAGAGGTTGGTCTTTGAGGTCTGATCTGCTTACATGGACTTGATCTATGACCTCACAGCAGTTGCTGTGAATTGGGTGCAGGCATTAGGGTAGCTGGATTCAGGACAGTGTAATTCTCTATTTTCACTTGAGGATTTTCAATCTGGATGACCTAATATAATCTATGATTGTTAGTAAGCCAGTGGGGCCATTGGGTATTTAACAATGAGAGGTATATAGAGTAATTTCTTTTCCTATGGGTATTTTAAAATCTTCCTCTAAGAGAGAGCAGCTGCTGTGACCACCCTGAGATAGTGGGGATAGACCTGGGACTACTGTATCCAATTCTTTTGAGAAGTACCCAATTGGTAACTTGGTAGGTCCCAAGGCTTTTGCTAAAACCCCTAATATAATCCCCTGTAATTTAGTGACATATAATTGGAAGGGTCTTTCAGAGTCTGGCGAACTCACAGCAAGAGCTTGAGTCAAGACCTTCAAAGGCCTTCTGAGGCCCTTTGTTGATCTTTTTGTCATTGTAAATTAAGTGTTTCCTGCCCATTGCTTTCTTTTAAGGTCTCAGAGGGATCTGTTTTTTCTCCCCATATCTTGGGATTCATAGTCTAAAAAATCAAATTAGCCCTAGAAAGGTCCATAGCCATCTTTGGATGGTGGGCTCTGTCTGGAATATGGAAGATAACCTAGATTCATTCTGAAAAGAGCATTCTTTGTCCAGGAGTTAATACAAGGTCCAGATATTCTACTCTGTTGAAGGATTTGAACTTTATTTTAAGAGACCTTATATATTCTCTCAGCCGGGAAACTTAGGGCTTATATTACATGTTTGTATCCCAATTCTTCAGTAGGAGAACAGAGTAGTAAGTCATCCACATATTGGATGACTTGTCTACCTCCCCACCAAGTGATAGGTCTCTTCAAAAAAACCCTGCCAATGCTTGTACAAATACGTGTGGGCCATCTCCAAACCTTTGGAGAAGAACTGTCCATGTAAGTTGTTTATATCTTTTGTTCAGAATTGGCAATTTGGGCCTAATGGGGTACTAAAGAAAGTATCTTTCAAGTCCAATATTGAGAATCATAGAGTTTGAGAGGGAAATTTTCCCAAAATTATATATGGATTTGGTACTACAGGATATATAGGAATTAGAGCCCACTGATAGCTCATAAATCTTGGACCAACTTATATGTTCCATCATTTTTACCTAAGGTAGGATAGGGGTGTTGCCAGGAGAAATACAAGGAACCAGCAGCTCATGAGTAAGGAATATTGTCATAAGCTTTTGTAGGTTTACCCTTGCTTTGGGATTTCTAGGCTATTGCCCTCTATTTGGAAATTTGTTAGGGTCCTTCAGCCTTATAGCCAGCTTTGACCTATGGGCTCAGCCTGGTGTTCCATGGCCCACACATGGTGGTTAAGCTCCCTGTCTATGTCTGTTTATTTCAGCTGCTCCTCATTTGACAAGTAAGGTCATAATTGGAATGGGACTCTTGGTATCTGTTGAAAAAAATCACTAAAGTTTTAACTTTGCTTAAAATATCTGTCCCTGTCAATGGAGTAGGACATTCTGTTGTAACTGGGAACTGGTGCACAAAAGTAGTTGCTCCCCAGTGGCAATTTAAAGATAGTGCAAATTACTTCCCTTGGGTTTTCTTTCTACCACCGCTTGTATAATGCTGCCTACGGAAGAGAGAGGCCCCGGAAACAGGTCTGCACAGAGAAGTCAGCTTCTCTGTTCAAAGGAGTCTTCTTGCTACTTTAAGGGTTATTCTTGGCTCTGTCCCTTTAATGGTGTTCTCCGTGGGAGTCTACTGGAACATAGGGCCCCTTCAGTTCAAGGCCATTGTGTGAGTAAATTCTAGTCCAGGGACCCTCCAGCCTCAGGGACAATCCCTTTCCAGTGGCCAAACATGCAGCAGAGGGGCCATAGTTTTTGAGGAAGCTCTTTCTTAGGGCACATCTTTCCTAGTGTCTGGACTGCCTGCATTTTTGGCATTTGCCAAAGGAGCACTTTTGGGCTTCTGTTTCTGTGGAATTATTGGCCTTGTTGGGTGGCAAGAAGCTGGGCATACCTTTTCTTTTTTGCATTTTTCCTTTTCTAAAGGCCTCTCTCCTCTTGATCCCTTGTAAAATACCAAACATGTTACTTTCAACATCTCTTCCATAGAGCTAGGTGGTCCCATTCCTAATTTTGCAGTTCCTCCTAATATCTGGGGCCAATTAGGTAATGAATTTGTCTTTCAGCACATCTGCTTCAGTTGTATCATTAGGATCCAGATTAGTCTACTTAATTAAAGCTTCCCTTAGCCTTCCTATGAAGGGGGTGGGATTTTTTTAGGAATCATGGTCAGTGGTTGCCAGTTTGTTATAATTAACAGGTTTCTTCTGAAAAGCTTTCATTCCCTACAAGAGGTAAGAAAGCATGTGATCTCTGCCCCATCTCTCACTATCAGGGTTAGTATAGGGGATGGCCTCAGATCCTGATGGATAGTTATTATTTTGCACATGGACCTCATTTGCATAGATATCTGCCTTTCCCTTAATACTATCATTATCTGTGTTGGTCAGGGCTTCTTGGAGGATTAAGTTAATATTTCTCTAAGATAAATCATACTTTAAGGTAAGCTTTTTCCATTCTTGGATAATTTTGCCAGGGTCATCTGTAGAACTCTCCAACCTGTCCTTTATGCCAAATTAGTTAAGTCTTGTATAATAAATAAAACCTGAATTATTATTATCCCCCACCCCACCCCGCCCCCCTACCCTTGTCCTGGGGCTTCCCTTAAAGGGAACAGTTGAGGTAGTATTCTTTGTTTTTCTTTGGTATTTATTGTTTCATTGTCCCCTCCCCCCCTGTTTGATTTTCTATAGGATTTTGCTAGTTTGGGACAGTGGTTGTGAGGTGCCATCCATCGGTGGAAACAGGCATTTAGCTTCAAGATTTAGTTCTTTCTTTGCTATAGCTGCTACTAGTAAGAGTGCATGATTTATCTTACAGTCTTAACACATTTTGGAGTTATTCCTCAGGGCCATGAAGACCTGCATATATGTATTTCAGGGCACTTGCCCTGTCTTCAACAAAATAAGTCTAAGCCATGCAAGATTGTATTATAATTTAGGCTTCCATTTCCAGGCCAAATTTCCCCACCTCCTAATTTATAGTGGGTCTTAGCTGTATTACAAAAGAAAATGAGTCCTAGCTGGTTTGGCTCAGTGGATAGAGTATCAATCAACCTGCGGACTGAAGGGTCCCAGGTTCCATTCCAGTCAAGGGTACATGCCTGGGTTGCAGACTTGATCCCCAGTAGGGTACATGCAGGAGGCAGCCAATCAGTGATTCTCTCTCATCATTGATGTTTCTTTCTTTCTCTCCCTCCTCTTTTCCTCTCTGAAATAAATAAAGATATATTAAAAAAAAAAGAGAGAGAGAGAGAAATGAATCTTTTTCTTTTTAAGGTTTAAGGTTCAAAAATTTTCTAATACTTTGGGATACATCCCAGAGGTGAATCTTGTGCTATTGAATTTTGGTTTCCCATTTGAAAGAGAACAGAGGAAATCATAGGAAAGAATGTTCCCAGACCTTCTCCTGTGTTGCTTTCCACTGCCTAGAGAAAACATCCCTTCTCAGGCATGGGCTTCCAGAATTTACTAGGATTACTGCACAATCCAATTCCTGGCTCAGTTACCCATGTATTTCTTTACCCCTTGTCCTGTGGGTGGCCTTACCAGTGACCATGGCACTAGCCAGATACCATGGGGATGGATTTTACCCCATTCAGACAAGGGACTCAACTCCATACTTGTCTCCTGAGACTCTCCGACATTTCTTCTCATTTAACTTAAAACCTCCTTTGCCCCCGACACCTTCTTCCCTGTACCATGAGGAGGTCTTATACCTTTTAGGGGCACTCTTACTCTATTTAAGTGACAATGCCACCAGTTATTGGCCCATTTTTCCTGTCAAAGACTCTACTAGCACAAGAATTGCAGTATTTCTAGTCCTGCCAGCCATTGTAAAGATGAGACCCTTCCAGGTTCTTACAGTATTCTCATTCCCTCAAAATATTTGCTATCCAATATATTTACCCACTGAATTTCTGCCATTTCTGCCTACTGTCCCAGTCTCATAGGTCCTATGGATGCCTGAATAAAGTGGGTAACTCTTTCTTTGGCCTTATCCAAGCAGGTGAATTACTGATATTCCCTAAATTTTGGTTAATTTCAGTAGGACAAAACCAACATTCCCTACTGTGCCTGTCAGTCTTTTAAGTTATTTAACAAATTGTCTTTGGGTCTTAAAGTTAAGTATTAGAACCCAGAGCATGTTCATGAAGAAGGTCCCTTATCCCATTTGTTTCATAATTGGCACAGAACCAGTCCTCCACTTAATGAGGGCCCTTATCAGCCTTGCAAATAACCTTAAGAGCTTATCGTCAACTTGTTCAACTGGTATGTCTTGCCTGTGCCTCTGCTCACACAACAATAGTTGTCAGTTAATAGCTTCTGGCCAGTCTTTCCTTAAAATGTTCATATAAACCATCAAGGAAAGGAACCTCCTCCTCCAACCTAGAGCAATATCTTGCAAATTTGTGGGACCCCAATTAAGTCTATACTGTGCATCCCTGCACACAGAGCAAGATCATCCCCTGCAAGCTCTATAGAGAGTATAAATCCAGATAGAGAGGCCAAAACCCTGATTGGACAGAGAAGTGCAGCAGGTTAGTGGCCAAACAGTGGCTTATACTTTTTTTTTTTTTGTAGTCATGTTCTCAAACAGATGGGCTGGTGATTATATATAGTGGGTATCTGTGTGCTATGTGTGAGCTGGGCTCTCAGAAGCTGTTATACTTCTGGTCATTGCACACTCTCTTATATTTCCAGTTTCTCCCCCAGCAATCTAAAACAACTGGGAGGGCTTGGAGTGCTGGGTGACCAATCCTTATGTGTGCATCCCCGGACCAGTCAGTTATTTAATTACAAGTGAAATGGAAGTCCCTATGAGACCTCTGCACATTTTGGTATTTAATCCAGGCACCTCCACAAGGCCCTTACTTGCATAAAGATATTCAAGACTCAAATTGGAGGAAGGAATTGCCTCTTTCCTTTGGACCCTAAGCAAGCCTTTCTCCTTTACATCTATCAATTGACATAACTTTATTCCATTTGCCTAATTAGTTATGCTACTACTCCCCCATTTTCCCCAAGAAAACTAATACTCATACATAATCAGTTTCCTGGCTGGGAACATAACTTACTGCATTCCTACATCACTATCACAGTGAAAGCAGGCAGCTCAGCAGTCTGAGTCACAGTGTCAGAAAGATGTTGCTGGAGAGCACCCGAGATGGAGGGGCTCTCCTCTCCTTGGCTCTTGTCACTCTCATGATAAAGATTTCAGGTGAGTGACAGAAGGCAGTATTGAAGCAAAGCAAGCTAATTTATTGAGAATATACTTGGCATAAAGAGCCGAAACCGGTTTGGCTCAGTGGTAGAGCATCTGTCTGCGGACTAAAAAGGTCCCGGGTTCAATTCCAGTCAAGGGCATGTACCTTGGTTACGGGCACATTCCCGGTAGGGGATGTGCAAGAGGCAGTTGGTCGGTGTTTCTCTCTCATTGACGTTTATAGCTCTCTATCTCTCTCCCTTCCTTTCTGTAAAAATATCAATAAAATATATATTTTTAAAAAGAATATACTTGGCATAAAGAACAAGCAGGTAACTCAGCTAGTCTGATCTCCCCTCCTGATGGAGGTTCAAGGGTTTTATACTTTCCCCACTATACGTTTTAAGGTTGCCCTGTCAGATATTTTGAACAACAGATTAGATTTTAAGGTCTCCCTCTTATATTTTTACTAGAGGCCCGGTGCATGAAATTCATGCACGTGGGTGTGTCCCTCAGCCCAGCCTGTATCCTCTCCAATCTGGGACCCATTGAGGCGACCCCTTGAGGGACCCCTCTCCAATTGCCTGTTTGGGCCCGATCCTACTCTGACATCCCTCTCACCATCCAGGACTGCTGGCTCCCAACTGTTTACCTGTCTGCCTTCCTGGTTGACACTAACCACTGCTGCCTACCAGCCTGATCATTCCCTAACCACCCCCCTGCCAGCCTGATTGATTCCTAACTGCTCTCCTGCCAGCCTGTTTGCTGCTAACTTCTGTCCACTGCAGGCCTGGATCCCCCCTAACTGCCCTTCTCTGCAGGCCTGGTTGTCCCCAACTTCCTTCCTCTGCTGGCCTGGTCTCCCATAACTTCCCTCCCCTGAAGGCTTGATCACCCCTAACTGCCTTCCTTTGCTGGCCTGGTTTCTCCCAAAAGCCCTCTCTTGCTGGCCATCTTGTGGTGCATCTTGTGTCCACAATGGGGCAACCATCTTTGACCACTTGGGGGCAGTCATCTTGTGTGTTAGAGTGATAGTAAATTTGCATATTATTCATTTATTAGATAGAATAGAGGCCTGGTGCATGGGTGAGGGCCAGCTGGTTTGCCCTGAAAGGTATCCCGTATCACAGTGGGGTTCTCTTGGGGCATGGGGTGGCCTGGGTGATGGGCCTGTGGTGGTTTGCAGGCCAACTACACACCCCTGACAACCCAAATGGAGGCCCTGGGATCTGGGATTTATTTATCTTCTACAAATGAAACTTTGTAGCCTGGAATGGAGGCCTGGACTGCTCAGGGTGTAGGAAAGCTTGACTTCCTCCATTGCTGGGGAAACCCAAGCCTCTTGCTGGCTCTGTGGCCTCATCCATCTTGGTTGGGTTAATTTGCATACTTGCTCCTCATTGGCTACTGGGTGTAGTGGAGTGATGGTTATTTGCAAATTACTCTTATATTAGATAGGATGGCTTTTCCCAGAATTTATAAGAACATCTAATGATTTTTATCTTGGCAAGTCCCAAGACTGCTGACTTCTTTGTTCATTGGAGGAGATTAAACTCCTCTATTTTCTCCTTCCCCTTCTCCTATACTAGCAGCTATCTATCCTTGATTAGAATGAAGATTCACCTCAGACAGCCTGAATCAGTCATGTATTCTAGGAGAAGTTCACAGTTTTTTTTCTAAATGATTGAAAACCACTGCCTTGAATTGTTCCATTCTCCCCTCAAAGATTTTTACTGCATGCAAGTCATAGCATGGCAAAAAAAAAAAAAAAAAAAATATTATTTCCTTATCAGATTTTCTTTGACATTTTGAAGAGTCAAGTGTGTATACTAATTTTACCATTTAGAAACAAGAATATAAAAAATTGTTGTGAAAGTTTATGGCACATTTGGGCAGGAAGCATTTACATTCTGCTATCTCATCATTACTTGAAGAAGAAAAATAATTTATAAGCATATACCTATGTTTAATGTAATATACTTACATGTAATTGGATCTTTATGATTTAAGAATTTAGAAGTCAATTGAAGATATTTAAAAGTTTTAAATAGAATGTGGAATCTATTCATGTAGAATCTATTTCTTTTGGGAAAGAAATATACCATGTTGATTTATTATGATACTAGAGGCCCAGTGCATGGATTCATGTTCCAGTGGGGTCCCTCAGCCTGGCTTGTGCCCTCCCGTAATCAGGGACCACTTGGGGGATGTTGGGCAGACTGACATCCCTTGAGAGAGGTAATATTGTGTGAAGCTGCCAGGGAGGAGCCTGAGCCTGAGCCTGGGCCAGGCGCTGCCATGCCATCCTGTCCCCACTGCGCCTGCCACCACAGCCCAGTAGCACTGCCACAGAGGTGGGAGAGGCTTGCACCACTGCAGCTGCACTCACCAGCCTTAAGCTGGCACTCTTTGTTCAGCTGAGTGGCACTCCCACTGTGGGGCGCACCGACCACCAGGGGGCAGCTCCTGTGTTGAGCATCTACCCCCTGGTCATCAGTGTGTGTCATAGTGATTGGTCATTTGGTTGCTTAGGCTTTTACATATGTAGATATTGAGAAAATAAGAACTAAATGTGTTAACTTCAAAATTTAAAGACATTAACTTCATAGAATAATTTAAGATGCATTTGCCAAACACTTTCCTGAAATAAATGGTTTTCTTATGGGATCTTTCTGTGTTAACAACATCACAGTGCAGCCCACTAAACAGGTATCTCCTGCTTTTCAAAAGTTTGAGTTATGTCACTTTGTTTTTATAAAAGATATGCATCAGTACCTGTGCTTGCTAACTGAAATAAATCTGAAGGGAATTTTTGCTTTTATTCAAAAAGGGAAAATAGGATTGAGCATTTTTTTTTACCCCAAACTGTTAAAGAATCAACACGCACATGAGCGGTGAATGGCACCTCCAAGCTCCTACCCCAATAACTGCACTCAGCATCTCTGCATCAAGCCTTCAGAGCTTTTAAGGTATCTGTACTTTATCAATTTGCTTCGTGCATCTCTTAGCAATATGTGTCTTCATCAAGGCCTAAGAGAACTCATAAGTGTGTTATGCTTAGTGTAATTATGAGTTGTGATCATGGTGAAAATAATAGTCACTGTGCTTAAGCTGAGTTTTGGGTCTATGATCACTCAAAAAATGTAATAGTATAAATTAATAGTAATTGCCTTTTTTGCTTTACACCACTTCTAACTTTAAAATTCAGTTTTATCAATATTGGTTTATTGAATCAGAAATAATAATAGTTTGATAAGCAGTTTATTTCTAAAATTGACATCTATTTGGTGGTTTCATTTTCTGTTAGATATAGCTTCATTGTATTCTTCAATACTTAACTATTGATCTCAAATCAGCAGTAAGCTAGTGGTTGTATGGATATTCAGTCTGGGCTTTCTGTGAGTCATTCATAGTCAAGATATGAAGGAAGGTTTTCACCAGCAGGACCAAATAGATGGCTGTGATTGTGCTGAGGATAACAATGAATCAATCTCTGGGTCAATTTATTCCACTGTTGAGAGTGGAACAGCTGTGACTAAAAAAAGAAAAGGTAATAAGTTAAATTGCAATCACATTTATGAGCATTGTGAAAAATCTGTTCACATATTGACTATGTGGGGAAAAATGTCCAATCAGATGACTGAACCTGTCAAAAGAAACAAAACATAAAATCGACAGCATTTTAAAATGTCAGTACTAGGCTTGAAAAAGGCAGTATTGCTTCCTTTGCTTGACCTGTGAGCACAGGAAAGTACCTGCTGGCCTGTGAATTGTCCTATGTGGTCTCTTGAGACCCTTTCCAGCCCTGTCATTCTGAGATTCCATCTCTGCTAGCTGAAAGCTAGAATGGTGTTTCACTGTGCTCTGTACTCACCTCGTCCTATACAGTCAGACTTAATACACAGTCCTGACTCATGCTACTTCCACCTTCACTTGATGTGTGGTTTTAGGAAAGCCTTTGAATTACCTCTAAAATTATTAGTACAGTATGAGAATTAATGCACTTAAAGTTCTTTGCTTACTCATTAAAACATATTGACTAGTTAGTCCTTTACTAGCAGCTTATTTCAGAGTAATGATGTTGTATCTGATCACTGTTCTGTGAAAAGTACAGTTTTTATTCATTTGACATATTTTGATTCTTACTATTAATCACTAGAATTACTAGGTTCTATTTATGAGTGTCTACCTAGTGTCTAACACAATGCTACCTAGGTATTTTTGCTTACATTGTTTCCAATCATCTCAACAGGTTAGCAGAGAAGGTATATATATGTAATATGCAAATTGTCTGGGATGCTGTAACATCACGACCACTCAGGAGGAGGCTGTGCACACAAGTGGGCGAGAGGGGACTGCATGCGAGGTGAGGCAAGCCATGGATGGCCCAGGCTGGGAGATGGGGATGTGCCAGCCACCCCAGCATCTTAAGCAGGTCCGGTGTGGAGACAGGGGGGCCTGCCAGCCAGGTGCACCAGCAGTCCAGCCTCTGCAGGTGAGCTGCAGAGGAAACACCTTTTCTGACAGCTCATTGGCTAAGCTCCCTGTATGCCACTTGCAGTGTTCTTGGTAACTTGGGTAATAAGAATACAAGAAAGTGATCTAGGGTTTTTCCACCACACTTCTGGAGGGAAAATGAAGGTCCACTACTGGAGGGGCTAAGAAATGTCATATCCTGCCCTAGCTGGTTTGGCTCAGTAGATAGAGCCTTAGCAGATCACAGGGTCTGGGTTCAATTCTGATCAAGGGAATGTACCTACGTTGCAGGCTACTCCGGGACTCGGGCCCACGTCAGGGCTCATGCAGGAGGCAACCAATCCAAGTGTCTTCTCACATTGATGTTTCTCTCTGTCTTTCCTTCTCTCTTCCATGCTCTCTAAAAATCAATGGAAAAATATCCTCAGATGAGGAAAAAAGAAAGAAAGAAATTTCATATCCTATGAAAGACACATCTTGAAAATGCCTAAAGAAAGTCTTCATTTTTCATGGTGATGGGATTGGAGACTGTGTTGATGAAAACACCTTGGTGGCTATGGTGGCCAGCAGTGGCAGCAGCAGGGTGATGGGGGTGGCCTGATCAGCCCAGTCACTTCCCACAGAAGGAGGCCAGACTGTGGCCTTTAAGACTATCAGTAGGACTTCCCCTGAGGGCTTCCGGACTGTGAGAGGGGCAGGCTGGGCTGAGGGACCCCCCACACGACCATTGCATGAATTTTGTGCACTGGGCCTCTAAAATATATATTAATATAATATATAATATTTAATATTATATATTATATTAATATATATTTTAGAGGCCCAGTGAACAAAATTTGTGGATATTAAAAGGGGATTAATTAGAGAAATATTTTAATATTTCTATTTTCACTTGTCTATAATAGAAGTGTTAGAGGTGGAAAGAAAATTAGTAAAATGTATGTGAAAATCTCCCTTGGGTCAGTGTCTGGGGCAACCTGCAGGACCCAGAGTCAAGTCCCCACTCACCCACACACACTTTGAAATCTCAGGAGACCCAGACCCAGCTACCCCCTCCCCTGTCAAGTCCCTCTGGGTGGGGGGTGTAGCTTCAGGTCCCCCAGCCCAGTGCTGGGCAGGGGACGGCACAGCCTCAGATCCCGTCAAGCCCAGCTGGGTGGGGGTTGCAGCCTCAGGTCCCTTGACACAGCCTCACGTCCATGGCCAAGGTGGGCGGTGTGGCCTGAGGTGCCCCGTCAAGCCCTGTCAGTCAGGAGGCATGGCCTGAAATTCCCGGTCCAGGCCAGGTGCCATGAAGCCTCAGGTCCCTGGTGTTTGGTCATTATGTGATAGCATCTTGACAAATTTGCATATTATGCTATTATTAGGTTATTGGAATATCATTGATTAATAAAATTATACAGATTTCAGGTATAAAATTCTACAATACATCATCTGTATATTGTACTAGAGGCCTTTTGCATGACATTTGTGCAAGAATAGGCCTTCTTTCCCCTGGATTCACTCCTAGCCGCCAGGGAGCTGGCAAGTCCTGACTGGAGCATCACTCCTATAGCTCCCTCCACACTCCACCTCCCCCTCAGAGCAGGTCTCCCGCCCCTCTTGGATGGTCTGTGCCTGCTTAAGCAAATTAACCCGCCATCTTTGTTGGGTTAATTTGCATACTCACTCTGATTGGCTGTGGGCATAGCAGAGGTACAGTCAATTTACATGTTTTCTATTATTAGGTAAGATTGTGTGTTTATCAACCCAAATCATGTCTTCTTATATCACCATTTATTCCTCCCTTTACCTTCTTTAATCTCCCCCTAATCCTCTTTCATTTTGACAATCACCATACTGTTGTCTGCTACATATATTTAAAAAAAAAGAAAAAGGCTTAACGATCCTATTATTTCATTGTATCCAAAGTAACATGACCCAGAGATTTCCTCTATAGTATTGTGTGCCAATATTTTGATGTTTTGAGCCTTTGGTCCTGCCAAGAAGAACCTAGAGCAGCTAGAGCCCCTGGTGGGTCTCATCAGACCTCCATGAAAGGAATTTTTGTTCCTTCCAGTGTGTTTTACAGATGTGTTCCTTTTATGAGTGCCATCAATAGAAAGGTGGGAAAGCTCCAAAGCCTACTAAATTATGTGCACTTTCAACACAAGCCTGCCTGAATTCAAAGCTCTGTTATTGTACCTCACGATGGCTGACTGCTTTTTAAATCAAGCTAACTTTGTTCATGCTCTGAATTTAAGGCTCTTTCTTTTGTGTTAATCCTCACCTGAAGATGTTTTTTCCATTGATTTTTATAGATAGTGGGAAGGAGAGGGAGAGACAGATCGATGTTGGAGAGACACATTGATTGATTACCTCCCACATGCGCCCCCACCAGAGCCAGGAATGAGGCTGCAACTGAGGTAAATACCCTTGGCTGGAATTGAACCCAAGGCCCTTCATTCTCATGGGCCAATGCTCTATCCACTGAGCCAAACCAGCTAGGGCAAGGCTCTTTTTAGTTGTGTGGCTGGTTAAAAGTACTGGAAGAATAGATAGCAATTGCATCAAAGCAAATGAAAAGAGGAAACCCCAAATAAATAAAATAGAATACTGTTCCAGGCATTCAGAGAGATTCCAAAAAGGAATAAGCTAATGTACTTACTAGCAACAAACAGACTCTGAGTTTTTAATATAGGATATCACAGCAAGAAAAATATCAAATGAGATTTTTAGAGAGTCTTGAGAAGGGATGCATCACTTTCAGGGAGGGGCTGATTGATGGAAACATGTGATAGATATCTACACATGAATGGATGAATGGGTAGGCTATTGATAGAGGGGGGAATTCATGTGGATAGTTGGAATAGGATTGGAGTTCCACAAATAGAGGTACAGAGCTGGGAGTACCTCTGAACTTTGGTGGAATCCACTTACCTTGTATTTTGAACTTTGTGTGCAAAAGAACACACAAAATGGTCCTTACTGTTTTACAGGTATAATGATGATATTTAAGAATTACTGTGATAATGTTTATGAATAGAGCATTTTCATTGATTTGAAGAAACATCTGAACCTGGTGCTCTTATATGTGTTTTTCCTTGTCTTTTTTTGGCCACAACATTAATAATTAGTTTATGTTTTCTCAAAATTACTCATGGATTTGCCATTTTCACACTTATTGAAGTCTGGCTTTAGAAAAAAATATTAAAAACTTATTAATATTCTAAGTTGAATTCAAATATAAGATTTGGCTTATATTAGAAACTTTTTATATTTAATGTCATTGGCCTCTCTAAATGCTGGCATTGTTTTTACTTAAATCTTGTGCTATCCACTCATTTGTGTACAATGAATATAAAATGACCTATCATCCTCCAATTACATTGTTCCTCTCTATGCTGTCCACACAATCTTCATGTTTGTATTTAGTATTTGGTGTGCACATAATATGTTGAATGAAAATATAGAAATAATGTATATTCGGCCTAAGAAAACAATAATTATAAATTTGCACTAAGCAATTCAGTAACATTTACATGTTTACAAGTTCCCTATAAGAAAGCATTTTAGGAGAGAGTCAACAATAAACTAAATATATGTATGGCCTTTATTTTTCATAAGATCTAAGAAGTGTAGTACGTCTGTAAATTTAGTGCAGAAATCAATTTTAATACTAGTGATTATTGATAGCAGCATGGAAATTCACCATTTCCTTGTTTATAAAACACTGATAACATTTAATCTTAAAAGTGCTATATTATAGCCCTAGCTGCTTTAGTTCAGTGGATAGTGAAAGATGAGACAGAGGTCCAAAAATCAGGACTACAGGCTTTATTAGAGGAGAAGGACCCTGCCGGGCTGCCTTGGAAAGGAAGAGAGTATGTTCACACATGCAGGAGTGAACATGCCTTTTGAGGGGAGGAATAGGAAGGGATGGGGCATAGGGTACTCGGCACGTGCTGATTGGCAGTTTCATATAAGGCACATGATTTATCCGGGGCTTAGGGTATTTGGCAGGTGCTGATTTGGTGGTTCAATGTACAGTCTATATAAAGTGCCTGGTTAGGTGCTCAGGAATGTCCAGGCCGCAGGTGCAGTTTACGTCACACTCCATCCATCAGTTGGGGGAAGGGAGGACCTATCAGATAGAGCATCACCTGTGGACTGAATTGTGGGTGCAATTCCGGTCAAGGGCACTTACTGGGATTGTGGACTCAATCCCCAGTATGAGGTGTGCAGGAGGCAGGCAATCAATAATTCCTTTTCATCATTGATGTCTTTATTTCTCTTTTGCTGCCTCTCTGAAATCAATAAAAATCAATTTAAAAAGTGCAATATTAATCACCTAGATTAACAGATTATATATACTTTTCACTATATATATAAGAATTTTAGATCATTTGGAAGTATATGAGTTGAACTCCTTCAAATCTGTCATTTAACAATGAGGTTATTCCAACTCTGACTTTGATGATGGATATGTTCTACATTTGTGCTATCCAGTGAGGTAGTTGCTAATCACATTTGGCTTTTGGGCATTTAAAATGAGGCTAGTGGGTGGGGGGAGAGGATATCTTTAATACTTTCAATAATAAAGATACATGAAGAACTTTTACATTTTCGGCGTGAGGTCCCCCACCTGCTGGGTGGGGGGCATGGCCTGAGGTCCCCTGTCAAGCTCCTTGGGGGCAGGGGAGTGTATTACTTCTCTTGGGCATGCATTCTTATAGGAAACTTTATATTTAAAAATAATTTAATTCTTATAATGAATGAAATAATATTTAGGAAACAGTAAGAACAAAAAACTGAAATTATTCTATTCTTCCTATGTCAATTAAAATTTAAGACAATTTGGTTATACTAGTGCATGTATTATCTTTCTTTATTCAGGCTTCCTAGTGTTATAACTTTTCCCAATACATGATATTATTTTTATTCATTAAACTCTTACAAAAACTCTAAAAACCAATTCCCTGTGGTTCATGAAGTGAAGCATTTCCATTTTGCAAATAAATAAATAAATAAATAAATAAATAAAATTATGCTTTCTGATTCACTCACAGCAGCTCTTTTGTCCTATAAATCATTTCTTCTCAGTGAGAAACAAATATCCATCTTTAGAAGTGTACTGTGTGCTGTAGGGAAGGCTGGTGCATTTTCAAAGTGGTGTGAGTGGATCTGCTGACACAAGGCAAACAATACCATTAGTGTTGAGTCTCAGAGATAAGGTTTGAATTGGAAGCTGGGATTCCAGCTTTGGCATACACATTTAGGTCAATCCTTCTCCTAATGGAGAGGGCAGGTGTCCCCTGCTCTGCATGCTCATTACTAAACTATATTTTAAATATATAGAATATGTATTTGGCTTTTGGATTAAATTGTGTTTCTTTCATAGTTAGTATTTAAAAATAATTTCATGGTCATATCAAAATTTAGCTTTCTTTTCTGGGTACTGGTTTTCATAGGAAAGGGAAGTGATTCTGAATTGGGTTTGGGGGGGGGGGAAGAAACTACTATGAGTTAATTTTAGCCTGGCTGGGCAGTTAGTTAACTGTATTTTCTATGTAATTAATTTTTCCATTCATTCAATAAATTCATGTATTCTGGGTGCTAAGAACATAGTAACAAGCACGAATTTCATAGACTGTATACCTTATTTGGGTAAATAAAATAATAAAAACATAAAATAATTTTAGTTAGTTGTGCTATGTAAAATTTTATAACCAGATTAACATATAAAATGAACTGAGGGAGGAGCACTATTAGATGAGAGACAACCTCTCTGAGACAGCCACATGAAGGAAGAGATTTGGATATGATTAGGAAGCAGTCTTGTGAGTGGTCTGGGCCTATTTGAGAAAAACCAAGGCCTCATAAATGAGAAAGTTGAAGGAGATGAGGAAAGATGGGGAGCTAGATTACTTAGGGTATTACATTACAAAATGCATATATACCACATAAAAACAATAGGGGTATGGGAACCTACTGTGAAATCAATTTTTCCTTTTGTAGGGGATAGTTAATCCTCAATTTGTGAGAAGGAATTTCACAACCCTAACTCAGAACTCATGTTTAATTTATTTTGGGGAAATGTAAGATTCATTTCTTTCATTGTAATCATTGCAAAGCTTACCTATAGGGGTATGGGAACATTGAGTAGTATGTTGATTTTGTTCCCTTGAATATTTGCTTGGCCTATTTGATAGAATTTTCCCCATTTTCTTGTAAATGATTGTCTATCTGTAATGCCTTATAGAATTAATATATGAAGGATACAGAAGTTTCTCATTTCCTTCTTGCCTACCAGATGAGTTATCCATCTCTGTGGGTCCATATGCCCCTCCTGTAATTGAATTTTCTATATTTTAATACATAAAATCCCTGTAACTGTAATCAAAAGTGTTTGTACACAGACGCAAAATGCATGTATTTCCTTCAACTATTTTGCTTTTTATCTGCAAGTGGTTGACTTCATTTTGTCTCAATAAATTTAAATTAATTACTGGGTTTATGGTTGAAAGCCATGTTAATCATTAAAAAAAATGATTTTTTCAAATACAAAGACATAAACCCAAGGAAACTCTTGTTACTAGACTAATGTCAATAGCAATAACATTTGTAGCATAAGATATTATAAATGGTAGGGGGAAAATTAGGAAGAATGAAAGAAAATGAGAGACTACCGTATTTGCCGGCGTATAAGACGATTTTTTGGCCCTGAAAAATATGCCTCCAAGTGGGTGGTAGTCTTATACGGCGAGTATATAACAAACTCTGTAATTTGAGTGGAAATGTTAGGGGGTTGTCTTATACGCCCAGTCGTCTTATATGCCAGCAAATACGGTATTTTCAGGGCCAAAAAATCATCTTATACGCTGGCAAATACGGTATTTCTCCATAACAAACCACCCCCCAATAAAAACAATCTATTATTACTAATGATTTTGTGGATAGGGTGATGGTTCTACTGGTCTTGCCTGCACTCTGTCATGTAAATTCTGCACTAGTGGGTCCCTTGAGATGGTCTTTCAGCCTCTGGGAAGCCAGACAAGGATCTCAGGGTTTTAAGAGTGTGTGATTAGGAAAGAAAACCAAGATGGTGGCAGAGATAAATGCCTAACTGCAGCCTCACTCAACAATTTCAAAAAATACAACTAAAATATAAAGTGGACATTATCCAGAACTACAGGAAAGTTGACTGACTGGAAATTCTACAACTAGAAGGAAAGAGAAAACCAGAAGGACAATGGGAGGAGCTGTAAAAGCCTAAGGTATGGAAACACGGGTCGCACATGGGGAGAGGACCGAGCAGGAGAGGAGGGGCGGCTGAGTGCCTGGCTGGTGTTCCCTAACGGGAAGGAGATAAAAGCTCCGGACTGTGCTGAACCCCAACTCTGACTGCACTGAACCCTAGATCTGGGCGAGACCCTGGGGTTCCAGGAACATAAGAGGGAATCGGGCTATAAGGCAGAAGTTCAGGGGAGCAGCAAAAGGCAGATTTTGCACAGAGGACAGAAGGTTTATTGGGCCTCTGGATTGCCCTAACAGGAAGGAGACATAAGCTCCTGACTGCTCTTAACCCCACTTCCAACTGCACTGAACCCCAGGTGCGGGCTCATTGAGGGAGAGACTAGACTGTCTGGTAGCGGGTGAAACTGTAGGGTGCCTTTCTCTCAGAGGTGCTTGCAGTGAGTACTAAAGGACACTGAGGTACACTGAGACTCAGGAACCTCAGAGGGTGTGGCTAACCGGAAGCCAAGGCTGTAGGCTCCACCCTTAAACTCCGCCCCATCCAAGCTGAACACAGAAGCTTTTGCAGATTTCCAAGTCTAATGGAATAAGGCTGTCTCCTGGCATAGACACAGCTGATCCTGCCAACCTACCAACTCAAGGAAGCAGCGAAAATGCTGAGACAAGGAAAAAGAAAGAAATGGAGGACAAAAGGCGACTGGATATAGAGTTCAAAACCATGCTTAGTAGGTTGTTGAAGAATCTCCTAGAAAAGGCCGATAAAATAAACAAGACCTATGAAGATATGAAAAGGGATCAACTAGAAATAATATAGGATCAACAAGAAATGATAAAGGATCAACAAGAAATGATAAAGGATCAACAAGAAATGATAAAGGATCAACTAGAAATAAAGAATACATTCTCTGAAATAAAAAAAAAAATATTATACAGAGTCCTAAAAACAGAATGGAAGATTGCAAGAATCAAGTCAAAGATTTGGAACACAAAGAGCTAGAGGACACTCCTCTGCAGAAGCAAGAAGACAAGAGAATCCAGAAAGTTGAAGATAGTGTAAGAAACCTCTGGGACAACTTCAAGCGAACCAACATCAGAATTATGGGCGTCCCAGAAGATGACAGAGAGCAAGATACTGAAAACATATTGAAAGAAATAGTGACAGAAAACTTCCCCCACCTGGAGAAAGAAATAGACTTACAAGTCCAGGAAGTACACAGAACCCCAAACAAAAGGAATCCAAAGAGGACCACACCAAGACACATCATAATTAAAATTCCAAGAGCAAAAGACAAAGAGAGAATATAAAAGCAGCAAGAGAAAAGCAGGTAGTTACCTATAAAGGAGCACCCATATGATTGTCAGCTGATTTCTCAACAGAAACCATGCAGGCCAGATGGAATGGCAAGAAATATTCAAGGTGATGACTAGCAAGAACCTACAGCCAAAAGTACTCTACCCAGCAAAGCTATCACTCAGAATTGAAGGCCAGATAAAGAGCTTCACAAATAAAAAAAAAAGCTAAAGGAGTTCATCACCGCCAAGCCAGAATTATATGAATTGCTAAAAGGGGTTCTTTAGGAAGAGGAAGAAAATAAAATAAAAATTATGAACAACAAATACATAATTATCAACAAGTGAATCTAAAAACCAAGGGAAGTAAAAATCCTGATGAACAATATTAACTGGTGAATATAATAGAATCAGAGGTATGGAAGGGGAGTGGACTGATGATTCTCGGGGAAATGGGGAGTGGGAGTGGGCGAGAAGAGACTGAACATAAACTACACCTATCGATGAGGACAATGGAGGAATGGGGAAAGGGCAGAGTGTGGGATGGAAACTTGGTGGAGGGGAGCAATGGAGGGGGAAAAATGAGGAACATTTGTAATAATATGATCAAGAAAGATTTTTTTTTTAAAAGTGTGTGATTAAGGCTTTCTTGGGGATTGCAGGAAGGTATTTTCATGAAAATCACAAGACTGGCCCAAATTCAGGGGTTAGGGCAATAGACTCCACTGCTTTATGGAAGGAGCTATAAATAACATGTGGCCTTTTTTTAAAAAAAATATTTTATTGATATTTTACAGAAAGGAAGGGAGAGAGATAGAGAGCTAGAAACATCGATGAGAGAGAAGCATCATTGACCAGCTGCCTCTTGCACACCCCCCACCAGAGATGTGCCCGCAACCAATGTACATGCCTTTGACCGGAATCGAACCCGGGACCTTTCAGTCCGCAGACCGATGCTCTACCACTGAGCCAAACCGGTTTCGGCAACATGTGTCCGTTTTTTAAATCTGAGAGAGCTAGCATGAGATCAAGATTAAAGAAGGAGCAGGGGTGAGAGTGGTGGAGGTGAGATGGAAAGGGAAGAAGAAAGTGAGAAAAAAACTGAGAAAAGTGACATCTGAAATAGCAAAGGGAAAGTTACATGTATTCCTTCCACATTTTATCCTGATTTGCTCAGGGACTGTCAATCAATATAATATGTTCATCATAGTTTTCCAAAGTTTTAGAGACAGTGGGTGTGGAGCAGAGAGAAGGGCAGAGAGGGAGAATATAGGGAGACAGAGTGACTGAGAGATGATTGGCAGAACTGGAAATAAACCCACATCTATTTTAGCTCAGTCATTTAAAAAAAATTAAAGTTTTTGCTGACTAGCATATTGCAAATACAGGGTTCTTGTGAATTCAGACAAGTAACCTTGTTAATACATGGAGGACTTTTCAGTGTAACATCAAATAGTGCCTTTTTGAAGCACAATTTCTTTGAGCAGTGATGATACGTCTTACCACATAATTTGAGGATGTACAGTATCTATTGGGGATATGTTCTACGACCCCTAGTAGATGCCTGAAACTGCAGATAGTACTAAACCTACATATACTATGCTTTTTTCCTATACTTTCATACCTGTGCTAAAGTTTAATTTATAAATTGGGCACAGTAAAGTATCACAACAATCCTATATAATAAAAGCTTATTATGCTAAGTGTCTGGTTGACCAGTCGGTTGTTCAACCAATCAAAGTGTAATATGATAATGATATGCTAAAGCCGCTCAACCACTGGCTATTATGTGCACTGACCACCAGGGGCAGACACTCTGACATGTAGGTTAGGTTGCTCCTGAGGTCCGGCTAATTGGGACTGAGTGAGACAGGCTGGACACACCCTGGAGCCCTCCCACAATCTCTCACTGGCTGACTAACCTCTCGTGTCTCTCCCAGGCCCTAATGGTGCACCAGTGGGCTCCCTCGGCCTGGACTGCACCTTCTCGCAATCCTGGCCCTCTTGGGGGTGTTGGAGAGCCAGTTTTGGCTTGATCCCACAAGGGAAGCACCTATCAGCCAGAAGCTGGGCTCACAGCCAGCAAGCACAGCAGTGGTGGCGGGATTCTCTCCTGCCTTTGCGGCAGTGCTAAGGATGTCCCACTGTCAGCTTAGGCCTGCTCCCCATCCCCTGCAATTGGGAGAGGGTGCAGGCCAAGTTGAGGGACCCCCCGACTGCACTGGTTCTCTATAAACTAATAATAAGTAGAACAATCATAACAACCTACTACTACTAATAAAAGTCATGTGAATGTGTCTCTCTCTTTCTCTGTCCAGTAATCTTTGTATTTTTTAGTCTAAACCTATTTATGAATCTGTGAACTACTTCTACTTGTAGCAAATGGTTTACTGCCATTCATTTCAGGCCATCCCTTGCTGAAATCTTGATATAGACTTAATGCTTTCTGGTATAATTAATGGCCATCAATTGGAACATATTTTCTTTTTCTGTCTTCTACCCACAAATTTTGCTTTTCCAACTGTTTTTATTAGATTTTCTAAAATTGATTTTCAGAGAGAAAGGAAGGTAAAGAAAGAGAGAAAGACATCTATGTGAGAATGAGACACTGATCGGCTGCCTCCTGAGCCCAGGGATAGAGCATGTAACCTTGGCACGTGTCCTGACTAGAATCTAACTGGCATCTTTTTGGCTCACTGGCCAGGGCTTTAAATTTTTTTATTTTATTTTGATTTTTCCATGTTAACTAAGTACTTATCATGCACTGTGGTTGTAACTTTTGCAGTTTAAAGGTGCCGTAACAGAACTAGCGCAATGTTATTTTTCTTCCTTCACAATTTCAAAGATTTGCTCTTCCCATAGATCTTAGCAAATTTAGCACATTATTATCGTGTTTTTTTTTCTTTCCTGGTTGACTTGAGAACTTTCATTTTTCACTTAAAGGAAACACTTTGGGGCTTTTGTTTGGCATTTCTGAATTGCTACCATCACTACTCTTGAAGTTAGGGGCCATTATTAAGTAAAATAAGGGTTATTTGAACATAAGCACCGAGATAGCTCAGTAGTCAACCTGATATTGGGGAGAGCTTCTGAGTGACTAATGAGTGGCTAGTGTACACAGGGTTGGTAAGCTGGACACGGTACAATTTACATCCTGGGTAGGATTGAGCAGGATGGCATGTTATCATGCTACCCAGAATAATACGCAATTTAAAACTTGTGAATTATTTCTGAAATTATCCTTTTAAAAATTTTGGTCCATGGGTGACCACAGGTAACTGAAACTGCAGAAAATAAAACTGCATAGCGGGGGGGTGGGGGGGGTGGGGCTGTTGTATTCTGATGGTTTGGACCAGGGGTTGGCAAACTCATTAGTCATCAGAGCCAAATATCAACAGCACAACAATAGAAATTTCTTTTGAGAGCCAAATTTTTTAAAGTTAAACTTCTTCTAATGCTACTTCTTCAAAATAGACTCTCCCAGGCCATGGCATTTTGTAGAAGAGCCACACTCAAGGGGCCAAAGGGCTTGTGAGCCGCAGTTTGCCTACCGTGGGTCTGGTACAGACTGATATATTAGTTTAATAAAGCATTCAAATGAAATCTGATAGTTTCGATAATAGCTGGGAAATGATTGGAAAAGCAAAATCAATTAGTAGTGAGACAGAGGAAAAAATAGGATCTCTTTATTTAAATCATTGAAGGAGGAAAGAGTAAAAATATTGCTTGTCTTTGCACCTGGCAGACAGATTATGTTGTTGCTTAGAGAGCTGTGGTCCTAATTCTTGTTGGGGTAGATTATATATAGACTCATTAATCAAAACCACTAACTTAACCAGATGAACTTGTAGGGATAAGCAGGCGCCTGTGGCTTTCTGTGGGCATGATTGGATGGACGGTCTATCTAGGCTCTGTTTAATTATGACTGTGGCCTGTGTTTTTCTTTCTCATTGATAACTTTAAACTTTCAGACTTACTAAGTATCTCACTTGGATTCCAGTGATATATTTAATCAGAATAAAGTTCAAAAGTGTTATGCAACATTCTGTGCTCTGGGACCACTCCTCTCCGGTACAACGTATCTCACAGTCCCTGGGCCCACCAGAAGGAAGGAGTGGATGTTGGGCTGGTTTCTTTTTCTCCAAACTCTATCTTTCACCCAGTTTGCATGCCACAGACAAACGAATGGGACATTATCCCACCATCGGAAACCTTACGAGAAAAGACTCCAAGGGCTTTTTCTATCACTTTTATCATCGAAGGGGAAAAAAGAAATTCCTATTTAAAATCTTCTTTACTGGAAATAGTTTTCCATAGAGACAAGGAAGGACACCAACCATATGCAGAATAGCAACCTAGTAAGAGAATGAAACATAGGTGGTCTTTTTCCTGCTAGTTTTAGAAAAATTGTACTTACATTCTATAGTGCTTTGGAGCTCTGTAAACACCCTTGAAAAATAAACTGGAACTATTCTGTTGTTTTAATGAGTGACTCATCTGATAAGAGTAATGCTGCTCATCCTTTTGGTTCTGTCTGATCTAAAAGCAGGGAGTAATGCTTTCACTGCCCTTACTCTGTACTCAGTCTCTCAGTCTCACTACATTTTTGGATTAAGACTAACTGATATCCTCAGGATACTTTTGTGATTGGGCCTGTTAATTGGTTAGTTATTTAAATTAGTAATTTCATAAAAAACAGTAAGTTTCTGGTATAAGATAGAAATAAAGCATGTGCCACTTATTAAAAAAACAAAACAAAACACCTTCTATTTAGATTTAACATGGTTGTGGTCCTGAGAAGAGCATTCGTAGGTTAAATATGGAGCATAGGCTGTAGCATTTCTAGTCTTTCTAGATGAGTGAATTTCCCACAGTGGTATACCTACACAGTGCAAAGTGACTCCAGGAAAGTAAACCTAAACAAAAACTCCAAAGCTAGGAGAGAGAATAAAATTTTTCTGCTTGCATGGATTCAAGAGACTTCCTTGCAGTTAAAGCAAATTCAAATTTTAATAAAGAATATCCATTAGTATAGGTCCAGAAATACACATCTTGCTTTCTTTCCCAGAGCTACATATGCTTTGGGCTAACACATCTAAGCACTTGCCAATGATGAGGCTGGATCATGATCTTTGGCCTTGTCTCAGGTGCCACTGAAACCAGAACAAAAAACTTACCTAATATTTCTTAAGAACAGAATTTGAGTTTCATCTCAAATATGAATGTAACATTGACAAAGTAGTCTTTTTATGTTTTAAAGAAATAATTTTTATAAAATAATTTAGTTTCAGTGTTAAATAATGAAACAAAAGAGAAAACTTTTATGCTAGACTAGTAGACTAGAAATAAAAAATATATTCATGTAAGCATTCTTTATAGTTTAAGGGCTATGCTCTCTAACCTTTAATAATCTCCAAGAATAATAGCTGCCCTGGGTCAAAACTTTTTGTGTTTTTTCTTTGTTTTTGTTTTTTGCTTCTATATTCAGGCTGCAGAGCAGGCTTGGAGAAAGTCTCTAGTGCCATAGACACATGGCCTGTCACTGTAATGGATTCTTGATCTTGCTCTGTAACCAAAGCTTTTCCAAACAGCCCCTCCAAATTACTTTCTGCAGGTATGAGAGCCCTTCACTGCTTTCTTCATGCCTCTGTAAGACTTTTCAGATCTAGTCGATGGCATTGACTAGTGATTATTCTTCAGAGTAAGAACAGGTCATCAGTATACAACATGGTTGGGGCTCAAAAATACCTTGTTGAATTAAATGCTGAGTTGACATCAAATATTCTGTCAAACTGTACTCTCTCTGAAAAACTTATGAAGACAGAGTACACTGTTACTCTCTAGAGGGTAGATATTTTGTGGCACATCTGTCTGCATGTTGTGAGGAAGTGGTAGTACTAACAGCATATAATTTGGGTATCACTAATTTAAAATTTCATATTAAAGTTGCCCATCAGTCATAGAAAATTTATTGTCTAATATGACTTTTTTCAATATTTGTAAATGGCTTTTATTCAGCCATCAGAAAGACACTCAATTTAAAGCTGCCTTTGAGCAGCAGTAATGAATTTACACCAATGTAAGTGCACTCTTTCCTGCTTCTTTTTGAGATCTGACACAGACATACATCTCTAATGCAGTTTACAAGGACAAGGATGACCAAGGCTTTGGCTGTGGACCAGAAGCATCTCCACCTACAGATTTCGGTGTATTTCTTTTTTCTCGACAGCCTGAGCCTCTAATGAATCAAGACTGCTGAGAGCCCTAAGGAAGGTGTAGACAAATTCTTGCACATCTCAAAGCTGCCGTACAGTCATTAATTCAAGAAGAGTTAAACTATTAAACTGTCTTCTTGGGGCACCCAAATACACTATTAAAGAGGAGAAAACTCACTGTAGCCATGCAGCCTATATGGCTACAAACCAAATATATCTCATTTCCTTGTAAATTTCAATTACAGTTCTTTATTCTCTGTGATATGAACTAAAAACTAAATCAGTTCTTATTTTCCCTCTCTTGTAGTGATATTACTAAGGATATATAGAACATATAATAGCTTATTCACCTAAATCTATAGTAAATCTTTACTTTCATTTTTATATATCTTATAAATTTCAAAAAGCTTTCATATTTATTTGAAAACACACGTAGGGCTATAATGACACAACAACTCTGGTGAATGTGCTGTATAGATCTGGCTCTGTCCTTAAACTGCGAGGCCATTTTCAGGATGTAGTTAACAGTCTCCTGACCTGATTTACCTGTGAAAAAGGGGGTTGAGAGAAAGCTTACTCATAAAAAATGTTGTAATCATAAATTACTATAATTTTAGAACACAAGCCTTGAAAATATAGGAAGAAGGTATTTATTGTACTCTCCATATTGATAAATTGAGGCAAACACAGTCAGTTACTCCTATTCTGTTGTATGGTGTTAAAGTCATTGATGGAGCCAAATGAAAAACTCTTGACTGCTTTTTCCAAGCACTTGCCACTTTCCACTACTTTGAAGAAATATTTTAGACAGCTGTGTCTAAGTGTTTGAATTTAATGCATTGCCTTTACTTTTTAAAAAAATATTTTATTGGTATTTCACAGAGAGGAAGGGAGAGAGATAGAGAGCTAGAAATGTCGATGAGAGAGAAACATCGACCAGCTGCCTCCTGCACACCCCCCACTGGGGATGTGCCCGCAACCAATGTACATGCCCTTGACGGGAATCGAACCTGGGACCTTTCATTCCGCAGACCAACGCTCTACCACGGAGCCAAACCGGTTTCGGCCATTGCCTTTACTTTTAACACCTAAGTGTTCATCAGTAATTATTTAAATTTGATTTGTTGTCATTTGAATAAAATGTTTGAATTTCCAGATTACTTCATTTTTTCCTGCTAGCAGTTTCTTTGTCAACTTGTATTTCAGGTGGAATGACTTGACAAATGCCTTTTAAGTTAAAATCATTGATGAAGTTATGGACTATTTTCCTGGTACATAATGATATTATGAAGCATCCTAGAGAAGGACAGACATGATGCCTTTTCAAAATGACCTTATTATCTAGTTTATGAGAGTAAATCAACTGATGGTAAACAAGTAGAAAATGTCACACTATTGATGTAGCCCATGTTTTGTGCCTTCAACTCAGATTCCTTTTACTAAACTATATTCTGTCTAGATATTAAAAGTAACCCTTATCAAGTATCTAACAGCATATAATTATGTTAATTAGTTCCATACAGAATGGCCCTGAACCACATTTGGGTGGAGGAGAGTCTAGAGATGATTGCAGTATTTTTAAAATTATTGTTGCAAAATATACATAACATTCTACTATACTAAACATACTCTTTATCTTATAGATACATTATCTGATAAGCTTTGATGTTCACCCACAATTCCCTAATCAATCAATCTCTGCCTTTTCCCAGGGCTTGGACAATTATTTCTGGATGTAGCAAGTACAGAATCTATATATTTTTCTTTTTAAGGAATATTCCATATATTTAACTTTCTCTTTGACTGTAATCTATTTTTTTAAAAGAAGGCATTGTTGTAGCTATTGAACCCAGCCAAAGATATGTGAAAGTGTTTTGTAGTTTTTATAGATGATTAGGGAGGAGAGTGTTGAGAAAAAGTTGAACTTTTTACATATATGCTTATAAAATATCTTTTGAAAGGGAAATTATAAAGTTATATTATAAATTTTTCAGTGTCTGAGATATAAAAATTTAAGGTTATGGGGTATAATGAATTACAAGAAATCCCTAAGAGTAATCATATTTTACTTGGAATATTTAATCAATTTTATTATTTTAAATTCATTGTTGGAAAAGAGTGTTGGTGAATTTTCTAGAAAAACAGAATGTGGACAAGTGTCATCTAGGATTTTTCTATTGATTTGGGTTTTACTGAAGAGAAAAATATTTTATTTAATTAAAATATTTAGTTTCTTTAAAAAATTGACAGACTATTGCTACTACTACTACATTTCTTGATGTGGAAACAGATAATCTTGGTAAATCTGTAAGTAATAGTCTTAGTGAATATATTTTGATGATTCCTTTAGATTTTTCTTAACTGCCTACCGAGAAAATTTTCATGATCTCAGTTTTTTAATGAAAATGTTTCTTGATTACGTGAGCACATCCATCTTCCACAGACTATTTCACTCTTCTATAGGAAGAAGACCTTGATGGGATTTTAAACGTGTCACTAGCATATTAGTGTGAATGCTTTATTCAATGTAAATACCACTTAATGCAGAGCAGGGCTCTTACACAATGGACTTAGGCACAAGAACATATTGATTATGAATACAGGCACTTGATTTGGATTTCAATCAAGACTCCACAACTTTCGAAGGAAGTTTGGAAAGTTGTATAATCTCTATGGAACTAATATCTTGATCTGTAAAAATGGGTATAACAAAATACTAGTTTCAGAGAAATATTATGTAGATGGAGTAATGAATCCAAGTAGCAGAATACCTGGTAAATATTATGTGTTAAGAGAATATTAGCTGTTAATAATGTAAATGATTTTTGTAGGAGAATAAGGAGAAGAAAAAAGAGAAAAGTCCAAGTTCTAGGCATTTGCTATTCCTTCATTCCAGATGCAGCCTTCCAGCCAGCCAGAGGACAGAATTGGCCTCCTGGGAGGAGACAGAGTGGGGCAAGTTGAACTGGATAGTGGCCAAAAGCAGACTTTACCAGCTTAATAATTTTACTATGGACCTGAACATATGAAACATCAACAAAAAAGATAAATAGGGAAAAAGCCACACAAAATGACTGCCAAGAATGAGTCAGAAATACTTTTGATGGCCATGAATAGTTGAGTGCACACATTTTTAGATTTTAGTTTTTATGATGAATCAATTTAATATAATTCTTATCAAAACTTACTTATTGACTCAAGAATTACTAGGAAAAAACTGGAGGCCCTTTGGGTTTCTTTGTTAAACAAATTTTATTAAGGTATATAATTAACATACAATAAAATGTACTCATCTTAAGTATACATCTCAATGCAGAGCTGTGCAACCACTGCTAAAATCAAGATGTGGAATACTTCATTACTTCCTTCCCAAATTGTCTGATTTTCCTTCGCAGCTATTTCCCCACTATAGTTTCAAACAGCAACTATTATTCTTTTTTGAATTATAGATTAGGATGGTTTTTGTTGTTCTAGAATTTTATGTACATTTTGGAATAAAATAGAATATACGCTTATATTTGGCTTATTTGGGTCCTTTAAAGTCAGCTTTGTTTCTATAGAAAAGGCTTTACACCTTATGCAGACTATTATTTTCTTTAGTTAGGACTTTGGAAACTACCAAACCATATAGGAAAATAGAATTAAGGGATAGAGATCCCTATATGCCTACATGCTTCTGCCTAGCTTGGAAACAGCCCTGGTGACTCATTCCAGATGATGAGCATTTAAGATGCATGGCTGAGGGTGGTTCTGTCAGAGAATATAAGTAATGCCTCTCACTCCATTATGCTGTAATGTCCTTGAGTGAATTCTTCACTTGGATTCCACTCAAAGCATAGTAGGATGAGTTTTTGTGGGTTGCTTCATTTTGTTTTTATTTCTTAGGGTATATCCGTTTTAAAATTTTCCTTCAGTGTTGAGGATCAGCAAAGATCCATAATCTCTAATGGATCTTCTTTTGAACTTCCCAATTACTACATTAGGTTATGTCTAAAATTAGGGATTTAGTTAGACCTTGAAAATGTGTAATGTTTTAATTATAAGGAGGAAAAATATCAATAAAGGCCAAAAGTTTGGAGGATAAAGAGGTAACTAACGAAACAGGTAATATAATCCTAATTTATAAAAACCATGGGTTGTAATGACCAGTAACAACTAGAGGCTGACCAACTGGAAGTCTGCTGGCCTTGCCCCCAAGCAAGCAGTTAGGGGCAATCAGGAGGGCAGGCAAACTGGTTAGAGGTATGCAGACCTCCCCTGGCAGGGCTGGCCCCGCCCCCCAGCAAAGAAAGAGGGAGGCCCAGGCCAGCCAAACCATTGCACCCCAGCCTGTCACCTTTAGAGGGAGGCCACTGGTGGCAGGGAAGGGGAACAGTGCTGCACAGTTGGCAAGCAGTGGCAGTGGGGCCAGTGCCTGCAGCCTGGGGAAGGAAAGCTCTGATAGGTCCTAATCTCAGGCCATGATAGGTCCTAATCTCAGGCCAGGCCTAGGAACCCTACCGGAGGGTATAGGTCTGGCTGAGGCACCCCTCCGAGTGCATGAATTTCCATGCACCTGGCCTGTAGTATACCATATAATCTCTTGTATCCCTTGTACCAGAAGCAACTTGAGAACAGAGATGCTGCCTTGAGCCACTCTATTCTTAACATCAAGCACAGTTGTAGGTATGCAGTAGATAAATATTGATTGCAAAATGAAGGGTGCATAGACCATCATGGCAAGCCCTCGGCCTAGTGATGAGTGGCTCTGTCTCTGCTGTATCTACATAGTGAAGAACCAAGACCAAGTACTCATTTAAGAAAGGAGCACAACTGTGTATGACTCTGGAGAATACAAAGACCACTTAAGAAACAGTACTTCCCACTCTATGCTGGAAACAGGGAACCTAAAAACTTTATTTGGAAAAAATTGAGAGAGTCACTTTTGCTTAATTTGAAATTTAATGTTTCTATTAATTTGTTCTTTTCAATTGAAACTTTATGGGTCCTTCAGAGGAATCTCTGGATCAATTCATCCTCTTATGGGAAAGATAAATTTACTTACAAGCTTTCAAAACATTTTACTTTCTAATATTTTAAGTTAAAAATCATAATATTGTAAGTCATCAAAACCACTAAGCTATTGTAGAGATATGGAAGGAAATAGGTAAAACAGAGAAAGATATTTATATCTGTGTTCTCAGCATGTCTCAACAAACTGGCTCTTTAAAAGTATGACCTCTTAATGTAATGTTGATCTTAGTTAAAACCATGAATTCCTTAAAAGAGAGCAAGCTTTAATTTAGGAGTTAATTATATTATTATACAAGGATTATTATTCCCTGTCCCACTGAATCTGAATTCCTTCCTGAGGGAGAGAAGTGAGATGATTGATATATTTTGAAAATATTTAAAATGCATGTCACTAATAAAATTTCTTTCTAATAAACTATTTGGAATAACTAAACACAGATAATCAAGCAGGGCCTTAACTCAATGGCTGCTTCTTACATGGCACTGAGCTTTTCAAATTGTCTGAATTGGTGCCAAACTTTAACAATTAACTGAGCTAGTGAATGACAGATATCCAGTCCCAGCAGTCAGACCTGTGCATTTTCACATCAGAGATGAGCAGTTTTTCTTTTCCATATGTTGAGCAGAGACAGAAATTTTCTTTTGTAAAACTGGCAAGATTGTAAAACTGATAAGATTCCACAGAAAGGAGTAATTTCTTATGACATATCAGAGTTCTATTTATTGCCAGTATAAAGATGAAATGTCCCGTCCTGTTCCAAAATTATGCTGAAATTGGATTAAATTGACATTTTCCCACCGCTTATCATCATTTGTTGATTAATCATTAATTAAAAATATTACTTTGTAAACTCAATGGATAATGTCCCTGTTCTATCTAAGAACATATTGTAAGATACCAATCAATGCAATATTAGTATAATTGCCATAAGATACTAAATATGAAAATTTCTTAGTTGAGCTGATCTGTATTATCTCTTGGTATTTTAATAACTAAATTCACAATAATGAAGATTGACTCTCATTTTCTGTGTTCTGTGAAAATTCAGTCATACCTACTGCTCATAATCATACCCAATGCCTTTTTTTTCTCTGTGTCTTTGGTTACATTTTTTCCTTTGCCTATAAAATATATTACCTTCTTAAAATATAACTCCTCCTTCAAGATCAAGTCCATATCCCTTCATTTCTACTAACAAATGATTACACCTTCTGAAGCTTATATTTTTATTTAAAACTAGATGCCCAATGCATGAATTTGTGCACCAGTGGGGTCCCTCAGTCTAACTTGCGAGACTGGGTTGAAACCAGCTCTCCAACATCCCTGAGGGGTCTTGGATTGCAAGAGGGCACAGGTCAGGCCAAGGGATCCCTCTGTCCCCTCTGTTGCATGATTGGGGCTGAGAAGGGATTTAGGAATTTTGTTGGTTGGAGAGGGACTGAAGGAGGGCTCCAGGGCATGTCCAGCCCATCTTGCTCAGTCCCAATTGGCTGGATGCCAGCAGCAAGCTAACCTACCAGTCAGAGCATATGCCCCCTGGTGGTCAGTGCACATCAGCAACTGGTTGACCAGTTGACTGCCTGCCCTCTAGTGGTCAGTGCATGTCATAATGAGCGGTTGAGAGGCATTAAGATATTACACTTTGATTGGTTGAATGGACGACTGGACACTTAGCACATTAGGCTTTTATTATATAGGACATTTGTATTGAACATCAACTACATACTGTACTATGAATCAGGCACTTCCGAGCTTCTGGTGTGATAGGGAAGAGAGATAATTTAGCATACTGTTAAAATAAAAGGTGATGCCTGCTCTCACTAGTTCTGTTCAACAGTATGATATAGCCAAAGCAATTAGGCAGAAAAAGAAATAAAAGGCATCCAGATTGCAAATGAAAGAGTAAAGCTATCTCTATTTGCGAATGATTTGATTTTGTTTATAGGAAACTAAGGAATCCATACATAAAACCTATAAAAATTGAATTCACCAATGTTCAAAATAAGAGATTTACATACAAAATTCAATTGTATTTCTTTGCACTGGCAATGAACGGTCTGAGAATGAAATTAGGAAAGCAATTCCATTTACATACCATCAAAAAGAGTAAAATACTAACCAAAAAAGCACAAGTCTTGTACACTGAAAGTGACAAAATATTATGTAAATATTAAAGAAGACCTAAATAGATGGGAAAATGTCTCCTATTCTTGAAGTAGAAGATTTACCGTTGTTAATGTGAAAATAATTGCCAGCATGATTTACATATTTATCAATCCATATCAAAACCCATACTACTGTGTGTGTTTTTTAATTGGTAAGCCAATTTAAACCTCAAAGGACCCATAATAGCCAAAACAATCCTAAAATTGGAGAACAAAGTTGGAAGACTCAAACTACCTGATATCAAAACTCACTATTAAATTATAGTAATCAAGTGGTATGATTCATTGCCATAGATCAGTGGAATAGAGTCTGCAATAACTCTATATTTTTGGTAAATTGATTTTTTTACTCAGGTGCAAAGACAATTCTATGAGAAAAGAATAGTCTTTTGAAATAATGTGCTGGAACTAGTTTATATCTGCATGCAAAATAATGATATTGAAACTCTTCTTTATTCCAAATTAATATAGAAAAACTAACACCAAATTAATTATATACTTAAAGGTAAGATTTTAAACTATAAATGTCTTAGGAGAAAACCTAGGCCTAAATTTTCATGAACTTGGGTTAGCCAAAGATTTCTCACAAATACACCAAAAGCACAAGTGACAAGGAAAATAAATTGTGGTAGACAGAAAAAAAACCCCCAGAGATGTCCACATTCAAATCTTGCAACCTGTGTTCCCTTACATGCAAAAGAGATTCTGCACATGTGATTAAGTTAAGGATCTCAACATGTGAAGGTTATCCTGGATTATCTGGGTGGCTCAGATGTTTCACAAGAGCCCTGGTGAGGGAAAAAAAAAGATAACAGGAAAGTCAGTCAGAGGAGGAAATGTAACAGAAGCTAAGTTCAGAGTACGGTGGGGCCATGATGCAATAAGGGCATGCAGTCTGCAGAAGCTGGGGTAGGGAAGCAGTAGATTCTCTCCTAGAACCTCCAGAAGCAAAGCAGCCCTGCCAACACCTTGATTTTTGCTCAGTGAGACCCATTTTGGTCCTTTGATGTCTATGAACTTTACATTCAACAGTAATGCCAAAAAGACAACTGAAATGAGAAAATAATTTGTGCACATTTCTCCAAGGAAAATATAAAAATGGTCAATAACCACACGAAAGGCTTCTCAACATCATAGTTAAGGAAATGCAAAGGCAAACTACAATGAGCGACAGTAACACTGCACAACCACTACGATGACTGTGTTAGAAAAGGTGGACAGTAACAAGTGTTGAGAAGAATTTAAGATATTAGAACCCTCATACATTGTTGGTGGAAATGACAAATGACTCAGCTATTTTGGAAAACAGTCATTGGTTGGTTACTTAAAATGTTAAACACTTGGAATTACTTTACATTCCACCAATTCCATTACTTGGTATACACTCAAGAACATTTAAAAGATTTTTACAGAAAAACTTGTCCATGAATGTTAGAATTATTCACAATACCATCATTTATAATGCTCCCAAAGTGGAAACAACCCACATGTCTATCAAGTTGTGAATGGATAAACAAATGTGGGATAACTATTAATGGAATATTATTCAGTAATAAAAAATAAATGAAATAATGACACATGCTACAATATGGATGAACCTAAGTGAAAGAAGCCAGGCACAAAAGGCCACATACTTTATGACCATTTATAAGGAATGTCCTGACCAGATGAATCCAAAGAAAGATAAAGTAGATTAGGAATGCCAGCTCCAGGGAGTCTGTGATAGGGAATAGGGAGTGACCATTACTAAGCATGGGCTTTCTTTTGGAAATAATGAAAATGTTCTAGAATCAGTGGTTATGTATGCAGAACTCTACGAATATACTGAAAATTACTGAATTGTGAACAATAATAAAAATTGTGAATAAATAAAAGTTTATGGTGTGTGAATTACATCTCAATAAAGGTGTTACTAAATTATGAAAAATAAAATTAAGTGCAATAAGTGCTCTGAGAAAAGTGCAAGATGCTGCAAGAACCCAGGCATGCCATTCCAGCATGACTCATCGTGTTATGGAAAGCTTCTTTATAGAAGAGATGTTTAAGTTGGAAAATAAAGCAATTTGCTTACTCATCTTACATTGTAGTGCAGACAATGACTACCAAGGAAGTTGGAACATGATTAGGGATCAGGGACAAGGCACACTGAGTAGGTGTTATTGGGCAGAGCCAATTAGGTTGCCACCCTATAAAGTACATTGAAGGCCACTTTTAGAATACTCTGTGCACTGCCCATCCCAGGTCCCTTCAGCACTCATCATCCTCATATTGATATCCTTCTTCAAGCCACCGTGACTTTTGCATTAAAGAACTTTCAGCCCTCATGGGGGGTGAGGGGTGCCTGGAAATGCCTGAGCATAAATATATCCTGGAGCTGACCTCAGCTACTAACAAATGGATATTGGAAGATAAATATTCTAAATTCCTCATTCCTTGGGAGAAAGAACTCTAAGAATCATGAGAAGTATCTAAGACCATCTCCCAGAGGTATCAGGTGGAGCTGAATCTCTGATCTCTATAGAAATAACCTGTTCATTAACACATGCACTATACTTACTTGCTTCCATTCCTTGCCTTTGTTTCTTATTTCATACTGATGCTTTCTAGGGTCATCTTACAGAAAGCTTAGTGATACTCAAATCCTTATATTTTGTCACGTGGAAAAGCCATTTCAGATGCCACTAACACAGGGGCTGTGAGTGAAGACATTAGGGAATAATGAGAATGGTAAATTCAATCTTGTTGATTAACATAGGTGGCTAGGGTAGAGCATGGAGACATTTTGTTTTTCATCAGAGTTGTGGCAAAAAGTGCTAAGTATAGTGTGATACTGCTTCTTTAGGAAGTAGTCAATTAAAAGGGAAAGTTAAAACAAGCTTAATTTTTTGAATTAACCAGAGTGAAATTGCTGGATAATATGGTAGTTCTATTTTTAATTTTTTTTGAGAAACCTCCATACTATTTTCCATAGTAGCTGTACCAATTTTCAATTCCACCAGCAGTGAACTAGTGTTCCCTTTTCTCCACATCCTGAACAACATTTGCTGTTTGTTGATTTATTGATGGTAGCCATTCTAACAGGAGTGAGGTAACATCTCATTATAATTTTAATTTTCATTTCTTTGATTATTAGTGATATTGGGAATCTTTTCATATGTCTATTAACTATCTGCATGTCTTTGGGGAAATATTTATTTAGGTCCTCTGCTAATTTTTAATCTACTGTTTGTTTTTGTTTTTGGTGTTAAATTGAATGACTTCCTCATACATTTTGGGTATTATCCTTTATCAGATATATCATTGGAAAATATATTTTCCCTTATAGTGGACTGTTTTTTCATTTTTCCCTTGTGTGCATTGCAGCATTATTTATATAGCCAAGATATGGAAGCAACATCAATGACCATTGATAGACAAATGGATTAAAAAATGTGGTACATACATAGAATGGGATATTACTCAATCATATAAAAGAATGAAAATTTTCCATCCATTTGAGACAACATGAATGGACCTAGAGGATATTATGTGAAATGAAATAAGTCAGACAAAGACAAATATAATGTGATTTCCCTTATGTATAAAATCTAAAAAACAAAACACAAAACAAGCAGATCAGAAACAGAACCATTGATACAAAGAATACATTGATGGTTTTCAGATGGGAAATGAGCTAGAGAAATGGGTGAAAAAGGTGAAGGGATTAAGAAGTATAATTTGTCAGTTATAGAAACAGTCATGGGGATCTGAAGTACAGCGTAGGGAATATAGTCAGTAATAACTATACATGTTTTCAGATGGATCACTTATAGGTGTAATCACTTCATATGTATATCTGAAACTAATGTAAAAGTTTATATCAACTACTAGAGGCCTGGTGCACAAAATTCATGCATGGGTGGGGTTCCTAGGCCTGACAGGCGATCAGGGCTGATCTGTGGGATGACTAGTGGAGTGATTGGGGTCCCCAATGGGCACTTGCCTCACCCATCTTGGCGCCGCCTGCTCGCTGGCCCTGCCCCCTCTGCCATCAGTCACCTACCTTTTCAGAGGCAGACACTCAACACAGGAGCTGGGGGCAGCCCCTATATTGAGTGTCTGCCCCCTGGTGGTCAGTGCACATCATAGTGACACATCATTCTGTGATCTTTTCACTGTTAATTCGATTTGCATATTAAGGTTTTATTATATAGGATAATTTAAAAAATCTAAACTCAACAGAAAAAAGTAAGTTTAAATTTTATAAGATCAAGTAGAAGATGGAAATATTATTTAAAAAGATAATATAATAGCTATGGTTTTCATCTGTCTATCTACCCCTTCCACATTTTCAGAAAATGCCCCCCCCCCCCCCCCGCCCCCAGAGCTCAGGAGTGAACATGTGGCATAGGCTGGACCCGATCTAATAACTTCCTCTCCACTTTCAGCAGTTGGTTCTAAGCTGACTGTCTTAGTCAGTCCCAGGCTGCTATAACAAAATATCATAAACTGTGGTGGCCTATAAACTACCAACATTCTGGAAGATGGGAAGTCCAAGATGAAGGTGCTAGCAGATTTGGTGTCTGATGAGAGCTCCCTTACTGGCTCATGGATGACCATCTTTTCACTGTGTCTTCACATGGCACAGATGGCAAAGGAGATTTCTGGGAGCTCTAATTAAGGATGCTATAATTCAAAGAGTCCTGTTCTCATGAATAATGAGGACACAGCCTATTGCATTGATTAATGGAAGCCTCCCAGGGACTGTATATGTTACTTGCCTCTTGTTTTTCTGAGTGGTTTGCCAAAATTGAATGATGCAACCCTGGAGCTAGGGAAGGACAAAGGTCATATACAGTGGGAAAGAATTAGAACAATATACATAAGGATATAATAAAGAGTGAAGGGTAGATTGGGATAAGGAAAGAGAAACTGAATCCAAAAAGAAAAGGAATTAATGAATTATCAAAACCTACTAGGTACTCTATAATTCTTAGTTATGGAAAATCATGATCAATAATTTTGGGGGGCTTCAGTTGGCTTGCATTGGGTCTATCAAAGAGCGATCTGTTCTGAGCACTTAGTGTGTGTCAGGCTCTGTCCTAAGTGCTGTATCTATATTCTCATTTAATCCTTAAAGCAACTGTGGGTGTGATATGTTCTGTTATCATTTCACATTTGTGTCCTCAGTGCCAGCATCTTCTCCAGAAAATACAAGCTGCACAATAAATACTTGTTCAATGAATGAGAGATGAACAAATTTCATGGAATTGCTGGATTAGAAAAATGTGGAAGCTTTTATTAATAAAAGAATGATTTATTATTTAAATAAACATCTGTATGTTTCTCAAATTCCTAAGCTCTTGACATCAGGAAGATAACTAGCTAAGATTGTTATTTTTATCCAGACACTTTGGGTCCTAAAATATAGACTACATAATAGTCAGGAATAAGTAACTTAACTGGCAAGTGCCTCAGTTTACTCATTAGCATAGTAGGTGATAAGGTTGTCTTCCCTCTACATTACTAAATTGTGTTATGGATTATGTGGGATTAAAGTAATTAAAGATAAATCTGAATGGATCAGGAAGCTTTTCAGAAAATATGCTGTTTATACACAAGGTAATCATTCCAACTTCTAAAGGTGGCTAAGAAAGAATTTGTCTTGGACACAAATGTTATCTAGGGATTATATTTTGGCTTCAAGACAGATGCTGTTTTATATTATTTTAATCCAAGTTCCAAATACAGGGATTTAAATAAAGAACAGGTAATGATTAATAAGCAGGCATATTTATTCTCTTCTACTCCTAAGCATTAAAGGCAGATGTTTTAGTTGTGGGGACCTAACATTTTTATCAATTTTCCAAGCTAAAGTGAACTCAACATGTGTATATGAAATATTAAAAACATTTCCATCAAAAGGGTTTAAAATAATTTCAATGTAAATTATTTTATATTTGGTCATATGTAAAAGTAATCAAAGTCCCATTTCTAAAACACAGATTTTTTTTTCTTATAAAAAATCTTTATTGTTCAGATTATTACAGGTGTTCCTCTTTCCCCCCTCAGACTCCCTTCCCCCTGAGAATTGTTAGTCCAATCCCTTTCTATGTCCCTGATTCTCTTATATTTACCAGTCCATTCTGTTCATCAAATTTTTTATTCACTTGATTTTTAGATTCACTTGTTGGTAGGTATGTATTTGATGCCTTTTTGTTGTTCATAATTTTTATCTTTACCTTCTTCTTTTTCTTCTTAAAGAATACCTTTCAGCATTTCATGTAATCCTGGTTTGGTGGTGATGAATTCCTTCAGCTTTTTCTTGTCTGTGAAGCTCTTTATCTGAGCCTCAATTCTGAATGATAGCTTTGCTGGATAGAGTAGTCTTGGTTGTAGGTTCTTGTTGTTCATCATTTTGAATATTTCTTGCCACTCCCATCTGGCCTGCATAGTTTCTGTTGAGAAATTGGCTGACAGTCGTATGGGTACTCCCTTGTAGGTAACTAGCTGTTTTTCTCTTGCTGCTTATAAGATTCTCTCTTTGTCCTTTGCCCTTGGTATCTTTAATATGATGTTTCTTGGTGTGGTCCTCTTTGGATTCCTCTTGTTTGGGGTTCTGTGTGCTTCCTGTACTTGTAAGTCTATTTCTTTTACCAGGTAGGGAAAGTTTTCTTTTATTATTTCTTTCAGTAGGCCTTCAATATCCTGGTCTCTCTCTTCTGGCACCCCCAAATTCCGGATGTTGGTGTGCTTTAAGCTATCCCAGAGGTTCCTTAGGCTATCCTCACACTTCTGGATTCTTTTTTCTTTCTGCCTCTCTGGTTGGGTTATTTTATCCTCCTTATATTCCAGATCTTTGGTTTGATTTTTGGGATACATTGATCTATAGTTGAGTTTCTATATATTCTGTATATTCTTTATTTCAGATATTTTATGCTTAATTTCTGATTGGTCCTTTTCCATTTCTTTGATGTTCTCTTTAAGGTCTCACCAAGCTTCTTGGAGGTCTCATCAAGTTTCTCAAAGGTTTTTAGAAGATTCTTGAGTAATCTCATAAATGTGATTCTGAACTCTGTGTCGTCCATTAGTTTACTTTCCTCCCTCTCTCCCATTTGTGACATTTTTCTGTGATTCCTCATTTTAGAGGAAGAACTGCTGCCCTGGAGATATGCTTTGTTTCAATGGGGCTTTGGTGCTCTCTGAGACCAACTCCTGGATGTGTCACTTATGGGTGTGAGGAGTTGAAACTGACCACTAGGAACACTGGCGTCTGGGTCACCAATGGCGTACATTTCATTTGCTTGAGACTTGGCAGTTTTGTTGCTGGAGCTACAGTTTATTTCTTTAAGCTGCCGCAAAAGCATCTGTGTGGTGCCTAGGTGGGTCTGTAGAATGTGCTGGCAGGGCCTCAGGGTGGGGCGGGTCTTAGGAGGTCACTAGGCTGGGGCGTGGCTAACAGCAATGGCTGCCAGCAGCTGTCCCTGTCCTTCCGAGTTTCCAATTCCTCCTCACGTCCCTGTGATCCAGTGCAGTAAACAGTGAATGCTGCGTGCACCTCTGCAAGAGAGTTCCTCACTCTCGGACATGCTGGCCCACAGACCAGCTTCTCCCCTAAGGCGTCTGGGTCCCCCACGTGACCCAAGAAACTGGATTTCAAAGTGAAAGTGATCCACACTTTTTTCCCTTCTGGTTGAAAAAAAAAAAGCCACACGCCCAGTCACCGCCACCAGCCCGACTTGCGACCTCATTACCTCATCTCTTCAGCTTTTCAGCGGTTGCGCTCCTTTCTCTGTCAGCCAGCCTTCCTGTAGTTTTGGGTGATAGATGTCCTTTATGTTAGTTTTAATTCCTCTTAATTGTTGTATAAGGCGGCAGACTAGCCATTCATCTACGCCGCCATTTTGGTTCTCCAAACACGGATTTTTTGAGATTGCCATTTTGCTGTTGCATTTTTTAATGGAAAATTTTAAATCAAGTACTGGGGTTAATTTTCACTACACTAACATGGAAGAATGGCCATTGGAAGGATGCCCCCATCTTTTTCTCTCTCCTACTTTCACAAGCATTTTCTACCTAGGTCTTCAATGGCAGCCTGTGGCATTGTTAGGTATCTTGTAACTAGCTAGTTATTAATATTTAAAAATATTTTTTATTGATTTCAGAGAGGGAGGGAGAGAGAGAGAGACAGAAATATCAATGAGGAGAGAGAATCATTGATTCGCTGCCTCCTGCCCACCCCCTCCTGGGGACTGAGCCTGGAACCCAGGTATGTGCCCTTGACTGAATCAAACCCAAGTGGATGTTCTTCCCATGAGCTAAACCAGCTAGGACATGCTATTAATATTAATAGTAAGAAGAAAGCAAAGGGAAGGCCAGGCATTGTAAGCATGGTCATCTGGGCAGCTTCACCTGGAGGCCGCAGCTAACTTTACACTCCCTAGGGAACCACCATTTCCCTCAGATCGGGGCGGGTGTCGGGTCGGGGCATCCAACAAAGGTAACATGGGTGCATGTCCAGTGAAGTCATGGTGATGTAGGGAAGGTGCTTACCTGTGAATTTAACCTGGCTAGGGGGTGGAGCCAATGCAAGTGCCTGAAGGGTAAAATCTACAAGACAAATCATTCTCTCTCCCTTGTTCCCCTTGCTTTGTTCCTGTTTCCTTGTAGCCAAGCTAACCTGACATGTGGCTCTAGAAGCTGCATGGTCCAGGACCATGTAGATTCCACATGGAATGGGCTACAGCTGAGAACACAAGCGAACCTACCCAGGACTGTATAAATACAGAGCAGAAACTCTGAGCATTGGCTTTGATTTTAGCCCTGCTAAAGACAAAATGGGACTTTTTCCAAGACAGGATGGAAGGAGATAGGACCTTGAATTCCACAGAAATAAAGGTCTTCATGGATCCTCATCCTCCTTTTTGGGCCTCAGGAACTTCTTGTTTCCGTGCCACACCACGAGCTCCACTGCCATCAGCAACAGGTGGGGACCCTGTTGCTGATGGCAGTGCAGCAGCAGAGAGCACCCCACCGATAACAGCATGATGATGTATCAATAATTAAGACATAAATAATGAAAATATAGTAATACTATAGCTAACATTTAGTAGATGCTTAAGTATACAAGCCCTGTTATTAGGACTTCAAGTCTATTTTTTTCTAGTCTTCAGAATAAAAATATGAGATAATACTATTGTTTTGGCAATTTTATAATTGAACAACTAGTTTGACGAAGTTAGCTTAGTGAATGAAGGTACATCTTATTTCAGAGCTTACATGCTTAACTGCCATTATTTTGCCTACAGCAATGAATACACCTCTAGGCAGAATGAGGAGATTCAATATGAAAAATAATTTTTAAAATGCAATGTAACTGTCAGGTTTATATAATAATGGGCCCTAACTAACAATTTCTAATTTCAGAGACTTATAATAATGAACATTTATTTTCCTTCTTAGGTTCAAGTCACTCACTATTTTCATTTTGGGACCAGTGGCTCCTAGGGCATACTCTTCCCATGGAAAAGTAAAAGAGCAGAAGAATTTTATACCAAATTCTAGAGGCCCGGTGCATGAAATTCATACACTTGGGGAGGGGGGAAGGCATCCCTCAGCCTGGTCTTCACCCTCTAACAGTCCAGGAGCCCTTGGGGGATGTCCACCTGATGGCTTGGCACTGCCACAGAGGCGGGAGAGACTTCTGCTGTCACTGCACTTGCTAGCCATGAGCCCACCTTCTGGCTGAGCTGCACTCCCCCTGTGGGAGTGCACTGACCACCAGGGGACAGTTCTTACATTAAGCATCTGCCCCCTGTTGCATCAAAGTGACTGGTCATTCTGCCGTTTAGTCAATTTGCATATTAGCCTTTTATTATATAGGATAAGCCTAGACGAACTGTCACTTCTGTTCATATTCCAGTGATCAATACAAGTCATGTGATCAAGCATGAAGATCAATTAGAGAAGAAAGTGCTCTCCCCTACATAGTGAGATTTGGGAGTGTGTGTGTTACATATGGTGGAACATATGTAATACACAGTGTTCTTGCCTCATTACTCAGCTAAGCTAAGTGGATCCCATAGACTTGCTGATTCTTTTGAAAAGACTCTATTTGAACATACTACCATAAAAACTTGATTTTTCACAATCCTCAATTCTCATATCCTCAAATAAGCAAAACAGTGGTCCTCAACCAGGGGCTGGCTTACTGGAAACTTGAGGTTTGGGTAAAATTAGGAGGCAGACATCATGTGGAAATGCAGCTTCCACATCCTACTCCCAACCCCAAATGCTGCTGAGAACCACTGTTCTAAAAATGTCTTCCTGCCAGGAAGTTGGCCTCAGTGAAGAAAGCAATGTAAGATAGGCTACAGAGAGAATTCCCTTTCCTAGTATGTTTGTGAAGATACATGTTTTAGGGTTTTCATTACCTTAAAAGCTGATTTAAGGGACTATGGCTTTTAAATGCAAACTGCTGACAAAAGGTAAGATATTGTGATAACTTGTAAGTGCTTCCTGATTTCAGATGATTAAAATCTTGTTTTATCTAGTGATGGCTTTACATTTATTAGGAATCATATATATATATATATTTTTTTCTTTTCTTTTCTTTTTTTTCTTTTCTAAAACAGGACAAGTTAGAGAAGTCTGCTAAGCTAGGCAACCACTGTTGATGTGCCTCTTTAATGTGTGAGAGCCATTGTCACCAAGTTGGCTGACAGGCAACAGACAGTCTGCCTATTATGTGGCAGAAGCATCCTATCTAGTAAAAGAGTAATATACAAATTGACCATACCTCTACTACACCCACAAGCCACTCCCACCAGCCATGCCCACCAGTCAATCAGAGCAAGTTTGCAAATAAACCCAACCAAGATGGCTGTAGCCATAGAGAGCAGGAGGGAAGCTTGGGTTTCTTCGGCAACGGAGGAAGCCAAGCTTTCCACCTGTCCTTGTAGGCCTAGGCCTCCACTCAAGGCTACAAAGTTTCAATTATAGAAGGTAAACAAATCCAAACAGAAATGGCTGCAGCCAGGGAGTAAGCAGGAGGCTTGGCTCTGTTCCAAGCTACAAAGTTTCAATTGTAGAAGATACATAAATCCCAGATACCAAGGCCTCAGCTTGGATGGCCAAGGGATATGGCCAGCTTGCAAACCAACACAGGCCCCTCGCCCAGGCCACCCCACACCCCAAGGGAACCCCCACCTTGATCCGGGACACCCTTCAGGGCAAACCAGCTGACCCCTACCTGTGCACCAGGCCTCTATCCTATCTAATATAGGAATAATATGCAGATTGACCATCACTCCAACACAAGATGGCTTCCCCCATGTAGTCAAAGATTCTGCCCCCCATGTGGACACAAGATGGCCACCACAAGATGGCCTGCACGGAGGGCAGTTGTGGGTGATCAGGAAAACAGGGGAGGGCAGTTGGGAGGGACCAGGCCTGCAAGGGAGGGAATTTGGGGGCAATCAAGCCTGCAGGGGAGGGCAGTTAGGGATGACGAGGCCAGCAGAGGAGGAAAGTTGGGGGTGACCAGGCCTGGAGAGGAGGAAAGTTGGGGGTGATGAGGCCTGCAGGGAGGGTAGTTAAGGGTGACCAGGTCTGTAGGGGAGGGCAGTTAGGGGTGATCAGGCCTGCAGGGGAGGACAGTTAGGGGCAAACAGGCTGGCAGGTGAGCAGTTAGGCATCAATCAGGCTGGCAGCAGAGTGGTTAGGGGGTGATTAGGCTGGCAGGTAGAAGCGGTTAGGAGCGATCAGAAAGGCAGGGAAGCGAGCAGTTGGGAGCCAGCAGTCCTGGATTGTGAGAGAAATGTCCGACTGCCCGCTTAGGATCGAGCCTAAATGGGCAGTCGAACATCTCTCGAGTTCGACCCAGATTGGAGAGGGTGCAGGCTGGACTGAGGGACAACCCCCTCCATGCACAAATTTCGTGCACCAGGCATCTAGTTATCTATAATAAAAGCATAATATGCTAATTAGATTGGACAGCTGAATGACCTTCTGGACCTCATTCTGGATGTCTTTTCAAATGAAGCCATGGTGGCGAGGGCTGAGACAGAAGCAGTATGAGTGGTTAGTGATGATCAGGTAGGCAGGCAGAGTGGTTTGGGCAATCGGGCAGGCAGGTGAGTGGTTAGGAGCCAGCTGTCCATGATTGCGAACTTTGTGCAGCGGGCCTCTAGTTTCACATATTGCAAAGCATGGAGTAGGAAAACTAAGTACCTTCTTCTGGGGTAAAATAACAGGGACATGTAAGTACATATTGTTTCAAAGAAAAATAATTAGTTTCAAGCGACATGCTGGCATTTTTTTTTTCATTGAGCTTTTATATATGTCTAAATCCCATATATTATATTTGTTTTAGGCATCATTGGCAGGTGAATACATATCTTTCCACAATTTTTTACTATCTCCTGATATGTTTTATAGCAGTAAATTGAGTGGAATCCTATTCATATGATTACATTTTGTAAAGACACATGTGAAAGCTTGAACTTTGCAGAATAAAATAAAATATATAAAATAAATAAATAAATATGAATACAAATAAGATGGAGTAACAAAATAAACATAAATGAAAGTAAAATAAAGTAAATAGAAATAAAATAGAGATGCATTTAAATACTTGCTATATCTTTTAATTGTGATGTGAATTTAACAGAGAAAAGCAATCTCTTTGGAACTGCTTTCTCATTTGTATTATGGAAATTATTGCTCCTCCCTCTTGGATCTACCTTATAAATTAAATAATAGTGTAATGGCTTATTTGTAGCAACATGCCCATTATTTTTCAGTGATTGCTGTTTCTGTTTCTGTTTTGTTTTTTTTAAAACTGTTTTAACTAAAAAATGGACATGTAGAAAATTACTAGTCTCTTTGTATCACCAGGGTCATTGGATCCAATTTTAGATTTTTAGTGTTTTTTTGAAAGCAATTCTAACTTTGTATAAAGAATGATATATCATAAATTTCATTGTTTCTTTGAGGTCTTCCAAAAGGCCAAGAGAAGATTTCTTTAAAAAAAATCTGTTATTACTCATCCTATCATGTAATTATATGGGCCCAGTGGGCCCTTTTATAAATCTAAGTTATTTTGTGGGGCTTTAGTGATGTTACTTTCCCATATCTTGAAATGTTTTTCTATTTCATCATCCTAGGAATTAATTTATTTTTCATCTTTTTCTGCAGTTATCTAAAAAAAGACTTAAAAATAATTCAAATTAAAAGGGAAGATGTTTTACAATTATTAAATGAATCAGACAATGGATGAAAAGATAGCAGTGCTCTAAATTTTAATGACATTGCTAAAGTTTATTATGTAAATGATATCTCAGACCATAAGTCTTCAGATTATTTTAGATTAATTTTATTAAAATCAAAAATAAGTAGATGAATAATACATTCTTAAAGACAAAAGAAATATCACATTCATTCATTATCCATTTGTCATTCAACTACAAGGACTTGGACTTAATTTTGTAATACTTTACTACAAAAACCTGATTTTTCCTATTTTTATAAAGTTTATCTTTTATAATATTTATGGCCAAAATTAATTCAAATAAGAGGTTAATATATTTAAATTCTTATTACATCTAATAAATATCTTATTAGCTCTTACACTACTGTAAATTATCCATAAATATATGTATATTAAAATATTTATATTTTTAAAATTTGATTCAGTTCATAAATGGTGATTTTTTTTCCTGGTATCATGAGTTTAAATTTTCATACTCTATGACCTAATATTGTATTCCCAGAAATGTGTGTTAAAATTTTTCAACCCTAGCCAAAAGAAATTCATTGTATCAAGAAAGTGAAATAAGCTATATGAATAATATATAGAAGAGGTTGGGGCAAAAGTAGGTTTACAGTTATGAGGATATGAAATACAGTTTATTCTAGTAGTATTATTTATTAATTATCTTATTCCATTTGAACAACTGGAAATCTATTTTTGCCCCACCTTCCAAAATGATTTAATAAATTATGGTGTATCAACAAGGGTGGCCTATAATGTAGCTTCTAACAATGAGAATTATGAAACCATGAATATGTAAAAGTTATTACAAAAGATTTATTAATATGCTGAATTAAAACAACCATATTAATGAATTCATAATGATTATAGATAAATGAAAAACAAAATTGTTAACTGTACTTTCCTTCAGTTATAAGAAAGAAAGCAAATTATCAAAATTAGCTAAGCTTAATTTTGCCCCACCTTTGTTATGACTTATTATTGCTTGGCTGGAGAAATACACTCAGATTTTAATAAATTCCAGAAAATAAGGGGGAAATTCACCAGGTTTTGGGGGCTTCATGAAATTACTTTGCTTGAACTTATTTCTACTCTCCATTTTTGTCTTGTTTCATTTAACTTCCTCTTTTCCAGAAATATGCTCAGTAACATGAGTAACTATACAATTTTTCTTTAATAATCATCTGGGTAAGTAGGGAAAATAGACTTTTAAAAGAAGGCCAAAATATTAGTTCTAAATTTGAGAAATCCACCCGGCCAGTAGGACTCAGTTGGTTGAGCTCAGTCCCATGCGCCAGGAGGTCACATGTTCAATTTCAAGACAGGGCACATGCCTGGCAATCCCCAACAGGGGGCATGTCTGAGGCAGCTGATCAATATCTTTCTGGTTGCTGTTTCTATTTTTTGTCCCTTCCTCTTTCTAAAAATAAATAAATAAATAAATAAATAAATAAATAAATAAATAAAAAGAAAAGAAATTTAAAAATAAATAAAATCTAGTGAGTTATATCTTGTTTTAAAATAAGTAAATTTGAGAACCCCAAAAATTTCATTTGAAGGTTGATATTATATTCTGGCCTATTTTTCCCTTCCTAACTAGATTATAAACTTTCTGAAGGCAGGGGTGAGTTTTTTGTTTATATATGACCTATGGTAAAAATATGGAATATCTTTCTTAGATTAAATGAATTTAAATGCTTCTGTGAAAATAAACTAAGTACAGTGAGAAAACTATACATCTTGAGAAAAGGGAAGTCATTGAGGAAAACATATTTTAAGTAGCTGAAATGTTAAAATTTCACATCTATTTTTTATTGCAATTTCAACTGAGATTTGTTAAATATGTATTGTTTTCCATATTTTTAATAGATGATAAAATTTAGTCTCAAAAATGTTACAAGCTCAAGATCACAGTGTTGGTAAGTTTCTGAGACAAAATTCTCATAGTTGACTATATGCTCCACACAAAGTGTGCATTCAAATCACTACTCCATACTTTGAAGAAATAGAGAAACAGAAATATCTCCTACTAAGAAAGCTTTCCTCTAAGAATGGGAACACACATAATTATGTTTAGTTGGCTGCCATTTTTTACTAACTATAAAGTCTAAAAATATGCAATTATTTGACTAGTCCAACTTTGTACAACAGGCCATTGTTTACAAAGGAATGAGCTCTGAGGAGGGTTTATTGTTATTATTTTCTTCATTGATTAAAGTATTACATATCCTTACCACCCTTGCTCCCCAATCGCCCCCCCTCCCCTGCTCATGCCCTCACCCGTCTGGTGTCTATGTCCAATAGTTATGCTTATATTCATGCATATAAGTCCTTTCGTTGATCTCTGAGCAGGTTTTAATCTCTAGTTTTGGGCCCTATAAAATAAAATAGTCCGTCTATTTGTCCTGGTTGGTTTGGCTCAGTTAGAGTGCCATCCTGAGGACCAAAGGGTCACAAGTTTGATTCCTAGTCATGGGCATGTATCTCAGCAGTTTCCATTCCCGGTCCTGAGGCAGCCAATCACCAATCAATGTGTCTCTCATCTCTCTCTCTCTCTCTCTCTCTCTCTCTCTCTCTCTCTCTCTCTCTTCTCTTTCTCTCTCTTCTCTCTCCTCTTCCTTTCCTTCCACTCTCTCTCTAAAAATCAATGGAAAAATATTCACAGTTGGAAATTTAAAAAATAGTTTATTTGGCTTTATTAAACACACACACATACACACACACACACACACACACACACACACACACACACCACATATGATGTCTTTACAGTGAACCACCTTGTTATTATTGAAGCTGTTTGGCTGGATTTAGCAGTTCTATGAGCATATGTTGCTCTGTGATAAAGTTCAAGTAAGTGGGAATGAAAATAAAGTTTTAACTAGGTTACTATGACACATATTTCAGGGCTTTATATTTCTTATTCTATTTTAATCTGGAAAAGGTATAGCATGTCGTGGGGCTGTGTTAGTATTTGTACAGTCTGCACTCCCAAGAAACCAATCACAAGTTTACAATAAAACTGACCTTGTATTGGGGGTTGGGAGTATATTTGTGGAACTTCATTTATAAGAAAAAGGAAAAGTATTTATGACTGGAAACAACTGAAGATTGGGAAGTATAATTCTCAAGTTAAATTAGTGTGCTATCCTCATTAGAATGCGTTATAACAGCAGTTTTAAAAATACTGATCTGCACCTCAGAAAGATAAACTATTTTAGGGTAAGCTTCTGTTTGCATTTACTATTTGTATATATAGCATTACTGTTTTATGAAAGCTCTGCAACTGATTTAAAAAGATAGGAATCTGTCATAAAGTAGAAAAAATGAAGTTTAATTAGAAAATCTGTTTCAAATATAAAATGCCAAATTATAAACATATACCTAAACAAACTGTGACTGACACTTCAATTTGGTGCTTAGTTCCAGAAAACTAGTACTGAGGTTCTGGAAAAAGCAAATGTGCTATCACTATACAGTATAGTTCATAATACTGAACAGACATATACATATGCCAGTTTTTAGGGGAAATACAGATTTCTTTAGCCCTAAATTTCAAAATGTATCACGTGGGTTTTTATGTATTGGGTATTAATTTATATACTAGAAAGAGTCCTAAATTATAATTTTCACATACTATTCAGTATTACATTTCATAAGCACTTTTATATAACACACAATATTAAAATATCTTTCAGCAAAGTTGATTCTGTGAGAGGCAAATGGTTGTAATTCAAATGCATTTGCTTATAGTTGCTGATTTTGATCTCTAATAAAAGGTAAAGTACTGAGAGCATGATGATTTATATATGTTTTCCCTAAACACACTTCTTGTCTTTGACCAGTAGGATGGCAGAACATCCACAGTTTTCATTTCTGATGACCTGCGGTGTTGGTACAAATTACCTGGAAATATTTAAAAGCCTAATTAATAGTCACCATCTTTAGCCAGTTGGTCAGTGGTTCTAAGTGACATTGGGACTTTATCTGGGAATCTCTGTGGTGTTTAATGTAGACAAATGATTTTAATTATTTACCCAAAATAATGCTTTTGTTTTTTATGGAATTAATGTTGCGCTCTTATTTTTTCAACTATTTAGATATTAGGACCATGTTGGTTTTTCCAATTTTATTTGAAATCTATCCATTATGACAGTAAAAAATCATATTATCAGTATTTAAAAGTCTAATTTTTAATTTTTATTATTTTTTTCAGTTTTCTATTAAAATGTTCTCTGCATCCTTTTATATATTACAGTGGTGTCCTGTACAAAGTTAATATATTGGTTGCATTTTGCACAATGGATATGATAAATAGCTTATCTTAATTTATCCTATCTAATAAAAGAATAATATGCAAATTAACCATCACTCCAACACAAAATGGTCACCTCCATGTGGTCAAAGATGACTTCCTCTGTGTGGCCACAAGATGGTCACCACAAGATGGCCAGCAGAGGAGGGCAGTTGTGGGTGATCAGGCCAGCAGGGGAGGGCAGTTAGGGGTGAGTAGGCCTACAGAGGAGGGCAGTTTTGGGTTGCCAGGTCTGCAGGGGAGGTCAGTTAGGGGGGACCAAGCCTGCAGGGGAGGGCAGTTGGGAGGATCAGACCACCAGGGGAAGGCAGCTGGGGGGACCAGACCTGCAGGAGAGGGCAGTTGGGGGCAATCGAGCTGGAAGGGAAGCAGTTAGGCATCAATCAGGCTGGCAGGGAGTGATTAGGGTGTGATTAGGCTAGCAGGCAGAAGCAGTTAGAGGCAATCAGGTAGGTAGACAGATGAGTGGTTGGGAGTCAGAATTGTGAGTGGGATGTCCAACTGCCCATTTAGGCCTGATTAAATGGGCAGTTGGACATCCCTTGAGAGGTGCCAGATTAAAGAGGGTACAGGCTGGGCTGAGGGACACCCCACCCCCACGCACTAATTTTGTGCACCGGGCCTCTAGTTTACTCATAAAGATACTTGGAATGGTAAACTCTGAAGCTACTCTTACTGAAGTAAATAGCTATGGTGTTCTAACAATAGAAGACTTTTAGTATTACACACAGACACACATACACTCACTTACCTGTGCCCTACAGGAAAGTGGCATACCCCAACTGCAGTTTTGGCAAAGAGGATGTGGGTAGCCAGTGCAAATAGCAGCTGGAAGAGTGGCAAAAAGAATTGAGAGCCAGACTTGTGATGTTCAGAATCATCTCTACTTTTTGGTTGTGTCACTTTGGCAGATGTTTTCACTCTTCAGTGCTTCTGTTTCCTCATCTGTAAAAGGCTTAAGAATGAGTGGCCAGATTAAATATTTAGTGTTTGTAACCTACTTAAAAATGTTTGATCCATAGTGAACACTCATCAAATGTTAGTAAATATTTATGATAGTAGTATCAGTAGTACTAGAAATGGAGGAAAATATCATCCCTTATTTTAAGGGAAGAATTTAGATATTACATTTAAGTTGTCATGGCTTGATTAACTGGGGTTGGATTACAATTTAAGGTTAAGAAAATAAAATGAATTATTTAATAAAAATAAGTGTAAATTGTCATCAGGTCATCAAACTGAAGTCAAAAATATAGTTGGGATTTGGGAAGTGGGGGGATGAAGTAGGCAGAGAGTTCAGACACAAAACAGATACAAGCCCTTTACCAAGCTAAGGACAGGACCCCGGGGAGTGAAGAGGCACTGACAAAGCTGGTTTATATATGGGATGCCGGCATAAGGATCATAGCAAGGAACCTGGGAAGTGAGAGTAAGAAGCAATAGGGAAGCATCTTTAGGCTCTAAGTATTTGTAAGGCCACCAATACTGATCTTCAGTATGAACAACAGTCCCTGAGCCCCCTAATATCTGTTTATGTTTAATCCACTCTCTCCCTAGGTCTGCTCAAAAACCACAGTGCATAGAACCATTTCCTAAAATCTTGCTACTGATAAGCTAGTGTTTTTGCTTGTACTTGTGTACATCATCTGAATTTTATTATTATCAGCAGAACAAAGAGAAAGGAGAATGGTGAAAAAAAGGTGAACAATAATCAATTTGGGCTCATAAACCCTTTTGGAGCAGTCTGTGAAACTCAAAGTATTTTCTTCCTGTTAACTTCAGCGCCTTCCTTACCATCTACAGTTACACCTTTCTGGATTTTTTTTTAAAGATAGCAACATCCTGAAATGAGACCACTTCTTAATTTTTAAAACAATTTAACACATTCATAAGTCATAATCAGTCCTTCCATGTCATTTCCTTCATTCAGCTCTTCATATGCTTTTAGCTGATTTCCGACTACTTAATAAGAGCAGCTGTGTATAAGCAGCTGGAGCACAAGTTGGCCAGTCAGTGCATGATATAGACATTTAGTACCTCGGAGTGCTTTCTCCGGCTTTACAACCTCTCATTAGTTAAACCACAGAACACCCAAGCGCATTAGATAATTATTACTTTCTCTCCCCATTTCACAGAAAAGGGAACTGAGCATGAGAATGATTTTGTACTGGATTGTAATGGTGAATGAAGATATGTACAAGCTAACATTGGGTTTGTGAAAAATGTGCTATCTGGTGAGATGGTAACTCCTGAGGGCTCTGGCCATAAGAAGCATATCTGCCTGAATTACCCAAGAATTATAATATGACAAACAACATGCTACTTTTTCAGTGTTAGAAATGGTCTGTGTCTATTGTGTACAGCATTCTCTACCCAACAGTTCATGCTCAACTGCTTGGAAAACACTCCCCAAAAGAATAATGATCACTTAGTTGTTCAGTGTCATTATCTTAATCAAGTCTCATTGTATTTCATATTTTCATTGAAAATTTGATTGAATTTATGTCTTATTAATGTTTCCAGAGATATAAAATAGGCAAAGAAGCAAATTCTTTAATAGATACGTTTCATTACAGAATTATGTGTTAAATTAGAGAAATAATCAGTTGCAGAGGGATTGGTCACTGATCTCTGTTTCAGGGGACCTGTTTCAAGTAATTACAAGACTATGGTAAATACATAAATATTTGATTCTTAGCATAATTTCTGCCCTTAATTATAGGAATAATCAGAAGAGAAAGAGCATTTGTATCAAAATACTTATCAAAGTAGAATAAACTTGTTTCTTATATGAAACTTAAAGGATCCTGCTGGCCTGGTTGATTTAAACTGTTGAGTGGTGTTGCAAGGCCAGAATTTCATGTCCCATTTATATATGGTCTGGTTAATTTCCCTGGGGGGAAATCCAAAACACTTTTCTGCTTATGTAGTCTGTATCTCCAATGCCAGTTAGTCATCTTTCCTGGAGTTAGGCTGGCTAGCTTGTATGGAGGTGGTGAGATCTCCCTAATAAGAGATTTAATGAGATGATATGGTGCCTGTTAGAGCCATTGGTGGAATTCCTATGTGAAGGATTTGATATAGGGTCACTTTCTAAAAACTAAGCATTAATTGAGGAATATTACCAGTTCATTAGGTGGACATCTTTAGTGACCGAGTCCAATGTTTTAATCAAGTCAGATTTTTAAAAAAGTCATTGTTATAATTAAAACATTATAAATATTTCTAATTCTAGCAAGATATTAGATGGTTAGGGATTATGAGGATTTCAATGCATAAAATATGGCTTAGGATTTATATAGTTTAAAGTTTATATGGGGATGTTTTATATATAAAATGTGATTTTTGTAAAGTAATAAGAGTAGCATACAGAGGTCAGAACTGTTGTTCAAGTGGTTTCTGCCTATACACATTCCTTGTATTCTGTAAAGAAGAAAATGAGCTAATCAATAAGTCATAAATATCAAAGGCAGTGCAAGAATTTGGAGGAGCAAGTTTGGATTGGCTAGCGGAGGATTCTGTGAAAACTTTAGAAAGTAGGATAAAAGTGAAAGATGTGGTATGCAGAGGAAATGTGGATAATACATGGTAGAAGTTAAAAAACAGATTCTGAATTATTGTTCCATTTACTTTTAAAACTTGGCATATAAGAAAAGTGTGTACACATGTGCATAGAATGTGCTGTGTGGCTGTGTATGTGCTGATGCATGCTGTACATTTTTTTTATTAAGGTATTATATGTGTACATAGCTTACCATTGCCCCCCCTCCCCACTCATGCCCTCCCTACCCAGAGTTCTGTGTTCGTTGGTTGTACTTATATTCATGCATACCAGTCCTTCAGTTGTTCTCTTATCTCCCCCCAGGTCTCCTTCCCCTCCCTGCTGTCATTTGACAATCTGCTTGTTTTATGGTGACTATCACAGGACCACACGAATAGAGTCCGCTCCTCCTCTGGTTCACACCACCCGGGTCCCACTGCTTCCCCGGGGGCACACGGCTCTCCCGGGACACCTGGCCCCCTAGGGGCACACGGCTCTCCTGGGACACACGGCCCCCAGGGACACTCGGCTCTCCTGGGACACACGGCCCCCTGGGACACATGGCTCACCTGGGGCACACGGCCCCCTGGGACACACGGCTCACCTGGGGCACATGGCCCCCTGGGACACACGGCTCACCTGGGGCACACAGCCCCCTGGGACATGCTGTACATTTTTAAGAGATCTGTATTCATTTGGAAGTTTGAAATAGAAATGCAGAAAAGTAAACTTTGTCCCTTACAGTGTGATATGTGATTTAATCTTCTAAAGGCTCCATAAAAGAGATATTATTATTCAGAAGATTTAGTGTGTGCTAGTATACATTGTTTCCTTAAAAAGCATTCCCCTTTTTAATTTTAATTTTTATATTAACCCTGGGGCAAATTTGAGACTGAAGACAATTTTTTTAAGGTTAATATTTTAAAACAACTTAACAACAGGATGCTTTCTAATAATATGTAGGGATAAAACAAACTTTTCCCTCTTTTACTAAATACTATCAGTGTACAGAGTTAAACTAATTCCATTTTAAACATTATCCATCTTTATCAATAATGTGATCTATTTTACCCAAACAGTTTATTCAACACTTTATTAAAGTTCTTGCTTTGTGAATATAACCATAAATCTTTAAAATCCACCTGTAGTTTCCCATGCTTACAATAAATATTTTCTTTAAAATGATCTTTTTGAAATTAGGACATCAGAAGTCATTACTTGTACTTCAGTGGGCCAATAGGCCACAAGAGCAAGATTGGTATCTGAAATATTCTAAAGTTTGAATTCTCAACTGGATTATTCTTAAGATGTATTGAATCAGTTAGGATGCTTTGAACTGTTAGTAATGGAAATTCTGATAAAAATGGCAGAAGCAGTAAGAATATGTCTTATCTCAAGAATTTTTTACTGCTCAAAAATTGATTGTTAAATAACACTGTATTGAACACAGGGGTGCATATATTTTTTTCAGATTAGTGTTTTGGATTACTTCAGATATATTCCCCAAAGTGGAATTACTGGTGTTATTTACAAGAGCCAAGATCTGGAAGCATCCCAAGTGCATATCACCAGAGGATTGGATAAAAAAGTGTGTTACATTTACACAATGGAATACTAATCGGCCATACAAAAGAAGGACATGTTAACTTTTGGGACAGCATGGAGGGACCTGGAAAGTATAATACTATATGAAATAAACCTCAGTCAGAGAAATACAAGTACTGTATTACATGATTTCACTTACATGTGGAATTTAATGAACAAAATAAACCACACATACACACAAAAGGAAACAGAATCATAGGTAGATAGAATAGACTGACAGCTGGCAGAGGGGTGGGGAATTGGGAGGTTGGGTGAAAAAGTTGAAGGGATTAAAACACCCACACATACACAAGACAGGAGCATGGACAGTAAGAAAGGTATAAGAAGGCAAAGGGGGATAAATTGGGCAGAAAGAGACTTGACTTTAGGTGGTGAGCAGACAATGCAGTATGCCGATGATGTATTATTGAGTTGTACACTTGAAACCTTTATGGTTTTATTAATGCCACCCCAGTGAATTGAATTATAAAAAAGAGAACAAAATAAATTATGCAACTAACAAATTGATTGTTGATTGAACCATATCCCTGATGCCTTTCTACCTCTTTGCTCTTCCCTCAGGTTGTTTTCCATCATGGTTGCAGGAAGGCTGGCAGTGTGACCTAAGGCTATGTGTTTTGTTTTGTACACATCCAGTGACAGACAGGTAGACCTATTTCACAATGATGAAATATAAACCCTGTCTGTTATTGAACTGGGCCAGATTAATAGCAGGAGCCCTGTTATAAATGCCGTACACTGGATAGCTCAGAGTAATCAAGATCTGTCCCCTGGAAGGAGTGATGGGATGAATATATGAACAAATTGTGTGTTGAAAAGAGGAAAACTATTAGATTTTGTCTTAAAGCTTATGTGCATTAAAAAAAAATCTAGGATCATTGTTACTCTGATAGCAATTCCAGATTTTCTATAGGATCTTTGAGTATGAGAGGGAATTTCATTAAAAGGCAAATGAAGGCATTAATGAGAAAGGAACATAGGTGAGCTTTATATTTTATTTTATTTTTATTGATTTCAGAGAGGGAGGGAGAGAGAGAGATAGAAACATCAATGATGAGAAAATCATTGATCGCTACCTCCTGCATGGCCCTTCCTCGCCCACTGGGCCTGTAACCCAGACATGTGCCCTGACCTGGAATCGAACTGTGACCTCCTGGCTCATAGGTCGACTCTCAACTGCTGAGCCACGCCAGCAGTTGGGGACTTATTTTATTTTTTGTTGTTAAAGGAAACAACCAGTTGAAAGCCTCAGTCCTAGCTGTTACTTATTTCAGTCATCAGCCACGTTTATATTAAGAACAACAGTAGCTGTATATTCTAGTGTTAAAGAAACTTATGTACCAAAGAAAGTAATCTCCAAATAGTTACTTAGTTCAGGAACATTAGTTATAACTTTTTTAAAAAACTGAAAGATCATATTTTAAAAGTGACCACATCTAAAATTGATCACACAAAACAAATAATTTTAATTCCAGCAACAATTTCAAATATTCCCTGTACCCACTAATAGAAAGATAATTTTACCAGACTAAAAGATTTCTTAACAGCAGTTATCTAAACCTTCATCTTTATTATCCCCAGATAAAATAAGTTGAATAGTTTTCCATAACGTAGAAATTGGAATAAGTAATCATATAAATAGACTTTCAGTAGCCTGAGTAATCTATGCTACCTTCTCCAAATACATATTTTGGAGATTTTTTAAAAATGTGAATAAACTGTTTTGTTTGTTTTGTTGGTAACTTGCTTTTGCTAAAATGTGTTATTATTTCACATTCCATAATGTAAATTCAGTATTTACATGTCGTTGTTGCAAAAAGAATCCACAAATAACTGCATATTCTTAATTGAAATTGTTCTTTCAGTTTTACATTTAATTTAATTTTTAAAAAAAGAATGACAGGTGGTGAATGCTTTAAGTGGACAGAAATAAAGAAAGCTGAATAGCCTTAACACCCTGACTTGCAGTACAGGCGCAAAATTCCCGGAACAGCAGTTGGTTGATGACTTGAGTCTATATAGACAGCATGAAGTCCATAAAATCCACATGTGATTTTAAAACTTTTAACTTTAATGACCTTCCTGTGTTGTAACTCAGGCAGGCTGGAACATAATCTGTACCATTAAGGACCCGAAGTACTGATGGGTAAAGAAAATAAGGAAGATAGGATACTGTGGGAGCAAGGGAGCAAGCTCAAGTCAAACTGTAGGGCTGGCTCCTTATTGGGGAGCTAGTACCCAGGAGAGTACAAAACTAGTAGCCATGATTTTGGAGCATGCCTTCAAGCAGAGGTACGGGGGGTGGGGGGGTGTTAGAATACCTGACAATTTATAACAGAATTTTAGCCAGGCCTGGGAGTAAAACAAAAAATATTCTTCACCAACAAGAGACGAGATTTTATTTGTATATGTATATATTAAACACACACACAACACACACACACACACACACACACACACACACACACACAGCACAGTGTTAAGTGGCTGCTTTCAAATCAGGCCTCATGGACACAAAGTGTTGGATGTGAAATCAGAAGCTTAGGCATTCTCTAGATAAGCAAATGAAGATGGTAGCTGCTATCTTAAGGGGCTGAGGGACTCCTGACCATCCACTAATGCAAATGCTTAGGGCACTGGATCTCATAAAGGAAACTCTTAATTTCACTTTACCCACCAGTGTTTTGTCCATAAAGACACTCCCTGAAGTGGTGGGGATGAGGTGAAAGATCATGAGATTGAGCTTCTAGATGATGAGCATTGCTGCTTGGACAGCAAATGTTGAGGGGTTGTTTAAGTTAATATCACACCACTTGGCATCTCTATGATAATGTATGCTATACATTGTCCTTCAGTTGGTATGGACCTCATTTTAGCTGGTCATAAAAGAATGGTAAGGCTATCTCATTTGATTACAGATATTTGTTTGGAACAGGTTCTCTAATAAGAATCTTTTGCAAATATTTGTGTGTGATGGATGTCTAAAATTTTTAAAAATCTATTAAAATGATATTTTAACCTTTCATTATCTTATTAACATTTAAAGTGCTTATTATTTGAGAAATCTGCATAGAAATTTGAATAATTTTATGGAAAGCTCTTTTGCAAAACCATGTATATATACGTGTGTGTGTGTGTGTGTGTGTGTGTATTTTAAGAAAATCAGTAAAATTTACAGATTATAACTGCCTATTTTACTCTCTTGAAAAGGATAATATCTCCAAACAGGACATTTTCTAATTAGGGTTCTTGGAAAAGTTCTATTATTAAAAATAACCATTTATCAGTATAAATTCACCCCTATGTTTTATTATAACAGTTACACAATGTAAATTTCCTATCTGCCCTTAGGGAAAGAGTTAAATTTATATGCTCTTATAATTATCATTGACTGGAAGCAGCAGGGAACTTACCAAAATGGACAAAGAGAGTGTGCATATATATGTTCTCCCTGAAGACAGAGGCTAATTATAAAATCCACTACTTAGTGCCTGTTTTCTCACATAATTTATTCCTGAAATACAGAAATATTTACTCATTATTTTTGGAATCTTGGCAGTTGTTCTTCATTTGATTTAGGTACCAATAATGTACTCCTCTAGAAAACTGCGTGATGAGTGAGTCATTTTCAGTAAACATTACTTTTCTATTGAAAACAGCTTTCTCCAGATGCTTGGTTCAAATAAAAACTGGCATTATACTAGTCTAGGCCTACATATTGAGGATATCAAAGTGGACTTATTGGAAGTCCTTTGATGAATAATGTTATTTTTAGAAAGCATTACACTTTCATCCTCAGGCATGAATGGGAATAGTCAGACTCTTCACCCAACCATAAGTCTTGTTTGCCAGGGGTGCAGGAAGATGTGACTGGTAAGATACAAGATTAGGAAGACATGGACCTCCCTTCCCAAGGAAGCTGTGCCCTTGGGCAGTTTGTTGAGGCTTGTGTCAGGCATTTACTGGGCTTATGTGACTTTGGATTAACCACTTGATCTTTCATCTTAGTTTTTCTTGTTGGTAAAATGGGGATAATTTTAAGATCAAAGTTGTTATGTGCATAAAACTTTTCTCATATGGAAATTTTAAAACCTATAAAATACCACATAAAGATATTACATGTCCCAGAAAAGCTTATAAAAGAAAGTAAGTTATTATATACTCATAAAGTGCTTTAGTTCTTGTTATTGTAAAAATACCTTAGAGAAGCAATTATTACCAATAGCAAGTAATTATTTGGCATGTATTATGGTAGGCACTTTTCATTTTCAATTTAGATAACAATTTCAAAACTCTGTAAAGTTGGGACTGGTTATCTGTACCCTGAAGATTAGAACCAGAGATTGCAACAACTTAATGAGGGGATTCCAGCTGAAGTTCTGGTGGAGAAGTGAGGATTCAAACCCAGGTAGTCTAGTTTCACTGCTGTTCTGTTCATGGTGACAGGATTTTGAAAAATGAGAGTTGACATTTGGCTGTGCTCTGGAAAATGTGGCCTTTTAAAGTCCAACCTTGGAAAATGTGTAGAATTCTAACAGTGGAGATGGAATTCTGACAAGGGCTTTTCTGACCCGAGAGTTCTGTGAGGGAAGCTTCAGGGGTGGGAAAGCATTGAGCAGGGTTTGAGATGACTGTTTCAGTTGTCTGGTGAGAACTGGAAAGGGAACAAATTATAGGTTCTGATAGTTGGATTTGATCAGATTGTAGTCTTAAAAAACAGTGAATAGAGTTCGTGTTTGATTTAGTGGGCAATAGAGTCCTATAATCTGTGCTATGTGTCACTTGCAATGAGAAACCAACTTCAAAGCCAGAGATAGGGCACAAGCTAAGGACCAATCCTGGCAAACGTGTGAGCCTGCCCCTCTGAATGCAGTCAGCGGGAAAGCAGAGTTGGGAGTTAGGGTGCAGGCATTTGCAAGGAAATCACCCAATGAGAGTAATTGTAAGAACCTGAGCCCCAAAGAGGCTCTAAATTCCCAAATACCAAGATGCCAAGCAAAGGAAAACATCAAGCTCAAACCTCCAACATTTGCAGTCTATAGAATTACTGCTTGCTCTCAGGAAGGAGCTGGGGGTGGTTTCTGGGATTTACAAATGGTGCTGACATGGAAGGGGGCAAATGCTAGAGTTGTGCGTTTGGAAAAATTAATGTGAACATAGGATATGAGATGGATAGAAGACATTGGAGTTAGAAGGAGTAGTTTAAGGAGAAATCTAGCCATGTTTGGGGAACTGAGTTATTTCATCTTGAGAGGTAGAGACAGTGACTCATTCTTACTGGCTCACAATTGTTCTATTTTCTTCTCAGAAAAAAATGTCTCTTACAATGTAGACATAATAACTTAAAAATTTCTTAAAACATTCTTATGATAGATTATTACTTACCCTCTGATTTCCAAGTCTTTTTTTCTGAGGACAATAACATCAGCGTCAAATGTCTGACATATTGGTCAGAAGAAAAATGCTATGTCGTTCCCAATTGTAGGGGCATATAATCTAGCTTCATTTCATGCCCATTTCCATCAGTTTCTTACACACAATTCACAAACTCTCCACACCGCACAACCCCCAGTTTTCATGAGCCTGAGATTGCAGTGACAATGTTGCAGCACTGATGAATGAAATACATTGGGAAGTCAATGTTTCTGGATTCTGATTCGGGGGTTAGTGCTTAGCTCTGTGCTTTTGGTTAAAAATATAAGGGAGATATTTGCCTTCAGTTTCCAATTTAAGCCAGGTAAAGCATTGTCCACCCTTTCTTTTAAGCCAGTGAGAGCATACTCAACAAAAAGCCTATCTCCGATTGCCAGCCTGTACTTTTACAAAGGCAACAGTTCTGTTGCAATGACCTGCTGCCTATAATATTCTTAGGACATAACTCTGCATTCAGAATGTTGAGTTTATTTGGCCTTTTTCATAAATTTTAGTGGAGGAAATTAGAAAAGTGAAATATGAAAACAAAAAAATAGAGTTAAAATAGATACTGCCATAGCAACTGGTAGCAGATAAGTTTTGGCCTCAGTTTCTACATTAGTAAGCGAAAGGAACTGAAGTAAGTGATTGCCAATGCCACTTCTAAATGTGTAAACTTCTAAAATTGTGTATTTGATTATAATCAAAGTGTCCTGAGATAGTGGATTAGGTTAGAAAGAATCCAATTTTAAAGAATAACTTGTAGGTGAAATGGGTAAATTTTTAACTTTAATATTAGAAGATTGGATGAGCTTTTTATTAACGCAGCCACTGTATAGGAGAACATATTTGCCAGTGATACATCTTATAAGTGTTTAATTTCCAAAATATGTAAGGTATTCATACATCTCAACACCAGAAGACAAACAATCCAATTTAAAAATGGGCAAAGGACCTGAAAAGACACTTCTCCAAAAAGGACATACAGATGGCCAAGAAACACATGAAAAAAATGTCTTATATCAGTAATCATCAGAGTGATGCAAATTAAAACCACATGTGATATCACCTCACACCTGTCATAATGTCTATCATCAATAAATAAACAACAAATGCTGGCGAGCATGTGGAGAAAAGGGAACCCTTGTGCAGTGTTGATGGGAATGCAAACTGGTGCATTCACTATATAAAACGGCATGCAGTCATCTCAAAAAATTAAAAATGGAACTGCCTTTTGACCCAGTGATCCCCTTCTGAGAATATATTCTAAGCATCAAAACACGAGTCAGAAATAATATGTGCACCCTTGTGTTCATAGCAGCATTGTTTACAATAGCCAATATCTGGAGGCAGTCCAAGTGCCAATCAGTAGATGAATGGGTTAAAAATCTGTGACAATGGAATACTGCAGGGCCATCAAAAAGAAAGGCCTCTTTTTGTGACAGCATGGATGGACCTGGAGGTTATTATGCTAAATGAAGTAAAAAAAGTTTTAGGAAGACATATACCATATGATGTCACTTATATATATAATCTAATGAACAAAATAATGTGAGGAACCAAATAGGACCAGAGGCATGAATACATGGAACAGACTGCCAACTGTCAGAGGGGAGAGGAGAGAGAAGACTAGCTGAAAGAATGTGAAAAATTAGCCAAAGAACATATATGCATAACCCATGGACCTAGACAACAGTGAGGTGATGCCAGAGGGAAGGTGCGGGCAGAGACTGGGTCAAGGTGGACAAACGGGGAGGAAATGGGGGCAACAATAAAGATAAAATAAAGTTTAAAAAATATTTATCATGAATACAATTAGAGAAACAAATATCTATTTTAAGAAATACTAGTAACAGAATTTGCCGTTCCTTGGAAAATTTTCTACAGCATCATTATTAACCCGTTAGCCATCTGGTACACCTACCTGTACATGCATATCTGCATTTATCTGAGGTAGTTTAGTTTTTATGTTGCTGAGATGGTCCATGAGGACATATGAGTTTTCAAGGTTTTCCACCTATTCCTTTGAAGGGTATGTTTCTGTCCTTCACAAACATTGGGGTCAGGGGGTAGCACATACATTTCAAAAAATAGTCTTCAAAGTTATTTTTTCCTAGCAGCAAAATTTCCATCTATATCTCTGCTGTGAAATAAAATACAAACTACTAGATGTGCAATATACTCATCATCAGTCAGATGGCAATTGTAGAGAGCAGCTCAGAGAAAGAAACTTGGCCCAAATCAATACCACCTGTAATGGAACTCCCACGCCACAACCAGACACAGGCATCCAGGTATCAAATGCTCTTCTACAATGGAGAGTGATTTCAGCAACTGAACACTCATCAAAAGTAAATGGATTTCTTAAGTGATAACAGAAAATAAAGAAAAAACAATAGGAGGAAGGGTTAAAATAGCAAGACCCAAACTAAAGTGTATACAACTGCCATATCCCCACATGAAAATGAACAAAATGCTTGACTTCTTCTCATCTGTGCTTTGATGTTAGAAAAGTACTGGATATTTGTGTATTAACTTTACTATTGATAAATATTTATCAAAAACCTCATGTAGGAAACATTGGGAAGTTTTATAAATGCAATAAAATAAAGAAAATTTGAATCCTTATGTGCCATGAAGAAATAAACAACAATCTGGAAATCTTCCTACCTAATAAAAGAGTAATATGAAAATTAACCATCACTCCGCTATACCCACCAGCCACGCCCACCAGCTAATCAGAGTGAGTATGCAAATTAACTCCAACCAAGATGGCAGCTGCTACAGAGAGCAGGAGGGAGGCTAGGGTTGCCCCCGGTGATTGAGGAAGCCAAGTTTCTGCAGCCCTGGCCAGCCTAGGCCTCCAGTCCAGGCTACAATGTTTCAATTATAGAAGATACATAAATTCCAACTGAAATGGCTGCCACCACAGAGCAAGCAGGAGGCTTGGCTCTGCTCCAGGCTACAAAGTTTCAATTGTAGAAGGTAAATAAATTCCAGATGCCAGGGCCTTTGCTTGGGTCGCTGGGGGGCATGGCTTGCCTGGAAACCACCACAGGCCCCTCGCCCAGGCCATCCCATGCCCCAAGGGAACCCCCACCCTGATCCAGGACACCCTTCATGGCAAACCACCCGGCCCCCACCCATGCGCTAGACCTGTATCCTATCTAATAAAAGAGTAATATGTAGATTGATCATCACTCCAATACACAATAGCTTCCCCCATGTGCTCAATGATCCTGCCGCCATGTGGACACAAAATGGCCACCACAAGATGGCAGTTGAGAGGGACAAAGCCTGCAAGGGAGGGCAATTGTGGATGATCAGGCAAGCAGGGGAGGGCAGTTCGGAGTGATCAACCCTGCAGGGGAAGGTAGTTAGGGGTAACCAGGCTGGCAGAGGAGGGAAGTTGATTGCTTTAAACATTTTTTGTTGAGGGATATATAAAGAACCCAGTTTTAGAAATATTGATTTGGAAATTACTTTTACTATCCAGGTGGAGTGGTTTAGTAGACGGATAGTCAAGTCTATTCAAGGGAGAGGTCCATGGTAGAGAAATACATTTAGGAGCAATCAGTCAGATATGGTGTTTAAGGCTTTGGATCTAGAAAAGATCTCTGGTAAAGTAAATGCTTCTCCAGTGGAAAAGATCAAGGGCTGATCCTGGAAGCACTAACCATATACAGGGTCACTGAAATGAGACAAAAGCAAAGGTAACTAAGATGAGTTGACCAGTTAGGAAGGAAGACAGCTAGGAGAATTAAAGTCTTGAAATATTACTTTTAGTATAATTTAAAAATATAATCCAAACTACCTTAAATCTTTTAAAAATTGAATAAGCTTTCTTATAATAGTAAAGATAGACTATAGTGGGCAAATGCGAATGGAAGTTAATGTGTGCCTTATAAGCTTTCCATAAAAATGTATAAACTTTTAGAAATATGCTTACAACTTCTTTTAAGCTGTTTGTTTTGTTTTCCAGTATTTCAAGGAGTACATATAAATGTGTGATGTTAAGATCTTTGATTTGATTCTATTTCTACTTTATGTCTCAATTCTGTGTCTCAATATTTTGATAAATATAGAAAACATCTAATATCAGAAGCCTCTTTATTGGAGATTAATAAGAGATGAGATTAGAGGAAGGATTAGAACTATTAAATAGGATACCAAGAACTCTGTCTGTGTACGTACAATGCCCTCAAGGTGTTTCATGAAAATTCAGAGGAACAGTTTGTATGTATTTAAGTGGATGTGACCAAGTGAAAAAGAACATCACTTCATTTAGCTAGAGCTGCAGTTCCCTGCAATAGAGATGTTTTGAGAGAAACAGAAAAGCATAGAAAGCAAAAATGTTTATCCTCCAGCAAAGAGAAGGCTTGGTGGTTTCTGAGCTAGCAATCAGAAAACAGTGAAATAAATTGAAGGCTGATCTGTGATAAAAGACAAAAGGTAAAAGTGCCTACCTAAAAAAAAAAAAAAGCTATCTAGAGGCAGAATTGAGAACTATGTATATTTTGAAAGAATTTTTAAATGGAAACCAAATATTTACCTCTGAATTATATTAAATAATTATCAATCATATAGTTTTAGTTCAGTTTCAAAAAATGTTATAGTGTACCTAATTTCTTTATAAACTGATTTTGATTTGAATCTTTACTTAAAATTTTATGTTTTAATAAGTTAATACTAAATATGCATGTTTCTCATTTCATTATGACTATGAAAATACTCCAAGAGCAAATATGAATGAGACTCTATCTGTGCTTTAATAAAACAGGTTGGTTTGCTGCCTTATACTCCATAGAGAACTGTTCATCAGAGAGGCCAGGACTTGGCTTGGAAAGGGTAAGGATGCTGAGAGAGAATCCACCACTCTTAGTGGTGGCTCAGTTTCTGGGATTTAAATTCTTCATAGGTTATCTGGATATCAAAAATGAGATCATCCTAGGCAAAATTGGATATAACTTATAAAAGAGAAAAACCATTGCCCCTTCTGGTTATGCTCACATAATTCCAGGGATTCTGCTTCCCTCCTAAATGCAGGGCCAGTGTCTGTTTACAAAAATACAGTCTCATGAAGAGTAAGGTGAGGCAGGAATTTGGTCATATTTATTTGTTTTCAGAACAGAATCAGTGAATGAATCATGTATTTCCTTTGTGACATCTAAGAATTTCTGAGATTTTGTTTTTTCTTCACCAGATTGTGACTTTCACTTGTGGGCTCTTTGGAAGTGCTATATCACATAGTTAATGTCAAGTTCTCCTCCCTGAAATATCACATGACCTTTGTATGTTTCTATTTATTGCACATTACCTTTGTATTTTTGATGCTCTTGATTCTGAAGTGATGGGAAAATCAACATATTGAGGTGGTTGGACAAGTACAATGTAGCATATTTTATAGCCATAGCCACCAACATGGGGACAGTAAAATCATTTTCTTTATTAAGAAGTCACAAAGAAACAAAATAAAATTCCATGTAGCCTTATTTTCTTGTTTATAAATAATTACTAAATAGATTTGAAAACATTTAATAAGTACAACTCTACTACACTATGAGTCTGGGCAGCTGGGAGTGGGAAACAGTCAAATTAGGAAGGCAGGAAGAGTTTTTGATTCACATATTGGCTCTAATTAGAACATCTCAAGATTATGAGGCTGGAAAGAAAGCGATGAAATGATACTCAACAAGAAGTTAAAAATATATGCTGATACTTTACAAGTGAGTTTAGGAGTCGGGAAATAGATTTGGGAGATGGTGGTTATACTCATCAGTTTGAACTGCCATAACAAAATACCACAGACTGGGTCCACAGATTGGGTGACTTATTTTATCACAGTCTGGAGTCTGGAGTTCTGAGATCAGAGCGTCAGCATTGTCTGTTTCTGGGTGAGCTCTTTTCCTGGTTTGTAGATGGCGGCCTTCTCACTATGTGCTCACATGGTATTTCCTCAATACTTGATGTGTGGAGAGAAAGAGCTCTCTGGTGTCCCTTTCTATAAGGACACTATTGGATCAGAGCTCCACGCATATGTCCTCATTTTACCTTAACTACATCTGTATAGGCCTTCTCTCCAAATACAGTCACATTGGGAGTTAGGGTTCCAACATAAGAATTTTTGTGAGGATACAATTATAGTTTATACCAGTAGCAGAAGCCAAGCAGTAGGTAGAATCACTGACACTTACAAAAAGAGCAATGGATAGAGCACAGAGGATTTTTAGGGAAGCAAATATGTTCTGTATGAAAATGTAATGATAGATACATGACATTATACATTTGTGCAAATCTATAGAGTGCACAACACCAGGAGTGGATCTGAAGGTAAACTATGGATTTGGGGTGATTGTGCTGTGTCAATGAGGGATGCAAATGGGAAGAAAAAATGCCTGTGTGGGAGCAACAGGTGTGATAAATCTGTGTACCTTTCTCTCAATTTTGATGTGAACCTATAACTGCACTAAAAATTAAATCCTAAGCTTTGTACTGCTAACTTGTCATTATTTCACCTTATTTGCAAATCCCTGCAAAGCCCATTCATAGGCCTCTCTGTATTTCACCTGACTCAGATTTCATTCAATGAAGAAAGTCCTATCATCAATGAATTTATTGAAAAAAATTTGGCTGCACTTGTTGAAAATTGAGATGGTGATATCAGTTGGGCAAAATAAGAAGCTGACCAAAATTTTAAAAATGAAAACAAAAACTGAGAAATGAGAAATTCATAAGTTCTACCATATCCCTGATGATCTAGAAGGACACAGCCATTTGTAGGATAGTGTGCATAACCAGGAAGTAATTCAAAATGCTTGCATTTTGAAGTCATGCCACTGACACACACACAGAGCTCCAATTAAAGATTTAGAAACTTGCCAAGACCGATTTTGCTCAGTGGAGAGAGAGCGTCTGTCTGTGGACTGAAGGGTCCCAGGTTTGATTCCGGTCAAGGGCATGTGCATTGGTTGCTGGAGGCAGCTGGTCTATGTTTCCCTCTCATCGACATTTCTAGCTCTCTTTCCCTCTTCCTTCCTCTCTGGGGAAGATCAATAAAATATATTTTATTTAAAAAAAGATTTATAAACTTACTGTTCAATACACTGAAGTAAATCTCTGACCTATCACTGGGTACTCCCAAAGCTAACTAAGTAGAATCTTAAATAGCTATCAGTGACTTTAAAGAATTAGTCCAGGGGATTCATTAAACAAATACCATCAACACAAACTGTAAGGATATAGGATTTAATTTTATAATTTTAATTTTATAAATTTTGCAAAGTTTCAATTAAAAATGTGAGACACAGAAGAAAACAGGGAGGTGTGGCTCACACACACACACACACACACACACACACACACACACACGCACGCGCGCTGTCAAATGGAACTGTCCCTGAGGAAGTGCACTAGAAAAAGACTTTATGTAAGTAATTATGGATAAATCCATCAAACTAAAGGAAATCATGTCTAATAAACTGAAGGAAAGTTTGAGAATAGTGTTTCACTAAGTAAAAAAATAATAATCTACACTAATAAAATAAATATGCAAATTGACCATACCTTCATAACACCCACCAGCCAATCAGGAGTATGTAAATTTACTCAACAAAGATTGCAGGTTTATTTGTATATGCAGATGTGGAGTGGCCGGAGGGGTCGGATGCCTGCTGTGAGAGGCAGGGCGGGGGTTGGAGGGAGCTACAGGACCAGTGCTCCAGCCAGGAGTGAAGACTTACAGCTCCAGGCTGCCGGGAAAGAGGACTTGCAGGCTTCAGGGCAGCTGGGAGCGAAGCCAGGGGAAGGAAGTTCTGTTCTTGCACAAATCTTCATGCAATGGGACTCTACTAAAGAGATAACAATGATAAAAATAACAAACTAGAAATTCTAACTTGGGAGTATGATAACTAAAATAAAAATTCACTAGGGGCCTTAGGAGCAGATTTGAGCTAGCAGAAGAAATATTGTGCATTTATAAGAATATGTGTATTTAGGTTATACAGTTTTAAGTATATATAGAGAAGAAATAAAAATTAACAGAGCCCCAGAAACCTGTGAGACACCAAGTTTTAAGATATACATAATGAGAGTCCTATATGGAGAGCAGAAAGGGACAGAAATAAATGGCCACAAACCCCCCAAATTTGATGAAAAACATTAATCAACACAACTCCTAGTAGGAGAAACAAAGACATTTTTATCTAGACATATCATAAATAGTCAAGAGCCATTGATAAAGAAGGAATCTTAAATGGACCAACAGAAAGCATTTCATACCACATACAGGGTCTCTCAATAAATTAACAGCTGATTTAATAGAAACTACTGAAGCCAGAGAAGAGAGGCATGATATATTCAAAGGACTGAAAAATAATATTGTCCATCAAGAATTCTATACCCAGACAAATATTCTTTAAAACAAAGAAATCCCACATAAACAAATGGATAGCATTTATCGATAATAGGCATTTGCTACAAGAAATACAAATTGGAGCCCTCTAGGCTCAAAGTATACTGTACTGTAACCCACATGCACATGAAGAAATAAGGAGCACAGAATAAAGGTAACTATATGTATACATACATATACATGACTTTAGTATACATAATAAAAGTAACTATATGTATACATATAAAAATATTTGTATACAAGATAATACAAATATATTTTGTGACTCTTCTATTTTATTTAAAAGAGAAATGTATAAAACAATAGTTTCAAGAGTTTTGATGAGTTTGTAATGTATAGAGATATAATTTATCTACACTAATAAAAGAGAAACATGCAAATTGACCATACCTCTGCTCCACCCACGAGCCATGCCCACAAGCCAATCAGTAGCAAGAATGAAAATTCACCCAAGATGGCTTCAGCCACAGAGTGAGCATGAGGCTTGGGTTTCCCCAGCAATAGAGGAAGCCAAGCTGCTTGGTCAGCCTTGGCCTCTGCTCAAGGCTACAAATTTCAATTATAGAAGATAAATAAATCTCAGATTCTACGGCTTCCATTTGGGTTTCCAGGGGTCATGGACACCACCACAGGCCCCTTGGCTAGGCCGTCTCACATCCCAAGGGAACCCGCACCCTGATCCAGGACACTCTTCAGGGCAAACTAGCCAGTCCCCACCCATGTACCAGGCCCCTATCTTATCTAATAAAAGAGTAATATGCAAAGTGACCATCACTTCAACACAACAAGATAACTGCTCCCATGTGGACAAAAGATGATTAGCAGGGGAAGGAAATTAGGAGGGACAAGACCTGGAAGGGAAGGGCAGTTGAAAGGGAACCCAAGCCCGCAGGGGAGGGCAGTTAGGGGTGACCAGGCCTGCGGGAAAGAGCAGTTAGGGGTGACCAGGCTGGCAGGGGAGCAGTTAGGCATCAATCAGGCTGTCAGGGGAGTGGTTAGGGGGTGATCAGGCTGGCAGGCAGTGAGCATTTGGGAGGCAGCAGTCCTGGATTGTGAGAGGAATGTCCGACTGCCCGTTTAGGCCTGATCTCAGTGGGATTGGGCCTAAACGGGCAGTCAAACATCACTCAAGGAGTCCCATATTGGAGAGGGTGCAGGCTGGACTGAGGGACACCCCCCATCCATGCATGAATTTTGTGCACCAGGCCTCTAGTATTATAATAATAGTTCATAGAAGGTAGGGGCAAATGGGGATATATTAGAGGAAAGTTTTTGCACACTATGAAACAGAGTTGGTATTCTAAGCAGCTCATTTTATGTTGAGATGTCATTTGAAAACTCCAAAGTGACCACTGAAAAAATTATTCAAAAAATGTAGTTGCCCTTGCCAGTTTGGCTCAGTGGATATAGAGTGTCAGCCTGTGTACTGAAAGATACCAGGTTTGGTTCTGGTCAAGGGCACGTGATTCTCTATCATCATTGATGTTTCTATCTCTTTTTCTATTTCTTCCTCTCTGAAATCAATAAAAATATATTGTTATATAATATCAAGGGAACTAAAATGATAGACTAGATAATATTAATACAAAAGAAAGAAATAATGGAAGAATTGAGAAATGAAATAGAGAATAGAAAAACCATATACAACATCCCCAAAACCAAGTTGTTTCTTTGTAAAGATCAACACATTTTTTAAACCTTTAGTAAGGTTACCAAGGGGGAAGAATATTCAAATGAATAAAGCAAGAAGTGAAAAAAGAGACATATCAACTTTAGAAATTAAAAGGATTACAAAAGGGTACAATTTATGATATATAAATTATATATTAAAGCTTTCATTATTTAAAATGTCATCATTAGATTTATGATAAAAAATAAAGAAAGGAAAGGAAAATGGTACAAAGGGTGATATTGAAGTTGAGAAAAATCTATGAAAAATCATGAAAAACGGGATAGTAAAATTTAGAAGAATGAAGAAATCAGCGATAAGTGCTATAAAGACTGAAATGTTGGCAAATAGAAGGGAAGAAATGGAGAGAAATGAAAAGTCTGAGTGAGGGGGCATAATTTGCTCATTTTTCATCATTTGAAAAAATTGCAACTTTTAATATAGATCCATTGCTTCGCATTATGATAGATTGCTGATGTTATCAAAACAAAAATATATAATTATCCAATTTATGTATATCAGTGCTTTTCCTCCCCCAGAGTTTTTATGACAGTCTAACCTGAGCCAGATTTGTGAGTTAGATCTATGCTATTGCTATGATTACAAAATATCTCAGAAGTAAATATTTTCAGCCTTTATTGTTCAGTCATGAGAAGTGACTGTGCCTGACAAAAGTGTTCATGGTTTTCTCATTTGTCAGATCAATGGTTAGCAAAATGTTGAAAATATGGGAATTTGATTCATTTGTTTTAGCAATTTGATTGTTGTTCCTAAAATTCAGGCTGACATTTTTAATCAATTTTAGGAAAAGTGTATTAAGTAGGAAATACTTTATTAAGGAATTTGACTTTTATATATCCTGTTCCCTGGTCTCTAGAAACTTTCAACTCCTTATAATTCAATAAAATATTTCTGAAAAGCCATATTTTCAGTATATCCAAAGGACTAAGGGAAGCTTACATTTACCTATTATAAGGCCACAAGGAGTACCTAAGGAATGAAGAATATTTGCTTAAACTAAAAATATAATTACACAATGTTGAAAAGCAATATTGTGGTTAGATCTTGCAGAATAGAAGCCCTGAATACACATTTACATATTAATAATGGAAAGTTAATATGTTATTTCAAATAAAATAAATTGGTCAAAATATATCTCTAAGGAAAACCTCTCTTTTAAAATGGTAACATAGAAATAATAAATAAAAGTCTTCACATAGTGCAAGGCCTACCTCTTTAAGATAGAGAAAATGGGGAAATTGATCAATAAACAAATAAACTTTTATTTTGAGAGGAATGATTGGCATCTACTTTAAAAAGTAAAAAACATTCTATATAATAAGTTCAATAAATGTTTCTAAAGTGTCATGGAAAATTTATAAATTGTACATTTCAAACAATGTTTTTGGTTTGCATGGGAACATTTCTAGTTTTTGTTATGTTTATATTTTATAATTAATAATAATTTTAAAATGCTCCCCCCAAAATTCAGAGAGATGATAAAAGTTTAAAGTAAAAGAATTAGAGGCAATGGGAGCTAATACATACATACGAGGTACTATGTTATGTGTTTTTCTTTTCTTGTTAAATTAGAAAATAATTACAACTACCCTGTATCAAATGAGACACAGACGTCCAGAGTGGTAAAGGATCATGTGAAGGCACACAGTTAGTGAACGGTTAAGCTGAGATTTAAATCCAGATGGCCAGGCTTCTATGCATTCATTCATAATCACTAAGCTGCACTGCTATTTTTCTTTTGACAAAATCCTCTTTCCTCTCACTCTTTTTAAAAAAAATATTTTATTGATTTTTTACAGAGAGGATGGGAGAGAGATAGAGAGTTAGAAACATCGATGAGAATTATCGAGAGGAAGGGAGAGAGATAGAGAGTTAGAAACATCCATGAGAATTATCGGCCAGCCGCCTCCTGCACGCCCCCGACCCGGGATGTACCTGCAGCCAATGTACATGCCCTTGACAGGAATCGAACCTGGGACCTTCCAGTCCGCAGGCCGATGCTCTATCCACTGAGCCAAACCGGTTTCAGCTCCTCTCACTCTTACTAGCATCCCCAAATGTAATGCATCAAAAAACAGATTAAAATATATTTACGTATCTTTTTAATCATTTAGAAAAAGTATATCTAGATTTTATGACATAACAGTAAATCACATTATCCAATTGTTTTCCTGCCTATAATATTATATATTTCTTAATTTATTTTAAAAATTAAGTATAGTTGGTATATAATATTAGTTGTATTTAATTCAGGTGTACAATACAGTGATTCAACATTTTAAACCTCTGAATGTAATCACCTCATGAATTATAGTAATCATCTGTCATCATCCAAACTTGCCACATTATTATCGACTATACTCTTCTTGTTTTAATCACCCTTCCTTCCACATCCTCCATTCAGGTAACATTCCTGTCTCTGTTTCTACAAATCTGTTGTTGTTTTGCTTTGTTTGTTCATTTGTTTTGTATTCCCAGATTCCACATATAAGTAAAACCAGATGGTATTTGTCTTTCCCTGTCAGAAATGTTTTACTTAGCATAATGTCCTCTAGTTCCACCCATGTTGTTACAAATGGCAATATTTTATTCTTTTTCATTGCTGCATAACATTCTATTGTGTATGTATACCATATCTATCGATGGACACCTAGTTTACTTCCATATTTTGGCTATTGTAAATAATGCTTCAGTGAACATAAGAGTACATGTATCTTTTTAAATTATTGCTATATATTTTTGTTTGTTTGTTTGTTTGTTTTTCTTGGGATAAATGACCAGAAGTGGAATTTATGGATTGCATAGTAGATATACTTTTAGTTTTTTGAGGAATATCCATACTGTTTTCCAGAGTGGCTGTACCAGTTTTCATATCACAACTGTGCACCAGGGCTCCCTTTTCTCCATATCCTCCCCAGAACTTGTTATTCATTGATATATTGATGGTAGCCATTTTGACTAGTGTGAAGTAGGATCTCATTGTGTGGTGTGTTTTTTTTTAATTTAAATTATTATTTTTTAAATATTACATAAGTCTCCATCCCTCCTCTCCCCCATGATCACTCCCTGGCTGCCCCTAACCCCCAGCACATGCCCTCACCCTTCCGCCCCAGTCTGTGTCCATTGGTTATGCTCATATGCATGCATACAAGTCCTTTGCTTGATCTCTTACCCGCTGAGTCCCCCACCTTCCCTCATAGGTTGGACAGTGTTCGATGCTTCTATGTCTTTGGTTCTATTTTTGTTCATCAGTTGATGTTGTTCATTATATTTCACACATGAGTGAGATCATGTGATATTTATCATTCTCTGACTGGCTTATTTTGCTTAACATAATGCTCTTCGGTTACATCCATGCTGTTGCAAATGGTAAGAATTCTTTCTTTTTTATATCAGTGTAGTATTCCATTGTGTAAATATATCACAGTTGTCTAATCCACTCATCTGCTGATGGGCACTTAGGCTGTTTTCAAGTCTTAGCTATTATAAATTGTGCTGCTGTGAATATAGGGGTGCATATATTTATTATTTCTGATTATAGTTTTTGTTTTTCTGGGATATATTCCTAGATGTGGGGTTACTGAGTCAAATGATAGTTCTATTTTTAATTTTTTTTTTTAAGAAATGCTATACTGTTTTACACAGTGACTGCACCAGTTTGCATTCCTACCAGCAATGCAAGAGGCTTCCTTTTTCTCCACATCCTCTCCAGCACTTGATGTTGGTTGATTTGTGATGATAGCCATTCTGACAGGTGTGACATGGTACCTCATTGCTGTTTGATTTTCATCTCTCCAATGATTAGTGACTTTGAACATTTTTTTTTTCATATGTCTCATGGCCTTCTGTATCTCTTCTTTTAAAAAGTATCTATTTAGGTCCTTTGCCCATTTTTTAACTGTATTGTTTATATTGATTTTGTTAAGTTGTTTGAGTTCCCTATAAATTTGGAGATTAAACCTTTATCAGAGATAACATTGGCAAATATGATCTCCCATGCAGTGGGCTTTCTTGTTGTTTGGTTAAGGGTTTCTTTCACTTTGCAGAAGCTTTTTATTTTGATATAGTCCCATTTATTTATTTTCTCCTTAGTTTTCATTGCCCTAGGAGCTGTATCAGTAAAGATATTGCTACAACAAATGTCTTCTATTTTGCTGCCTATGGCTTCTTCTAGGATTTTTATGATTTCCTGTCTTAACATTTAAGTCCTGTATCCATATTGAGTTTATTTTTGTATATGGTGTAAGTTGGTGATATAGTTTCATTTTTTTGCATGTATCTGTCCAATTTTCCCATTTATTAAAGAGACTGTCTTGATTCCATTGTATGCTCTTGTCTCCTTTGTCAAACATCCTATAATTTTCTAAGTACAGTTGATTTACCTCCTTAGTTAAATTTAACCCTATGTATCTTAATTTTTTGTTGCAATGATAAATTGGATTTTTTTTAGTTTCTCTTTCTGTGAGTTTATTATTGGTATATAAAAGAGCCATAGATTCTCTGTGTTAATTTTGTATCCTTCTACATTTCTGAATTCACTTATTCTAGTAGTTTTCTGATGGAGTCTTTAAGGTTTTCTATGTGCAATATTATGTCATCTACAAATAATGACAATTTTACTTCTCCTGTTTCAATTTGGATGCCTTTTATTTATTTTTCTTCTCTGATTGCTATGGCTACCACTTTTAGGACTATGTCAAATAGGAGTGGTAAGAGTGGGCATCCCTGTTTTGTTCGTGTACTTAGAGGAAATGGTTTTATTTTTTCCCCATTGAGTATGATGTTGGCTGTAGGTTTCTTATATAAGGCTTTTATTATGTTGAGGTATGATCCCTCTATTCCCATTTTGCTGAGAGTTTTTATCATGAAAGGGTGTTGGATTTTGTCAAATGCTTTTTCTGCATCAATTGATATGACTAAGTGATTTTTGTTTCTCAAAACAAAAATCCACATACTCCCCTTTCACTCACCCATCACTCACACTCTCTTCCTCACTGCTATCCTGCTGGCCGCCATTTTCTCAAAAGTCATTGTGGATTTTTTAAAATACCGTATTTGCCGGCGTATAAGACGATTTTTTGGCCCTGAAAAATACGTATTTGCCAGCGTATAAGACGACTGGGCGTATAAGACGACCCCCTAACATTTCCACTAAAAATACAGAGTTTGTTATATACTCGCCGTATAAGACTACCCCCCACTTGGAGGCATATTTTTCAGGGCCAAAAAGTCGTCTTATACGCCGGCAAATACGGTATATATTTTTTATTGATTTTTTTTACAGAGAGGAAGAGAGAGGGATAGAGAGTTAGAAACAGCGATGAGAGAGAAACATTGATCAGCTGCCTCTTGCACACCTCCTACTGGGGATGTGCCTGCAACCAAGATACATGCCCTTGACCGGAATCAAACCTGGGACCTTTCACTCTGTAGGCTGATGCTCTCTCTATCCACCTAGCCAAACTGTTTTCGGCCATTGTGGTTTTTAATGATTAGTGATGTAAAGCATCTTTTCATATGTCTATAGGCCATCTGAATTTATTCTTTGGAGAAATGTCTTTCCATGTCCTCTGTACCATAAATGTGAATAGAGGTTAGTTTGTGTTTGTTTGTTTTTAACCCTAGTGCTTTTGCTCTGCTCACATTTGCTCTCTGACAAATAACATTTTCTGAGTTTGGACCTAGGGATATGGTTATAACCAATAATTGATTTTTAAAAAAGAACTGTGTTTTCTCATTTAAAACCATGGAATAGTTTTATATTTGTGTAACTAGATAATAATGGAAACAATATGTAGAATTCAGTGGTTATTGCATTCTTTCCTTGGTATTTTTTTATTAATAATTTTAATAATGACAAATGTATGCAAAGTAGAGATATAATTTGCACCCATTTGTAAATACTCAACTGATGCTTATGGAATTTAAGGCACTTAAATTTTCCTGGTCACACCAGGAGCAAACACAGCGCTATATTTTAAACTAAAGACTTCTTACTCCAGGACCTGTGTGTTTTGCCTATTTTGAACTTTTAAAGAATTTCATAAAGTAGTCACTGACTTTCATGCTATGACCTGCATAAACTTGGAAATGTCAAAAAGTTATGGACAGACCATTTCTCTATCAGCTACAGCCAGTTCACCTCCTAATGTCATCCTTTCCAAGCTCTGCTCTTCTTCATATTCTCTGTGGAAACTCAGATCTGGGAAAAGAAGAGGAAGAGGAGGAACTTGAAGGGAGCCCATTCCTGGCCTTTCCTCATTCAGTTGTTGATTCTGAGCACCAATAAAGTGAATCCAAGTGGCAGTAGAGGGCTGAAAAGAGAAGGCAGGTGTTCCAAGGCTCCACGGTCTGTAGTCAAGGCAGGCGACGACTGTGGGCTGCAGCTCTGTCCCGTCAGGGATGCCTGTTGTTGCAGTCCTGCCTCTCTTCTTCCCTAACACGCCTAGAGTGACTGAAGCCAACTTTCCTCTAAAATATGGCGTTGTTAATTTATTTTCTATTGTATAAAGGCCCACTGTAAGAATCTGTATTATTTACTAGTAGCTTTTGCTATCTTGTCAATAAAGAAAAAATCAGCTTGGGATAAAATGGAGCTGTTTTATGCTAGATTCTCTGTTTGTAATTCATTAAAACTTAAGGGCATAACTAAATATTTCAGAAAGATATAACTTGGGGATAATTTGCAAAACCAACCTATGCAGTTCCTTGTGAGTCATGGATGATAAATAGTCTTATTTGACGTGAAAGTTTGAAATGAAACTGAGGTCTTTATCAGTAATTTATTCAATGCAATGAATTAGGTATATTCTCGGCACGAGGCCTTAAAAGCAGCTGTGGGCAAACTACAGCCCGCGGGCCGCATCCGGTCCCTTAGGCTGTTCTATCTGGCCAGTGGAGCCGAAAGAGCTGAGGATTCTCTTGCTCTCCCCTCCGCTCCTTCACCAGCAGCCCAAGATGAGAGTGTCAGCATGGTCAGGTTGCTTTTGTTCTGGCTCAGTTTAAGAACACATTGTGGCCCTCGAGTCAAAAAGTTTGCACACTCCTGCCTTAAAGTGAACAAGGTTAAAGGCCCCGATTTAAAGTAACAGTATAGGGAATATAGTCAATAATCAATCTTTGGTGATAAAAGTATAACATGCTAATTAGACCGGTCGTCCTTCTTTTCCTTCCAGATGAAGCCAGGGCTGCAAGGGAAGCCTTAGGTCCCAGGTGCCAGAGAGAAGCTGGTGCTAGCAGCCGGGGGGAAGAAAGGCCTACTCTTGCAGGAATTCCGTGCATCAGACCTGTAGTATGTAATAACCATGTATGGTGTCCTATGGGTACTATACTTACTGGGGGGGAGTCACTTCATAAGTTATATAAATGTCTAATTATTATGTTGTACACCTGAAACTCATGTAATATTATATGCCAAATGTATTGAAATGTCAAAATAAATGAAAATAAAGTCCCTGATTATATAGGGGACTACTGGAGAAGCGAAAGGGATGACCTAGGAACTTCAGGGACCAAGAAATACGTTTTAGGTTGTAATGTAAAGGAATATATTGAACTCAGCTACTCAGCCCACTCCCATCATCTGGGATGTCCAGATCCTTTGTAAAATCTAAAGATGTTTCCCTATGTGGCTGCCTTTCCCATTTCTAGTGTTTTTTAGGTGTATTGCAAAAAGAGAAAAAGTTCTTCATTAGTATGGAATAAATTCTTGATGGTCTAAGTGCCTTGAATTTGTTTTTCCATAGAAATATTATGGTTCTCTTATTATTTAATATTGAATGAATATTGCTATCTGCTTCAATAGAGCTGTAGATTCTGTGAGTATACTGGTATGTACCGTGTTTCCCCGAAAATAAGACATCCTCCAAAAATAAGACCTACTTACAGGTTTCCTTCTGAGTGAAATATAAGGCATCCCCCAGACAATAAGGCCCCCAGGCTCTGTCTCAGAATGAAAATTAATTTACCATAAACTGGTCACTAGGGCCGCCCCGACTGCTGTCTGTCTAGCAACCAGTGACATTACTCGGAGTCCTGACGTCACTGCTGTGTGAATGGAGAGAAATCAGCGTGGAAACTTTGTGAAACATCAACTGCAAGAACTTGTGACTTGGGTGAAGAATTCATCGGAGAAAATCACTGACAGTTGCATTGCAAATGCACTGCGAGCAGGCTACCTTGACAAGAAGTACTCATTTAAAGACAGTGCTATTGCTAAACATGAGAGATTTGGTCCACTGATTCTGAAAGAAATGGAGTCACAAGAAATTCACCAGGAAATTCAGGAATTGGATTGTTATGATGATGTTCCAGAAGATGATGACATGATTGTCATTGAATAAATGAGTAAATTCTTGATACTGTAGGATTCACAGTTTGTCTGGTTTGTGTTGACAACTACCGTACTACCATACCATATACAGGTAATAAATTTCCTTTATTTTCATTTAACAATAAATGTATACCATATTCTTCTTCATGGAAAAATAAGACATCCCCTGAAAATAAGACCTAGCGCATCTTTGGGAGCAAAAATTAATATAAGACACTGTCTTATTTTCGGGGAAACAGGGTATGTATCTAAATCTACCAACAGAGACACATTGTCAAATCTCTCTCTCTCTCTTTTTCATATATCTAGCTATAACCACACACTTTTATATGCACATTAAGTGTATATATATTATTAGGATCATCTCTACAGAAACAAATATTACATATTTGTTTTCTTTTTATCTTTGACCATAAAAGTGTCCACATCATTGATTGCTATGTAATCCCATTTTCCAAGCCTTCACCATTGTGACCACCTGATACCCTTGCTTTCTGCCAGGACTCTTCGCAGCTTACCCAGTTACCCGCTGCTCTGACTGTACCTTGTTAGTTTCCCTTTCTTGTTTTTGTCAGACTGTTCTCACTGTTAAGTTCTTATTATTTTGTATGAACCATGTTTTCCAAGTTCATATTAAAAGGAACTTTCTACATAAGTGTTTTCTTCCAATATCTGTTATCTCTCTTTCTCTTTTTTGAATACTTATAAAATTCTGTTGTATTTATGTCTGGGCTCTAATATACCATTTGGAGTGATAGTTTAGTTGTTTCCTAAACCCAGTATCTTCTCCATTTAACCATTATACTGGTCATTAAAAAATCAGGGATTGTGTTTGAAGCATCTAAATATCCCCCTCCTCTCGAAGTGCCTTGTACAACACTACAAATTTAGGTGAGCACTAGGTTACATTAATTCCAGAAAAAACATCTCAGTAAACTCACACAGGTTTTTAAATCATTCACAGTTTACTTGATAGACATGGCTTTCGAGTCCTCTCTCTATACTTTTAAAAAAAAATTCCTTTGTTGTTTACTGCTGTGCCTGGGACTGTTTCTGTTTTGTTGTTGTTGTTGTTGTTGTTGTTGTTGTTGTTGTTGTGTGTGTGTGTGTGTTTGTGTGTATGTGCATGTTTATCATTATTAGTCAATGTAAGAATTCAAGCAGGTTTTCTTTTTATCTTTGACCATGAAAGAGTTGTTAAATGTCATTGATTGACACCATGGACTTGAAATGCATTTTAGGGAAGAAATTGTTGTTGGCAGAAAATTGCCTGTGTAAATAATGCATCATAAGAAGCACCCAGCATAGTTTTGGTTGGATTTACTTTTTACAAACTTTAATCTATGAATTTCATTCTTAGTTACGATGTATACCAATTGCAAACATATTCATTTTTAAAAGATAAAATGTACCCAGCACATGATCCTTGCCCCTCTCTCTAATCTTTTTAATCCATAAAAACATGAGATGCTTCTCTGACCACAAAATGGAGATCTCCGCTTTAAATAAAAGTGTGTGCTGATGGATTTTATGGTATGCTGTTTAAACTGTTTTTCAACCATTAAATGTAGATACTTAAATACACTTAGAACTTAACAATAAGTTTTTGTGGCATCAACTGTTCTATTTTGTTCTTTTATTTGCACAAGTATTATTAAACAGAGCCAAATATAACTTAGACCTAATTAATGAATATGAAACACAATTGTCAGTGAAAGATTTTTACAACACTAGTACAAGGTCAAAGATTTTCATTTAAAAATTATTCTTATTTTCTGGGAAAAATGAAAATATATTTTAGTTGGCAGAGATCAGACATATAACTATTTTAAACACGCCTCTCTTATTTTTTAAAAATATATATTTTATTGATTTTTTACAGAGAAGAAAGGAGAGGGATAGAGAGTTAGAAACATCGATGAGAGAGAATCATCAATCAGCTGCCTCCTGCACACCTCCCACTGGGGATGTGCCCGCAACCCAGGTACATGCCCTTGACTGGAATCGAACCCGGGACCTTTCAGTCTGCAGGCTGACACTCTATCCACCGAGCCAAACTGGTTTTGGCTAAACACACTTCTCTTAGTACCATTTTGTTGGTAAGATATATTAAATCTAAAAAAGGATTCTTTACTATTAAAAATAAATCCAGCTGGAAAGCTCCTACATAGCAGGAGAAACCATCAATAAAATGAAAAAGGAGTTCCCCATATAGGAGAATATACTTGCCAATGATACATCTGATAGGAGGTTAATATCCAAAATATATAATGAACTCATACAACTTAACAAAAGAAAGACAAACAATCCAATTAAAAAATGGGCAAAGGTCCTAAATAGAGAATTCTCCAAAGTGGGCATACAGACGACCAAGAGACATATGAAAAAATGTTCAAAGTCACTGATCATCAGAGAGATGCAAATTAAAATGACAATGAGGTATCACCTCACACCTGTCAGAATGGCTACTGCCAATAAATGAACAAACAGCAAGTACTGCTGAGGATGTGGAGAAAAGGGAATCCTAGTGCACTGCTGGTTTGAATGAAGACTGTGTAAAGCAGTATGACGTTTCCTAAAAAAACTAAAAATCAAAATGTCATTTGACCCAGTGACCCCATTTCTAGGAATATATCCTAAGAAACTTTAAACACCCATCAGAAAGAATTCACAGTAGCACAATTTGCAATAGCTAAGATCTGGAAATAGCCCAAGTGCCTATTAGTAGATGCATGGATATAAAAAAGCTGTGGTATATTTACATAATGGAATACTGTCCAGCTATGAAAAATAAGGACCTCTTACCTTTTGAGACAGTATGGTTGGACCTGGAAAGCATTTTGCTAAGTGAATGAAATAAATCAGTCAGAGCAATATAAGTATCACATCATTTCACTCAATGTGTGGAATCCAATGAACAAAATAAACTGATGAACAAATAGATTCAGAAACATAGAAGTATCAAACAGGCTGATGCATTTCAGAAGGAATGTGGGGGTGGGTGTATAAGTGGGAAGAGATTAACCAAAGAATTTATATGTCCATGCATGCATAACCCATGGACACAGAAGATAAGGTGGTGAAAGCCTGGAGTGGGGGATGGGTGCAGGCAAAGGGATCAATGGGGAAAAAAGGGGACATCTATAATACTTTATCCAGTGTTTCCCAAAGTGTGGTACACATACCCCCAGGGGTACGGGAAGAGTTTGGTGGGGGTACGCGTTGCACCGGAGTTTGGTGGGGATATGCACTGCACCGTGCTTAGCTGCACCTAATTCTACATTCTCATGAGTCAAGTCAAGACAGTCTTGTGAGGCATGAGATAGTCCGGTGTGAAAATAAATGTTATTTGTAATATAAATTTTATTTATATTTTATTATGAATAATTTTATTTTTTGTTTATTATTATTTTGTGTATGTACCAAAAAAAGAAAAATAAATATATTTTGATTGTTATTAAAATAGATCCATTTTTTTTGACAAGGGGTACTCAGCATTACAAAAATTATAGAAGGGGTACACATATGTCAAAAGTTTGGGAAACACTGCATACAATCAAGATTAAATAAATAAACGAATGAATAAATCAATAAATCCAGCCTGAATCTGCAGATCTCTGGTGATCTAAAGTAGTTATAGGAACCAGTTTTTTTCCACACTGTCTTTATGATGTCATTCTCATGGTATCTTTATTTATCCATTCATGTTTGATCCCATTAGATAAACTTCATATTATTTAGCATAGATTTGGTGGGAGAACTATTCTGATTGGCTGATTTAGGATTATTGTGTACACCTCTGGACCAATCAGTGACCGTCTTTCTGTACAACAAACAAACCAACAACTTGAACAACAAAGGAAACACAAAGCAAACAAATAGCTTAGCAGTAGATGTACAAGAAGGCATCTTAGCTCCAGAGATATTACTTGGCAGACATGATTGACGTATCCTGTGATCCATTCAGTCATAATTGAATTTGAAAGTGGAAGCTATTATTTCATATTGATCTTTTGGACAAATAAAAACATGCCATTTATGATACATAGTTTTTATTACTGTAGTTAGCTAATGACTACACATTTTAAATATGCTAATTATACATTTTACATCTGGATAGAAAGTCAATAAAGACCACTCTAAACTGCTAATAGTTTTGGATAAATTGAAAGTGTTTAAATTCATAGTATTATAACTAGTTTTCTCACTTAAGGTATTAACCCCACCCAGCATTTAGTCCATGCCATACTTTCTATAATTTTATATTTCAAATGTGTGCACATTATCATTAGTTCTTTTGAATATTTTTGGTATTATACCTTTATGTAGCCTGATCTCAAACATCAAGCTATTTTTGAGGAGTAGTAAAGAAATTTGGCTAAATGTTTTATGGTAAATATTATTAAAAGACTCTGGATTCAACCAAATTAATTAATTGATTTGCTTATGTCAAGTCTTCTCAGAACCTTATATATTAATATAATTTGAGATTTAAAGAGAGAGTTAACCAACTTTCCTCCCCTTTTTCTCAGAAAATCTCACTGTACTAGTGCTATGGAATATTCACTTTGCCAAATGACATTTTAGTACTTAATATCTTGCATCTTTCAAACACATCTCCCTTGATGATTATAGATTTTTATGGAGTCTGGTGGCTAGATTAAATGATTTGTGACTATAATTCTGGCAGAGCACATGAGTGAACTCAAGATATTGAATTATCTGAGTAAATTCATATGAAGTGGCAAGAATAAGGATCATTAACTTATTAACCATGAGGAAAAACTGGAAAATTGATGGTGTCACTTGCTCAGGAGTTATATTCCATTCACTGTTTTGGGCCATGCCTATGTCCTTAACTCTTTTAAATTAGATTATTAACACCTTAACCAACTTTCTCCTTAAATAAGGGTTAGTGATAATTTCTACATGACCGTCAAAAGGCATAGTTAAAAGTTAATTATAATCACCCATGACATAGTAAATTTTGTCTGAGGTGATTTTTTATAGTTTCATAATTAAATTATTATTTATATCATTTTCTGTATCTTTTTTATATATTTGAACTTGGTTTTAAAAAGTATGTATGCATTATTTTTTAATCTGAAAAATAAAATAATTAATCTATTTTCTGATTCAATGCAAAGCAAGCCACATCTTTGCATTAGCTAGTTATCAATATTTAGAAATTAGTTGGTAATATGAAATATAAGAAAAAAGTAGCAATTTTATAAAGCATTTCAGAAATTTTGTCTCAGAATTATTTTTAATCTAATCTAATTTATTTATATATATATATATATATATATATATATATATATATATATATGGATATATAAGAATTTTTCTCAAACTTTTTTTCTCAACACAAATTTAGTGTTTTAAAAACCAAATGATTTTATTATGTCTAAAGATTATTTTAAGTGCTGTCCCTCTTTAAACTATGCTATAATCTAAAAACTAAAATAAGTGTTGACTCTGAATTCACCAGTGTTACTGAACTAAAGGGGTTCATTTGCATGCACACATCAAAACCCAATCAAATGTGAACAGAAATTTGCAGTCAAGAATGTAAAGGTTTAATTTAAAAATGGCATCATGTAGGGTGTCACATGTGATCAAAGACCTGGCTTTCTGATAATTTCTAGGGGATGGGTTATATTGGAGACTCGGGGAGTTAGAGTCGTGGTAAGGGTTTTGGTCTCTCCAGGTTTGTCAGAGCCAGGTTAGCCAGCAGTTGATCAGGGCATCTGGTCCTGATGTCAGCCTTGGCATAGTGCTGTCAGGTTTCCCAAGGTGTGGTTGTTGGGTCATTCTACTTTTCTGGGTCTGGAGATGAAACACAACCGAGGCCTCAATGCTATCTTTAGTTTGACCCAAACTATGTCTTTGCATTCAATAACCCAAGGCTTTGTTCCTAAGATTATTTGATGCTGACAAGAGCCTCATTATCTTGAGTAATTAATTATTTTAATTATTATGACATGGACCTGCAAAGGAGGAGGAGGCAGGTTAGGCAGGGTGGGGCGCGGTGGATGGGCCGAGACCCACCCCTTTGCCTAGCACAGTCTCATAGCCCACACTTCCTTTCAAGGTGCACAAATTCGTGCACTGAGCCCCTAGTATGAGATAATAGCTCAGTAATATTATGTGGTAAAATGAAGTTATACTATGCATTATTTTAATTTTTGAGGAAGACAAGCCTTATGTTATTCTCGTTATTAACCCGAGATGGATTCAGGCTCCTCAGGCAAAGAGCAGCCAGAGCCTGGGGAATAACTCAGGATTAGTATTAGGAAGTGATGGAAAGCTTAAGAACAAAATATTGTGGTTGCCAAGGGAACTCAAACGTTATAAGAAAATTAGGGACTGGAGATGTAGAATTTTTTTTCAAGTTCTCATACCAAACAAGAAATAGAACTATAATTCAACTTTTAAAAAACTCTATGGCAGATGTTCCTTCTGAAATTTTACTATGTGTAGGCTATTGGCAGAAAAGACTGAAAGAATACAAGATAGAAAGAGGTCAAAGATCAGAGAAAATTAAGCTTTTATGGGTTCAAAGTTTATTTGATACAAGAGGTTTAAAACATTAAGAATCTGAGCATTAAGTACAGGAAGCAGAAATTCAGAAATAAAACATGGAATTTCTATTTTATACCACTGAGGGAATATCATGTGGACTCTTGGCTACTGTAGCCACATTCTTTTTCCAGAATATCTTATTTGTTTTGCAAACTGTTTTGGTTTCTTATTGTTCTTAAATTGAATTAGTTTTTACATTTATAAACTAGAAGATTATAACCCAATTTTTTTCCTACCTCTTTTGAAAAGTCTGAAAATAGCAAGTTTCAGTTTTTATTTCATGGTGTAGCTACAGTTTTTCATAGATAATGACTAGCCACTACCTTCAACAGGACAAGCATTCTTCACTGTACCTGGGGACTCATCTCACCGCATTCATTTATATTACCTGCCTGGCATATGTGTGGGCTTTTGTGGTTTCAACTTCTAAAGAGTAACAAATACTCTGACCTTAGATTATGAAATAAAAGTCACCCCACATATATTTGTTGATAATCAAGCATGTGCCAGGTACTGGTCGCAGACCCAAAATATCCTGCAGTGAATAAACCAGAAAAGTTCCTTCATGGAGATTGTGCTTCATGGAGATTGTTTAATATGGATGGCAGGCAAAACACACAGTGCATTGGTGATAAAGGCTTTGGAGAAAAATAAAGCAGGGAAGGGGACAGGAAGTATCACTGGATTGCAATTTTAAATAAGATAGTTAGAATTTTATTGAGAAGGTAACATTTACATAACAACATGAAGGAAATGATTGGACAATCCTATGGATCTTTGAGGAAGGAGTGTTCCAGACAGAGGGAAAAATCAGAGCAGATGCCCTAAGTGGATGGACTTGCTGATAGGTTAAAGGATCCTTAAAGAAGCAGGAGGTGGGTGGTTTGAGTCACATGGAGTGGGACCTAAGGGAAAGGTAACAAGGGTTTGAATCTGAAATGCCTTATACATTATTAGCACCCCAACTTTTGTCTGAGTATTATCTGTATGATTAACTGTATTAGGCCTTAAAAGTATAGTGCTCTAAGCTTCACCATGAAACTGGATGTGATTTACCTTATCCAACTATCTCCCAATTCTCTGAAGTATAAGTCAGGATAACTTGTGCCCTTGAAATGAACTAGATATTCCACTGCAATCGATTGGTTGGAAGAAAGGATGCAGCTAGGACCAAAAGTTAAACTAATCAGAATGATCATATGTTAATATGAGGACCTTATAGAGAATAATTCCTCTTTAGATTGTTGCATTACATTCCGGTTATTGATTCATTGCTACTTGACTCCAAATCTACCTTTTATTACCTGCTCTGCCATAGTGAAATTAGACCCTTTAAGCACTTTCCCCTTGCAGTAAGTTCAAAACTAAGCTTTGTCAGTAGAGGCCTTTAAAGTAACATTGCCAGAGAAAGAGTATTTCCTTTTACTGGTTCCAGTGTGAATCTGCTTTGATTCTATTACAAGAATGTCGGTGGGTGTGTGGGAATACCCAGTGTGTGGGAATACCCAGTGGTACACTGCTTCAGCCAAGTACCCAGAGATGCAGTCTGACGTACCATCTTGCTGCTGCTCTCCCAGTGGGTTACCATGTACAGCAGGTTTCCTGCTGTAATGCTGGTAAGCAAGCTCCAATGCCTTGAGCCCATTGTGTGCTTACCTGCCAGCCTTGGCCTGCCTACAACCTAAATCATATTTCCTGCTTGCCTAGCTGCTGTGGACCAGTTCTGGTCTGGACAACTTCATGGACTTTTCCAGTGAGACCTGAGTTTCAGACTTGGAGAGGTCTTCTTACCTAAGTTGTGCCTTCTTTTTCAGTTTTAGAGTTTTCTCTAGAGTTCTTGCTATATTTTGGCAGTTAATTTATATTTTATAATTCTTTTAAAAATATATTTTATTGAATTTTTACAGAGAGAAAGGGAGAGGGATAGAGAGCTAGAAACATCCATGAGAGAGAAACATCTATCAGCTGTCTCCTGTACACCCCTTACTGGGGATGTGCCTGCAACCAAGGCACATGCCCTTGCCTGGAATTGAACTTGGGATCTTTCAGTCCCTGGACTGATGCTCTGTCCACTGAGCCAAACCAGGTTTGGCTATAATACTTTTTTATTTAATCATTAAAATGTTATTTTTTTCTTTGTTTTGCATAATAATTATTGGTCTTCAACTTTGCCTGTTCAAATTATGGTGTAGTTTTGGGTTCCTGGCTGTATCCTGAGTGCAATAGGAAGTAAGAGCAAAAAATTAATTTTGAAACTCATAAGCACATGGTTATTATTTTTTTCATTATTCTCGAGGACACATCAAGTTGAAGAATGCAGCCAAAGCATTGTGTTGAAGTTTTTAGAGAACTCAAGAGTGGACTAGGATGATAGGTAGAGTAAGAGAGGTAACTGGCATACATGCAAAGCACTCTTGACTAGTAAAAGTGTACTTAATAAGGGATAGAAAGATATGATTTCATTTAGGGCCATGCATATTTATTGAGCAATTTTTGCATGCATGCAAAGCAACTGTGTTACTTGCTCTGAAATTTACGCTCATCCATTTGACAGATAAATAATGGGTAATTTCTATAATAATCACAGAGTAGACAGAGCATTTTTAACCTTTCGAATACCTTAGAGCAGGAGGGAAGAGGGAAAAGGAAGAAGGGAGAGGGAGGAAGGGAGAGAGGGAGAAAGGGAGGGAGGGAGGGGGAGAGAGAGGGGGGGAAGAGAGAGAGAGAGAGAGAGAGAGAGAGAGAGAGAGAGAGAGAGAGAGAGAAACATACACACAATCATACCATGATTGGATAAGACATATGATGGAGGTGACAGAATAGAAATATAATAGAAAGGTCAAGAATACCTGCCATGGAGAGGTGGCTATGTCTGAGTGTGAGTACCCTTTCATTAAGGATCCTGATCTAGAGATACAGTATTGTTATCTTTATGTATAACACTAAGCCTTAATAAGAAACATAGTTTCTGAGATCACTTAGTCTTATTACAAGATTTAGACACTTTGACCTACCATTACTACTCTAGAAAAATAATTTACTGAATTACTTGAGAATTGAATGATAAAGTCATCTTCTTAGATGCTACTTAATGTTCATGGAACAATTTACTGACCAGATTCTTCTAATTGGGAAAAATTTAAATCACAAATTCAAAATTCCATGCCAATCAATAAGTCCTATTTTAATAAAACATTAGTGCAAGAAAACTTCTGAATAATTCTATTTCATTAATAAACCATATATATCCAGGGAATACACTTTTATATTGTTAAAATATGCTAACACAGGTTCAAAATACCTTTGAAAAATAATTAAGACTTAAAACTGTCTAATGGAATCTAATTGGCAAATAGAAAAACACAGAACCTATTTATCTTAATCTATATTGTCTTAAAATCTGGTAACAGTGCTTCTTATTTAACAATATTTTTCCTATCATAAATAATACATGAGGATATAAAATTTTCCACCTGTACTATATGTACATGGTTGTTATTCATTATGTTGTCCTTGGGAAGTCTGGTTCTACAGTATTTATTAGCATGAACTCATAGAGTTGTTTTCATCTTTGAAGAGTATGAATTTTTTTTTTTTAATTTTATTGTTGACAATATTAAAGTGTTAATGGGAAAAAAAACAAACACATTGAAACCTGTAAAGAATTTTTGTGAGTTTATTTGAGCCAAACTATGGACATATGCCTGGAAGCAGAACCTCAGTGGATTGAGATAATGCTCTGGTGAATGCAGGGTTACATCTATATTTATGCATTGCAATCAAAGGAAAGGGACATAGGTGAGTTACATGAAATTCATTGGTGATAGATTAAGGAGGTGGGACAGAGCAAAGTGGGGAAACCTCTGGGATAGGGTAATTGGTGAAAAGATGGACACGTGCTTTTTTTATAGAGATGGATACAGGGTACTCTAAGGTAATTAACAGTTGAAAACTTGATAAGATAACAATGAGGGAATGTCTCCAGGCCATTTGTTGTGCCCTGAGGTGTCCTGGGTAAAAAGGAAGTTACAAGTTACCCAGACATCTCACAGATTTGCTATTTTAGAGGCAAAAAGGCTAATGGGCTCAGTAAAGAAGATCTAAATTGATCTTTGTCAGTTGAAATATCCGTCTAGGCCATGACTACCAGTAATAATCTGTTTGTAGTTACATATTTAATTTTCAAACCATCTTTTGTGGTTATTTTAGGTCTCTGAGTTTGCAAGACTGCCACACAAGCCTCCCCTGAGCTTGTCAGATTAGCATGTGGCTCTTTTCGCTCACAAGATGACTTCCATTTTCTCCCTTTTTGCCTCTCTCCACCCACCTGGGCTATTGTCTGTGTTCATGGGTTATGCATATATGCATATGTTCTTTGGTTAATCTCTTTTGAGTTTTAATCCTGTTCTTTGGAGATTTAGTGAACCCTGAAGTTAATGTACCGGTACTAGCTGAAATAGGGGGGGAGTAGAAACCATAATTCTTTGGCACAGGACCAATGGATTTGTTCCATTGTAAACAAAGGTTGATTTAGTCAAATTAGCCATCTGTCTGTGATAATTTAAATAGTAATGTGACACATTTTACTACTGTAACAGCTTTTGCTTCTTTTTAAGTTTTACAGAGAGGAGGTATTGGTGAATAAGAGCGGGTCTCAGGTTTCCTCTTCAGATTAATCTTGAATTGCATAGTAGCATCTCTCTTCCATGTCAATAGCTGGTGCAACTTGCTATGGTCACACATTTGAGGAAACTTCCATTTCTGGATCCCATAATCCTTAAATTCTTTCACAGAAACAACCTCTTTTCAAAGTCTTTTTCTTCCTGGATTAACCACTTAAGCCTGCCAATTCTTTCATGGAGTGGTCTGTGAGCTTTAATTACAAGCTTGGAGTTAGTCTCATATTTAACATTTGAATAGACAGCAAGAAGGTAGGCACTTCTTTTATGTAATTAACTTTGGGGAAGATCACATTTTTAGGGAAATTAGGCCATTAAAGTGTCTTGAAGACCAAGCTATATGGTCCATATGTGCTAACTTGTAAATATTAGTGATGTAAAGAAAAGCCTTTCACTACTTGCTTTGTTTGTTGGTTGGTTTTTAATTTTGTTTATTTAATTACAGTTGAACATTCAATATTATTTCATATTAGTTTCATAGCAAGCCTTTTACTAATTACAAAGAAGTTACTAGTAGTTTTAGATTATCTTACTGGGAAGGTTTTACTTTATTCTAAGCTCAAATATGTCCCACACTGTGTATGGATATATCCTGGTATTTACTCTTCTCCTCTTTTCAATCGGTATAGTTAGTGACTAGTATGATTAACCAATAAAGGGAATAGTTGTAAAATCTCACTCTGTGTAATGGGAAACTCCCTTCGGCTTTAGCAATTAAGGCTCATAAGAACCTTCACAGTTCATACCACACATAATGTAGGACAGTTATTACTTTTTGTGTGGGCTAATGTTTACATCACTTTTTTTTTTTTTTACAAAAAATGTCTAAGGTTCTGGCTAACTTAACTTGTGTTTCCAGCTGTGGTCTGGAATAAATATCAGACTCCCAGTTGGAGGGGAAATATGTTTTAGTCCATTTAGGCTGATATCACAAAATACCATAGATTGGATTAATTATAAACAACAGAAATTTATTTCCCATAGTGTTGGAGGTTGGAAAGTCCAAACTCAAGGGGCAAGCCTATGTCCAGATACACAGCCATCTGTTACTGTGTCCACACAGGGCAGAAGTGGCAAGGTTGCTCTCTGGAGTCTTTATTATAAGAGCACCAGTCACATTTATGAGAACTCCAGACTCATTATTTTCTAATCCCTCCCTAAGACCCTACCTCCCAACACCATGCCACTGGGGATAAAGCTTTAACATGAAAATTTCAGGGAACACAAATATTCAGTAGATAGCAACTTTTAAGGTGTGTGTGTGTGTGTGTGTGTGTGTGTGTGTGTGTGTGTGTGTTAATAATGCATTTGTATATATTGGTTTAGGTAATTTTCATTTGCTTGATTGTGTCTTTGTGGTAGGTTAAGTTATTGGCCCTAATTCTTAACCCTGCCATATGTCCACGCCCTTCCTCTTCTGTCTTTTAATTCTTTAGACTAGAGGGGAAAATCCCATTTCTTGATTTGGGTTAAGACATATTTCTTACTTTGATCAATGTTAGTAGATGTGGACGCTGCAGTGTCTTGCAGGATATGGTTGGGCTTCTCTTCTTGTGCTCTGCCATTGCAATTAGAAGAGGGGCCAGTTAGCCCCGTACTCATGAAGCCTGAGGGACATGTGGGGTCAGCTTTCAAGGCAAGCCCAGATGAGAGTAGTTTAGACCAGCTAACATTGCAGCCAGTCTTTAGACATGGAATGAAAATAAATTGCTGTTTTAAACCACTAAGTTGGTTATGGGGGTAAGGAGTGTTATTGTGTATTATTGTTTTGTGGTTAAAAGTTTGACTGATACAGTAGCTTTTATAGGCATACATGTTGACTTTAGAACTGTTGTCCTGAAACTTAAAAAAGAGAAAAAAATTGCTCTGCATTTATTTCATGTTTATTTTGGTCTCTCTCTCTCTCTCTCTCTCTCTCTCTCTCTCTCTCTCTCTCTCTCCTGGGGAGAGGGGATCTATAACTTATTTATATAGGACATCACCATTTCCAAGACCCATTATCTCCCTCTGTTCAGCCTGTCACTGTGCTATTGATGGGATACCCTCTGTGTCCCCACCTATTGCCATTGGAAGTGGAGTTCTTGGGGTGCCTCTGGGACAAGAATTTCCTGAGGCTCTGATGGGAGGATGGGCTTTCATGGAAACCTTTATTGATTATGTAAAATTAAGGGAGTTTTCCTCCAAGGTCCCATCTCCCTCTGTCTCACCATGGAAGAAGTCCAGCCTTGTTTTCAGCAAAACTAGAATTAAAGTCAGTGCCCTGAGTTTCTACTCCATATCAAAGCACAGTCCAGTCTAGCATCTGGCTAACTTAGCTTGTGTTCCCAGCTGAAGTCTATTTTGTGTGGGGTCTGCATGGCCATGGACCAGGCAGCTGCAAAGAACACATGGCTATGGAGGAAGGATGGGCATGTGCAGGTCAAGGAGAAAAAGAATTGCAAGAAAAAGAGGAGTGCACGATAGCAAACAAGCAAGCGAGAGAGAACTCTTTTGTGGATTATAACTGAAAGTTTAGCCAATTAACACTTCAGATCTCCTGCACTTGCAGTGTCCCTGTCCCTCTGGCCAATTATCTTTGCCCAGGTTGGACTGACAGAGGAGCAGCTTCCCAATGTCACCACCTCTTTGTTTGATCTCTTTTCCCAGTGATCTGTAAGGAATGGACTGGTGCCCTGGAGTGTGAAACTTCAGCTTCATGGAGAAGCTACCCGGATGGCCATGCTCATACTTTCTGGCCTCCCCTTTGCTCCTTTTCTGTTATTAGTATTAACCAGCTAGTTGTGATGGTAACAACTACTTTACTGAAATTCCTTCCTCTCCATCTCAGAGCTACTTTTTTCACCTTCTTCCTCTCACAAGGATGACCAGGCCTTGCCCTGTGGTCTCAAGGAAAACCGCAAACTCCTCACCATGACTGCCAGTTCCCTCACTGCAGAATAGTCCTTTCCCTGCCTGCTAAGGTAAAACCTGGCATCATGTCCATCTCAGTTAAAAGATTTGTGTTTGACTTAAGTTAACAAAGTTAGGCGTTAACCTAGAGAAACTCATAAATAGAAAATTTACATCAGCATATTCAAGGGAGGGGGGAAAGAATCCTTCCAGAACCAAGAATCTGCAAAGGAAATTATGTTTCTATTATTAGAACCACTAAAAGCAAATAACCATCAGTTTTAGACATGCAAGGTTTACCTTAGTTTCTAGCTGTTGTGTATCCTTTTATGGATTGGTCCATCATGTGTTGCCACTAAAGGAGACAGAGGAGAGGCCCTGAAAAAAATAAAAGTGTATTATACTCACAGGTCCTGCAGAAAAGGCTGCCATGCAAGGCCTCGTGAAAAAACACCTAGGTGTTCAGAAGCGAGAAGATGGGACTGAGCGTTCTTTGGCCACAGCCATTCTTGGGGCTTCTACAGAGATCGGTGGGGCAGGGTGAACAGCTTAGAGCTGGGCTAGTCTCAGTATTGAGTGCCTTGGCATTGTAAGACTGATTCTAGTGTATTGGGACCAGCCCTGGGATGATCGAGGCAGAGGAGTCTTGCCTCAAGGGCTAGCTGCTGGACAAATGGTCCTGGGTTGCTTAGCTTGCATATTCAAAGACATGCTCCTGGCTGGGCCCTTTTAACAATTGGCTGACTCAGGAAGGAGCATTCTCTTCCCATCCAGAAAGCTTTTTAAAGATGTTAAAATATCACAATATACAGAATATTTTAAAATATACAAATAATATACTAGTACTTGTCAAGTCTTCAGTAGTAAGAACTATTTTCATGCATTGTATTACAAGAAATGATTGTGAAAGTGATATAAATAGAAATTATATGACTGCCTTTTAGTTGTTTCACTTTGCTAGACAGGAACTAAAACACAACCTGAATCAATACTCAACACCTGATAATCCAAATGAGGACTATAGATTCTGAAGAAACAAAAATGAAAACCATGTTGGCATATTAATATGGTTATCTGGCCCATAACTTTTCACAACTCCATTTCTAATTTTGAGACACAATCTGTTTCCCTAGGCCTAACCTGAGTGACATCCATAAAAGGCTGCAGCAAGAGTAGCAATATTATGTTCCTTGAGCTCTGTCCAGATTGGTTGGTGAGACCAGACATTCAGGGGTTTCTTTCCAGATAGTCTGGAGCTCCTGAGGAGATTCTACATTGTATGTACTTCAATATACTCCTCTAATCTGTCACTTGTTGCCTGGCATTTTCTACCTTTCCTGCTGGTGATACCAATACATTATCCAAAAGTCCCCACACTTGCTTGAGAGAGCCAGTGTTCTCATCAGGACAACCTGAGCTTATGATGCTGCTCTATTTGTTGGCCTCAAAGCTGTAAAATTCAAAGGCAGCATTTGTTTGTTTGTTTTTGTTACTGGCTTTTATATTGAAGCCACCAGCCTCCCACTCACCTTCATGTCCATTCTGGTGTTTATGTTTGAATTCATGAAGATTGGACTATAGATCAAGCAGAGTGACAGATGTTCTCCCCACTTTAAAAGCACTCTTACCTTTAGCACTAGCATACTGCCCTTTACAACTCTTTTGAGCCTCACATCTTATCCATAAGACTCACCCCGACCCCCAGAAGTTTTCTCAGATATGTGCAGGGGTTAGAAAAATTAAGTTTTTAGTTGTGAGTTTGTGAAACACAGACTTTATTATTTTATTGTGATCTATTAATTATTGTATGAATTTATATTACAACTGTAAACCTACTTGTATGTGTGTATAGGTACCTACCCACTCCCTTCTTTCATCTTAATAACTTTTAAAAGCACAAATTAACTTTAATGAGTGGTGTGTGATGGATAGATACTGGAATAATCTGCTCTGTCAGTCTCTGGTCTGGGAATACACAACTGGAATGGGGTGATGACAAGGCTAGAAATTAGAATGCTGCCTAAATTAGTTAGAAATGAGCTCATAGAAAATAAACAGAGTAATATTCAGTGTACTTAGAGAGGAAACTCCTTTGCTAAGGCAAAATTGGAGGATGAGAAGACCATGAAAGCAATAAGAAAGTAGGAAATGAGAAGGTCCAGAACCGTCAAGGTTATCCTATATAATAAAAGCCTAATATGCAAATCAACCGAACAGCAGAACCATGGGTTGGTGGGGGCTGGGGCAGCTCTAGGCCAGCCAAGGCAGGTGCCAGTGGACAGAGAGAGGGGATAGCAATCAGGGGGCAGTGACAACTGGTATCAGTGGAGTGGCAATAGGGGGTGGGGCTGAAAGCCCCCAGGTCACCTCCCGCAGAGGGAGGCCAGACTGTGGCTTAGGCACGCTCCCCTCCAGGTGCTGCTAGTTGTCCATCCCCCAAGAGCCCCTGAACTGCGAGAGGGTGTAGGCCAGGCTGAGGGACCCTTCTGAGTGTACGGATTTTTGTGCACCTGTCCTCTAGTAAAATACAAGGAAGGAGGTTTTCATTTCAGGGTAAAATCAAATACCTATAATGCCAATTAAAAGGAATAGACCTAATTCATTTCTTTATTATCTTACCTAATAATAGAGAAACATGTAAATCAGCCCTACCTTCACTATGCCCACAGCCAATCAGAGTGCATATGCAAATTAACCCAACAAAGATAGTGGTTAATTTGCATACATAGTTGGTTCCCTGGAACCTCCTCAGCATCCAGGTCACTCCCAGCCGGCCATCAAGCAGAGGCTTTAGGCTTGGGAAGGGGGCCAAGCCTGCAATTGGAGGGGCCGAAGGAAGAGGAAAATATCAATGGAAACATATCCTCAGGTGAGGATAAAAAGAAAAAGAAAGAAATGGCATATCCTATGAAAGACATATCTTGAAAATGCTTAAAGAAAGTTGTCATTTTTTCATGGTGAAGGGACTGGAGTCTGTGTTGATGAAAATACCTTGGTGGCTGTGGTGACTGGCAGTGGCTGCAGCAGTGGGGTGATGGGGTTGGCACCTTCCCCTCGTCAGCCAGGTAGCTTCAAGTAAAGGGAGGCCGGACTGTGGCTTAGGTCCGCTCCCAATGGGGAGCTGGCCTAAGCTATCCGTAGGACATCCCCTGAGGGCTCCCAGTATGTGAGATGGGGCAGTCTGGGCTGAGGGTCCCCTCCACTGTGCACAGATTTCATGCACCAGGCCCCTAATTAATTATAATAGTATTAACTTGTGGGTTAAAAACTGGAGATTTTCCTCTCCTTTTAAATCAGCACAAAAGGCTTGGCAATGAATCATAAGTTTATAGGTGTCAAAGACTATTGCCTAATGCACAGTTATATGCTCCTAGAGCTCTTCTCAAAGCATTGTGCAAAATTAGCCTCAAATTACCTAGAAGGCTCTGCAGCCTTGCAACCACCAGCCCCACTCTCTCCAACCCCTATGCTAGAGACTCCTAAAATGGTGATCTGTATTAAATAAACCACAAGATACTAAATTTCTACATTTTTAATACATTTGTTGTCCTTTTCTTCTTGAAATACTTTTAGGATATATCTTGCAGACTACTGAATATATATGCATACAATTTTCTGAACCTGATAGAATACTTAATTGCAAGCATTAATAACTTTTATTTGGATAGAAGTAAGTGCCACAAATAGGAAAACTTAATTTCAAAGGGTAAATATATGTTGCCACCAACATTTGACAAATATTTAACAGCCTGCTTTGTTTCCCCAAACCCAATAAGCTCAGTTTAATGCTTTAGAATAATAATAGTCATATTATGTACTAAATGCTTTCTATGAATTAATTTACCAATTATATGAGGTGGTACTATAATTTACAATTAATTGATAAGCAAGAGATCTTGAAGCTCCAATAGGGTGTTACACAACCTATTAATATTGTATTCACCTAGTGGCTGCCTAAAACTACATCTATTTCCCTTTTAATATGGTTCTTTGTTCATAGTGCCTTTTTATTTTTATCTTTTTTTTCAATTACAATTGACAATATTATAGAGTTTCAGATTTACAGACAGAGGTTAGTAATTTTTATAATTTGTAAAGTGATCCCCTCAATAAGTCTTATACCCACATCACACTATATATAGTTCACTCGGGTGGGAGGTGGGTTGCCAGAGGGTGCAGGCCAGACAGAGGGATCCCACTTTTGCATGATCAGGGCCCAAGAGGGCCAAGCGACATGGGAGATTGACCAGCCAGGGAGGAACCGAGGGAGGGCTGCAAGGCATGTCTGGCCCATCTTGCTCAGTACTGATCAGCCAGATCCCAGCAGCAAGCTAACCTATAGGTAGGTGGTTAGTGCACATCATAGTGACTAATCAACCAGTCGACTTGTTGCCCCCTGGTGGTCAATGCATATTATAGCATGAAGATGAGCTGCATTAGTATATCATTAGCATACTAGAGGCCCAGTGCACAAAATTCCTGCATTGGTTGGGGGGGGGGGTGAGGTGGAGGGGAGTGTCCCTCAGCCAGCCGGCATCCTCTCCAACCTGGGGCATCCCTCTCCCTATCCAGTTCTGCTGGCTTCAATCCACTCGTCTGCCTGCCTGCCTGATTGCCCCCTTACCACTCCCCTGCCAGCCTGATCAACACCTAACTGCTCCCCTGTGGCCCAATTGCTCCTAACTGTCCTCCCCTGCAGGACTGGTCACCCCTAATTGCCCTCCCTCCCTCCCATGCTGGCCTGATTTCCCCTACCTGCCCTCCCCTGCAGGCCTGGTTGCCCCCAATAGTCCTCCCCTGTGGGCCCAGTCGCTTCCAACAGCCCTCCCCTGAAGGCCTGGTTGCGCCTAACTGTCGTCCCCTGTTGGCCCAGTTGCCCCTAAATGCTGTCTCCTGCCAGCCTGATCACCCCCAACTGCCCTCCCTTGCAGGCCTGGTCCCTCCCAACTGCCCACCCTTGCTGGCCATCTTATTGTGGCTATTTTGGATCCACATGGGTGTGGCCATCTTTGACCTCATGGGGGTGGACATCTTGTGTGTTGGAGTGATGGTCAATTTGCATATTCTATCTTTATTATATAGGACTAGAGGCCCAGTGCAAAAAAAATTTATGCATAGGGCCATGTGTTCTTCAGCCCAGCCTTGACCCTCTCCAATCTGGGAACCCTAGAGGGATGTCCAACTGCCCATTTAGGCCTGATCCTACTGGTACTTCTGGATCCCAACTGCTCGCCTGCCTGCCTTCTTGAATGCCCCTAATCACTTTTGCCTGCCAGCCTGATCACCCCCTAATCACTCCCCTGCCAGGCTGATTGATTCCTAACTGCTACCCTGCCAGCATGTTTGCCCCTAATTGCCCTCCCCTGTAGGCATGGTCACCCCTAACTGCCCTCCCCTGCAGGACTGGTCCTCCCCAGGTGCTCTCCCCTGCAGGCCGGGGTCACCCCCCCACCCAACTGCCCTTCCCTGCAGGCCTGGTCGCCCCCAACTTCCCTCCTCTGCCAGCCTGGTCGCCTCCAACTGCCTTTCCTTTCAGGCCTGGCCCCTCTCAACTGCTGTCCCCTGTTGGCCTTATCACCCACAACTGACCTCCCTTGCAGACCTGGTCTCTCCCAACTGCACCCCCAACCCCTTGCTGGCCAACTTGCGGTGGCCATCTTGTGTCTACATTGGGGCAGCCATCTTTGACCACATGATGGCAGCTGTCTTATGTGTTGGAGTGATGGTCAATTTGCATATTACTCTTTTATTAGATAGAATAGAAGCATGATGCATGGCTGAGGGTCAGCTGGTTTGCCCTGAAGAGTGTTTTGGATCAGAGTGAGGGTTCCTTTGGGGTGTGGGGAAGCCTGGACAAGGGGCCTGTGATAGTTTGCAGGCAAGCCATGTCCCCCTGGTGACCCAAGCAGAGGCCTTGGGGTCTGGAATTTATTTATCTTCTGTAATTGAAACTTTTTAGCCTTGAGTGGAGGCCTGGGCGTAACAGGGTGTGTGGAAAGCTTGGCTTCCTCTATCACTGGGGGCAACTCAAGCCTCCTTCTTTCTCCAGCTCTGTGGCTGCTACCATTTTTGTTGAGATTTATTTATCTTCTATAATTGGATCTTTGAAGCCTTGAGTGGAGACCTGGCCCTTCCAGGGAGTGTGCAAAGCTGGGCTTCCTCCATTTCTGGGGAAACCCAAGCCTCCTGCTCACTCCCTGGCCACAGCCATCTTGGTTGGGTTAACTTACATATTCATTCCTGATTAGCTGGTGGGCGTGGCTGGTGGGTATAGTGGAATGATCATTAATTTACATATTACTCTTTTATTAGATAGGATTACTATTTGATTTATTGAATGGACCATCAGACAACTGGACACTTAGTGTATTAGGCTTTTATTATATAGCATTATTGACAACATTCCATAAGCTGTAGTTTACATCTCCATTACTATTTTGAAATTGCCAGTATGTGCTTTTAATCCTTTCACTATTTTTACCCAGCTTCCCAATCCTCACCTCTGACAACCATCAGGTTCATTCATTTATTTTGTAATTACACATATAAAGGAAATCATGTGTATTTATCTTTCTCTAATTGACATATTTCACTTAGCATAATATTCTCTATGTCATTCCATGTTGTAATAGGTAAGCTTTCATTCTTATATAGATAAACTACTTTTTTATTCACTCATGTTTAAATTGGATTATTTAATCCATTTAAAATTTAAGTAATTATTGATATGTATGTTGTTATGGCCATTTTATTATTTTTATTGTTTTTGTTCCTTTACTTTTCCCTTCATATATGTTGATGAGTTTTTTCAGTGTTTTATTTGAATTCCTTTTCTTTATTTCTTTTAAATCTCATAGATTTTTGGTTTGTGATTACCATGAGCTTCAAATATACCACACTATGTTTATAGCATTCTACTTTAAGTTGATGGACATTTAAGTTTGAACACATTTGAAAATCACCACTATCATTTTTACTCACCCTGTCCACATTTATGTTTTTGTCATTATTGTTCACTCCTTCTCTGTGTGTGTGTACGCTAATGTGTATCCCTTAATTTACCCTTGTAATTACCATGAAATTTCTACTTTTGCCTTTTAACCTTTGTATTAACTTTAGTTTTGGTTGATCAACTGCTTTTGAAAAATTACATTTTTATTGAATTTAGACTGAAGGGAGAGAGAGAGAGATAGAAACATCAATGATGAGAGAAAATCATTGATCAGTTGTCTCCTGCACCCACTGCACTGGGGATTGAGCCTGCAATCCAGGCATATGCCCTGACCATGAAATGAACTGTTACCTCCTGGTTCATAGGCCAACACTCAACCACTGAGCATTGCCTGCTAGGTGATCTACTGCTTTTTATTATGTGTTTGCCTTTGTCAGTAAGAATATTTTTTCTTTGCAATATTTTTATTCATATTTTTAATTATTTTTCTTAAAGAAGCCCCTTTAAAATTCCTTATAATACTGGTTTGTTTGTGAAAAACTCTAGCTTTTTATTGTCTGGAAAGTTATTTATCTCTCCTTCCATTTTGAGTAATAGTCTTGCTGGGTAAAGTAATTTTCATTGTAGGAACTTAGGTTTTATTACTTTAACTCAAGCATGTTAAACTCAAAGGCTAACACAGGCCAAATAAACAAGGTTTTAAGTTTATGTGGGCTGCAAAAAAAAACAAAAGTTCACAAAAATCTAGATGTATTTTGATAGAAACATGCTGAATAGAAAGGGCTGAAATAAGTGAGTAATCCTTAACGTAAAATAATAGAAGATTTTAATAAAAATTAATATTTTCTCTTGAACATTAATTTACCAAACACTGAATAACTGCATAAATTAATAAGCGTAATGCAAATAAACCTATTTTTCTTGTTCTCCAAAAGAAAAATATTTTGTCGCACACACCAAACTAGTCGGTCTAAGATTAATGACTTGACAATCGGCTGCTAAAATATTAGCTGCTAGTGTTAGTGGAGAGAAATGGTTTGTGTGCCTGCTCATAAGGCACATAAGGGAATTGAATGTAACATGATTATAGTAATCAGTCATTAGCAAATGTTGTAGTTCCTCTATAATAATAAAAACATAATATGCAAATCAACCGTAAGGTCAAACAGCAAAAGGACTATCCGGATGACCTACAGGATGAAGCTGGGGCTGTGACAGCCAAGGTAGCTAGGGCTGCAAAGGCCTACTCTTGCACAAATTTCATGCATCAGACCTCTAGTTATTAATAATTATGTATAACAAGATATTGTAAAAATTAAGTTATGCAATTTTTATTAAAACATTGGCTGGGCAGCAAAAATATTCATTGTCGGCTGCATGCAGCCCTTGGGCTGTGAGTTTGGCATGCTTGCTTTAAATATTGGTCCCAATCCCTCTGGCCTGCAAAGTTTTTGTTGAAATATCAGCTGACAGCCCTGACCAGATTGGCTCAGTGGATAGAGTGTTGGCCTGTGGACTGAAAGGTCCCAGATTCTATTCCAGTCAAGGGCATGTACCTTGGTTGCAGGCATATCCCTATTAGGAAGTGTGCAAGAGGCAGCTGATCCATGTTTCTCTCTCATCGATGTTTCTAACTATCTATCTCTCTCCTTTCCTCTCTATAAAAAAATCAATAAAATATTTTTAAAAAGAAAAGAAAAATCAGCTGACAATCTTATGGGAGCTCTTTTGTAGCTAACTAACTGCTTTTTTTATCGCTGCTTTTAGGATTCTTTGTCTTTAACCTTGGCATTTTAGTTATAATGTGTCTTGGTGTGGGCCTCTTTGGGACTCTGTACTTCCTGGTCTTATATGTCTATTCCTTCACCAGGTTAGCATACCTTTCAATCATTATTTCCTCAAGTAATTTTTAATCCCTTATTCTCCCTCTTTTCCCTCTGACACCTGAATGTTGTTATGATTGATGTCATCCAAGAGGTTCCTTAAACTATCTTAACTTTTTTTTCTTTTTGCTGTTTGGGAATTTTTCACTACCTGTCTTCTCAATTGCTAACTTAATAACTAATGTATTCTTCAAATTGGTTAATGTATTCTTCATTTATGACTTTTAAAAAATATTTTCTGTCTCCATTTTTATGTTTCCTATCCATTTGTTGGAAATCTCACTGATTTTCTATTCTTCCCCTAAGTTCATTGGTCATCCTTATAACCAATGTTTTGAACTATGTATCTGGTAGATTGCTTGCTTTCATTTTCTTTCTTTATTTTCTGTTCTTGTATTTCAGACATTGCCTCCTCATTTTGGCTATCTCCCTGTGTTTGTTTCTATGTATTAGGTAGATCTGATATGTCTCCCAGTCTTGGCAGAGTGTTGTTATGTAGCAGGTGTCATGTGGGGGCCAGTGGCTAAATCTTCCATTTTACATAAGCGGAGTCCTCCCTTTGTGTGGTTTGTGTGTATTCTTCTATTGTAGTTGAGTCTAGATTGCTGTTGGAATGTATCTGTTGGGGATTGACCTTCAGGCTGACTGGCTATGAGGATTAGCCATGATTATAGAGGTAAACTATTGTATGGGAGCTGACTCCATGGAGTGGGATTTACTTCATCAGGGTCTGGTTTTCTAGGTGTGTCATTTGTGGCATTAGTTGGGTGGTTCTCTGGCATGATCTGAAACTGGCCACCAGATGAGTTGGTTCTAGGGCCTTTTGGGAGGAGCTTTGGTGCTGGCCAAGGTCAGCCACTGTCCATGTCTTGCCCAGGGATACCTTGCAGGAGCAACAAAGTGATCTGTGGTTGGTAGCTTCCTTTGCTGAGCTTGGAGGCTCATGGGAGTGGTTATGCTGTAAAGTGAGCCAGATTTGGAGCCACTTTAGTGCCGCGCCAGCACAGCCAAGGGTCCTGTGAGCCTGAGGAGGGGTGGTGAAGGACTAAAGAAAAGACAGACAGGAGAATACAGTTGGAACTCAGCGGATCTCCTGTGCCTGGAGAAGGACACAGGAAGACCCAGCCTGCAACCTGAGGCTTTATTTTGTAGTGAGATCAAAACAAGGGAAGTGGTCAACATGTTTACACTGTTCTTGTGAGTTTCAGTTGCTTTGGCAGCACTTGCTGCACCTCCCACAGCCCATTCAGCTACCTAGGAAGGAACTAGGGAGGACTATAAGGTTAAGCTTAATTATGCTAAGAAGGCTGTGCCCTCAAAGCTGGGACTTGTTTGTGGCCCTGCCACAGGTCAGTCCAGGGCTTAACCCTATAGCTGCTCCCTACAATTTAGCAAGAGGTTTGGGGCATACTGAGGCCAACTGCTGCTTGTTTGAAGTTTGTATATCTTTGAGGGATTTTAAGAAAGACTGAACCATGAGCCTGGGCTGGGTTAGTTTCTGAAAGAAGTTTGGGCCTGGTGTGTGAATTGGGTGGGGCAGTCTCAGAGAATCACCAGTGTGGGTAAGAACTATGGAAGCCAGATTAATGGAAAGCTCAGATTAGGCACCTGCAGTCTTGGGTGTGGGTGGGGTAAGGGCATTGGTGCTGCCAGCACTTTAGGATGTGACTATGAGTGCATGAGTCTATAGTATACTCTGTCCCTTTAAGAGAATTACTAGGGCTATAGCAGTCCTCCATCTCAGCCAGCTGTTGGAGAGGACATCTCACAGTCACACCCTAAAGTGCTGGCAGCACCAATGCCCTTACCCCACCCACACCCAAGAATAGAATTCAGAAATTCAGGTAAGAAGTTCAGAATGATGGAATAGCACTCTCTGTTAAAGGAATAGTGTAGAAATTATTTTAAAAGAGAGAATTTTCCATTTAAAGTTTACAAAAATATTTTTTATTAATGAAATCTCTATAAAATGTAAATAATACGGTAAATTTCCTGTGAAAGGATAAGGTTAATATATTATAGAAGTTTTTCCAGGATGGTTATCCAGAATGGGATTCACAAAGGCCATACATATTGTATATGTAGCTTATGAAAAAGTTAAAATATTTCTCATTGATATTTCCCCTGGCCCAGAATACTTTCTGAAACTGTTCCATAGGATCTATATTGTTTGTATCTAAGACTAGATGTTTAGATAGATTATTGTCTGTGTAACAGATCTGAAATAGATGAATTTTTTTCCAAAGTAAAAGGGAATAAACCTTACCCAGGAGTTCCCCAATTAAATGCAAAAAGAGCATTTATTTCAGGCTGGGTAAAGATATAGGATAATTATATTATTTGGTCAATTTAAAAATTTAATGCATTAGAGAGAAAATAAATATTGATCTAATCGTTTATAATACACAGATTATTTTTAAAAATGGTTAAATGTAACATTTATATTTGATTTAATGATTTTTTTTTACCATAATGTAGCTATGATTTTAGTAAATGTTTAGTGTCTAATCTTATCTGAAAATCTGCTGAAAAACTACTGTTAGAAGTGACAGAAGAGAACATGACTTCTGTCTTTAATTGGAAGATGAGGTTCCCTAGCCACTGACCAAAGAACTGCCACGCTTTGGACCTTTATCGATATGGTTGCTGGATGTGACCATACATCATCCTATAAACAGCTAGCATGTAAGCTCCAGGTGGACAGGAGCAGTGTCTGATGCCAACCATCATGTGTAAGCACTCATCAAATATTTATTGAATGAAAGCATTGGCGGGCAGATGGCATTTAGCAGTGCTGTGTCTGGGTACAGCCCACTTGGGCACCAGCTTAAGAATTGGGCTGAGTTAGCAGCCAAACTTGTGAGAAAGATATGGTGGGTTATTTGACTTGAAATTTAATGTGCATCTGCTCTATCTTAAATGTGGATACCAAAACAAAGGAGGAGGAGGAGAAGAAGAAAAAAAGCAAGAAGTGAAGATCAAAGAGAAGATAAAATGAAAAATTCATGGATAACCTTATTCTATATTATAACATACAAGAACAGGGTATTGTTTTGTTAGCTACATAGTCTCTAGCCTACATTTTTAATTTCTATCTTATGATTATTCCTTGTTTTTAGTCTCTAAACTTTGTCAAATCTCCCCAGAGTTAAATCTACAGAGCTGCTTTGGCTTTTACCCATTTTTTATTTCTTTCCTTTCTCTCATGTCCAAATTATTAAGGGAAGTAATTGATAGTTGATATATGCCACTTCTACTTCATTTCTTCTTACCTCTCTCTACAATCTGGCTTTGCCACCACCACTCTGCTCAAAATATTTTCATTTAAACCACTTACTCTAGTATTTTTAGGGTCAAATGCAGAGCATATTTCCAAGAAATCTTGGCTGTGATTCAGTCTTTTGCTCATGTCTTTCTTCTTGAAATCCTGTTCTCTTGTTCTTGGAGGGTCTTCACAGTTTTTAATTTCCTAGTTTCCACAATCTCATTTCTCCATAGTTTTATGCCTTATCTTTCTCCAAGGCTTTTCCCTCAGTCTTTAATCCACTCTTTTCTCAATCACACAGGCTTCACAGTTACCCCTTTTAAATGTTGGTATTTTTAACACAGCCTGCATACTTTAGACTACCCTTTTCTTTCTTTTCTACCTTCTACCCTTCCTTTCTCTATTTCTTCTATCCTTCATTCTTTTCTCCCTTCTACTCATCCTATATAATAAAAGGCTAATATGTTTGACCAGGAGTTCAACTGGGGGCAGGGGCTGGCTGGCCAACTGCCGACGGCCCCTCTCCCAGGCCGGCCTTGGCCCCTCCCTCCGCCTGGCCTGGCCAGCCAGACCTCATTCATGCATGAATTCATGCATCAGGCCTCTAGTTCATCCATAATTGTTTTGATGGGTAGATAATAGAACAGTAGGAATCAAGAGGTAGTTTCTAGTTTCTTCTTCATAATTCTGTTCAGTTTCTGATTTATTACAGTGAATATGAATACTGTTTCAATCAAAAGTAAAAGAGAATTCCAAATAGTAACAAGCAAAACAGTCAATCTATTCAAGAATAAATGCTTTCCTTGACTCATCCCCTCACACATTTAACCTTATTCTCTGTGTTAAACAAAGGGTGCAGATCATATTTTAATCATCACTATAGTTAGTTTACTGCAGTGCTTAAGATTCAGTATATATTCAATACACATTTTTGAACTATAATACTTTCACTACACTCTGCAGAATTATAATCACATGTTAAAATCTTAAAGACATATGTGGCCAAAACCGGTTTGGCTCAATGGTAGAGCGTTGGTCTGTGGACTGAAAGGTCCCAAGTTTGATTCCGGTCAAGGGCATGTACCTTGGTTGCGGGCACATCCCCGGTAGGATGTGTGCAAGAGGCAGCTGGTAGATGTTTCTCTCTCATCGACGTTTCTAGCTATCTCTCTCCCTTCCTCTCTGTAAAATATCAATAAAATGTATTAAATAAAAAAGACATGTGAAAACCCAAAGCTGACAGGATTTGGGCCAACATTCTGAAGAAAAGATATCACTGTGATGATCTCAACAATTGTTCTACTTTCCCCCCTCAGAACCTGCCAATTTTTAGCAAAGTTAAGAGTGACTGAGGGAAAGTATCTGCCAGAGGCTTGGAACAGAGTTGCTGGACTGGGGAGAGAGAGTTTATCATTCAGGGCTTCCAAGTTGTAGATCAGGATGTGAGAATGAGGAAGCAATGTCCAAGAACTGAACCAGAAATGGTACATGTCATTTCCTCTAAAAGTATCTGCTAATTTTTAAGCTACTCGTGTGCAGGATGAAACTTCTAAAATCAAGTAGACAGCTGTTCCCAGAAACCAAAGAGTTTAGCAAAGATATTAACAGTCTTGTGGTTAAATGGAAAGATAAGTTAGAGTTTATAGCCCACAAAGTGGAGTGGCCCTTGTGAATTTCACAGTATTTCAGTCTTGATTCCAGAAGCTCTGTGACTAGGAATTAGGGAAAACTGGAAAAAAGACCAGCCCTAAGGAAACACAAATCCCAAACTTAATTGGTCAGTATTCTACCTGCCTTTCAGAATAAAATAAAATGTCATTTGAAAGTAATATCAACAAGTGTCTTTACAATATTTTATTTAAAATTGCCTGGCATGTACAAAACAATTCAAATGACTAAAAATTAAAACAAATTTTTATGTACAGAGACTCAAGGGATGATTTAGATATTAGAGTTAAATACTGTGATTAATATTTTTAAGACAATAGAGGGGGAAATGGAGAATGTTTCAGAGAAACGGAATCTGAAAAATGTAGTGACTGAGAAATAAAGATTCAATGAGTAGATTAATAACAGAGTTGACATGCCAGAAGAGAGGATTAGTGAAATGGGAGATAAACTACTAGAAATATCTAAATCGAGTGATTTTCAGCCTGTGTGCCACCAAGGAGTTTTAAAACTTTCAACACCTGACTACTTAGTCAGGTGCACTGACCTATTTTTCCTTAGATTGTCAAATAAAAAATGACTGAACTATAAAAATAGGTTATATAATAGAGTTGCATCTTCTTTGTCATGTGTCATAATAAGGTTGTGTCTGATTGGTTAATTCTTGGTACCAGAAATCCTTATATACAAGTATAGGCACCTGGTTTAAAAAAAAAAGTCACTCTGGAATATAGGTAATTATTTTTTTAATCAATCAAAATTATAGCCATTTTTTTGTCAGATTGGAAAAATATAATATAGTTTTTGGTGTGCCACATAATTTTAGTAATTAGTTTATGTGAACCAAGAGATTAGAAAGGTTGAAAATTGCTGAACTAAGCTAAAGACCAACGAGGGAAAGGCTAGAAAATGAAGAAGAGTATAAAAAAAACAAGCTTGACATATATATATATATATATATATATATATATATATATATATATATATATAATTTAATGTTCTATAAAGTGAGGAGCAAAAAAGAAAAAAAAAAGGACAGAATCAATTAAAAATTTTAAAAACTAGCAATTAAGCCATAGATCTCAAAATCTTTAGACACCAGGGAAGTAAATACAATGAAAAAATAAAAACTACATCTGGGTGCATCACCATAAAAATACTACAAGCACAAATTGAAGAGAAAAAACTCAAATATAGTGAAACTGCATTTTAACTGCTTATTTTTGAGTACCATATTTATAGAAGGTGTTTGAAAAACCAGAGCCTATCCAGTGGGAAGGGTTCAGAGATCATAAAAGACCTAGAGACCAGAAATATTAAAAGGTGAGCTAAGTTAAAATAAGCCATTAAAGAGAGATAATTATAATAATCTTAAAATTTTTGAAATTTTGTCAGGTTGAAAAGGCAATTTGATTGTTCTTGTTAGCCAGGAGACAGAGCTAGGTTGCAAATAGAAAAGAAGCAATTTATAAATCAACATAGGAAAGTTTAATAAATGAACCTAAATAAAATGGAAGAGTGAACTTCCAATCACTGCGATTTTTAAACTAGGATTTAGATGACTAAGCTGCAGATAGGAAGAAGTTATTCTCAAATTGAATATGAATTTAATGAGCTCTCTTGTAAGACTCTTTGTAACTCCAAGGTTAGATAATTCTACAATGTGCATTCTAGTGAATGATGATTGTCTTTTCGTGAGCACAACTGACTTAGAAGCCATTCACTTGATGATTAACTTAGCAAATGGTAGTGAGTTCCCATTTCAGGGAAGGCCCGAGTACAGGCAGGGGGACTACCAGAGGACATAAGACTTTCCCTGACATCATCTGGATGGTGCACATGAGAAAAGCTTGTTTTGGAGAACCTATAACTTACTCGGGTCACTATAACGTAATAAGTACAAGGAGAAACAGGGCATATATTATCAAAACGAGCTGAATAATGTAGATGAATAATTCATCTCCATTATATAGGTATCTTATTCCTTTTCACAGAGGAGTTATACACTGTTGTCAAATTGAACATAACTGCTATAAATTTAGCCCTTTTCAGGACCAACAGTTGATCCTAGATACTATTGCTTCAGTGCTCTAGAAGGCACGCTTGGAGCCTCAGTGTTTTAGTTAAACAATTTATGTTTCTTCAACAATCTCTAGTTTCTGTTTGTTTTTATTTAAAGTAATGATTCCAAGTCTATCAGGAAATGATCAAATGTGTCTCTATGTAGCAAAAAAAAATGTTATTAAAGGTAATTTTTAAATGCCTTTTCTCTGCCATTAAATAAAAATCCTCTAATTATTTTCTACCAAAAATATATTCTCTAACTAAATTTAATAGGATTAAGAGTTTTTGCTCCCATTATTTTAATAACCTACTTTGAGGGGTTGACCCGCACTAGTCTGAAATGATAATGACACATACTTTTCATGTCAAATACTATTTTTAAAAACCATCTTAATAGTAGCAAAAATGTTTTACAGTTTTGAAACATCTTTTTACCTGGAGGAGGGAAAAATAAATACTACATATCTCACATCTCTTTTTCTGTCTTTGATTTGGCCTCAAGCATTACTGAAAAATTGTGTCAGTTCCACTGCTTGAAGTTTATTTTACTGGGGAAATAAATGTTTCAACTGTGACTTGTGTTCCCATTTGATATGCCTTGCAGCTTGTAAGATGCTGAAGAAAGAATAGGGGTATTTTTTTCAGTCCCACACGAAGGCAAAGCAGTTTCTAATATGATGAATAGCAAATAAGGAGATGCCCTTTGTTGGGCTCATATACTGGAGGCTGGAGGAACTTAGGCACAGTCAAGCTACAAGTCTGAAATCGCTGTGGGTCAGCGTCCCACTGACAGGGCACATAGCTCCGGAGCCTTGTCTTCCCTATCTCCCTGAGGTGGTGCTTCCTTGTAGATAACTTCATGTGAACTTACCTGGTAGGTCCAGGGGATCTGAAGATTCCCAGGGTCCACATTTCAGTCTTATCTCTTTTTTTCTCCCCCTCAAACAAGAGATGATGCTGTGAATATAGATCTAAGGGCTTTCCCTAACTGTTTTATTTTTTTTAAAAAAAACTTAAATGAAAGCCAATAATTTTGGGTCAGTAATAATCAAATTATTTTCAACCCATATTGTTTGTGTTAAACTGGTATTGTATATCCAAAACTATCTTGTTGGTTTTGATTAATGTAAGTTTTAAGCTAATACAATACTGTAGTACGGAGTGTTTTATCATTTGAAAAACTGAAGGAGCAAGATAAATGGACTCGATTGTATTTTCATTATTTTTTTTCCTTCTTGGCCTTTGCTTAATTGGCATGTCCAGATAGGAGGACAGGCTGTTTCCTATTTCAGGAGCATGTTATTAGTGTTTGATAACTACATAAATACAACAATACTGATGAGCCAATGAAGTTAAGTTTTACAAAGGGCAGCCTTAATTTGCTGATTCAGAGCTTGAAAAATATAGGTTATTTTGTGATTGAGTAACATTCTTGAATATTTAATGCAGGGCTCCATTTACCTTGATTAGCTCAGCAGTTCACTACACATTATTTCCAAAGATACTAATCAATTTTAAATCAAAATAGATTGAATTGCCACTGAAATTGTGAAGATTGCCTGAATGTGTCAATCTCTTTGGGAAATTGAAATTCTGGCATCTTAATGAATACAACCTAGTTATGGAAGTACTGTTTAAAAATAATGGGTTTTGGAAATATTATAAGCTAGTTAAAATTTATGAACATAATAGTTACTTTTAAATTAATGTAACAACAGCCGAAACCAGTTTGGCTCAGTGGATAGAGCATCGACCTTCGGACGGAAGCGTCCCGGGTTCGATTCTGGTCAAGGGCATGTACCTTGGTTGCGGGCACATCCCCAGTAGGGGGTGTGCAAGAGGCAGCTGATCGATGATTCTCTCTCATTGATATATCTAGCTCTCTGTCCCTCTATATTCTTCTCTGTAAAAGGTCAATAAAATATGTTATAAAAAATTAATGTAACATCGTAACTATTGTATCAATTTCATTCCAGTTGGAAGAAATCCCTGTGGTATTATTGTAGACCCTATTCTATCTAATTGATAAGATTTTAAATTTAGAAATACCATATTGCTACCTTATTCACTTTTTCTGGATTGTTCAAACTTGACAATTTTATAAATGGTTCCTGATCAAATGGCAATGACACTGTTCAAAACTGGAAGTATAAAATTTAAGGCAGAAAGAGAAGACAATTTCTTTATTGAAAATATCCAACTGAATAAAGCATTTCTATTTATCTTTAATTAAACATATCTACTTTATCTACCTATTTACCTGTATAAATAAATGCATTAACATATTTTAGAAATCAAATGTGTAAGACAACATCATATTTTTTTTTTAAAGCAGATATTTATACTGAGAGATAAAATGGTTGGCTTGCTTATAGAAAGAAACAAATAAATGCAAAGGATTCTAACCAGTTTCTCTGTTTATTTAGTTCAGTTGAGTTTTTAAAAGAAAAAAGGAATAGGAAGGTGTATAAGACTCTCTTTCACGGCCCACGTAGAAAGAGTTCCAATTCTGGGTTCAGGTTCTGGAGAAGGGCCGCACACAAATGAAGAGACTTGAAGAAATTCAATTTGGCGATATGGGGGGCCAGGTGGTAGTCCAACTCTAGTGGGAGAACTACTCCTGCTCTGGCCCTGCCATCCCCTTTTATTGAGGCTTTGGGGAAAACATCTTAAGCAGAATAAACAGAAATTTACAGGCAGGAAAATAACAGAAACTTATAAGGGACAAAATAAGGTGGAGGCTGCTCAGCTTAACAATATCTCAACTAAAGGTTAGTGCAAGTAAGGTTGTTGACCAGCCTCCCTACTTCCTGTCAACATCTCTTTTTCAAGTGAAACTAATTTGTTTTCCAGCAGGAAGGGAAACTGTGTCCCCACTAAAGATTCATTCTAGTGCTAAGATATTAAAAAGTGCAAGATGTTTATTTATCCAAAGGGAATATAAACATGGGGAGATAAATTCCCAATTTTGTTGTTGTTGTTAATCCTCACTGGAGGATATTTCCCCCCATTAATATTTAGAGAGAGTGGAAGGGAGTGAGAAAGGGGGGGGAGAGAGAGAGACAGAGAGGGAAAGAGAGAAATATCCATTTGAGATAGACACATCAATTGGTTGCCTCCTGAAGGCCCCCAACCTGCAACCCAAGTATGTTCCCTTGACCAGGATGTGGGCCAATATTCTAACTATTGAGAAACACCTGGCAAAATCCTAATTTTTTAAAACATTGAGATATTCTGAAGAGTGGTTATAGCATTTGGAAGGGCCTAGAATCTCATTTGAAACTTGAGCTTACCTCATCTGTTTCATTTGGAAAACAAAACCAATTACAGCTTCTGTTTAGTCATTTTGTTTTAATTTGTGTTTTTATTTTCTTTTTTAAGAGAAAGGGTAATGGCAAGATCAGGATTTAATATAATATATGCAAGTAATTTAGCATGATACTTTTTCTAGATATTCTTTTATATCTGCTCTTAATGCATGAGTAATGTCAGGAAACTTCGCACAGTATACTGAGTAAGGTTGAAAAGAGGACATGTGAAAGCCTGCAAAAAATGATTCTTCCAATCCAGTTTCTATAGCTTTATTCAATAATTGCATATTAAGAATGACAGTTATTGAACCAATGATTAAGATGCCCTGGAAGGAGCAAGCAGTGTTTTCATGAAAAGGTTGAGACTAGATTTGAGGGAGGTGAGACATCAATTATAGTTTCTGCATATGTATGTGCCTGCAAAGTGGAAGTTGTTTTTGTTAATTATTATACTCATGACAGGTTTTGCTATCCTTGAATTTAAATCAATGATAAACTATCAATGTTCTTCAATAAGCATTAGAAAAGAAGTAAAGTTCTAATGTTGAAATTCATTTTTTTATTAAACCTGTTTTACAAATTATTTTCCCTTAATTCTGGATGACACCATTCCTATACTTCAGGAGTGGGTCAATATTAATTTTAATTTGGTTTCATTTTAACTTGAGAGAAAAGTATTTTAACTTGTCATATAATGAATTCAATAGTTCCAAATCATATTTCAAGGAATGGTCACTGATTCCTTCAGTATTCTGAAGTATGCATTCATTTCGAACATGTCAAGTGCTTAATTTAAAACACTTATTGATTCTTGATTTTTTTCTTGGTTGTGAACTCATTTATTCTAATGTAGCTGTTAATAAAATGTCAACTTTCTTCTGTTCTGTGTTCTGTTTCTATTTTCTGACTACACTTACTTAATATCTGTCATAGAAAAAAATTCACTAATATGATTTATTGGATCTTGCAAACTACTTACACTTTAATGTCCATCTTATGGATTTTTACATTACAAATTTACATGGATTTATAATATGCAGCTTTACTTGTCATTGACATCAGCCTCTTCTGGGAAATTAATCCCATGAGTTGAGTCTAGTGTCCTCATTGCCTCTGTGCTTTTGAACAAACATTTTCAGTGTTTTAAGATTTTAGTTAATGTGTTTGTTTGTGCAGATACCTTTGTGTGCCTATGCCTACCTGGTTTTTGAAAGATTAAACTCATTTGTCTGAAACATGTGGTAACTTAAAAAAGAAAGGAAAATATCATTAAATAGTCTATAGTGAATGCAAACCTCTAGGGAGCTCTCAGTTACTGCCAAGAATAAGTGAAATAGGGTGATTTTATTGGTTGGTGTCTCTCAGAGAGCTTGGCTTAGAAGTCTACACTTCATAGAATCTGAGATCCTGAAAGAGTATAGCTACTAAGCCAAGTACATAGACATGGAGACAGCATTTTCCAAATCAGAAATAAATTACAAACATAAATGAGTTGTCCTAGCCAGTTTGGCTCAGTGGATAGAGCGTCAGCCTGGGGACCAAAAGGTCCTGGGTTTGATTCCATTCATTCCATTCAAGGGCATGTACCTTGGGTGCAGGCCCTCACTGGAGTGCTGGCAGAAGGCAACCAATCAGTGTGCTTTTCTCACATTAATGTATCTCTCATCTTTCCCTCTCTCTTCCACTCTCCCTAAAAATAAAATGGAAAAATATCCATGGGTAAGGATCAACAAACTAACAAAAAACAAATAATATGTATATGTGTATAGTTCCATTATAGTTTTAATTGTTCTTAAGCAGTAAGCTCAATTGATTTATTAGTAACTGGCTTCATGGAGAGAAAGTTTATTATCAAAATTACTAATGATCTTCCAACTCAATGCACTGATTTACCTGGAAGGGGGAGGGGGTAGGATTTTAGAGATTAAGGAGACCAATTGTACTCTTGTTTCTTCTTTAATTCAGAAAACAGGGGGAAATGGTTCTAATTGAGTTGGAAATCACTATCTCACAAAGTTTAGCTGATTAGCTCCAGAAGGTAAGAATACCAGTATATGGTGTAAACTCATGATTTGTATCCAGCTGACTAGATAACTTTGGAAGAAGATTGAGATCAAGTGATTTGTAAAGTAATTAGGAAGAGTAATGAGGGTAAATGCATCCACTTCTCTTCTCACAAAAACATCAAATGAAATTTTAGGAGTATTTAACCATTGCCATTTCTGTAATTTATTTTATCCCTAATTTTTCAAAGAAAACAAAGCATAAAATAATAATATTTTCTCTTGGCAATTGCACTGTTACAAATTATGTACATATTGTTATTTGTTTTAATGTGTGATGAGTAGATCAATATAGAAAACCAAAATAGTGTTTTTTTTTAACAATTAGCATAATATTATAGTTTTTACTAATTTTATACATATATAAACATATCTGTGCATATGTCTAATTTTTAAAATTGATTTCAGAGAGAAAGGAAGAGGGAAAGAGCTAAAAACCTCAATGATGAGAGAGAGAATCATTGATGAGTTGCCTCCTGCACGCTCCCCACTGGCGATTGAGCCCACAATCCTGGCATGTGCCCTGACCAGAAATCGAACCATGACCTCCTGGCTCAACCACTCAACCACTGGGCCATGCTGGCAAGGATGGAATGGGCTAATTTTATTTTTGTTTATTTATTTTTATTTTAGAAAATGTTGCAATTTATCCAGCCACCGAATAGGCTGGCTAGAACTGTCACAAACTACAAATTACTCTTGCATACACTGTCCCCCCTGCCTGGCCATAAGCACAGTCTAGCAAGCTATGGTCATGCCCGGAATGAGCTAATTTTATACTGACTCATTTAACATATGTTTTGGGTATAATATAAATTCACATAATTTTATTCTCTATGATATGCATACTGCATTTTAAAATTAAGTTAATAAAAGTTCATATTTTTGCTCTAAATATCCTGTTTTTGAAATATTTTTATCTAAATAATTCTGTTTTCTTTTCTCTCTTGTACTTTGAGAATGAGTGTACACATCATGACACTGATATCTCTGAATTGACTTTTGCTGAAGGATGTATTTTGACATCATAATTGCCATACAAAGCTCAAGGTTTTTTAAGCTTAACTACCATGATTTTATTCTTGAAAGACTCCCACTTGTAGTTAGAGTTAAACTAAAAGAGTCAAGTATAGGCATTGGAGGCAAGCATAATTTTTTCTCTCCATGCTTGTGGGGGGTAAAAATCAATCTAAGATGCTTTTTATCTCACTGGCATTTTCAGTCTGAAAGGTAGATGAAGTAATCATATATGAAAATATTTGTTAATATTTATAAACTATTTGTTAATATCACAAATACTGAGTCTCTGTGATCCTTTCTGAATCAAATTCTGATTGTTTCTCTAATGAATGTACTACACTAGGTATTTTTTATTACTAAAATGCCTTTTTGATTCTTATGTTTCTATTCATGTTCCAGTTTGTTTTTGAATTAAGAATCTTTTGGAAACATATGGTAGAAAACCCAACCCAAATTGGCTTAGGAATACAAAATAATTTGAGTTATGTACAAACAAAATGAAAAATTTTACTGACTTCAGGCACAGTTTGATCTACATGTTGATGTTGTCATCCAGATTTTGGTTTTGTTTATCTGTAATTCTCTAGCTGTGGGTAGGCATTAGTCTCAGGTCAGCTTCCCACATGTGACCATGGAGGGTAAAACCTTACAACTTCACATCACAAAATCCAAAGGAAGAGAAGGCATCTATTCCTGAACTGCAGTCTGCAGCTCAGAGTGTGGTTGCTATCTGCTTTAAGGTAGGTGGCCTCCCAAACCTGAGGCTGGAAATGCTGGGAATGAGATCTAGGGAATTGGCCAAAGGAAAATGGGTATTGCTGGGAGGAAAGTAGGCCTGAGATATTGAGGGGGCAACCAACAATGTCAGTTATAAGTCTCTCTCTCTCTCTCTCTCTCTCTCTCTCTCTCTCTCTCTCTCTCTATATATATATATATATATATATATATATATATATACCATTTTTCAACACTTGATTTGTTCTTAATTTCCTGTGTGGTCTTGATTTTACTTGGTAAAGTGTAATACAGAGGGAGGGTATGATTTTGGTGTAGGCATTATAAAGAATTGGTGACTATACAAATGAGGATCTACTACAGACATAAGCACCATCTGCAAGACAGGGCTCATTGCCAGAAAAGTAAGCATAAATGCAGTTAATGGGTAAGAAAATGTACTGAGTGTTTTGAATTGGGGTTAATTGATTGACTTATGCGTATATTCCATTAACTCTAAGAATTAAGGGTCTCTGTCTGCATGTCAGAGAATTATCTTTAAGTTCCTAACATTGGAATTCATACAGTCTTCAACTTAGCAAGTGGCTATAATTCCAAAATTTATTTGACGGTTCAAAACTTGGAACAAACACATGAATATTGAAAATGTACTATTTTTAGATGATAAGACTGAAGTGCAGAAAACTTTGTGAATTTGTCCAGGGTCACACAGCAAATAAGTGGCAGAATGAGTTTTAATAGCTCCGCAGTTTGTGCTTTGAATCACTGCAGTCACTGCCCTTACACTTAGTGCATTTTACTCCTAAAACATACGTGGCACAAGATGATGCATATTTTCAGACTAGCCCACTATAGCTTATTTACCTCTCTATCTGCTGAAGCATAGTGTTATAAGATTTGAAATTAACCTTTCAAAAATAGATGTATTTCTCTGTCGTAAGTCCTTGCTCATGTTTGGCATCCAGCTGCTGAATATTCATCCTAACCTTTCTCAGTGCATGGGCATTCCAAAAGAGTCAGGAAGCAATGCCCCACTGAGATCCATGCAAATGAAAACAGCAGATATTTCATCTCCCTGTTCATTGTCCTGTGGTACACACTTGGCCCATCAGATGTGAAATTTACATCTCAATGTGTGCAGGGTATTCACAGTTGCCCACAGTAGTGCTAACCAAATTGAGAGTCTAGAAGTTCTGTTGAAAACTACTGATGATGGGAGGGCAACAAAATAGATACCAATTCTTATGGCATCATCTTCCTGTATGTGATCATCTACCTAGCCCCTCATTCTGGTCTCATTCTTTAGTCTTGTACACACATCTATAAGCCACCCTAAATCCTAAAATAATTTTCTTTTTAAGCTTTTCACTATTACTTTCTTTTTAAAAATTAAAATTTATTGCGCTGACATTGGATAATAGAATCATATAGGATTCAAGTGTAAATTTCTATGCTACAAGATCTGTGTATTGATCTGTGTATTGCACTACTCACCCCCTTTCCTTTGGCACTATTTCTTTCTGACTGGCAAAAAACCACTTTTTCTAATCCCTATTCTTCAACATAACTATTTATTAAATACATTTTTAAGGAAATAGAAAATGAACCCAGATACAAAGGTAGAACTTTGCAAATGTGAAGAGATAAAATATAGATAATCTACACTGAGTGGCCAGATCTAGGAACACATAATAATCTGGCTACTAAATGTATATCCAATATAATAAAAGGCTAATATGAAAATTGTCCCCTGGACCAGGAGTTCGACCAGCAGGCAGGCCGGCCAACCACCCATGTCTCTCTCCTTGGACAGGCTGGCCAGACCCCACCCATGCACAAATTCATGCACCAGGCCTCTAATATATATATATATATATATATATATATATATATATATATATATATAATTTTTTTTCAGTGTCCTCATTTGTAAAACAATTGGGAGAGGCACTCAAAGATCCTTCCTTTACAATCATCCTGGAAAGCCCAGCAGGAAGACTGAATTCCAAAAGTTTATTTTAGCCTAGGAAGGCTTTTTGATCTAATTGTACTTCTTTCCTAAGGCCACTACCCTGTTTCCCTGAAAATAAGACAGTGTCTTATATTAATTTTTGCTCCCAAAGATGTGCTAGCTCTTATTTTCAGGGGATGTATTATGTTTCCATGAAGTAGGTCTTATTTTCGGGAGATGTCTTATTTTCGGGGAAACACGGAAGTAGCTATATACATATATATATATATATATATATATATATATATATATATATATATTATACTGAGTGGCCAGATTATTATGCATTCAGAAATCATAATAATCTGGCCACTCAGTGTATATTTCAGAGAATATCTAAATGAGAACATAATAGGGGGTGGCCTCAGAATCACTAGAGAGGTGGGGAAAAGAAAGAACGGAGAAAATGTATAACATTGCTCTGATCTCTTGTAATCAAGAGTTTTCATTGAAAAACGGTATCTGAGAAGAGCAGAGGAAGAAATGGAGAGGAGAGAGAAACTAAGAGGAGGGAGAGAAAGATTTCTTACTGTTACTCATAGGTGGTCTTTCAATTACAAGGGGAAATTTACCTCACACAAGTATTCATTAAGAACCATCTATATTAAATCTACTACAAGAAATTAGATATAATGGAATTACATTGATGATAGAATTACAATGTATTGTTTAAGATACGGTCCTGACTGCCCTGACCAGGTGCCTCAGTTGATTGGAGTGTCATCCTGAACACCAAAAGTTCAAGGACAACAAACTGGTCAGGGCACATATCCAGGTTGCAGTTTGATCCCTGGTCCTTGTGCATATGGGAGGCAACCAGTCACATTTCTTATTGCTATCTCTCTCTCCCCCTTTCTCTCTCTCTCAAAGCAATAGAAACATATTAGGTGAGGCTTTTAAGAAAAGATACAGGACTGGTATTAATAGGGTAGTGATCTTATGAAAACATCTCAATAGTTTTCAATGTTCTCATTTGTAAAACAATTGTAGAGGCACACAAAGATCCTTCCTTTACAATCACCATGGAAAGCCCAGCAGGAATATTATTCCAAAAGTTAATTTTAGCCTAGAAAGGATTTTTTTTTCTAATTGTACTTCTTTCCTAAGGCCACTTGTAGCTCTCAGATGAAGAATGGTTTGTATGTATCACATTCTTTAGACTCTGAACAAGGAGGCTCAGCATTAAAGAGGTGTGTGTGTTGGGGGAAGGTGAGGGGGACTCACTGGAGCAGGGAGGTAGTGTCAGGTGGAATTTTCTGTTAACCAAGGGTTAGTAATTTTAACCTCAGCCTTTTGGAAAGACAAAACAAACAAAATGAAAAATTGGTGAAAGTCTTTTAAGGTGTTGCAGCTAAAATCAGAACTCCTTAAGTGTGCTTGGTGCTTTGTGTTGTCTTCTGAGTAGAACTCCCCACTTCAGTGTCAACATATTTTTCATGGTGTTCTAGCCCAGTAGGCTGCTCTTAGAAATCAACAAGATTTGTTGAGCATTTACTATGTTTCATATATTGCACATGATTTCAGTACTCCTCATTAGCATCTCAGAATGCTTAAAAAGAAGAGGAAAGTGCATAACCAATGCATGACAATTGATTTATGAGTTACTGTCTTAATTTGGACAAATCATTAAAAACAAAGGTCAATTAATTTGTAAATTAGAACATAGAGAATACTAACTTAATGTTCTTTTTACTTCTTTGAATTTCAAACATTCTGAAACTATCATATATGTGTTTATTAGCCTTAGGGACAATATGTATCATATGCTAGAAAGTGTTTATGTTGTAATCGATTCTATTCTGTATTACTGATGAAATGCTCCTTTTCCCATTCATATTTTTGACCCCAAATTATTTCTCAATGTGAGGACATAAAGGATCTCTGAAAATACTACGTAGGAAAGGTCATAATTATATATTTTTATATCAAAACCTCTATCACAAAAATATTAAATTATCCCATGAGTTTATTATAATAATTGTTTTAGGCTATTTCCTTCATTGTAATTTCCATGTAGAACATAAATCATACTATAACTGTTTTGTTCATTGCTCTATTGGGCATATAGAAAGTTCTCAATAAATACTTGAAGAATTTGAGCAAATACTATTCATATTATGTTATTTTTCTATTTTCAACTAACTAGCATATTCTCTCATCACATGCTTTACTTCAGTAACACAGCTATTTAAGCAATATTTAGAAAAGAAGATATGTTTAGTGGGTATAATAATATGAATCATATTTTCTTCTCATTCTTTCATCTAATTCAAAGATTGCTGCCTCTCACAGCAAGAAAAAACCAGGGAATCTGCTATGTAAGAGACTGACATCAATAATTTCAACAGTATGCTGTCATCTCTTAACAAAAATCATTGTACCATGGATTTAAATTAGCATTTCACAGTTGAAGTGCAGTTAAGTATGGTCCTTGGCATAGATCCTACAGATTTATGATGTGTGTAGAACAAGGCATCTCTTCATAAGTCATTCAAATATTTGGCACTTGAAAGGTTGATACCATGTCAGTAAGTAAGTGGAGAATTTGATTTATGATTTTATAGTCCTCCAATTTGGAGATATCTTTGAATCTTTATGAATGATTTTGAACTATACTTAGATTGAGATCTTATTAGATGTTGTTTGAATTACTATATACACCAAAAATTTTTTAAATATATTTTTATTGATTTTTTTACAGAGAGGAAGAGAGAGGGACAGAGAGTTAGAAACATTGATGAGAGAAAAACATTGATCAGCTGCCTCCTGCACACCCCCCACTGGGAATGTGCCTGCAACCAAGGTACATGCCCTTGACCGGAATCAAACCTGGGACCTTTCAGTCCACAGGCTGATGCTCTATCCACTGAGCCAAACCAGTTTCGGCTACATCAAAATTTTTAGGGATTTTCTAATGCAGGAAAATCAGAAGAAAAAAAGTTACAATGGTTAAATTTACAGATTTTTTTAATCTGAATTTTATTTGTTGTTGGAGGTCAAACTCATTTATAAAAGGAAATATTTTATAACTTAATATTTTTAGTTTTATAAGTATGTTACCTGAACTTTGAAAGAAAACCAAGTATTAAGTCAGTCAGTATGCCTGTGTTCATGGGGCAACTTTCAGTAGCTCTCATGATATCCCATGAAACAGTAACACATTTCAGCCCTACAAACCTCGTCAAGGACTTAATTTTACTGAGCCAAAGTTTTATTTTTTGTGAATTGTTGTTTTTATTATAAATTCAAGATGCTATAACAATTAGGGCCATGTAGACCTACAAGTGTTCATCATAAAATATAAAAGAGACTGTTTCTTTGAGGGGTAGGCATGATTATGTGTGGTCATAACTTGCTTAGCTGAAGAGTTGTTCTTCATTCCTTTTTTTATTACTTTCATGCTCTCCCTACATATGCAATATAATGAAAATAGACTTCATGCTTAAACTGGTTACTTCATCAGTAGCCTTAATATTTCCAGTGTAAAAGCATATTTGTGTATCTGTGGTCTGTATTTATTTCCTCTATCTCTTCCACCTGTGTAGTAATAAACAATTTTATATAATAAGTCGATGTAAATATTTTTATTCTTAAGATGCCCGAAATTCATGCAAGGGGTTTGGTCCTCATAGCCACAGCTTAGTCCAAAAGGTCATCTGGAAGGACTTTTGGAAGGTCATCTGTAAGGACATCAGCTGCCCAGTCTAATTAGCATATTACACTTTTATTATTATAGATTTCCATATTGTAAATGATTATATATTTTCTATAAATATATTTGACAATTATTTTCTAGTACAGTCTTTCAAAATTCACTCATTAATTTGTTGTAATGAGATTTGTTTACTGAGGGTTTTCTTCTTGCTTGGTCAAGATCTAAAGATGCACTGAGTGACACATGGTCTTTGCTTCAAGGAGGTAATGTGTGCAGGTGTATTGGTAGAGGCAAAGCTAACCAATAAAAGTAAGAAAACTATAGATCATGATATGTGTCATAAAGATACTCAGACCGTGCAATGGAATAGAGAGAGATAACTTGTAGGGGGCTGGCTGTTTGCTTTAGCTAAGAAAGGGACATCTGTTCCAAAAAAATAACATTTGAGCTGAAGTGCAAATCCCTCAGGTAGGAATGTGTTGGAGCATGTCAGAGATGAACGCAACCATACTTGACCACATTAAATGTGATGAGGTCAGAGAGGCAGGAGCCAGATCAGGTAAAGACTACAATAGCCAGGAGTTTGGATTTTATGGCAATAGCAACGGGAAGTCGGAGGCTTCCCATTTGTCTTCACGTCTCTTAGGTGACTTCACTCTTTTGCTCCAAAAGGCAAAGGCGGGGGAGGAATAATTAAAGGAAATATGACTAGTTGAGGCAATACTGATAATGTCAGATTTCTAAAAGAAATATTAAGTTAGAAAAAGAAATAAATTACAATGCACAAAACTGTCAAGCTAATATCAGAGAGGCAAAATACTAAAAGTAGGTGAGGTTTGTAAAATTGTTAACCAGAGAGCCTTTTGGGGTTCTTACTTAGAGTCAGAGGTTAAACAAGGAGCACTCTGCCTCTTCAGCTTTTTCACTGTCTGCCAATGCTGCCATGTTTCTTTGCCTCCAACTGTTAAAATACAGATGTTCCCTGAACGCCCCTCCTCTGTGTGAAACACAGCTCTCCTTGTCCACTCTCAGGAGTCACCACTATGTTTATGATTCCAAAACTGATATCTGTAACTCATTCCCAATCACACTCTCCCCAGAAGAGCCTCATCTATCTTTCCTGTATGATATTCTACCCAGTTATTTAAAAATTCAACATAGATTAAATTCTTTCTCATCTAAACATTTCTGGTTTTTTTTCTGCCCTCTTGTACAAATGGCAACCACTCTCTTGTTATATCAGGTTGGAAAAATAGAATGAATCAATTAAGGTGAAATTAATATGAAATATATTGCTTAGATAAAAATTTAACTGCATACTTACCTACTAGTAGCATTGTGTTGTTAAGACATTATAATTTTAAATTACTAATTTTCTTGTGTTGTCATTATGCTTTGTTATAAAGGAAGGGTCCATAGTAAGATTTGAGGACATCAAAGTATTGAACTAGTTTTAATATAGTGACTTGATAATAATAGATAAAACAACAGCTCCTAACTCTTCTGTACTGATCAAACTCTCTTTGAACTTTGTAAACCTCAGTGTGTGCAAAACATGAGCATCCAGAAGAATGTTTTATAATGAATGATAAAAGTAGGACAAGCAGTTATACAAAAGATGGCTTAAGGATGGAAATTTTTAGTATGAAAAGAAGACTTATACAGGACACAGCTGACTATTTGTAGTCATATTGTAAAGGAATTACCTTTATATTGGGAGCCTTCCCAATGATTACACAAACTTATCAGGAAGACTTTCTCATAGAACCATTCAAAAATAGGAATCTGATATCGAGTAGTACCTGGTGTTATTTAGATAGAGGCAAGTCTTGTCAAGAGAGGTGTAGAAGCATTCAAGCATGATGATGAGTTGGATTACACAGATTCACAATCACTGTTTCGGTCCTCTGATTCTGTGTTGTAATGGAGTAAAGAGCGACCTAGGCAATAAACTTAGAGAGCTTAAACCTAAATTTAATTTTCTTCAGATACTGATGGAATTTCTGCAGCAACAAAATTTTAGTATGAAATATTTACACAGTTCTGACACTGAAGATAATACTCATGTGAGTTTTATCTGGAAAAAAAATCCTTTAGGCATAAAGAAAAACACTAAGAGAATAACTTAACACTAGGGAACAGTTGAAGTCACTATTCAAACCTTTCTTCTACTGTCTGATAATATATAGCTAACATGTTATAGAAACTTGAAAGAAACTTCAAGTGAGAGGTATATCAACTCTTTTTTATTTAGGATAAAACATGGATATGTGAAATTCTGTCCTTTTCCTTTACTGATGTAGCCTGTTTTGTACACTCTTTACAATTGGTGTCACACTGAGCTTATTTTCCTCACTTTATTTTTATGCAATTTCTTTCTAAATTGAACTTTCATTCTGGCTTTCTTGCTAGTTCCTGTTCTAAATGTTTAACTCATTATTGAATACATTTTTTCACAAACTGTTTTCATAATTTTCTTTCTAAATTATTTTCTTTATTCTGTGTTATCTAATTTAAAAGTAGCCCAATCTCCATTTTTTTCCTAGGCTAATATTACAAATACATAATCCTATATAATAAAGAGGCAATATGCAAATTGACTATCACTCCAACACACAAAATGGCCGCCCTTATGTGGACACAAGATGGCTGCCACAAGATGGCTAACAGAGAAGGGCAGTTATGGGCCATCAGGCTAGCAGAGGTGAGCAGTTGCAAGGGACCCAGGCCAGCAGGGGAGGGCAGTTGGGGGTGACCAGGCTGGCAAGGGAGGGCAGTTAGGGGCAATTTGGCTGGCAGGGGAGCAGTTAGGCACCCATCAGGCTGGCAGGGGAGTGATCAGGCTGGCAAGCAGATGCAGTTATAGGCAATCAGGCAGGCAAATAGGCAAGCGGTTGGGAGTGAGCAGTCTTGGATTGTGAGAGGGATATCCAACTGCCCATTTAGGCTCATATGTGGTATTGTGAAGCTTGTTCAAATGCCAAAACTTCCAGCACATGAAAAACATAAATGCAGAGAATCAAATAAACATAAAAATCAATCAGGGCAAGAATTTCATTTAAAGCATCAAAAAGCAATTTGCACACAGCATCTCTATTTATGTGTCATGACAATTAATTGGTCACATGGTAACATTTAGCTGCAAAGGAGTTTGGGAAATATAGTTTCAAGATGGGTGGCCAAGGGTAAAATAAATATTTGCGGGAACAGTTAGCTGTGTCCTTCATCAATTTTCCATATTTCTTCTATATCTTATGCATCAGCCCCAGCCCTATGACTTTGCTCATGCTGGTCAGTCTGTTTGTTTGTCTTCTCTGATATCCAAACTCTAGTTCCCCAATCATATATGCATAAATTCTATTCATCAGAGAATATGTTGATTATTCCAGGTAATCATAATCTACTGAACTCCCATCATTAAAAATTCTCATCACTAAAACTTTCTTAATTTTATTAGTTATTTACATGCATGCCTTATCTCTCCTATAAGCCATTTGGTCAATAATAACAGAACAGTTGACTTAATAATTTTGTCCCATTCCTCTGAGAACAGTTTGTTTTGTGTAGCATTTCTATTCAGTATTCACTCAATAATTACATGAGTAAAGGGATTATGATTTTTCTAAATTTAGGTTAAACGAAAATAAAATCAGTAAAGAGGACACATAATAGAAATACACAGAATAAATGAAGGCCTTGTTAGGTATTAAGAATTTGTCCATTGTAAATGACTATGGATTTGAATTTAAATTACATTCCTCCATTAATTGCTCTATTGCCACAAGGGACTGTAAAGTAGGTTGGAATTTGGAGTTTATTTTTAAATAAGGGTGTGGTTATTCGGCATATTTAAAATAATGGTACTTAGTACTTTTATTTTGCTAGAATGATTTTTAATAACCTAAATAATTAACTTACACATTAATTTATTCACTCAACAAACACTTATTGAGTGCTTGAGGCAACAGTCATTATTCTAGGTCTTCAGATACAGCATGACCAAGACAAATGCCATTCTTACATTTCACCACATTATATTATAATGTGTGATATACGTGTTATAATATGATGGAGGGTAAAGATGATGTGAGATATATATATATATATATATATTCAGGAGAGTGGAGAGTGGAGTGGACCAAAAGAAAGTTTATAGTTGTATGTGAAACAGTTTATTCTTATATTATTTATTAATTATTGTATTATATTTCATATGAATAACTATAAACTTACTTTTGCTCCACCCTGTATATTTTGCTACCTTATATTGTGAATGTTACCAGAACCAGTGAGCAGTAGCAGTTTCCTAATCAATAATTCAGTACTCAAAAAACAATTTATATCTCCAACAAATAATTTTGGGACTTATTTCAAAAAGAAATTTCAGGTTGAGATTGCAAAATAATGAATCACTAACCAGTTAACACACAACTCTTGAAAGAAGTTGTTTAGATTTTTTTTCAGAGTGATGTGGTCCTTTGTCTCTCTTAATTTTTAATTTCAGATATGTTAGTTTTATTATAGAATAATCATTAAACATCATGCCACTCATCTGTATGAATTAATACCATACATTTGCCATATACACTAACATATTAAGAAGCCTTACTTGGAAACAAAATCTAGAACTAAGTATTCACAAACTGGGTACAAGCTCAGTGCATTCTAAGAAAGAATCACTGGTAAGTAGTGAAAAAAATAGGTAAATAGAGCATTAAATGGCAGTACTACTCAGCCATGTTTCAGAACACAGGCAGTAAAAGACAAAATAAAGGAATAAGAATTTAGGATCAGGTTGATATAGTATAGTAAGAAGTGATGACAATTTTATCAGTAATATTCCTTATATAGGACTATTTTTAATAAGTTTTCTAAATGTGACTTTAAAAAAAAAAAAGCACATATATAAGGCTTGTCTTTCTCTTTGATCCATTGTTTTTTCCTGAAATTAATTTTGGATAAGGAACCCACCTATCTACTGTTAGGATTATCAATAAATTAGAAAACTACTTTATATTTCACATAAAGAAAGGACTGGTCTACTTGTTCTCACTGTAGCCCTTTATCATAATGTGGATAATTAGCTAAGTGTTACTGTGGAGAATGAATAAGAATCTTTATATTTTAAAGGGGGCTTATGTTCCTCCCACCCCGAAGCACTCAGGAATGCTTATAATAAAATAACATGTATATACAAAAGTGCCTTTTATAGTTAATATTTTATAATCGATACATAATATATTTAATTTTTATGGGTCATAGATTTTTAAATAGGAAAAACATCACCAAACTTCATTATGTATGTATGTACTAGGTTTCCATAAAAATATAAGGCCTAAAATCAGGCAGCTGAGGTTTCTCTGCCATCTTTTTAATTTTTTAAAAATTATGCTTTGCACAACTCAACCACAATAAGCAGTAATCCATTTAATACCATTATTACACTATATTATTTTGTATTTGTTTCAGTTATACAGCACAGTGGTTAGACACTCATGTATTCAGAGAACAGAAGGGAAGATATTAGGGGGCTGGCTGAAAATGTTGAAGGAACTAAGAAGTACAAATTGGTAGAAACAGCCTTAGCTGGTTTGGCTCAGTGGATAGAACATAGTCCTGCGGACTGAAGGGACCCAAGTTTAAATCCAACCAAGGGCACATGCCGGGGTTGCGGGCTCGATCCCCAGTGGGAGACATGCAAGAGGCAGCCAATCAATGATTCTCTCTCATCATTGATATTTCTATCTTTCTCTCCCTCTCCCTTTCTATAAAATCAATAAAAATATCTTTTAAAAAAATTGGTAGTTACAGAATAGTCACATGGGTGAAAGTACGGCATAGACGACATAGTCTATAATACTGTAATAGCTATGTAGCTGTCAGTTGGGAGCTTGAAATATCGGAGGGACATTTTGTAAAGTGTATGAGTGTTTAAATTTTAACACTGTTTTTGTACAATTTTTCAAAACATTATTAAATGAAGCTTATGAACATTATGAAAGGCATGGATTTGGATATAAGTTGTCATTATTTTTTTTCTGGCTAGATTCTTTGGTTTTGTTCTTTGAGGCTGTATACACAAGTTCAAATGGAGTTCTGGGAAGCAGCCTTAATTTCAACTCTATGTTCATGTGTAATCCTATTATTGACTTTATACTTTTTTCCTCCTTTTAAAATCTTTCTTCTAGACTTCTAAATCAAACCAAATGAAGCAATAAAGTATGATTAACCCTATGTACCCTTAAGTCAGTTTTTGATACTTAAATTTTTTTCTAATCTTATTTCCTATGTGTTTTTCTCTAAACACACATTTTTGGGAAATTTTAATAAAAATCTCACATGTTATGCCTTCTCTTGTAAATGTTTCATAATGTATTTCCAACTAATAAAGAAATTTCCATGGCATATTAGTTTTCTAGAGCTGCCATATCAAAGTATACTGAATTGGGTGACTTAGCAGAAATTTATTGGGTCAGAATTCCTCAGAGTGAATATTTGCAATCAATGTCCCAGCAGGGCCATGCTCCTAATGAAGGCATTAGGGAAGGAACTGTTCCATGTCTCTCCGGGCTTATGGATGACCATCTTCTTCTTGTGTCTTTTACATCACTTTTCTCTATGTGTGTCAGTCTCTGTGTCCAAATTCCCCTTTTTATGACATCAGTCTTTTTGGATTAGGGCCTACGTAATAATCTTATTTTAACTTGATTTTCTCTGTAAACACTCTCTCAAAATAAGATGACATTATGAGGCAGCCAGCTCGGCCCAGCTCCTGCACTAGTGAGCAGGCGAAAGATGGCATAGTGTCCCCCCGCCAGCAGCCAGCTCGGCCCAGCCCCCACGCTCGCTGTGCTGGCGAAGAGATTCCACAGCATCTCCCTGCCCGCAGCCAGCTTGGCCCAGAAATGGGAAGGCTACAAATAGACACCAAGCAGGGCGCCACTGCTGCCATGTGGAGTTTAAAACTACGGCGAAACCAGACCTGCCAGAGATGCTGCCGCCGGGAATGAGGGAAGCCAGACCTTGCTCTGCCCTGGGGCCTAAGGACTGGGCCAGCCCGCCGGCCATGGGAACCAGGGAGCTGATATGGGACCTTCAGGGCCTGCCCACAACCATCCCGAGGAGCTGTCACGGCGTCTCCTGGCCTGAGGCCAGTTGGGCCCAGTCTCCGCACGCACCTTACTGGTGGGGAGCTGGCACGGTGCCTTCCTTTTGCGCCCTGGTGAGTCTTTCTGCTGCCACCGCCAGCAGCCGGCTCCAAAGCTTACTCAAATACCACCATGTGGATTTTAATACTACAGGGTAAATTGAGACACAGGAGCCACCGTCGCTGCCGCACCCACCGCCGCCCCCGAGAATGGGAATCCACCGAAATCAGAGCTCACTACGCCCCGAGCTCAGAGAGAATGTGGCTTCAGAACTTAGCCTCTGCGTCCACAGCAGCTCCGCTTCCGCACCAAAGGAAACACCATTGAGGGGGAACTCTCCTCCCGCAGCCATCTCAGCCCACCTGCAACTGTCCCAGCCTGCCTGTCGTGCTAGCAAGGAGCTAGCGTGGCCACTCCAATACGCGACCCCAGCTTCCGAGAAGGGTCGTGTGCCCTGGGTGAGCCATATGTCCAGGGGGCTGTGTGCCCCGGGTGAGCCATGGGTTCCAGGGGGCCATGTGCCCCGGGTGAGCCGTGTGTCCCAGGGGAAGCAGTGGGACCCAGAGGGAGGGGCGGTGAGAACCAGAGGAGGAGCAGACTCTATTCGTGTGGTCCTGAGATAGTCACCATAAAACAAGCAGACTGCCAGTTGAGGAGTGGATTCTATTCATGTGATCCTGAGATAGTCACCATAAAACAAGCAGATTGTCAAATGACAGCAGGGAGGGGAAGGAGACCTGGGGGGAGATAAGAGAACAACCGAAGGACTGGTATGCATGAATACAACCAAGGAACACAGAACTCTGGGGAGGGAGGGCTTGAATGGGAGGTGGGGGGGGGGGGGGGGAGCAATGGTAAGATATGTACACATATAATACTTTAATAAAAAAAATTGGAAAAAAAAGATGACATTATGAGTTATTTGGATTAAGACTCCAACTTATCATTTGGGAGCTGAGGGGACACAACTCAACCATAATGAGCAGTAATCCATTTAATACCATTATTACACTAATAAAATCCTTAATCCTGTTTAATACCCATTTCCTATTCAGGTTTTCCTGTTTAAATCTATAATATAGTTGTAGAATTGACTTGTCCAAGTCAGGAGCCAGTGTCACACATTATTTTTATTTATGTTGACTCTTTTATTATGTAATTGACCACATCCGTCTGCACATGCATGTGTGTGTGTTTGTGAATATCACTGATTTGTCAAGTGATTCATTTATTCTGTAGAATGTTGCACATCTTGGATGACTGAGTCATTTCTCTTGGTGTCATGTAACTTAGTCTGCTGTCACTTATTATGGATAAACTGACAGTTATAGCCAGAGGATTGATCATATTCAAGTTCAGATTTTTTATTCTGGATCATATCAGGAAGCCACCTCTAATAATGCTCAAATTCATCCTTATTTATGTATTATAAATTCCCCATAAATATTTAATCCAAAAAATTCACTGATAATCATTATCTAAATCTATGATTTTATAAGGATTGAAAAACAGCAATATTCTAATTCTATTTCCTTTTTCATATTTTTAGCAAGAATCCTGACTAAAGAACTCTGCCTCATTATGCAGAATAGTATAATATATTTCCTCTATTTAGTAACTTTCAATGTAAAAAGTTGGTTCTAACTAACTTAAATTTTAGTTGATTCTAGTAGCATGTTAATATCATTGTGAATATATGGATGTTAAAATATTTGTTGTATTTTGATCAATTGTAGTCATGATTCCTTTTGAAGCTATAATTACCCCACCTGGGACCAGATGCAGCCCTATCTTTCTGGTTCTGGAAACTTACATGCTTGCTAGAACATTTTCCAGGATCATCTTTTATGCATGTTCCAGAGGCCCAGTGCATAAACATTTGTGCACTGGGATGAGGTGAGGGAATCCCTCAGCCCGGCCTACCTCCTCTTACAGTCTGGGAGTCCTCAAGGGATGTCCTACTGATAGCTTAGGCCCGATCCCCAGTGGGAGTAGGACTAAGACTCTGTCTGGCCTCCCTCTTGATATCTCCAATACTCCAGGACTTTCTATAGACCTCAGGTATCTCAATCTAGCAAAGACCAGCCTGTAGGAGGAGAGCCAGTTACATTGTATGCAACTTTGTCCCATTACATTATGGATCAGCTCCTGCTGGAATGATTAGGGAGAAATATGCCTAACTAATGAAAATACACTGTTAGTTTTAAAATGGACTAGGATTAGCTGTCCTGGAGAAATATGAACAGATTAGCACATGTTGCAATGGGAAAAAAAAATCCTACAAAAAGGAAATAATGCCAAACTATTATATATTAAAACTAGAGGGCCATGCACATTTGGGGTTGGGCCATCCCACTCAGGGGATAGAGGGGCTACTAAGGGTGGGACCAGCCAGGGGGTGGGACCACAGGTGGTTTGCAGGCTTGCCCTGCCCTCATTTAGGGTGAAGGGGGCGGTTGGGGGTGGGGCTGGCTGGAAGGAAAGCACATGTAGGAGATGCTGGTAGCTGGTTGTTGACAGAAAAGTCAGCTGTTAACAATTACTCTATCAGGTTGTGGTCAGATACCCTAGTGGTTAGAGCATTGTCCCAATATGCCACGGTTGTGGGTTTGTTCCCTGGTCAGGTACATACAAGATGCATCTAATAAATCCATAAATAAGTGGAACAACAAATCAATGTTTCACTCTCTCTCTGAAAGTCAAACAAAGAACAAACAAAAACATTGGAGAAGAAAAAAAGTCCTGTCAGATGTGGCTCAGTTAGTTGAGCATAGTCCTCAGGTGTACCAAAAGGTCGTCAGTTTGATTCCCAATCAGGGCATGTGCCCAGGTTGAGAGTTTGGTCCCTGGTCAGGGTGCATACAGGAGAAAACTGATCAGTGTTTCTCTCTCTCTCCCTTCTTCTCTCTCTAAAATCAACAAAAGCATATTAAGGAAGCAAACAACAAATAATTACTCTATCAGGTTTCCTTCATCTGTGCTTTGTTTGTTTGCTCTGTCTCCCAAGTAGAGCTTGTTGGATAATTACTTAACTTTTGCAAATAGCACCCAAAAGAGAATATTATAGTGGATTCTTCTTCAAAGGAATATTTACTGTAAAAACAACATATAAAATTAATCATTGTGTTAACCTTTTTTCTCTATTGATATATACCATCAGATTAAGCATACTTGTCAGTAGTTGTGGTTTATCTTGTTTCGATGCTCCTGGTTCTGTAACATTTATAGCTACCCCAAAATTGCATACATCAGAATTATGATAAAATATACTTCTTATTTTATAAATAATCACAATTTAAATTGTAAAAGATTTGATAAAGTAATCACAAAAGGAAAAGTGTTCTAACAAACACTACTGCAAAAAACACTAATAATTTTGGATTGATATGCTTGTTTTTACTAGTAATTTGAATTTTAATATTCTGTTGTTTTAATTGGAGTATATCTTATTTGTAGAACATAAAGTCAATTTTAACTCTATTAAACTGAAGCATAGGCAGATTCAATGACTAATCCAAAATTCCTCACCAACCCAATGAGCCATAATGAGTGACTTGGTTTATAACTGAATTTGTGTATTTGAAAGACTTGATATTTTAAAACTCACAACTAGTCAAATTTCATTTCCAATGAACAATTTTTAGGGCTGCTGAATTTATAAGACAAAAATGACCTATGGGAAAGTATTTGATGTAAACTTCAAGCCCTTCATGTTACTGAAATTATTACAATCAATGTATTTAATTTTAAATTAAAATGCAAATCACATGTCCTTTTAAAATATCTTATATAAATTTTCTATCTTTAGTTTTTAGAACAAAATTTTAAAATTTTGTAAAAAAATAAGTATGGATAAATAAGTACATGGATAGACTTTGTTCAACCTTTTTTGATGTTAAAATTCATTTATTCATTGATTTGTTTCAAAAACTTAGACCCAATTATAAAAAAAAATGACAAACAAGCTATTAATATATTGAATACATAAATATAAAAATGTATTACAGTTAGTAAATATACCAAATATTCACTGAAAAAACAATTTACTTCAAATGCAAATACTTAATGAGCCTTTGAAAAATTATGCTAGCTCACTAATTTTGGGGGAAAAAATTTAACCACCAAATCAACAAATGCTTTATAAAAAATATTTTATTGATTTTAAAGAGGAAAAGAAAGGGGGAGAGAAATAGAAACATCAATGATGAGAGAGAATTATGAATCTGCTGCCTCCTGCACACCCACTACAATGTGCCCTGACAAATCAGACTGTGACCTCCAAGTTCACTGAGCAGTTGGCCAGGCAGCAAAATGTTTTGAAAATTACTATGTAACTCAATGATTTTGAAATGGACACAATAAAATGGACATTTATATATACTGCCACTGAAAATGCAAATTTGTATATTCTTTGAAAAGTAACCTGGAAATATGGATCTGAAGCAATGATAATTTTTATTTCTCCTACTGAATGATCACCATCCTCATTACATGTACTTAAGGACTACTCAAATGGTTATTCTCCCACATTAAACATAAAAATTACACTTAATCATTACAAATACCATTCCATGACAATTGAGATAATAGTTCTATTCCATTTTAGAGATAGAAAATGAATGCGATGAAGAAAAATAAAATTACTCAAAACCATGAGGATGGTAAACAGGGGACTTGAAAATAGGGCTGTCTGGCTTCAACCTTTTACTAGGCAATTATCTGTGGAGGATATTTAAAGTCGAAGCTGCTATTTACTATAGCAATATTGCCAAATCTTTCTCAAAGCTTTGTTCGGGATCCTCTGAGGGAATATGGCATTGGTCATTAACTACAGTTTCAAAATAGTAGGATAATCACTCAACTACATGATCATTATTGAATAAGTTACACAAAAATCTAAATTTATTATAACACCCTTAGATAGACTTCTAGGAAACTGAATTACATATCTTATACAGTGATCTATATCTTTTTCTTAAGTGGTTGCTTGGTGCCTTCTTTCTAGAGGCTTGTAGATTATATTTAACATGTTTAAATTATAAGTGTCATTGTATATATCATATGTATTTATAATAAAAAACCACAAAGTACTTTAATAATTATCATTAATTTAGCTATGGTATAGGAAAATATTCATAGGTAGAATTTTAAAAATACTTGAGAATTACTTGTTTAGATATAATATTAAACAACTATATACTTAAAATCTATTTTAGGTTTTTTTTAATATATCAAAGTTCAAGATGCATTTTAATGTAAAAATTTTGTACTCTGAGAACTCAGAGAAACATTTTATTAACATTTTTTTGAGATGGAGAAATAATGGGTTAAGTCATAAGTATTCTATAGCTAGCTTTCCATTAGAAGTCTTACCTGCAAATATTGAGGCAATTATGTTAAACTGGATGTCTGGTGCATGAATTCATGCATGTGGGGTCCCTCACCCTGGCTGGCAATCTGGGTAGGCCAAATAAGGAAGGGACTGCGGGAGGGTGGATGTAGGAGCACACTGACCACTCGGAAGCAGCTCCTGCATTAAGCTTCTGCCACCTGGTGGTCAGTGCATGTCATAACTACTGGTTGGCTGTCTGGTTAACAGTCGCTTAGGCTTTTATATATAGAGATACTTCATAGAAAGTTTAAAATGTTCAATTAACAAATGTTAGTAAGCCATATTTATGAGACCTATCACTATTATATTTGTCTGGTAATAAAATATTATTAAAGATATAGTGTTTTCAAATTGTCTTAGTATAAAAATAGTTTTGAAGAAAATGAGAAGGTGAAATAAAATTCTCTAGATTCATATAAAATAATTATTCAGATGTTTTCTTTGATTCTTTTATGTAGCTGACTCATGATTTATGAACTAAAAGATTACGCATGTTAAAATCTTTATACACACACACACACACATCTACCTAATAAAAGAGTAGCATGCTAATTGACCATACCTTTGTGAGGCACACCAGCCAATCAGGAGTGACTATGCAAATTAACACAACAAAATGGTGGGTTAATTTGCATATGCAGGTGCTGAGCGGCCAGGGGCAGGGTGGGACGCTTGCTTTCTGCACCACCTCTGGCTGCTCCAGGTCTCTGAGTAGTGTAGGAAGGGGAAAGGTGGCGGCTCCAGCTAGAGTGAAGCTGGTGCTGGCATGCAGGGAAAGGAAGGCCCATTCTGGCATGTATCTTAATGCATTGGGATTCTAGTATATACATAACCTGCTATTCTATTATATATACATATAATATAAATTTAATATCATGACCATTATTGTTCATATAATTTAGTAGAGCCTTTAGTGGTTTGATAGCATGTCTTAAAAGTTTCCCATATAAAAAAGAAAAGTTTCACATATGTTTTTGACCATGTTACTTATAGAAGGAGTTGTATTCAATATTAAAAATAAGCTCAGGCAATGTGGTCTGAAGTTGACTATATTTTAACTTAGCTATTGTGATTAAAACTTCATTATGAGGTAACCTTTACTGAAATGAATGAATGAATCCATCCAGCCATAAATGATTTTTCCTACCACTATTTTCTCTGCATTTCTTTTGTCATTTTAAAATTTTTCTGTATTACATCATATTTTTGGACACATACATTGTGACAACTCATATTGTTAGCTCATCGAGAGCATGATTTCTGTAATGCTTATATTGTCTGAAGAACCAAGCTTGAACATTGTGCTAAAATGTGATTAGGGGGGTCTAGTACCCTTTTCCAATATATGGAAGAGTGTGGGGTTCCTATAACACCAAGCAAGTACTTCTAGACCAGCTATGATTCTACAATTTAACTTAATTCTGATACTATCCAATTGAAAATAACATCAGATACCACAAATTAAATGGTCAGCTCTACAAAACTGTCCCATGCTTCAAATGCCCATCTGTGCTTCTGACCCACTGGCTACAGATAAGAGTTCTTCACAGCCTCCTCTTTGGACTTCAGACACCAGCCACAAGTCCAGGTTGTTATCTCTATTTCTTTTCTATTCTAATCTAAATTAGAGATTTCCAGAACCCCGTTTTGGGTTTGATTAATTTGCTAGCGTGGTTCACAGAACTCAGAGAAAGATTTTATATATTAGATTTTAGGTTTATTATGAAAGAATATAACTCAGGAGCAGCCAGATGAAAGAGATGGGTAGGGAAAGATATGGCATGTTATTCTCCCCAAATATCCACATGTTCACCAACTGGAAAGCTCTGCAAATCCAGTCCTTTTAGGCTTTATTGGAGGCTTCATCATATAGGAATAATTGTTCAAATCATTAGCTATTAATTATTGATTTAACCTCCAGCAACACAGAAATCAGGGAGTGGGAGTAAAGGCTCCAGCCCTCCATTCAGGGTTGCTTTCCTGGAAATCGGTTTCTGTCCTTAGGTGCTTTCCTAAAGTCACCTCCTTAATATAACCCACTTGTGGTGGAAAGGGTCTTATTATGATTAAGAAGACAACCATTTCAGCTATATGGCTCTGAAGGGATTTTAGGAAATATTCTTGCAGAAGTATCTGCCATTGTTCTCATTGCTCAGAAAATTTCAAGGTTATGGGAGGTGGTAACCAGGAAATGTGGAGAAAGCCCAAATGTATTCATTTATATGTAATATATATATATTAAAATATCAAACTATCATCAATATGACGATTTTGTTTTAGATAATTTTTTAAGAAATACTACTGTGTACTTTAAAATTTAATAATAGCTTTAGTATGGAAAAACACGGTAAGTACATTTACACCTTGGAATACTATGCAGCTGTAAAAAAGAAGGATCTGTTATCCTTTGAGACAGTATGGGAGGACCTGGCGAGTATTGTGCTAAGTGAAATAAGCCAGTCAGAGAAAGATATGTATCTCTCATGGGAGGAATCTAATGAACAAAATAAAACTTCCAATCATATGTGGAATCTAATGAACAAAATCAAACTGGTGCACAAAATAGATCCAGATACATAGAAGCATAGAACAGACTGATGAAACTCAGAGGGAAGGTGGGGAGGGTTTGGGGGAGGAGAGAGATTATCCTGGGAATTTATGTGCACATATGCAGAGCCCATGGACACAGCGAATAGTGGGAGGGGCTGGTGTGAGATGGAGGGGGTCAATGGAGAATAAAAGGGAAATCTGTAATACTTTCAACAATAAAGATAATTTTTTAAAAATGATATTTCTCTTTAAATCAGATGACTTCCATAGCAATTACAACACATAAAATAATAATTGACTATAGTTATTATTTATTGACAATAGACATTTATCAACCTGGTAGTATTCCTGGGAAGAAAATACATCTTTTTTTTTAAAAAAAAAAAACCATAGATATGTATCCAAGTCACCAGTTCAACTTTAAAAACAAACAAAACAACTGCACCTTTTAAATACCTGGTTTGAGCTCTATGTTGGTCCTGGCTAAGTCTGTGTATTTAGGCTAATCAGCAAGTCTTGCAGAGATTATGGGTGCTGAACAGTAGCCTCTTCTTCCTATAAGCACCTTTAGTCTTCATGGTTGATTAATTGGTGACCTTTCATCATGTAAGGGAAAGGTCACCTCTCTCCTACTTCCCTGAGTGAAATCTGCATCCTTCTCACTGTGAAATCTGCATTCCTCAGAAGACCTTTGTGGAACCCAGGAAGAAAGATTCATTTGATGTGAACTCTGAGAAGAAATGTATCTGCTGAGACAGACTCCCCATGGCCATGTTTTATAAATCTAGTGATCATTTACCTACAGGAGCTACTCCTGTGCTCTGTAGACCAGGTAAAACCTCACACTGAACCCTCAGCCTCTCTCACCAAGCCCCACGCATTTATGCTATTGGAGTCAAACACTGCAGGAAAACTCTACTTTGTCTTGCTAACAACACACTGAGACCAGCCCCACCCAATCAGAACTGTACAGTTTGATACCGTGTTTACATAAAATGGACCTAATTGAGAAATTCTGGGAGGAGTCCTGGTGTTGATATTAGGTGGCAGTGAGGCCAGCTGTGCCCTACTTAGTAAATGTTGGTCCTGACTCTGAATTCTTGCACATCTCCTTAGAATGTAGGCTGGTATGTGAATTTTATTTTCAGCTATGGATCTTAGTCATAGTTCTAGGATAACAGAAAAAAATCCACTTAACACTCTGCTATAATTATTTCCTAAAATTAATTTATCTTTAGAAAGTGATTGGATTTGTTTAGCTATTGTAGGGGGGAGTATCTCATGCTTTTCTTCTAGGTTCTTTGGCTGCTCTAATATTTAAATTGATATAAGAAAGATGAACAGGATAAGACAAATTTAATGTTGTACATATGGGAGCCCAAAGATTCAAGGGCAAGTTGTGCAATTGAGGCTTAAATGCCATTCTGAACTAAGGAATGGAATAGGGTCCTGGGCTTCAAAGGGCAGGGGAGTGTAATTCACCAGACAACAAAAGGAACTGATGATTGATTATTAGAAGTTTCTCCTGCCATGTAGATAAGTCTTTCATATAAAAAAGTTATCACTGGTAATAGCTCTTTCTGGTGCAGGTTCCTATCCAAATTATTTTAGGAAGTTCTGGGAGAGATAAATGTTCTTTAGTCTACTGGGCGTATTTGCCTTAAGCTCACAACAATCCACATGCCATAGTGGCATATTTCAGGGTGGCATATTCTTCTCTTCTTCACTATCCATCTATCTATACATCTACTTGCTACCAGAATATCAAGAGCCAATTATTCCAGTTCTTTAATTGATAAATAAGACAGGTATTTATGTTCTAAACAGGGTCTGTCTTTTAACAGGAATCTCATTATAGGTTCTGTGAAATGTTCTTCTTCCATATTGCACATGTATGGCATAGCTCTGGAAGTAGCACCTGCCCTAGGCCTAACCACCTGATTCCCATAAGAAGGGTCTATTAGACTAGCAATGAATCATGGGAACCTTAAACAGGATTCTCCAGTAACAAGGTGATGTTTTCTTATTACACCTATATAATATTATTCATTATCACTTAACTCGTGTTTTTAGATTTTCTAAGTTTTCTCCTTTATAAATTCTTATTCCACATTTCCTTCCACTTAGAATTCTACAATTTAACATTTCCAAACATTGATAGACTTTTAGTACTTTTTTATCCCAAAAATACACGTGAAAGTGAGATTTGACAATTATTGAGTTAATGTGTAGTGGAGACAGACCATAACATCTGATTTGGGTTTCAAAACTTCATTTAGTTCTCAAAGAGGTAATGTATGATGCGGTCAGTCACCAATTAGTGAATAGCAAAAACTATATCATTATTGATTTCAGAGAGGAAGGAAGAAAAAGAGAGAGAGAGAGAGAGAGAGAGAGAGAGAGAGAGAGAGAGAGAGAGAGAGAGAGATCAATGATGAGAGAGAGTCATTGATTGGCTGCCTCCTGCACACCTCCTACTAGGGATGGAGCCCACAATGTGAGCATATACCCTTGGCCAGAATCAAACCCTGGACCCTTCAGTCAGCAGGCTGATGCTCTATCCACTGAGCAAAACTGGCTAGGGCAAACAGCAGCTTTTCTCTTGAAATGTATTCAAAATAATATTCATTTCTGCAGAGCTCTCATTTCTTTAGCTTCCCTGATGGTATTTGCTACAAATCAAATGTCTTAACAGTACTGCTTCCTCTTTGTATGCACATTATTGTTAGGATAGTCAGCAGAGTTCAAGTTTTCCATAAAAGCGATTTTGTAGAAAAATCATTAAGAAAATAATTTTGTATAAATAACAGTAACAAGCACAGAAAATTAATTCAAAAACATTTCATACTAGAGTTACAATTTCTACATAGTCTTTGAGCAAAAGGACACTCTATTCTCATTGTAGGCATTCATTTGGGAATAGATTTTATCCTGCTGTTGACAATATTCTCTCTCATTAAAGCAGCCAGCAGTGGTTTGTTTTTATTTTCCAAATAAAAGTAGGTGCATATAATAATTCTTTGTTAGATTCCCTGTAGAAAAAGCAAAACAAAACAAAACAAAACAAAACCTTTCACAAAAGTGTATGGTTATGAAAACTTCTGAGCTTAAAACAAAGTGTAGCCAAAACCGGTTTGGCTCAGTGGTAGAGCATCGGTCTGCGGACTGAAAGGTCCTGGGTTCGATTCCGGTCAAGGGCATGTACATTGGTTGCGGGCACATCCCTGGTGGGGGTGTGCAGGAGGCAGCTGGTTGGTGTTTCTCTCTCATCGACGTTTCTAGCTCTCTATCTCTCTCCCTTCCTCTCTGTAAAATATCAATAAAATATATTTTTTTAAAAACAAAAAACAAAACAAAGTGTAGTTTTCAGAAAGTAACCCATTAAATTGTCCAGGAATTCTGATGATTGGCTTATGTAAGAAAGAAAAATCTATCACAGGGAGAAAAAGAGCGCTGAAGATACATTGAAACTTGACAAGATGTGGACAGACCAGTGCTGCCCAGATCCTTCATTGAATACTTGAATGACTTTGACAGTATTTATTTGTTGCCTCTGTTTTTATTCTTTATAAGATGGAGATGGTAGCTGTTTGAATTCTTTTTTTTAAATATATTTTATTGATATTTTACAGACAGGAAGGGAGAGATATAGAGAGCTAGAAATGTCGATGAGAGAGAAACATCAACCAGCTGCCTCTTGCACGCCCCCCACCGGGGATGTGCCCACAAACAATGTACATGCCCTTGACCGGAATCGAACCTGGGACCTTTCAGTCCGCAGACCGACGTTCTACCACTGAGCCAAACCGGTTTTGGCTGTTTGAATTCTTAAAGATTTTTTTATTGTATAAATAACATTAACAAAACTTTAAAAATTAAAATTATATTATGCAGATGTTATATATGGAAAATGCTGTTTGGATTAACAGTGATTTTGTCTTTCTTCTTCCACCTGTTAGGCATTTAACTGACTATTCTGATTTTCACCAGATACAGGGCAGCAGAAAGTAAAAATTGTAAAAACAAACAAACAAACAAAAAATGCACTAGGAAAATTCTTGTTAATTTGGTTACCATCAGTTTTGGGGATAAGATGTTCAGGGATAAAGGAAAACATAAAAGCCTTGTTCAATTTAGTAAATATGCTAAGAAAAAATAATTATGAAGTGAATATAAAATTATTTTATGAACTCTATTTATAATTTGGAGAGAATTGCACTTTATTTTGCAAGTATATGAAATATACTCCTCAGTGCATGCAAACTGAAAACCAGCATGCATTGTTCACATCTAATTGTGATTTTGAATGTAGATTTTTTGTATTTTTAACTTCTGGTCTATATTTTTGTATTAAATTATGCTATGGTTTGATATGATAAAGCTGAAACTTTATTAAACAATAGTTAATTCAAAAGATATTGTGGGAACTGGAGAGCATTATGCTAAGCGAAATAAGCTGATTGGAGAAAGATAAATATCACATGTTTTCACTCATATGTGGGATATAATGTGCTAATTCTTGTTATGGTTTTCATCCTAAGTTTGTTTTCAGCAGTATTATTTCCTCTTAAACCATTTATATTGTTAAATTCTATCAGTTCTCAAAATCACTATAACACAACAAGGAACTCCAATTGTCCACAACTCTAGATTATTTATTATAATTTCAGCTAAACTTACATCAGAACAAATACCAGGACTGGAGAGCATAACAGAAAGTATTCACAATGATGCACGAGAAGAACTGTATGACCTAATCGTATTTTTTCATCAATTATCAGACCATAGCTTTGTCCTAGCCTTTATATGAAGGACGCCTCTTATTAGCTAAGAGAAAAGAAACACTATTGTCATTAGTTGATTGTAGCTAGTTATGACATTTGTTTCTCATGTCACATTTTTTATTTTATTTTTCCTAGTCAACCATGCAACTCTGTCAATTTTATTTTATAATTTTGTTTCATGGATGAGGAAACTAAGGCTCAGAAATATTTAGTAACCTACTCAAGGGGTAAGTTTTGATAATACATTGCCCATATTCTTCATTTTGAAAAAATATTAAATCTCCTTAAAGTCTTACCTAGATGGTCTAGCCTTGTAACTGATTGAATATAATCTGCCAAGTCTCTCTTGGGATCATCCAGAGTAGTTGCCATGTGTGAACATCCCTCATGAGAATTTGAATGAAGCGGTGTTACATATGGCACCTCTATCTCTTATATTGAACACACAGTTTTGCTGTTTGCTTTCTCAAGGTTTGCTTTAGGAAGAGATGAAATTAGCAATCATTCAATGTAGGAAATTATATTTCTTGGTGGATTGTAAACACAGAGAGTTTTGTGTTTTTAATGTACATTGGTGAGTGCATAAACCTTCTCAAACACTTTAACAGAGTGGTAAAGGATAAAAATAATCTTCAGTGTACAATTGATATCTCCATGTAAAATCTGAAAAGCTGTTCGACTACAGAAATCTCCATGAATTTAATACAAGCAGAAGATAAAAATTAACAAATAATATTGCATCCATTGGCAATAGAGGAAAACTTTGTAATTAAATCTTCCTTAAAAGTATCTCTGCAAGTTTTTGAAGACTCTCTCCTCTGCTCATTGCGCATTAATTTATGAATTATTCCTTTTTATTAACCAGTTGCCATCAAAAGCTTCTCTATTGGATGAAGTAAAATAGTGGACTTTATTTTGCAAGTATATGAAATATACTCCTCAGTGCATGCAAACTGAAAACAAGCATGCATTGTTCACATCTAATTGTGATTTTGAATGTAGATTTTTTGTATTTTTAATTTCTGGTCTATATTTTTGTATTAAATTATGCTATGGTTTGATATGATAAAGCGAAACTTTATTAAACAATAGTTAATTCAAAGGATATTGTGGGAACTGGAGAGCATTATGCTAAGCGAAATAAGCTGATTGGAGAAAGATAAATATCACATGTTTTCACTCATATGTGGGATATAATGATCAACATAATTTGATGAACAAGAATAGATTCAGAGACAGATGACAGAGGAAGGGTTGGTTAGAGAGCAACCAAAAGACTTGTATGCATTGGGTCACTGGGGGCTTGCCCAGGGTGGGAATGGTAGGTGGGGGGAGGAGGGAAGGTCAACCTGGGGTAAGGAAGAAGGAGACATATGTAAAACTTTATACAATTAATTAAAAACTAAGATATTGTAGAGTGATGCGTCTACATATCCTTACATACTCCATTTTGAGTTTTTTTCCATTTACCAATCCTTATATGTATTTTGTTAAAATAATTAGACAAAAATTATTTTTTGAACTATGAAAACATGTATAATAAGCTACTGTTTAGAGGAAATTTGTATCTCAATGGTGTTGACACCAGCAGACACTTGTCACCAATACGAGCAGTTAAACAAAAAATTGCTGAGGATGGGAAGACTCAAAAGCTTCTTGGGGGCTCGAATCTGCCCTTGGCAATTGTCGTTGTAACATCATGCTGTTTAGAAAATGGAGACTTAAGAGCTACTACAAGATGAAAATGGATGCCAACCACTCACTGCCTGCTGAGATTCGCCAGTATGAGTGGAAAGTAAAGAGAAGTACTTGTGGGAAAATGAGGTAAATACAAACATGTTAACAGATGGGAAGCCAGTTATTTTGGCTCCATTGATGTACTCACAAGCTTTCAGCTTTGTCTGTCACCGACTGTATGTCTCTGTACATTCACCCTGGGCTCGGTGCTCTGTGGAATAAGTTTTAGAGCACCTCTGTTGTGAATGTTTGAAATTCGGGGTCTCAGATAATTAGGACAATTCTTCAAATTGAAGCCTCTAAAAGCTGAAGGTCAGCTTTGGAAATGAGAATGATGGGACAGGAAGAGTAAAAACAAATGAACAAAAGCAGTTCTGATCATAATTATGATGATTATGTGTGTCTGTGTGAGGCAGGCTCTTACTGACCAATGTTTCTGATTGAAAGTTTGACAGAGGCAGGACAATGGGTATAAAGGAAGGTGTATAATGGGTATTATGGAATAGATAGGATATGTGGTCACTCACAGTAAATGTAATATGGAATAGCATCAATATAAATTACCAAGTTTAAAATGACTTGAAGTGTTTAAAATTGAGAGGAAAGGATGGAATCAATTAAAGGCATACAAAATCATGTTCATAGTTAGGAATGCCATGATCAAAAATTAAATAAGGGGAAACCTTGTTTAAAAAATTTTTAAATATGGAACATCAGTTTAATATTAAAAACATAAGTAAATAAAAGGAAGGAAGGAAGGAAAAAACATAACAAACTGTCGTTATACTGTAACCCTATAAAGGAAAACTAAATATGTATTTAGAAGCGAGAGGGGAGGGATTGTAGAAAGGGAAATTATGCTAATATCCTTTTCCTTCCTATTCCTTCTTTCCTTTGTTGTTTCCTCTCCTTTTCTGCCTTTTTCCCTTCCATCCTTCCTTTTTCTTTTCTTCCTTCTTTCCTGTTTTTCTTTCCTATTACACTATATTCAATCCTTCAGTAAATCTTCTTGGCTGTACCTATAGAATTAATCTAGAATCTTACCACTTTACACCACCTGTATTTACCAACATCTTGGTACAAGTCAAGAAGGTAGCTACAGCCTCTTTACCTGTCTCTGTGATTCCACTTTGCACCCTATAGTTTATCAACACAGATTCATTAGTAGGTGGTCAATAATATTGAATTAATGACTAAATGAAAGGATAATGAAGGGAGATATGATATAATATGTTTCTCAGTCTAAAAACTTAGGTTCAAATTAAGGGTTGTAAAACAAATGAACATTTCTTTACATTTAAAAATTAGAGATGTGTTGATTTTTTTTAAAAGTTGGAATGAACTCTAAACCAATGTACTCTGTGTCACATGAGGAAGTTGAGGCCCAGTGAAAGATATAGGTAATATGTTCTGTGTCATAATTTTATTTAGACCTGGGACTATTTTCCAGTCCAGTATTCCATCTAACATACCATACCAGTCTCAATATAAAAATGAAGACTGTTGGTAAAAAATTGATGTCATGTGTCATGCAAAATGCTGTTCCGTGAACTGTCCTATAGCAAAAACCTGGTAGTTCTGTGTAGCCTTTACTATCTTAGGGAAACTTCCCTCTATTTCCCTTACCCTAGACCTCTTTCTTTCTGAAACCCAATAATGATCTTACATATCTAGGTTCAAAACTTCCAGAGCTAAAGGATTCTTTTTGTTTTTTATTTTCGCCTAGAAATAATAATATTTTTTTAAAGAATTAACTGTGAAACTACACACTGAAAATAAATTGTGGCTAGAAAATCTAGTTTCAATCTGTAGAATCTGATAATTATAGTATATTACTGAAATTATGCCATAGAAGACCCACTTCTATATTACAGTCCTTGTATATCTTTAAATTATGAAAATGTGAGGTAACAATACCATCTTCATAATTTTAAATAGTTTATTTCTAATAATTTATATTATCTCTCAACTGGGGTACACACTGGCTATTTTTTCTTTTTCTTTTTCAGAAATAATTTATGGTGCTTCTCATGAAAGCTCTGTACTTTTTGTATAATTTTAATTCTCACCAATGGAAAACTAAGCCTGGTGTGATATGTTTGTTTCAGAATTTCCAAGTCAAAATAAATCATTTCTGAAGCATAAACATTTATCTATCTTTGAAGACTTTCTACTTAGGATGGAAAAACTAAACAAGGCATAATTTCTCTCATGCACTTTAATTTATCTGATAATCAAAAGGACTTAGCCATTTGGTCTCCAATAAGTGATTATTTGACTTTGGGGTAATTTGATTACTTTTGTCTGTAGGTAAAAACTGGGTAATTTTGAAGAAGAGCTATTATGAGTACACTCTGTATCAACTCACAGCAGAAACATTATACTGTCATTTTAGGATATTAGTGTCTGTGAGAACCTATTCGTTTGCTATTAATATATTGGATAAAATACCTTACATCTGTAAATCTTATTTTGCATTATGGGCAGCCATGTCATTAGCAAATTTCATTTCCTGTAAACTGGCACATCACATAAACCTTGTCAAACAAAACTCTGATAGTCTACTCAATTAGAGTTTTTAAAGTTTCTAAATTAAACTGTTTTTCTACATCCTGAAAATAGTACCGTTTCTTTGCCAAGTCAGATTCCTTTCTGCACTTATCACTTTATCTGTCACAAAAGGAGTAAAAGAGGAAGGGATAAGCCTTGTCTATTGGCATCTCATTAATTCGGGCAAGGGATTGGACCTCTTTCACTACATTCACAATAGCAATGTACCTTTCAAGGATATTAATTGTTCTCATGTGTTAGGGTGTTCTTATACAAAGATTTGTAATATATCAGGGGTTTTTAACTTCTTTATCCATTTCTACTCATACAATATGAAAAACAAACATTATAATAGCAATGTAATTATTACTATAAGAACAATTTCTAGGGTATCTCTCTCTCTCTCTCTCTCTCTCTCTCTCTCTCTCTCTCTATATATATATATATATATATATATATATATATATATATATGGCTAAGCAATTGTCACATCTGAAACAACTGAACGGACAATCTAACAGGCTGTATGGGCCTACCAGGCCAGCAGAGGGAGCAGTGAGGGGCGATCATGATGGCAGAGGGAAGCAGTTAGGGGTGAACAGACTGGCAGGGGGCAGGTGGGGGCAACTGTGCTAGCAGGGGGGGTAGTAAGGGGTGATCAAGATGGTGGGGGGCAGTTAGGAGCAACCAGGCCAGTGGGCAGGGCAGTTGGGGGTGACCAGGTTGGTGGGGGGAGCACTAAGAGTTGACCAGGCTGGCATGGGGGACAGTTGGGGTGACCAGGCCAGCGCAGGGGGGGGCAGTTAGGGGCAATCAGGCAGGCAGACAGGTGATAAGTTAGGAGCCAGTGGTTCTGGATTGTGAGAGGGTGCAGGCTGGGCTGAGGGGATCCCCCCCACACACACACACACTGTGCATGAATTTTGTGCACCGAGCCTCTAGTCCTACATAGTGAAAGAGTAATATGCAAATTGATTGTCATTCCAACACTAGATGGCCACCCCCATGTGGACACAAGATGACTGCCACAAGATGGCTGGCAGGAGATGGCAGTTGTGGGCAATCAGTCCATCAGGGGAGGGCAATTAGGGGCAACCGGGCCAAGAGGGGAGCAGTTAGGCATTGATCAGGCTGGCAGGGTAGTGGTTAGGGGGTTATTAGGCTGGCAGGCAGGTGAGTGGTTGGGAGCCAGCAGTCCTGGATTGTGAGAGGGATGTGTGACTTCCCAGTGGGATTGGGCCCAAACAGACAATCCGACACCCCCGGGGGTGTGGGGGGATCCAGATTGGAGAGGGTGTAGGCTGGGCTGAGGGACAACCTCCTTCCTCCCATCTCCATGCACAAGTGTCATGCAACAGGCCTCTAGTTAGTATATAAATGAACCATATTACCATTCTATAGTGTAAGAATTTTTACAGTAACACATTGTCCAAATTACTAAAGAAGAATTTAGAATATATTATTTTTCTTAAAGATTCCTACTTAAGGAAATAAAAAGCTTCATTTACTTAGGCTGTCTTCAATATATAGTGGGTTTCAGAAACCATGATGGGTGTTTTGGGAGGCCTGTTTGGTGGACTAAATGTATCCTGTTATGTGAACCATGTTTAAAAATGAACTGTGTCTCCATCACTTTTGAAATAAAAAGTGAGGAAGAAATATTTTTCTTTTAGATAATATAAATGTAAGGATAAACAATTCAAATTATATTTTAATAAAATATGTTAGATTATTATACTTGCTGCTTGAAATGTTAATTATTAAAACCATTTTAGTAAGTGATAAAATAAATTAGGGATTACCCCTGGCCAGTGTTTCTGAGTTGGTAGAGCATTGGCCTGCATACTGATTCCCAGTCAAGGGCATGTACCTGAGTTGCCCCTCACTCCCCACCCCTGTCAGGGTGTCTGCAGGGGACAGCCAGTAGGCCACCAGTCGATGTATCTCTCTCATATCAATATTTTTCTCTCTCTCTCCTCCTCTTTCTCTCCCTTCCACTATCTCTGAAAAGCAATGGATAAAATATCCTCAGATGAGGATTAACAAAAATTAACCAATCAGTTGATTTGATTAAGGATTCATGTTACTGCTATTGACAAAAATCATGTTATTGCAGATAAATTTTAAATATTAATTTCTTAAAATTCTTGCTGCTTAGGCTTAAAAGATGTGTGCTGGGAACAATTTATTTGATATATTAAAATGTTAATATTAAAGTTAAATACCATTAGAAATTACTTTAGTTAAATTCATATAGTACTTAATGTAAACCATAGTATGTACAGTTCTGCTCTCTGGAAATATTTGGTGTTGTATGTGTATTTATGAATTAATCATATATGTGCTAAAGTTTGGCTATTTTTTTAGAGTGGATATATTATTTATGTATTTTTAAATTTTTATTGCTTTTATTCCTGTGGTATCCTATATAATTAAGAGGTAATATGCAAATTGACCCTCACACCCTCATGTCACAAGTTGGTCTTCCCCACATTGTCACAGGATGGCTGCCCCATGTTGTCACAAGATGGGAGCCCCCACACCATCACAAGATGGGCGCCTCCATGTGATCACAAGATTGCTGCCCCCACATTGTCACAAGATGGCTGCTTCCATCTCATCACAAGATGGGTGTTTCCATGTCATCACAAGATGGCCACCACATGTCATGTCATCAGAAGATGGCTGCCCCATGTCATCATAAGATGGTCACCCCTACGTCATCACAAGATGGCCTCCCTCACATTGTCACAATATTGCCATCAGGGGAGGAATAAAGCCCACTTGATTACGTGTATGATATTTTTAATCTATTGCAGGTTCTGGTTTGCTAATATTTTAATGAGAATTTTAGCATTAAATGCGGATAATGGCCTATAATTTTATTTCTTTGTACTATTCTTATCTGGTTTTGAAATTAAGATAATGCTGGTTTCATAAAAAAGATTGGGAGTATTCTCTTTTCTCAAATATTTTGAAATAGTTTGAGAAGGATATGTGTTAGTTCTTTTTTAAATGTTTGGAAATATTTGCCTATGAGCCATTGGTCCAGAACTTCTGTATTTTGGGGAGTTGTTGTTGTTTGTTTATTTGTTTACTACTGGTTCAATTTCATTAGCTATAATTGGTCTATTCATATTTTATGATTCTTCCTAATTCAATTTTGGAAGATTGTATATTTCTAGGAATTTGTCCAGAAGTCAATTACAAGAAAAAATCTGAACAACACACAAAGATATGGAAGCTAAATAACATCTTACTCAACAGTGAATGGGTTAAAAATGAGATCAAGAAAGAAATCAAAAGATACCTTGAAACAAATTAAAATGGGAACACCAAATCCCAAAATGTATGGTACTCAGCAAAAACAGTCCTAAGAGGAAGAAAATAAAGATAAAAATTATGAACAACAAATATGTAACTATCAACAAGTGAATCTAAAAACCAAGGGAATTAAAAAATCTGATGAACAATATTAACTGGTGAATATAATAGAATCAGAGGTATGAAAGGGGAGTAAACTGACAATTCTCAGGGAAAAGGGGAGTGGGGGTGCAGGAAGAGACTGAACATAAACTGTGCACCTATAGATGAGGTCAATAGGGGGTGTGGAAAGAGCAGAGAGTGAGGTGGGAACCTGGTGGAGGGGAGCAATGGGAGGAAAAAAAATGAGGAACATTTGTAATAATATGAAAAATAAAGACTTATTTAAAATAAAAAAATAAAGTGATTACCGATAGATATCCATTGCCATTTCATTGTTTTATCTATGTTTCTCTCTGTGTGTTTTTTTCTCCTCCTTCTCATCTTCCTCCTCCTCCTCCTTTTTCTTCTTTAAATTTTTTTAAAGAAAACTCTTGAACAATTCTTGTAATAGTGGTTTTGTGGTAATGAATGCCTTTAGGTGTTATGTATCTGTGGAACCCTTTATTTCTCCCTCAATTTTAAATGCTGGGTAAAGTAGTCTTGGTTGCATGTCCTTACTTTTCACCACTTTAAATATTTCATGCCAATCCTTACTGTCCTGAAATGCTCCTGTTGAGAAGTCAGCTGACATTCTTATGGGAGATCGTTTTTAGGTAACTGTCTTTATCTTGCTGCTTTTAAGATTCTTTCTTTATCTTTAACTTTTACCATTTTAATTATGATGTGTCTTGATTTGGGCATTTTTGTGTTCCTCTTGCTTGGGACTCTATGCTTCCTTGACTTTTTTTTTTAATATAATTTTTTCTTTTTTTACAGAAAGGAAGGAAGAGGGAAAGAGAGTTAGAAACATTAATGAGAGAGAAACATCGATCAGCTGCCTCCTGCACACCTCCCACTGGGAATGTGCCCGCAACCAAGGTACATGCCCTTGACCGGAATCGAACCTGGGACCTTTCAGTCTGCAGGCCAACGCTCTAAGCACTAAGCTAAACCAGTTTTGGCTGCTTCCTGGACTTTTGCGTTTTTCCTTCCCTATGTTTTTGAATTTTTGGTCATTATTTCAAAATAGAGGCTCAGTGCACAAATTTGCAAATGGGTGGAGTCCAGCCAGCTTGGCCTCAATCAAGGAAGATTGGGGCCAGGCCTGTTGGGAGGAGGAGACCAGGCCAGTCAGGGTCGGCCCAGCTGGGGGAGGGGTCATGGGCAATTGGGCTGGCTGTCCCCACCCCCAAATGGGGCCATGGAAGATTGGCTGGCTGACCCTGCCCCAGATCAAGCCAGTTCACTGGCATCATGGTTACTGGTTGTTCCAGTCAATTTGGTGTTCTGGTTGCTGACTTTTTATATATCTAGATAAGTTCTTGATCCCTTGGTCTCTTTATTCTCCTTCTGGTATACCTATGTTGGGAATGTTGTTATCTTTTATGCTGCCCCAGATGTCCCATAAACTATCCTCATATGTTTAACTTCTTGTTTAATTTTGCTGCTCTGATTAGATGTTTTCGGCTACTTTGTCTTTCAAGAATACACTACCTGAAATGTTGAATACACTGTAAATAATGAACAGTAAGTTGAATGAATCGGAGGGAAGAAAAAGACTCATGACCCAATGTGTCCAGCAAATCTGCAGAGCAATTTACCATATGTATATTTCAAATAAATAGTTATAAGATGTTCAAGAAACTTAGTAAGAACTTCAACAAAGAAATAACAAGCATTAAAAAGAACATAGAAACCATAAAAAGATCCAGTCATAAATAAAGAATACACATTGAGTTATGAATCTTTTCATTCCCACTTTTTCTGTCTTTTTTTATTTTTATATGTTTCTATCTATTGGGTAGTTCTGCAATGACTCCCAGTCTGAATAGGTTGGCTTTATGTAGTAGATACCCTATGGGACTCATTGGGATCCATTCTCCTTGATCATCTGATCTGGGTGCTCCAGTAATGTCCCTGTGTAGGTTATGTGAGCTCTCCTGTTGTAATGGAGCCTTGATTGCTAATGGCCAATTTGAACTTGGGGTTGACCTTCAAGCTGTTTGACTGTGAGGATCAATCCCTACCATAGTGTATGAACTGTTGTGTAGGTACTGAATTTGCCTAAACATTATCTGGTGCCTGCCAGGATTTCCCTTTTAATATGCTACTTTTTAAAAAGCTAATTGGATACTGTTCTGTTGTTATTTGAACTAGACACTGGATGTGTTGCTTCTGGGACCTCTTGAGAGGTTATCTGGTGCAGGCCAATGACCTGAGAAAACTGTTTGGGATTACAAGTTGTGGCTTCCTCTGATAGGTCTTAGTTTGGCTAAATTTTAAAGATCTGTTCATTAGAAATTTTAAAATAAACATTAAGAATCTTGAAGTTATGGGCAATTTGCATATTACTTCTTTATTATATAGGATAGCTTTTGAATTGATTCAAAACTCATTTGCAAATAAAATAATTATGTTCAGCCTTACACATTATCATTTAAAATGACATCATTCTACTATATATATCAACACGGAAGATGTTATTGATTTCAAACTATTCCTGAATTTATATTAAGATCTAGTATTCATCTATCTGACTCATAATTCAAATAGATAATTATTATGACTATATGTAGTGCTGCTTGAAAACTCAGTTTAATTGAGAAAAAAATATTGTCATGTCTACAGAATTTTTACCATAAAAAGCCATTACTTTTATTCTCAGAAATAATGCTTTAAAAGTGAGCATTGTGTTTTACTCTGGATGGTGTTCTCTGTGGTTAGTGTCAATCCGTGTACCAAAGGGCTGTGGGTTAGATTCCTGGTCAAGGGCATGTACCTCAGCTGCAGGTTCGCTCCTTGCCCCAGCTGGGGCATGTGCAGAAGGCAGCCATTCAATGAATCTCTTTCATGTCAATATTTCTCTCTCCCCCTCCCTCCCTCCTTTTCACTCTCTCTGAAAAAGCAATGAAAAAAATAGCTTCAGATGAGGATTAACAGAAATAAGTAAATAAGTAAATAACAAAATTTGAGCATTGTGGATATTTTCTTTAGATGGAGCAGAGTACAGTAAAATTGTACTCTTGCCGAATTTGAGTTGCCTATAAAGAGCCAAAGAGGAAGCTCTATAAAAATTAGCTGCCGTTTCAAATGCTTCAAGATGTCAAAAGATCTCCTACACTTCAAAGTTATGTCATTTCCTCATATATTTAGCATGATTTTTCATTCACTGGTGAAATATTCTCTACTGATTTCTAACTCACAAGTTTTTTTTTTCTCCCAATGTATTCTTCTCTATCAGAGAAGGGTCATTTGAGCTCATTGTTGCTGGAGGCATACTGCTTTTGGATATGAACACGTATATAAAATAATATTTGTAAATATAACTGGATTTCAGTAAATGTTTCACTGAGATTTAATACTAATTTTTTTGTTTTGAACATCAATGTGTCCATCTAGAATACATACATTTTACCTGTTTTTGAATGATATGCTTCCCACAAGAAGTTCAACACTGAAATTTGTTTGATTTAGCGTATGGCAGACAAAATTTTTACCCAGTCAACTTTAAAGCTGAACTAAGTTTTATTTTCTTCAGAAGAAATATATAGGGTTGAATTTTGCCTTAGGCATTGTGATCTGGAATACCAGATGTCTTATCCATTTTAAAAACCAATGCTGTCCCAGCATCATTGAATCTATTTTTAAGTTCCTCAAAAGCAGCAAGATATTGTGCAAAGGGCAATGACTTGGGCATAAGAAGGCCTGAACTCAGTTCTCTTATTAATTAACTATTTAACCAAGGATAGATAGATGCCTTAACTTTTAAGGGCAATGTTTTATCCTCTGTGAAAGAAAGAGGTTGTGCTGAATGGTGTGTCAGGTTCTTGGTGCTGCTTGTATGCATTACTATCTATGAAATATCATGGATTTTTATCTTAATTAGTGGTAGGTAGGATCCTTCTGACATATAGTCTATTAGTATTTCTCTTTCTTAAGAATGAATATATTTTTTCTCATCTGTGACAGAAAAAATAAAAGTTGTAAGAATAGAGGGGCATTAGTCGAATATCCTATTTACTAAAGAGGAAATACACTAATTGACCATCATTCTATCACAAAGATGGCTGCACCCACAGCTGAGGCCAAATTCCCTTAAGGAGCCTTAATGAGCAATCAGCAGGGACCTGAGGCTACACCCTCCGCTGCCCCTGTGGGGCTTTGACAGGGTTACCTCAGGCCATGCCTCCTTGCCCTGGCACCAGGATGGGGAACCTCAGGCCATATCCCCACCCAGCAGGGCTTGACAAGGCCCAGAGGCCTTGCTCCCTGTCCCAGAACCAGGCCAGGGGATCTGAGGCCACACTCCCTGCCTGGCAGGGCTTGATGGGGAGCTTCCCATCCTTGTGCTGGTGAAGGGACCTCAGGCTGTTTCCCCCACCAAGTAGGGCTTGACATGGGACCTCAAGGTGCACCCCCAGTGCTGGGTCCAGGGAACTCAGGCCGTGCCCCCTGCCCAGTGGGGCTTGACAGGAGACCTCAGGCCATGTCCTCCACCCAGTGGGGCTTGACAGGGGATCTCAGGCCGTGTTCCCCATCTGGCCCTGCTTGACGGGGGACCTCAAGACACACACCCCTCCCCCATCCTGATGCCAGGCCGGGAACCTGAGGCTATACCCCCTGCCTGGCCGGGCTTTGAAGGGTGGGACTGGCATGTTCTGGATCTAGCCCAATGGGGTTGGGGGGCAGCTGGATCTGGGTCTCATGCGATTTTGAGGTACATGTGGGTGGGCTGGGATTTGACTCTGGATCCCTGTTTTAACATGCATGGACCACTAGTCACATATAATTTGACAAAAACCAAAATACAAGGTAGAAACCAAAGTTGAGAACCAATAATTATTTGAATCAGATAAAGACAAAAGCACCATGGAGCAAAAAGTAAGAGTTAGAATCATAAATGAAAACTTGGATAAGGGTCTGCAAAACCAAAAGACCTGCATATGAACTCTTTGTAAGATGTTAAATTAGCAAGAGCATATTTTTCATATCATGCATTCATGTTTTCTTCAATTTCACAATCAATTACTCTGTACTTGATACTATTTTAGGTTCCAGAAATATTAAGATTAAAAACATGTTTTCTAATATTCAGGAATTTAAAGCTATTACAAATCAAATGTCTACAAAGTTAATCATCAAATGTTTTATTGAATATTCACCATGTGCCAATCATTGTCTCAAGCATTTTACATGCATTATCTCATTTGATATATAAGATCCTATAATATGAATGCTATTAGATATTAAAACACTGAGAATTAAAAGATTAAGAAGATTCTTAATGGTTGAATTAGTTCTCAATATCTGATTTTACTGTGCCCAAATGTAATGCTATTGCACCTTAATTATATTCTCTCCATCCTATATAATAAAAGGCTAATATGCAAATAGACTGATGGTGGAATGATAGGTTGCTATGATATGCACTGACCACCAGGGAGCAGACACTCAACACAGGAGCTGCCTCCTGGTAGTCAGTGGGCTCCCAGAAGCTAGGCTCATGACTGGCAAGTGCAGTGGTGGTGGTGGGAGCCTTTACTGCCTCCATGGTAGCACTAAGAGGGTCTGACTGATGGCTTAGGCCTGCTTGGGGGAGCGGGCCTAAACCAGCAGTTGTCCCAAGGGCTTCTGGACTGTGAGAAAGTGCAGGTGGGGCTGAAAGATTCCACCCTCCCCCCCCGCCACCGCCCCCACCGAGTGCACGGATTTCATGCACTGGCCATAAAATTTTTGGCATTGAGAACAATATGTGAATTAAGAAAAAGGTTAACTTTAAAATATATAACCTCATGCTAAATTATGTCTTTCAGATTTTTCTAGGCACTCATTTACACAGAATTTATCCATAAAAGACAAGTCCTACTTTTTTTGGGTCTTCAATTTTTTTTCTTCACTTGATGATATTTTATATCTTTATATGTCAATAAATACTTATGAGATCAAATCTAATTGCTGTATATACTTTTTTGTTAATTAATCCCTTTTCAGTAAGCATTTACATATTTATATTTTTCCTGTGTGAAAAAATCTGAGGTTACCTTTGTACTTAAATCTTCCAGAATATCCTTATTTATTATTTAATGAACTCTAGATTAAGCTTTATAGGTAATTTAAGAGTTTTGTTACATTTTATGAAATTGTGCTCTAAAATATTATTTAATATTTTACTCTCTTAGCAAGTATTACTTTCCCTTTCCCCATGTCCAATACTAGATTTTATATACACATGCATATTTCTATACTTTTGATAATTTGAAAGTACTTATATTGATGAATCTTTGACAGTTGCTCAGGTTGAACATTTTTATCCATGCTTTTTACCCATTCATTTTTTAAAAAAATAATTTTTTCATTGAAGTTTATCAATTTTATATTATCTTAGAAAACTTTTTTTGTAAGTCTATTTACATATGATATTAAATCTTTATATTACAACTAAAGGCCTGGTGCATGAATTCATGCGAAGGTGGGGCCCCTCTGGGTGGCTTGCAGGGATCAGGCCACAACATGCAGTCCAATACTGCCTGCTGTTCCCACTCATCCGACCCTACTAGGCTCACACCCAGTCAGTCCCGATTGGGAGAGTCTTGTGCTGCTGCAGCAGTGCCCACCAGCCATGAGCCTTGCATCTGGAACCCTCCTGAGGGGAGTGGCCTGTGGGATTGGCCTGAAACCAGCTCTCTGATATCACCCTAGAGGTCCCAGATTGTGAGATTGTGCAGGCCAGGCAGAGGAACCACACCAGTGCTCCAGGGTGTGTCTGGCTCATCTGGCTCAGTTCTGATCTACCTGACCCCAGAGGCAAACTAACCTACTGGTTGGAGAATCTGCCTCCTGGTGGTCAGTGCACATCATAACGACTGGTCAACCAGTCAACTTTCTGCCCCCTACTGGTCAGTGCATGCCATAGCAAGTAGTTGAGTGGCCTTAACAAATCATTAGCATATTTCACTTTGATTGGTTGAAAAGTGGACCAGTCACTTGATGACCAGACATATTAGGCTTTTATTATATAGGTTACTGTCCCCCAGTTTGTCCTTTGCCTTTTAAATTTTTTCATGATGTTTTTCCATATTTAAAAGAGGTTAATATTAATGTAATCAAGTCTATTTATGCTTTTCTTTTTTATTGCTGCCTTTGGCTTCAAAGAGGTTTTTTGTTGTTGTTGTTGTTGTTTAATATGAAAGGTCTTGCTCTCAAAAATTTTTATACTGTATGTATATATTTTGTGTAGGTAGCAATAAGGTTGTTATTAATTCAAAGATTTTTTTTAAACATTAGTGCTTACAAAATAAGAGAGACTTGTTGCATACACAGCATATTGTTGGAACTGTCCTACTCCATGATTTGGAGAGCACCTCCTGGTGCCTTAACTCAAAATAAGCAGATTTGGAAGCACAAAAGCATGGCTACCAACTGGCAGAACTGATTGGGCCTCTGCTCTTGTGACCTGTTCCTCGCTCTCCTTCTTGTTACTGCTTTGCTGTCATCACATCTTGCTTCCAGTTGCCCTCTATCGTGAGTGTCCTTTTCTCTTGTGGGGCATGCCTGTGCTTCTCCTCACACGTCCTTCAAAGGAACTCCTGGTTTCTGATGGTTAGTGTACAACCCCAGACTTGACTCTTAAATTGCCTAAATAATACTATCAGCAATATAATAATGAACATTTTGAGGTGTTTTACCTCAAAGATTACCAGCTGAGGAAATGGAGTCTTAGTCTTTTAAAGTTGCCCAGCTGGTGAAGAAGGCACCTTCTCTCCAGATTCTTGCCCTGAATATCTTCAACCCCTTTCTTTTTACTTCTCCATGATGATCAAGCTCCCTGAGCCATGTCTTGCCCTTTGCTGCTACCATTTCTAGGCCATGGCCTACTAATGTACTAACTACTCTAACCACCCCACATCCCCAACTTGAACCTAGCCTATCTTATCATGGATGCAGAACTAATGGTCCACTCCCTTATTTTTGTAGAATAAATTACTTATATATAATGAGAAGAGTTTTTGTTTTACAAATAATTTTGATATCCAGAGAATTAGCACACTAAGTCTCAAAAGGTGACCATTTCATACTTATGTGACAAAAATGGCAAGCATAGCATGATTTGAATTAAGCATTCCGTGTTCTAAAATTTAGCTCTACCTTTTATTTTCTGGAAAATATAAGAAATAATTAAGATCAGTGATTTCATTATCCCTAAAATCAAGTATATGCATAATATGTGTGTCAAGATAAAATCTTAGCAAATGACAGCCATAAGAATGTGAATGATACCATACTGTGATTTATAGTTATGAATTTCAAGGAACTGCAGTTGCATGCATACTACTATAAATCATTATTCCACTTTTAAAAAATCTAAAAAGGTATAGACTAGTTTTTGATAGATAGGATGTAGTCATTACTAATGGCATTAGAGTATAGAAAGCTGCTGAGATAAATGGCAGGTGAAAAAGAATGCAAATCTAAATTGCACATATACTATTATTATGATTACATTTTTTACAGCTAAAATACTAGTATACATATAGGCACAGCTCAAAACTGAGAAAACAACAATAAATTATCTGTGCTTGGATAATGGGAGCATAGGCGTTTTTTCTTTTTTTCTGTATTACTATTAATTTTTGATATATTTCACAATTTAAAAGAAAAAATGGATCACATTTTTAACCTATTTTCTGTTTCTCAATATAATTTGCTGTCTTACCTTGAATAAAAAGTATACTCAATATTCACTGAAAATATTTAATTTCATGTATTTAGAATCATACAGTACATGTAACCTTTCCAGATAGGCTTCTTTCACATGGTGATTGATATGCATTTCAGGTTCCTCCATGTTCATGGCTCATTTCTGAGTAGTGCTTACCAATGTTCTGTTGTCTGATGTCCCAAAGCTTATCCATTCACCTATTGAAGGACAACTTGGTTGCTTACATGTTTTGAAAATTATGAATAAAACTGCTATAGATTTCAAAAAGAAAGAAAGTATTTTATTTCTAGAAATCTGGTCTCATGACAGGCTAAAATTTTGTTGGATAAAGGTATGAACAACTTTTTAGCTATAATATTCCAATTTAGTAAATTATTGTTCTAATACAAGGTGAGCCTCAGTTGGTTGGGCATTGTTGTGTGGACCTGGAAGTTAATTGTGGATTCTTGATCAGGGAACATGCTAAGATTACAAGCTCAATCCCTGGGAGGGGGCATGCAGGAAGCATCTGGTCAATATTAAACTTTCACTCTCACATGGATGTTTCTCTCTCTTTCTCTCTCTCCATTCTAAAAAAAAAGATTAATAAAAAAATCAAAGTTAGAACACTTATGTAATAATATAATCATTGTACTTACCAAGCTTTTTATGTTTTCTGCATTTATACAATTTATTACTGTTTGTTTCAAATGAGTAAATGTGCCACTAAAATGATTGAGGTGACTTTAAAACTTGAAATTATGTGAAAATTAACTGAGAAAAGTTATTTATTATTAGTTATTTTATTTGACTTGAATAAAACAAGTCAAATAAAATTAATCAAGTTGAAAACATTTTGCCAGAGAAGATTAATTCTAAAAAAGACAAAGCTTTTGTGATATAATTGTGTTTTTAAATAAATAAGCATTTTGCTAAATTATATTCCTTAGACTTGCTCATATAATAATTTTTCATCCTTATTTTGCTTTAGTTGATTTTAAGATCATTTATTTATTTATTTTTTTTAAAAAATATATTTTATTGATATTTTACAGAGAGGAAGGGAGAGAGATAGAGAGCCAGAAACGTTGATGAGAGAGAAATATGGACCAGCTGCCTCCTGCACAACCCCCACCGGGGATTTGCCTGCAACCAATGTACATGCCCTTCACCGGAATCGAACCCGGGACCTTTCAGTCCGCAGACCAATGCTCTACCACTGAGCCAAACCGGTTTCAGCAAGATCATTTATTTTAATCTGCAGATAAAATAAGGTGTTACATTTTTTAATGACAAGATAATTTTACACCTTTTTCACTACTAAGTGATATAGCAAAGACTTTGTTAAAATGGCAATGTGACAACATGTAGAATCTGTTACTAAAAAGAACAAAACAAACAAAAAACCCACCATCAGTGCCATTAGTTTCAGGAAATAGAAGAACTATCAAGAATATTTCTCCTGCCCTAACCGGTTTGGCTCAGTGGATAGCATTGGCCTGCGGACTGAAAGATCCCAGATTCAATTCCAGACAAGGGCATATACCTTGGCTGTGGACACATCCCCAGTAGGGGATTTGCAGGAGGCAGCTGATGGATTTTTCTCTCTCATCGATGTTTCTCTCTATCCCTCTCCCTTCCTCTTTGTAAAAATTAATAACATTTTTTAAAAGAATATTTCTCCTTCCCCTCTAGCTCTATTCTCAGAGTCATCTGTCTTTTAGCTGGCAAGATATAAAAGAAGAAAAAATTATCTTGTTTCTTGCACTGCCAATCTATAATATTTTGGGATACTAATACAGTGACAAGAGTGATTTAGAACCTGCTCCCCAATACCACCCCAGTTAGAGAAGGACAACCATCTTCCTTCACCCACTCAGCTTGCCAACTTTGATATGAAACTTATTTAGACAAACCCCCTGTTGCTGGTAAGTATAATTTATGAATTGACTCTTTGAAAATTCCCATTATAAACTACAGGAAAAAATGCCATCTTTTTAACAGTATAAAGTCAACCTCGTTTCCATGCTTTCATTAAGCGATGCCCACTTGGCCACTAGTAGAAAGCTATTCCTGGGAGAAATTTTCATTCTTAATCTTCACAGAACTGGTGGGTGAATCTTTAGTAAAAGTCCCATTAAACTGGAGAAAGCAATCCCTTGGTAAGCTTTGTAATACCTGCCCGCTGACCCTTCACAGTGAGTCCGGCTGAGGTGTCACTGGCTGTTTTAATTTCTTTTCCGCATAGGAAAGACATGGGAGTAGGAGGGAAGACCGTACTTTATATACCTTTATGTCATTGGCTTTCAAGTTGCCCTTCTCATATAATAAGTTGCCAATTTCTTACTAAATCTAACTCAAATAATGTTAAATAAGCCCACTGAGGAAGCAGTTTTTATCATGTTATCAAATAGGTCATTATATGTGAATTTCATATTTCTCTGGGGCATTTTATATAGAAATAGCAATCAAATAGAATACAATCATGTTTATTTCCAGTGCCTTCTTATGGATGTAAAACCTGGTTTCTTTTTCAAATTTCCAGTCCTCAGTGCAAAGCAGATTTGAGATTTCAAAGGCAATTTTAAGTGATTATTACTTACATCGTAAATTCTCAATATTCCTTCTTTGCTCACACACTTTGCAATGAGCTGAAGCATTTGGATAGAAATGCACCTGGCATGTATATCTGAAGCAGGTGTCAAATTCAACTAAAATATACTTTAAAAATTTCTCCCTTGATTTAAGCTAGGTTTTAATACTATTTTAACTCTTAAGTTAAGGGGAAACTAATTCTGAGTAATTACATTTGTGAGGTCAGGAGAAACTCTGCTGGGCACAGCCAAGGATTCCAGTCCACCTTTGTTTTAGCTGAAATACTAAGTATCACTTGGAATTGGATTATTTTTGGCCTCGGCTGCCAACCCTCACACAATCAGAGTTGCTATCCACATAAGTCTTTCCTTGAATGAGCTTCAGAAAGAAAAACTACTTATTCCACTCAGCTCTGATTAAGAGTTTTCTAGTGTATAGTGACAAATAATTGGTGTCAAGCTTTTCAGCTTAGATATAAAACAAAGGGCAAAAAAATCAACATGAGTGTCCATCTGCTTTGAAGCTGCCGTAATTATATTCAGTTTGTAATTCCTGTAAAGAACAAATCTACTCATCTCTTCTGTCTTCCTTCTTTGAGACATCTTGGGAGATTACTGAGAGGCAGCATTTTAGAAAATTGAACTCATGAGGTTACTTTGAGGCCACCCGAAGACTGCTTTTGTCACTGTCACCTGCCTAGAAATGCTTGGATTTGGGAGCTTTTGCAGCGTTCTCTCCCAATTGCCCTCCTCCTCAGCTATTTTTCTCTCCTGTCCTTACCTGATCACAAAGCAAAGCCAACACTGCTTTCTCCATGTCACTTCTATTAGTTACTACCCTCCATGGACCCGCAAAATTATAGGAACTGCTCCAGTTTTCTTAGCCTATTATCCAGTGTTTCTCACTATACAAAGATTTCATTACATGTGGCACTGTTTTAATACAGTTAACTTTACTAATGTTTTAGGTGTGGAGTTAAAGTGTATTTTATCTGGGTTATTTATAAAACAATTTAACCAGATTAAGATAATAATAATAATACCAAATGATAGATGGTATTTAATATGTGTTAGTATTTGTCCTTTTATACACACATGCCCCACAAACATTTAATTATCAAAACCTCACTTATCTCCCTTTTTAGATAAGAAAACTGAGGCACCTGGGGCTAAATGACTTGTCCCAAGAGCAGGTAATCAGGAGAGTGAGGGATCATATAAGCGAGCGACGTGGCGCTGAGGCTGTCCTTTGGCCCATTTCACTGTGCTGCTCTTACTGCTTCAGAACGTTCACAGTGACTTCAAGCTACCAAACCTTAAAGGATGCCCTGTTCCTGGTTCCTGCCATTGGAAGGCCCTTCCTGGGGGGGAGGAGAATGAAAGTTGTCAGCCTCCTTCCCCAGAGCACTCTCCTCAACTGTGTTGTATAGCACACTGGAAGATTCATGCCCGGATTTCCTATTGCTGGAAACCCCATTGTGTTGCTTTTGCATTCCTGTAACACATGCATTCTGTATGTCATTATTTCAACCAGTTAGCCATTGATATATACTAATGCTTAGTCTTTGAGAAAAGTAAAGGAAACCTTTCTCACATACTAAGAAGCTCCTTTTTTCCCCTCTCTAACAGCCAGCCTTATTTTGGCTTCTCTTTTTTTTATCATGTTGGCAGGCATTTATCATAAATCTTTGAAGCTTTTTGTTGAGAAACTAGTAATTTATTATCTTTGTGTCATTTTAAAGAATAGAGTTAGTTTCCTAGTGGCATGTTCACTATCCCTTTTCAGTTATAATTGCTTCATTTCACACTTTGAGTTGCTGGTGTGTCTCAAAACGTTGGCCTTGGTCCTTCTAGAAGTGATTCAATTGCCTCCCTCCTTCCCTGCAGTTTCCCCTATAACTTATGTTGTGCACACTAGAGCACAAGCTCCAAGAGCGAACTGAAGACACCTAGAAAATAAAGGAATAAATACACACACACACACACACACACACACACACACACACACACAACACACACACAGTTCACAGGAGAATTGTGAACACTTCACTTTGAAGTAACATTCCTCTTGAAAGGTATCCATCCCTATTCTTCAAAGAACAGAACCTACTCATTCTAACTTAAGTTGAAAGGTGACCTAAGTTATTTCATGGACATCTAAGTCCTGTAAGTGAGGCACAACCCTTTCACAGAGAGGCTGTGAAACTGGAAAACTAAAAAAGTGGACTCATTACTACCTCTCAAGGAAATACACTCACTCTCTCTCTCTCTCTCTCTCTCTCTCTCTCTCTCTTTCTCTCTCTTTCTCTCTCCCATCTGCTATCTGACAATTACTCAATTACTGTTTTTTTTTTTTACTTCTGGAATGGCTATGTCCCTTTTTTCTTTACATCAATTACAAACATTCTGAAAACAAGAGCTAAGACATATAATTCATAAAATATCTACCATTAATTACACTGCATGCTTGGGACAAGCATTCATATGATTTCTTTTAAGAATTTATGCATAAATAATCCTCAAAGAAATGATTTCTCAATGAAATGAGACAATGAAATATGAAAATATTTTAATAGAAGTTCATATTAGATATAAATTTCCTGAAAATGAATGTTTATGACATAATGATATTTTACCTTAGTTCTATATTTAGTTTCTTGGGAATTGTGGAATTACTGAATATTCATTTTCTTTCCTATATCTTAGAGTTTAATTTCTCTCTCTCTCTTTCACACACACACACACACACACACACACACACACACACACAGATTTACTTTCTAAAACTATTATTAACTCCTCTAAAAGAGAAATAACTCATGGACAGGACAACAGTATGGTGATATGGCAGTGAGGAGGGGGATAGAGGTGGAAGAGAGTATAGAAGGGATTAATTATGATGGAAATAAATTACATTTAATAAAAAATGATGTCATTAACTTCTCTAGAATTCTTTTGTAGCAAACCAGAACTATATACATAAATACTTTCTCTAGTGAAGTCCAGGTTAGAAACTTTGCTCTGTGAGCTAATAAATTTAGTATTGAAGTCTTCTAGGCAAAATTGTAACTTACTTCAGTCAAATATGTCCATTTCATAAACACGCCCTATTGGTTTCAGGTAAGTATTTCCAGAGCTTACACATTGAGAATGATTGTGTGCGGCACTGTAGCTTCTTGTCCCGTCTTGGGGAACTCTGAGTTACTATCTCATAAGTAGAAGTTGTATTTCACAGAAATTTGTATTTTTAACCATAATGTCTATTCTGGCAAAATTTTATGTATTTAAAAAATTACCTCAGGCAATTCTTAACATCTAGAAGTTTGGAAAACATCTGTATGAAAAAGCTATTCTACTTGTCTGCTCCCCTCATTCCTATTTACAAATATTTGGGATATAACCTACCACAATCACGTGTGTTTTATTGGGAACCTATCCTGTGAATTGGATTTAAAGCTGGTAAAGTGATCAGAGTTTAATAAGCTTCTTTTAATGGCAAAGACCTACAAATGCTTTTAACTGGTGGACTTTATCACATATAAGATATTTTTAATTAGAGCAGTTTGCAGACCTTAGTTAAATACATCTATGAATGTCTGTGTTTTCTTTTCAGTCTTCACCTGAGAATAATATTGTTTGAGAGAGGGAGAGAGAGAAACATCTACATGAAAGAGAAACATTGATAGAGTGCCTCCCATTCATGCCCTTATTGGGGGGGGGGGGTTGTGGACTGAACCAAAAACCTAAGTATGTGACTTGACCAGGAATCACACTCAACACTCCAACCAACTGAGCCACTGGGCCAAAGCAAATTTCGATTGTTCTTGTTGGTGTTTCTGGCCTTTCAAAGCCTCTCTTTGAAATAACTTGAAATTGGGTTTCCAGGGAGAGTGAATAGCTTTGAATTTCAGTAATATCATTCACTTCAAATGGAAATAAGGAAACCAGGATCATATGTTATTCAAATCTTTTACATTATGCATCTGTGTTTGGTCTTTTTTTTATGTCTTATTGTGGTTTATTCTGTAGTTTTCAATAAGTACCAGTTTTTCTGGGGCTTGAATATATCTGAGCCGCTGACCACAGAGTCTGTGAAGGAGGAAATGTTCACAGTAGGAAGCCACTTTCCTGAGAAATAAATGTACCACAGAAAATTTAAATCACCTCTTTTTTTTTTTTTTAACACTGCTATTCTGTTTATAAATTAAAACATGCTCTCCACTGTTATTTCCAGGTCTGAATTCCTTCTCTTCTAAGATCTTCACAATTCTCTTTCTTATTCCTCTTTGAGTAAAAGGTTTGGCCAAATGTTCTTCCTGGACCCTGATAGTTTAGTGCTTCCATCTCACAGTGTATATGTATATTTTTATCTTTAACTGTGTGAAACTATAGACATACTTAATTTCAGCTCTTTCATGAAAGAATTAGGAAACTCTGGGGGATGCTGAGCAGGATCCATAGTTTGCCCCTCCCACCATCCTTCTAACTGGAAACTGGCATGTCATAGCCATCTCTGCAGGGAGAGTTCCTAGCACAGAGTTGAAACTGATCAGCAGCTTTGCATTTGCATGACTTAAGTTTATTCCCTAGGAATTGGAAAACAGGATTCCAAGGTTTCCTTTTCTTTTAAAAACTCAAATTAGAATCAGTTCCCTTGTACAACGTGAAGCTGTGAAAAAAAATAACATTCTTCTTATTTAAATGTTTATAACTAACTTATGATAATAAAAGTGTAATATGCTAATTGCACCGGATTTCTTTCCAGATGAAATTGGGGTTGTGAGAGAAGCCCCGGTCTCAGGGGCCAGAGGGAAGCCAGTGCAGGCAGCCTGGGGAAGGAAGGCCTACTCTTGCACGAATTTCGTGCATTGGGCCTCTAGTGTTTACATAACTGCATATAATGATTACATGCTCTTACTAATATATTTCTGGGCTTTCTACATTTCTAATGATGGGACTTGGTGACACCTACACTTAGCTTGAGAGATGTTTAGAGGTCAGATATATGGACCAGGAATACTTATGTTACCCTTCCTTCTAGTCTGCTTTACAGTCCCCCAGGGAGGATCAGGAGCCTCCTGGGCAGTGTCTTCAGTGCACTGCAGTGTGCCACTATGTTACAGCTCATCTTCTGAGGTGGGCATCCTTGGATGAGCTGCATGATGAGTCCTGGGTTGCCAAAATATTGCTGTATAAAATTGTATTTATTATCCATTACTTATACACAATTTTCTTATGAAATTTTCAGGGTGTATAGATCTTTCCTCTTGTATAGTAATCCTTTTCTGTTTTTTCTCTGTATCTCATCTCAAAACTCTAATCTATTTGTTCCTAAAAATAGAAAAGTATAGCAAAATGTAAACTTTGTAATGTCATGTTTGTTCAGTTACATATCTCCTTTTTATTTTTAGTGTATTTCGATTATTCCTCTTTCATTTTCAAAGTATTTAAATATAATTTTCAACCTTTCAATTACTCTTTATACTTTTCTAGGCAAAGCAGAAAAATATATGTATTGCACATGATTTATGGTCACTTAAAAATTAAAGGTTATAATACCTAAAATGGGAGTAATACCCTTTTAGAAGATGTTCTGTATTAGTATTAAATATCTTAGTGTCCATTTACTACTAACTGTGGGTGAGAATGAAGGAAATTGTATTACCTTATTTTTTTCAAAAAAGATAAGATTTGGGTCAAGCGAAAATATTTTATTTCGTGACTTGAAGTTCAAAATAATATATTAATTTTAATGTACGCAACCACCACTATAATTAAAACTCCACTTTAAATCATACAATAATAAATTGCCAGGTTTGAAAATTATGAACATACTCTTCTTCTTTCTCGCTATTAAAATAATTCTGCTTTAGCATCTTTAACAGAACTTGGCTGAAGTTCCTACCATAATACTTAAATTATTAATTTTGGTATTATCTCATCAAAAGTTGATAAGAGCAATAATGTTTGAGACTTACAAAAATATGAAATAATATAGATTTAAATTTCTTGGAATTATTAACAAATACATCTTTTCACTTTTTAGTTTGATGTTTCTCTTCTAACAACTTTCTCCTATTGAAACAAACACACCCACACACACTGCAAAAGAAAGAAAAGAGGAAAAGAAGGGGTAGGTGGCTAGGTAATTAGATGCATAGACATCATGATTCTTTTTTTTTTGACAAGGTCACAGATTTTTTAATAAATAATTTTTAAGTGAGAAAAAGACAGTTAATTCCTCACTAAATATGGCAAGAAATGCAACAATCATGGTGTGGTTTCCAAATAAACTAGATTTATGGTTGGGCTCAGCAAACAGAAAGATAGTCCAGTGATGTGGGCCTTAACTTGTCCCTCCTTAAATAAATGCTGAATCCTAATTGAAAGCCAAGTTATGCAAAGACACAGATGGACATCAAAATTTCAAGGAGGTAGACTTCAGAGGAATGGCTCACACACAACTTCCCACTGAGTTCACAGAAAGAACATCTCCCTATTTGCCTCCAGCAACCAGTGACTTTATTTAAAAAATTTTTTTCATTATTCTTTTTTAAAAAAAATATTGTTTAAAGTATTACATATGTCTCCTTTTTCCTCCATTGGCTCCTACCTGACCACTCCCACCCCCAGGACAAGCCCTCAAAGCCCCAATGTCCATGTCCATTGGTTATGCTAATATGGATGCATACAGTCCTTTGGTTGATCTCTTATACCCCACTCCACCTGTACCCCCAAATCCCCACCCTCCCTCTGAGGCTTGACAGTCCATTCAGTGTTTCTCTGTTTCTGGATTTGTTTCTGTTCATCAGTTTATGTTGTTCATTATATCCCACTTGTGAGTGAGATTATATGATATTTCTCTTTCTCTAACTGGCTTATTTCACTTAGCATAATGCTCTCCAGGTCCATCCATGCTGTTGCAAATGGTAAAAGTTTTTTCTTTTCTTTTTTATAGCGGCATAGTATTCCATTGTGTAGATGTACCTCAGTTTTTTTAATCCAATCATTTGCTGATGGGCACTTAGGCTGTTTCCAAATCTTAGCTATTGTAAATTGTGCTGTTATGTCCTTTCTGAATTGTATTTCTGAGTTCTTGGAATATATTCCTAGGAGTGGGATTACTGGGTGGGATGGGAATCCATTTTTCATACTGTTCTCCACAGTGGCTGCACCAGGCTGCATTCCCACCAGCAGTGCATTAGGGTTCCTTTTTATCCACATCTTTCTATGAAAACATCATGATTCTTTAAAAAAATATGAAATTAACCATTAAACAATATTACAATTTAGAGGGAACTATCACCTTTTTATGTGACCCAGCCCAGCGACATTTATTCTTGAGGATACATGGCCCGTGCTAAGGAGTAAACGAGGCCATTGTGTAGCATCCCTAACTCCCAACACCTGCAGCTTTCTACCTGCAGTTCTTCTTGGTAAAGCCAGAGTCATTTCCATTATACCTCCTCATCAGTCAGTCAAAAATTCAATGATATCAAAGAGATATCAAGGAGGTGGGATTGATCACATCACATTGCCATTGGGGGGTATATTTCCAGCACATAATATTCTGCAGAACAGTGGAAGTAGCCTGAGCCATGATGATTTAGAGATTTTTCTGGTCAAAGAATATAGACCGCTTCACATTCACCAGTACATAAATACTTCTCCTCTTAGATAAAGAACCATTGGAGGAAAGAATAAAATATACTTTCTTCTTACAAAACCATACTAGATAAATTCCGGGCCATTACTGGAAATTGAACTGGAAGCTCTGCATATCAACCCTGCCAGAGATTGGAATATTATTTCATTCCTGAGAGACAATGGGAGTGCAAAGATTAATTCACAATCCTCTCCTTCTGTTAGAAAGCTTTCCTGAATATGTCTTTAACCCTGGATCTCAGAGCAGGATAACAAAAGAGCAGGGTGGAAGGAAGGTATTATGGAAAATATAAGAAATGTAATAATATAACTGCATAAAAATTGGTAATATCTTCTCAACCATTTAGAAAATATAATTTACTTGTAAAAATTTACTATAGTAACAGTAGATGAATTTAAAAAAATATCTACAATTGTTATTTAGATAAAAAATGAAAATTAAAGAAAAAACAGATCAATAAAAATGATCATATGACCTGAGATCAGGAAGCCACAATAAAAGATCAAAATTATTCTTAAAAAACGTATACTGACTCAAGCTAAGATGAAAAAAGGAAGTAAATTAACTTTTTTTAAGTAGCAGAAAAATAAAAATAAAATAGGATAACTAACTCCAAATATGAAGTGATCAACAGAAGAATTAACAGTGTAAAAGTCAAATAAGAAATACAGAAGCATATTGTTAGACACTCTCAGATTTCCTTGGACAAAATTCTCTCCTCTCTCTTGAATTTTTCTCAGTTATTATTTATACCATTCCAAAACCACTTATAATATGGCAACTGGAGTTGTCTTCATGTATTAATTCTCAATTGTATTTCGGTTTATTGGGGATAGTGAGTTTTCATTATTGTAGTTCTCACCGCATGTATCAAATATTTGTAGAAAACATACCCTCTAAAATGCATGCTGATTGCTCATGTCTGATTGATACAGCCTCCTCAGGGAAACCACATGCCAATAAGAAATACAAAATCTTTTCACTACAAACTGGTAATGTATGTGTTAAAACATTTACAATTAGTACAATTCATCTAACTCCACTAAGTAATTCAGTACCTTTGACTGTACAACCCTTTGTTAATTCTGATGAGCTTTATCAGAATATTGCTTAATTCATCCCTCCAACCATTGTATTCAGGCCATCATTGCTGTATGTCAGCTTTGGTCTTAAATATCTCATTATCCTCACTAATCTGAAACATCTGTATGCTCAACTATTGTTATTCAGAGTCTACATATTGCATGACATTTTAAAATATGATATAAGTACTTTTCTTAGCTATACTTCTCAGTAAAGTCTAGTGCTGCTTTTAGCCAGAACACAGTCACAAACTGAGAGCCACTGTATTTTCATTCCTCCTTCATAAAACATTAGTGGAGGAACACCCTTGAACTATTCAGACATCATATTTCTTTCTTAAAAGAGGTTACTCCATTTAATTATTTGAATGTATTTATCTCGTACAGAGGACATTCTGACTTGTATTTGTCTTCTGATTCATCCCTCACCCTATGGTTTCACATTTGTCTCTTTTAAAATGTACACAACTTCTTGCTAGCACTGATTCAATTATCTATTTCAGTATACATCATAATCTGTTCTTGAAAACTTTTCTATGATCTTTTAATATTCTAAAATGTCATACCTTTTAAAAGCTTATTAAAAGTTTTCTTCCCTTCTCACCTTCCTTTCAGTTACAACATCTAATACAAATTCATTCTAGCAATTTAACATTTTATTTTCAACAGCCCATTCTCATTTATATTCTAGTATTTTACCAGTAATTCATAAATTTAAAAGCAAAACAAAACAAAAAACTATTATGTTTCTGTGGCTTATATTCAAGATTTTAAGCATCAAAGTTCTTCAGTAAGTCACTTTATATTATATTATTTAATGTTTCCTCAGACCTTTTTTTTTCTTAATCCTAGCTTGTGGATATGTTTTTTTAATTGATTTTTAGAGAGAGAGGAGGAAGTAGAGTGGGGAGAGAGAGAGAGAGAGAGAGAGAGAGAGAGAGAGAGAGAGAGAAACATCAATGTGAGAATCATCAACCAGTTGCCTCCCCTATGTGCCTGACCAGGAACTGAACCCCCGATCTAAGCATGTGCCCTGTGAATTGAACCTTCAACCTTTTGGTGTACAGGATGACTCTTCAATCAACTGGTTTATTTTCAACAGCCCATTCTCATTTATATTCTAGTATTTTACCAGTAATTCATAAATTTAAAAGCAAAACAAAACAAAAAACTATTATGTTTCTGTGGCCTATATTCAAGATAAGCCAGGACCCTCACACCTTTCTAGATTAATCTATATGTTTACCCTTCTTTAACATACTTCTATTGTTATGCATTATCAAAAGAATATATATTTAGAAACATCTTAATACATATTATTTTTTGGTTCAGCATCCTATCTAATAAAGATGGAATGTGCTAATTGACACACTGTTGCAAAGATGGCAGTACCCACAGCTAATAAGGAGGGAATATGCTAATTGACTGCCCTACTCTCAATGATGGCAGCACCTACAGCCACAAGATGGAAGTGCCCAGTCCCCTCAGTCCCGCTGGGGCAGCAGGTGTGTGACAAGGTTGGCCATGCCCACAGGTGGGTCCAGCTGCTCTGTGTGCCTGCCTCTGGAGTACCCCTGCTCCCTCAGACCCCCTGCCACACAGGGCCATCCCGAGATGCAGGCAAGCCTTGGATGCGCCTGCCTAGCTGATGCCCGAGGCACAGGCAAGTCTTAGATGTCAGTTTCCCAGCTACCAGGGGCCGGCCTGAGGCACAGGCAGATGGCTGCCCACTCACCCAAGGCCGTCCAGGGCCACCCAAGGCTTAAATAACCAGGGCTAGCTGAGGCTTGCACTGCCAGCAGTGTAGGCAGCAGAGGTGTGATGGGATGTCGCCTTCTCCTGATTGCTAGATTGCCTCCAGCCCCTGAGGGCTCCCAGACTGTGAGATGAGGCAGGCCAGGCTGAGGGATGCCCCTTCCAGGGCATAAATTTTCATGTACCAGGCTTCTAATTTTCTATAACAGACTTGAGGCCCGGTGCATGGATTCATGTACTGGTGGGGTCCCTTGGCCTGGCCTGCAGCTCTCTGACATCCCCCAAGGGTTCCTGGAGTGTGAGAGATTTCAGGTCAGGCCAACAGACCCCACTGGTGCAAAATTGGGGCTGGAGATAGACCATGGGAGGGCTCCAGAGGGGTTCTGGCCAATCTCACCCAGTCCTGATAGGGCAGGCCCCAGCAGGAAGGTAACCTACTGGTGAGAAAGTCTTCTCCCAAAGGAGAGTGGGTGTCATAGCTACCAATATAAAGGTCAAATGGACACTTAGGTTTTTGTTTCTTTTTAATATATTTTATTGATTTTTTAATAGAGAAGAAGAGAGAGGAACAGGGAGTTAGAAATACCGATAAGAGAGAAACATCAATCAGCTGCCTCTTGCACAACCCCTACTGGGGATATGCCCACAACCAAGGTACATGCCCTTGACCAGAATCGAACCCGGACCCTTCAGTCCACAGGCTGATGCTCTATCCACTGAGCCAAACCGGTTTTGGTGTCAATTAGGTTTTTATATATATACTAGAGGCCTGGTGCACAAAATGCATAGGTGTGTGTGTGTGTGTGTGTGTGTGTGTGTGTGTGTAGTCTGGGACCCCTTGAGGAATGTCTGACACCCGTTTAGGCTAGCCCCTTTGGGATCAGGCCTAAATGGTCAATTGGAAATCCCTCTTAACAATTAAGGACTGCTGGATCCCATCTACTCACCTGCCTGCCTGCCTGATTGCCCCTAACTGCTTTTGCCTGCTAGACTAATCAATCCCTAACCACTTCTCTGCCAACCTGATTGAGACCTACCTGCCCTCCCCTGCAGGCTTGATCACCCCAAGTGCCCAACCCCTGCTGGCCTGGTTGCCCCCAACTGCTGGCCCGGTCAACCATAACTACTCTCCCTTGCCAGCCTTGTTGCCCCCAACTGTCCTTCCCTGCTTGCCTAGTCGTTCCCCCCCCCACACACACACAGTTACCCTCCCCTGCAGGCCTGGTCACCCTCAACTGCCTCCCCTGCAGGCCTGGTTCCCTCCCAAATGCCCTCCCCTGAAGGCCTAATTGCCCCCACCTGCTCTCCTCTGCAGGCCTAAGATTCCCCCAACTGTACTCCCCTGCAGGCCTGATCACCCCCAAATGCCCTTCTCTGCCTTGTGGTAACATCTTGTGTTCTCATGGGAGTGGCCATCTTTGACCACATGGAGGTGGCCATCTTGTGTGTTAGACTGATGATCAATTTGCATATCACCTCTTTATTATATAGAACTAGAGGCACAGTTCACAAAATTATTCCCCAGGGGGTGTTCCCCTCAGCCCAGCCTGCACCCTCTCCAATATGGGACCCCTTGAGGGATGTCCAACTGCCCCCCTGCCAGCCCAGTTACCCCTAACTGCCCCCCTCTGCTGGCCTGGTCACCCTAAGCTTCCCCTCCTGCCCGCCTGGTTGCCCTTCATTGCTCCCCTCTGCTGGCCTGGTCACCCCTCACTGCCCCCCACTGCCGTCCTGGTCGCCCCATGCAGCCTGCTGTTCAGTCATTCGATCATCCCTGGCTAACCCCCCTGCTGACCTTTTTGCCCAATGCAGCCTGTTGTTCGGTTGTTACTGTGAGGGTGTCATGACCAATTTGCATATTACCCTTTTATTAGTATAGATGGATATGTTACGACTTGCTTTATTATTTTTGTGCATACTCTAATAATCTAATGTTTGTATTTTTGAAAAGGTGTTACAATGTATTTTTTGTTCATCTTTTTAGATTATGGAACATAACTGAAATAAATTATATGTGTGTGTGTGTGTGTGTGTGTGTGTGTCTCTTTTCAATCACATTATTATATCACTACTATCATTATAAGTGTTCATTTGTCAGTACTATCTTCATAACTGTCCCCATTTTCAGGGAATATTTTCTGATTCCTCTCATATTATTTTTTCTCAAAATCATCTTTAATTGGAGAGTGCAAAATTATCTTACTCAGAAGAGTTAATTCTGGATTTGAGGATATCTTGAAAAATAAACTTTTTATCATTCCTTCAGGCAGTCATTCAACACATTTTCAGATCCTCTAATTCCAGGCATCATAATAGTTGCTCACTAGCTAGCCTCTCCATTGGATTATTTATTATAGACACCACTATGGAAACTGGGAAATTACTGTAGAGCTCAGAGGACCAGCTACATAAGTAAAAACTTATTCTTACTGAATGTAAAGATTAATATAGATCATATTAAAATGGGAAAATGATAATAATTTTCAATTATCTCTTTAAAAAATATATATATATTGTTGATTTTTTACAGAGAGGAAGAGAGAGGGATAGAGTTAGAAACATCTATGAGAGAGAATCATTGATCAGCTGCCTCTTGCACACCCCCTAGTAGGGATGTGCCTGCAACCAAGGTACATGCCCTTGACCAGAATCAAGCCTGGGACCTTTCAGTCCGCAGACTGATGCTCTATCCACTGAGCCAAACCGGTTTCTGCTCAATTATCTCTTAAGGAATTTAAATATTACAGAGTTACCTTTTAGATTATTTTGGTCCTACATTATATGCATTTTATGTACCAAAGAAATACTGGTGTTATAAATATACCACAGACTAGTCATTTCTCTTTATAAAAAGCAGAATATAAAACTTCATGATTTATGGTAATCAATACTGCCTTTTTTCACCCAACTTCCTCTTTATCATAAATAAATGTTGATGCAATTAGGAGTAGAAAAATGTCTGTCACAAGAATTTCCATTGTTCTCTCAGACATCATCATTTACACAGTGCTGCCTATGACACTCTCTGACTTCCCTGGGTGAAACAGAAGCTTCCATCAGTGAATCAGCAATTTGAGCAACAAAGCAGCCTCATTTATTAAGCAAAACCCCCTATTGGGGCCAATTTCAGAATTTTAGTATCAGAGAGAGTACATAGACTATAATAGGGCAAATCAAATATTTCCATGTACTGTATGCTATAAATTTAGCATGACATTTAGCATCTGTTACTTCATTTTTGTAAATGTCTGTCTGTGTGGCTTGAATTTTCTATGGGGTTAGAAGACTCGCAGAAGCAGAGACTCAAATTTGTCATCAGCCAGTAGCACCAGTTTCTGGAACTCACTGCACCTGACCTACATCAACTCTCACCTGAGTCAGATCATGACAGTATTTTCAACTTTTGTCAGCTGTTTGGCTTCTTTCATAAATAGGCATTAGCTAGTAATTTAGTGTTTACTAAAGTATTTCAAGTATACTATAATTCTAGGAATAAAACCACTCTTATCAGAATTGCTTTTTAAAAATTTAGTTAACTAATATTTTGAAGATATTTACTTTTTTGGCTACTTGAAATTGTATGGGATTTCAAACCCTTTGCTTTTTTTATTTGGCCCATAGATGAGGGTTAGAGCTAGATGGAGGTCAGTAAGGAGGGAGGTGTGGAACCTGATGGACCCTGATTGCCAACCAGGCCTACGCACCCTGCCTGTGCAAGAATTTCATGCACTGGGCCTCTGGTGTCTTAATAAATGCTATAAGATAAAATAACGGTAGTAAAAAAGGACAGGAGATATTAAAAAAAAACAGGTAGTATAACTCAATGTTACTATTATTTTTAATTTTACACTGATTTTTGTTCTACATATTCTCTTATTGTTTAATGGTAGTAAATATGTCAGTGTAGAAATAGTCCATTTGGGAAGTTACTTCCCAATCTTTGACCCAGCAGCTCCCCTGTGCAATTTACGTTAAGCTGTAAATAGATGATGGTCCTTCAGTCTCATCTGTGAGATAAACCTTTTCTCCAACTGCCTTGGGTTAGGGAAAGTTAGTGTGTGTGTTAAAAATGTTGCTCAGCAAAGGTAAAATGAGAAAACTGATAGATTAACAAAGCTGTGTTTAAACACATTGGAAATCTAATATTTGCTACGAAATAGTAAGAAGCTTATATTTAAATAAGGTGTGAGTAAACCTAAAAAAAAAAAAAGCTATTTATTCTCAGATCTTCAAAGGAAGGTATGAATTAACATATAGATTGTTTGTCATGAAGACAGCAAAAATAATATGAGACAATTTGAATTTATGAAATCCTCTTTAGGCTAAGTAATTTTTCACATTTTAGATATTCCTCTTTTTTTTGGTTTTGTTTTCTTCATAAGGAAAACAAAAGAGAAAGTTCTGAATGCAATCTTCACCAAAAAATAGGGGAGTTGGTGTCAGTATCGGCCCTGGTAGCTTTGTTTTTCTGCTCTGCATAATCATGTGTTTTTAGAAATCCTGAAACTGTAAAAATACTTTCATATTTCTTGTTTCTTTTTTTCTGTGTAATTGTTAATTACAAAGTAATATTGATGACCTTTCAAGTATGTTTAATCCTCTCAGCTAAATTTAAATTATTAGGCAGTGGGGGTAGGTACAAGATAACATCTAGAAGATTAACTAGATGATTTCTAAGTTCCCTTTTATTTCTAAACAAAAAGTTATGTTCCTTTAAGATAACATACCCACCATGGATCTCCACTAATTTGTTTCTACTTTATGAAAAAACTTAGTTAAGAACCTGTCATAAAGTATTTCCTAAAAGGGATAAGTCTAACTGTGTTTTATAGCAAAGGCTTCATTTGTTTTTGCTTGAGACCATATACCTAGTACAACCTGCATTCAAAATAAGAAATACTCTTTTGTGGCTCTAATAGAGTATTTGGATGGAAATTGACGATTTTAACACAGATAAGACTAGGGTTTCCAATTAAAGAACAAAATGAGTGCCAAGTGCCTCCATGTTCTTAAGAATAGGGCTGGACTTCTGTTTCAAGGGGAGGCAAGTCAATGGCAAATGCCACTTTAGTGACTCTTAGCTGCTCATCCAGTTCCAATGGATACCTTAAAATCAGAGTTAAGCCGAAACCGGTTTGGCTCAGTGGTAGAGCGTCGGTCTGCGGACTGAAGGGTCCCAGGTTCGATTCCGGCCAAGGGCATGTACATTGGTTGTGGGCACATCCCCAGTAGGGGGTGTGCAAGAGGCAGCTGGTTGATGTTTCTCTCTCATCAACGTTTCTAGCTATCTATCTCTCTCCCTTCCTCTCTGTGGAATGTCAATAAAATATATTTTTTTAAAAATCAGAGTTAAGTCCTAGCTGCTTTGGCTCAGTGAATAGTGTCGGCCTGCGGACTGAAATGTCCCAGGTTTGATTCCAGTCAGGGGCACATGCCCGTGTTTTGGGCTTGATCCCCAGTAGGGGCATACAGAAAGCAGCCAATCAATGATTCTCTCTCATCATTGATGTTTCTGTCTCTCTCTCCCTCTCTCTTCCCCTTTGATATCAATCTCTATCTATCTATCTATCTATCTATCTATCTATCTATCTATCATCTATAAATCAGAGTTAAGATTCCTCTAGGAAAACTGGGGCGATGCTTTATTTTTACCCAAGTTCAATGAGAAGACTTTAAAGATATCATCCACAGTCCTTTTCTTAGGTCACCTGGAGTTTAGAAAAGCCCAAAGCTCTGACATTCTATTTCTGCCTGAGAAATTTATGGGTAATATATTTTGAATGAAGCTGTTGGCTTGACTGTCTACTGGAGAGGTTAGTTACTGCATTGAAAATACAATCACTGCTCCTGTTGGTGGGAGAAAAATACATTCCACTTGAACTGTCAGGTAACATTGGAAGGGAGGATCTGAAGAGAATCTAGGAGTTCGAGCTGAAGGCACAGAGACTGCGGAGTAGACTGCTGTAGGCCCTGGTAGAGTGCTGATTGACATCACAAATGGCCAGCTGGAGTAGTGGGTTGCCATATCTCCGTCCCTGTGGGGGATTTCCATGTAATTCAGTGGGGAATTAGTTCCTCACCTTAGCAGGAACCCCATAGCCATGTGGCAATCTAAAAAGGTCTCTCCTCTCGCTTCCTTTGCCCCATCCTTCCCCTGATCTAACTCCCCAAATGGGTTTAGAAACTGACCAGGGAGCACAGGGGTGTAGTGGGGGTAGGTACAAGATAACATTCTGGCCTTTCCTTTGTCCTCAACAACAACAACAAAAAAAACTTCCCCAGCTCAGCAGTACCAAGCTGAGCTAAAGTATGGGAAAAGTTTAAATTCTTAAATGCTAGGAGTTCTCTGGACTGGATACTTTTATCACTAACCATTAATACAGGGGCAAGGGGAGCATGAGTCTGTGGATCAAGTTTAAGAGACCAATATGAAAAAATAATAAATTGTTTTCTGCTTATTTTCCATGGAGTTTACTTCACTCACTATAATTTCTAAAGTCACTACAAAAATGCCTGAATTTCATACAAAAATGCTGAAATTCATTTGCAGTATATCAGTAGAATTCTAACCAGTCATTCTTCAGTTTAGACTAGAGAGTAAACATGATGGATGTTAATGCCACCTATTTAAATTTGACTTTGGAAAATGGCTACCCTCCAATCTGGCACCCAAACCTTCTTTTACTTTTTTCTTTTGTACACCCAAATACTATGGTGCAGGCTTTTTAATTTAACTTTTTTAGTGTGACAAAGCTAAGGAGATACAAAAGGAGAGAGCGGGTGATCATATTAACAAGTGGGGACAAATTATTTTTGAATGTTATATTAACTTCATTCACTTCAGTCTTTGAAATATCCCTGAAGCTAGAATATTCTCTTCTTTTTTCCAACCCCCAACCACACTCCCTAGTTTTCATTTTATAAAAAATTATCATAGAGGGAATAAATCAACCAAAAAGACTCCTAATTCTAGATCTTCGGCAAAGAACCACACCTGAAAGGGAGGGAAATTATAGATAATTTCTGCTTCAGCCACAGATTTCTTCATGCATTTAAAGACATTTAGAACTAGCATAAATTCTGGATTACAGACATGTTATCATTTTTGCTAATAGCCACTGACTGCACAATATTCCACTTAGATTTCTTGTATAATCTACTCACATATATTTACCTAAGTCTTTTTGCTTTGTTACAACAAACCAAGTGTTCATACATATATTCATGTAACATTTCTATTGGCAAATTGTTTCCCTTAAAAATTCCACATTGGGCTTTCTCTGTGGTACAAGTTCTCTCTCTCTCTCTCTCTCTCTCTCTCTCTCTCTCTCTCTCTCTCTCTCGGCAATATGTATAAAATTGTGGACATTTATTTTTATATGTTACTGATAAAGGTTTTTAAAAACTACTTATGGTAACTAATTATTTCCCCTTTTGTTAGCACATAGAGACAAGTTCTAAGGTGAGTAGGCTTGTGAGCGTTTCTTGAAAAAAAATTGCTAAATGATTTTCAGGCTAACGCTACAAAGATATTCACTTTTCAGATGAACAAAGTATTGACCCAGATTGCTTTCTGTGCCCTTACAAGAGATATGGAAATAAATTATATTTCATTCCATTGTGTTCTTTGCTTTTCTATTTTTCAGCCATCATACCCTCTACTATTGTGGTATCAAGAAATTGAATTTCATTTCTGACTCATTGCTTTGCTTTTCCTATTTGTGCTTATCATTGTCCCAGTCCATTTACAAAGGAACCACATGGTACCCAATAAGACTGGTGTGTAGTGATTTTGGTCTTTTCCCCTCCCCCAATATTTTCTTATTTTTTTCTATTTCTTAGTGCCATCTACAGATATATTTTTTTCTTATGTTTTGTGATCTCAGAGGTTGGGAATGAATGGCTAAGAATACAAACTGAGAAATTAAGTTCCTTTATACAATAATAATTATTATTATTATTATTGTTATTATTATCTAAAGTTTTACATATGTCTCCTTTTTATCTGATTGACCCACCCACCCCAGCCATTCCCACCTGGGCAAGCCCCTACTTCCCTAGTGTCTGTGTCCATTGGTTATGCTAATATGCATGCATACAATTCCTTTGATTACTCTTTAACTTCCTACCTCCCCTGTCATTTGTCTCTGACTAGAGAGCATATGCTAAGTGAAATAAGCCAGTAAGAGAAAGATAAATATCACACGATCTCACTCATATGTGGGATATAATGATCAGCATAAATTGATGAACAAAAATATATTGAGATAAAATTCTTTTTATAATATTTTTCCATGATGTCTTTCCTTACCAATTAATAATTAATAAAGTTGGTGAAAATGAACTTAGTTAATTAAAAATAAAAACTCCTGGTGTTACAATTTTAATCCTATATAATAAAAGCCTAATATGCTAAGTGTTTGGTTGACCTGGCGGCTGTTCAACAAATCAAAGTATAATATGTAATGATATGTTAAGGCTGCTCAACCACTCACTATGACATGCACTGATCACCAGGAGGCAGACACTCCAACTGTTAGGTTAGCTTGCTGCTGGGCTCCAGGTGATTGGGCCTGAGCGAAATGGGCTGGACAAGTCCTGAAGCCTTCCATGGTCCCTCCCCTGCTGGCCAACTTCCTCTGTCCCTCCCCAGCCCTGATCATGCACCGGTGGGGTCCCTCAGCCTGGCCTTCACTCTCTCACATTCTGGGAGATGTTGGAGAGCCAGTTTTGGCCAGATCCTGCAGGCCAGGCTGAGGGACAGCACTGGTGTACTAATTTGTGCACTGAGCCTCTAGTATACTTAGAATATTCTAGGTGTGATTTTCAAATTTAATAGTTACCCTTGCTATTCTTTTGAATTTTGGTAGACATATGAGAGAAAAAAATATTTCTAGGAAATATGGATATTTATTCTCTGAACAAAATGTGTAAACATAAAAGGTAGCTACAGTTCAGTGATTTATGTAACCAAAGACAGCTATTCTTCCAAGACCTTGCTGATGTTTCAAGTGTTTTATTCCTTCTCTTTCTTTCCTTGTCCTTCTTATCATCAATAATGATATTGGGTGATACTAACGGCTCCAGTCCTGAACTTCACCTGACGTCTAAACAGAGAAAGCTAGCAGTAGAGTGAAGAGGTAGCCAGCTTTATGCCTTTTCCTCTTCATTTCATCCATCTGTACCCCAGATTCGTATTTACCATCTTTCTTTCTCCATGTCTACACCATAGGGCCCTCACTGTGATGGAGGCTATTTTTTTTTTGAAGTATTCATCTTCAAGTAGGCAAAAGAGGCATTATGACAATAGTCAATAAAAATTATAAAATATAGTAATTTCAGTGTATGACCCAGACTTTAAATATAAGAAAACTGAGGTCTAGCTAATAAATCTAGTTTCATTGACCCCTTGTGCAATGCACAATTGCACTGCTGTTTCAAGCTAAGATTATGGCAACTAAGAGTCCCATGTATCTAAACACCTATTGCACCAAATTTGCCCTTCCCTTTCCCTAACTAGGCTGATAAATAACCAAGGCTCCACAAGATGATATTTTAGAAAACCCAAGAAATCTTACATGCATGCTTTATGAGCAACAGACAAGAAGTTTTTATCTTTAGCAGAAAGCCTGCAGGAGGAGAAATCATCATCAGATGCAAGATAATGTCATTTAGCAGGTGCCCTATGTGCTAGAGCTTTTGTTATGGGCGAGGAGAAGACTAGCCCCCAGTGTGGTTGTAATCTAGTTAATATGTAATATAAACTGAGCAAAAAAGGTGACCCCAGATGAAGCTATGGCATAAATAAAAATAATGCTTCCAGGGATGGCTTGGTATTGAAGAATATTCTCAGGAGCTTCCACAGCAGCAGGTCTTGGATTTTCTCTCTTAGCATGTGGATATCTGAACTCCAATACTCATATCTTCCCTAGAGACCATCATTGAGGGCATCCTTAGTCAGTTTGCAGGTGTAAGGTGTCTTCCCTTGTGGGAGTGGTTTCCCGGCATCTCATTTTTGATTCTGGATTTATTCTTCATTGTTGAACAAGTTGATAATTTTTATATAGTTGCAAAACCATGAAATAGTAAAATTCAGAATAATGAATATTATATATAATATATTAAATGTTATCTATCCTATCTGATAAAAGAGTAATATGCAAATTGACCATACCTCCACTACACCCATAAGCCATGCCCATAAGCCACACCCACCATCCAATCAGTAGAAAATATGAAAGTAAACCCAACCAACATGGCTACAGCCACCCAGAGAGCAGGATGGAGGCTTGGGTTACCCTGGCAATGAAGGAAGCCAAGTTTTCCACCTGCCCTTGCTGGCCTAGGCCTCCAATCAACGCTACAAAGTTTCAATGATAGAAGATAAATAAATCCCAAAAATATGGTGGCAGCCACGTTGCTGGAGAGAGCAGGAGGCTAGGGTTTCCCCCGGCAATTGAGGAAGCCAAGTTTCTGCAGCCCTGGAGGGCCTAGGCTTCCACTAAAGGCTACAAAGTTTCAATTGTAGAAGGTAAATCAATTCCATATGCCAGGGCCTCCACTTGGGGTACTGGGGGGCATGGCCAGCCTTCAAACCATCACAGACTCCTCACTCAGGCTGCCCCATGCCCCAAAGGAACCCCACCCTGATCCGGGACACCCTTTAGGGCAAACCAGCTGTCCCCCACTCATGCACCAGGCCTCTCTCCTATCTAATCCTTTCTAATAAAATAATAATATGCAAATTGACTATAACTTCAACACACAAGAGACTGCCCCCATGTGGACACAAGATGGTCAGCAGGGGCGGGCAGTAGGGAGGGACCAGGCCTGCAAGGGAGGGCAGTTGGGGGCAATCAAGCCTATAAAGGAGGGCAGTTAGGGGGGACCAGGCCTGCAGGGAAGGGCAGTTAGGGGCAAACAGGCTGGCAGGGAAGCAGTGAGGCAGCAATCAGTCTGGCAGGGGAGTGGTTAGGGGGTGATCAGGCTGCAGGCACAAGTGGTTAGGGGCAATCAGAAAGGCAGGCAGGAGAGCAGTTGGAAGCCAGCAGTCCTGGATTATGAGAGGGATGTCTGACATCCCTCAAGGGGTCCCAGATTGGAGAGGGTGCAGGCTGGCCTGAGGGACACCCCTCACCCCACTGTGCACGAATTTCATGCATCGAGCCTCTAGTGTGTGTGTGTGTGTGCCACTTCCTCCTGCTCCTGAGGAATGACCTGGGCCAACAGCTGCCTCTTGCACCTGCTTCCAGCACCTGGCACTGGTCTTGATTGCTCAGTGTTGTCAATGGATGTGAGTGGTGGCTAATGGACTAATCGACCTCAAGGGCATCTCCACCTCCCCCTGCTCCTGAGGGGCAATCAGGGCATCAGTCTCTGCTCACACCTACTGACAGTGCTGGCCCCACTGGCATCTGCTGCTGGTGCTGTCAGGAGATGTGAGTGAGGCCAGCATCATCAGTTTGTGGGTGGGAGGGTTGGCAGCAGGAGCAGGGCTGAGAAGGGACGGGGGTTGTGGCAGGAGGGGCCTGGTGGGGGCACAGAAGATGGGCCAAGACCCACCCCTGTGCCCACTCCAGCCTCAGGGCCCACAGTTCCTTTCAAGGTGCCATTCATTTTTAATCATTTAATGCCTTTAAGTTTTTATTTTCCCAAGTGGAAAATGAAGGATATAATATATTAATACCTACTATTTGCAATCATTGTGAGGATACATGTTAGATTCTCAGCTCCAGTCTTCAATTATTGCTCACACCATCCTTGTGCACTGGCCTTCACTGGGGTCCCTGCCAGGTCAAGTGCACTCCTTATTCTGGGATGACCCCTTCCTGTTCTTCCTGCCACAAACTCTGAGCCTCCAGAGCTGCCCCTCTCTTCTCTCATTCAGGTATCACCTCAGATCATCTGAGAGGCTCTTCTTGGCCAGCGTGGCTAACTGTTGACTCATTCTCCTCTTAATCCTGCTAGTTATTACTGTTAGTGCTTATGAATCCATTAACAGACAACTTTTCTTATAATAAGACCTCAAATTATGTTACCCATTACTTTTACTATCAGTGTGAGTGTTGCAAATTGATGTCTTCCTATGATAAATCATAACGAATAGTGTGTGATTGATTCTCAGCTATTTCTATACCATAGTCCTGTTTATCTTTTCTGCATTATACTGAATGTATTTTTTTTCTAAATAGAACATTGAATCAATATATTTGACTGGTTTATCTATTTTCTGAAATCAAATTGGACAATATTTCTTCTGTTGCATAGTTTTTCTATCCCAGGGTATATTGTGGCAGTGGTTTTCTGATCATTTTCAGCCTCATACCCATGGCATTGTTTTTAATTAATAAACTTTATTTAAACGTTAGCTACTCAGTTGTACTCTGTTAACATTATGCTATCTATTGGCATAACAACCTATGTCCACTTATATAGTTTATCCACCAAAACTGTTATTTCCATGATAAAAGAGAGTCTATTTCAACACTGCCAACCTAGTGCTTACAGATGTTTGATATATGTTTATGTTTTTTTTTAATATCCTGTATAATAAAAGGCTAATATGCAAATTATCCCCTCAATCAAGAGTTTGACTGTGAGTTTGATGAGGGGCTGGGCCATCTGGGCAACTGCTCTTGGCCCCTCCCCTTGCCAGCCTCACCTCCAATTGCCCTTCCTATCCTGATCAAGGACAGGTCCGGCCCACCAACCACCTGCAGCAGCCCCTTTCCCTGGCTGGCCCCAGCCCCGATAGCCCTTCCCCTCCTGTTGGACCCCACCTGTGCACGAATTTGTGCACCAGACCTCTAGTATTTTAATAATTTCAGAGAGAGGAAGGGAGAGGGAGATAGAAAAATCATTGATAAGAGAGAATCATTGATTGGCTGCTACCTGCATGCCCCGCACTGGGGATCAAGCCTACAACCTGGGTATGTGTCCTGACCAGGAATCAAACTATGACGTCCTAGTTCATAGGTCACCATTCAACCACTGAGCTACACTGGCCAGGCTGATATATCTTTGTTGACAAAATATTTGGTAGTTAAAATTAGATTATCCCTTACTTTTTTTTCTAACAGGTTTTTCAATATGGCCTCAAAAAGTGCCTTTCTTCATTTACTTAATTGAATTTTTAAAAAACTTACATTATCAAATGATATTGTGGGATTTATACAACTTTATTTTTCTCATGTCTAGATTAGCTATTAAACTATTATAGCATTGTTTCTAATCATAATTTCTCATCAAATTTCAATTGTTTAAAATTTTCATAATTCATAACTGATAAATTATTTTGTTATATCGGAAAGTTTTCAGTCTGAGAATTATTAATATAAATTTGTAATATTTGTTTTATTCATATGTTTTGTTTTGCTATTCAATTACAGTTTGTGACTATTGCAACTGCTTGGATAATACTTTCAAAGTTTTAAATGGGCAAAAGTTGTTTTAGATTCTTCTTACTCTGTTTACTGCCTCCCCTGGCCTAAGGAAGCAGTAGCTTCATTCTACCTTCTCTTTATAAAAGCAGCTGTGAATCAAAATATTTCAGAAATATTTTACTCTAACATAAAAAAGACAGCTATGCTAAAATTAAACTTCTTTGCAAATTTGCATTTTTAACAACCTAAGGCCAGTGGTTCAATCACAGTGAATTCAGCCATTGATGCTTCACTGCATTCCCCAACGGTTAGTGTGCTTCCTGCCCTACTCCAGCATTGCTTAAACATGTTCAACTAATGCTATCCACATGCTGTGCCTATTCTGTCTCTGCTCTCCGATTTGCCTTTCTGACTGACCCTAGTCTGGGGCATTATGGCGGCGTCATGGTGTTGTCAACTTGAAAGGCCTGCTTTTTGGCTGCACTTGAACAAATCACTCCCATTAAAGGATCTGTCAGCAGCAGGCCTCCCTGCTGCTTTGCCTGACCACCCAGCTCAGAGTTCACACTCCCTCTCAGCTCCCTTAAACCTCTATTTATGGCTCTCTCTGAGGCATAGACTTTCTTCCTGGCTTTATGGTCGCTGTGCACAGATCTCTTTGTCCTATTATGCTGCAATGCTGAAGGCAGGGAATGTTTTAGGGTGTGAATGTCCAGGACCCAAGCGTAATCAGGACTTGCCATATATCCAGTTATTAGCTGTGACTTTGAATTTAGTTCTGTCTTTGGAAGGGATAAGGGCCTGGATGAGACAGGAAGAAGTGAAAATTTTCTTTATAACCAGAGGCCAGGTGCACAAAATATGTGCATGGGGGCAGGGGTGGGGGATGGTCCCTCAGCCTGGCCTGTACCCTCTCACAGTCTGGGATCCGTCTCACAGTCCGAGATTCTTGCAGTCTGGGACCCTTCTCTCCTTACAGCGGAGGTGGGAGAGGCTCCTGCCACTGCCACCGCACTCACCAGCCATGGGCTGGCTTCTGGCTGAGGGGCTGGCATTGCACCTGTGGTCATTCTGCCATTGGGTCAATTTGCATATTATGGTTTTATTATATAGTATAATATCTTGAATCCAGAAAAAAACAATCACATATTTCCCTCATCGATGCATAAATATGGAGACAAAAGGCACTCTTACAGTACAAGGAAAGTCTTTTGCTTTTTTGACATTTCTTTTTCCAAAGAATCTCTGGAAACTTACAGAAAGGATAGAATCATGTTGAGGTAGAACATGGGGTTTATATGAGCCTTACTTTTATGAATTTGGAGCTACCTAGATACAAACTAGAATAGATTTATTTATTTATTTATTTATTTATTTATTTATTTATTTATTTATACTTTACTCTTCTCTAGAAGAGAGGGGGTACAAAAATGCCAGTGATTTTCCCTTCTCCCAGTTCTAGGTTTAGCAACCACTTGTGTCTAAGGTTGCCCTCACTCTCCCCAGAAACAGACCCTAAGACAAAATTCCCGAGAATGTGGTCCATTAGAACGTGTCCTCAGGAGTGAGGAAATGGCGCAGGGAAGGGAAGGGAAGGATAAGAAATAGGTTGTGAAGTCAGAATCTCATGGAAAGCACCTTGAGCTCAGTGCCTCAGAGACTTTGGAGATAGTGAAGGCCACCTTCAGAGTTGCCCCCTCAGGGGGTGCTATTACAGTCCTCACTAAGATCTGCTCCCAAGTGAGCTTTCTTCCTGTGAGTCCAGCAGCTTGAGGGCAACCCTCCTCCAGGAGCTGAGGTGGTGCTTGTAGGGAGTGAGAGCCCCCACTGCAGTGACAGATCGGGAAGGGTCGGTGAGTGTGTTGGGAGGCAGTGGCATTGTCTGTGATGCTCAGACCACACTCCTGCTGTAGGTTTCTGCTGACAGGCCTGGCCCAGCAGTGCATTCCAAGTGCAAGCAATAGGGAGATGCAAATAAAAATAAAATAAAACCAGCTAAAAGCCAGTCTGCTCTTTATTACGACCATGCACCAGTGACTCTTAATACTGTCACTCAGAAAATACTCCAGATCTACCCTCTCCTCCATCCTCCCCTCATTCTCTTCATGTGCCACTTCCTGGCCCAGGCTTAGGTACTCAAGTAAATAACATTTATTCTCTGCCATGCATAAAAAACACTATTTGGACAAGATAGGTCTTTGTAAAAATGCCAACCGTTATCCCTATAGTTACAAATTATATTTTATATGGTGTGCTTTTTAAACTGCATCTTTACTCCCCCCCAAAACAAGATATACATTTCTATATCTATGAGGTATGTTTGTGTCTTTCCACTACTGAACAATCATGCATTCAGGAGGTGGGGTAGCAGAGGGGTTGGACATGGGACAAAGGGGGAATGTTCCCCTAGCATTTCAACTCACCCATTTCGCAAATGTTACCTGAAGAACTGCTGAGGGCACATTTTATTATAAAGGGTTATGTAAGCACAATTTATTGTATCAATAGGTGTAGAATGCACACTTATATGCACACGCTGACTGTGCACATACCTATCTGGACTGTAGTTCATATCCTTGTTTGAGTGAAGCCACTGCCGTGCCTCTCAGTATAGACTGCTAAATTTATCTCCATCATACTGAACTCTGCTAAAGAAAGACTGTTCTCGCCTTTGAAACAACTTTTCTTCCTTTTTTATTAACCAGAGCGCTACTGCAGTTCATTTCAGCATCCTGATCAAGACAAAGGGACCTAATTCACTACAGAAGCCTAATGCATAGTTAAATTCTGCAGATTATTTGCTAGTGAGTCAGCCTATTTACCAAGATGATTCAACTTGCAAATTAGTCATGTAGAAAGATTTAGTTGGCAAAGAAAGAGTAGGCACATTTGCCCTAAAAATAGACACACTATGCTTGTTCCTAAGCAGTACAGTAGCACCACACATTAGAGACACAGTGAGGCAGGGAGAGACTTTTTTTTTTCACTTCTCCAAATGATCAGTTCCTTTCCCTGATAGAGCTTGGAGCACATTGCCAAGCATTTTTGCCAGCTTTTTTCTTCGCTGGAAAATAAACTGTGGCCCATGCTAATGAGTCAGGCACTAGCAGCACCAATTGGCCTGGTTCTTCCTTTGCTTTTTGCATTGCTGACATTTCCTCCTTCCAGCTTGGGAGTTGCAGCTGCAGGGATAGAGCCGCAGCATATTTTTGGCTCCTGTCTCTTGAAAACAGTATCGGAGCTAGAGGAGTGAAGTAGCCATGCCAGCTTACATGTATGAGGAGTGGAAGCAGTTTAGAGTCTGATTAGAAATACTTGACATATTTTGTAAAAATGTAATGTGTTGGACTATGAAGTTGGAACACAGGGTCCCTTTTTGGGCATATGCGATGTCATTTCTTCAGGGTTGTGGGGTGAATCGGAAACTTGATGGACGTACTTGCTAACCATTCTTCCTGGAGAGATACATTTGCTCTTATTACTCTCTTAGCTATCCTCCCATTGTATCACTGCAAAAATCTGACCTTCCTCTGTCTTGGGAACGAGCCAAAGTGTTTGCAATGCACTAGAAAGTTAAATCAATGCACAAATAGTTATTAACAGAATGCAAGTTATAAATGGATAGGTTGTAACCGACCCATCTGCTGGAGATTCCCAAGCCCATCCTAAAGTAGAATAAAATGTAACAATTCATCCAAGCATGCTTCGGGATGATGAGCTGAGAAATACATAGCCTGTGTGAATATGACAAACCCTGTACGGTGAGAGAAGGTTCTCGACCAAAAGGCTGGTATTTTTTGGAGAAAGGCACTGTACTTAAGACATGACCTTATGTAATACTCAGAAAAATGTTGCCTTTATCAGAGCATAGCATGGCTGCTCAGAATAAATCAGTGCTAGATCTCATTAATGAAGCTTCTTCATCAAATTACTCCTACTGTGGATATGCTTGATATTGTTGGACTAAATACCAAAGTATGCATGTGTTTTTCCAGCTGTGCTTGTTAGTTTAATTTAAAAGATCAGCTGCAAAAGAAATGCTGATCATATTCTTAAATTATGTGAATGGACACAGTTCGCCGATAACATTTGAAGGCTGATTTGTTTCACACAGTGGCTTTCTTTGCTGTCTCAGTTTGCCCAGTCTCCATTTTGAAATTTGGTGAACCCATTCTATGTACAAACCATGGGCGGATTTAAGTACATGGCCTAAGGAAATACAATGGGCACTAAAGAAATGGAAGCAGAGTCATTGTCTTTTTTTCCCCTCCCAACTGTCTTCGAGAAACTTGCAATTTTTCTAGATTGACAACATGTAATATGTATAATATGGTATGAAAAGTTGGAAGCATGTCATAAATATGAAACAGAATACAAATAGTAGCTAATGTCTACATTACCATATGTTCTAGACTAGGCTATGGTTAAGTGCATTATCACAATTATTCATCTATACCAGTGATTTTCAACCTGTGTGCCACAAGAATTTTTAAAACATGCAGTACTTGACTGCTTAGTTAGGGGCACTGACTGTCAAATTTAAAAAAAATGACAACAGCTAGCACAACAATGGCAATCCAGTGTGGATCAAAATTAAACATATTTTTATCAGATTTTCTAGTAATTACTTTGTGTGTGGCAAGAGACAGAAAGGGTTGAAAATCGCTGCCCTAACCCAGCTGAGATATTTGAAGCAAATGGGAATAAATATGTTGCTTTGGTGATCCATATACTTTCCCACTCTCCAGTGAAGTTATGTCCCTATTTAATTGCTTTGGAATAAAGAGGAGTTAACCTGAGGCTATTGATCATACAGGTAAGGTTCCAGGAACTGGGAAAAGGCATACTTCTAGGCCCTAAAGATAGGAAAATGATTCAGTGATGTGTGCCCTCTGTGAGCAGTCTTCCACGTGATGGGGCATACACACAAATCACCCGTCACTGCACCCCGAGACTCCCCTTGGGGAATGAGAAGGGCGAGGCAGGGGGCTGTGTGCATGACCACAGTGAACACAGACAGCACACAAACCCAGGGCGGGTCCTGCTCTTCTGCCAGCAGGTGCAGGTGCAGGTGCAGGTGCAGGTGCAGGTGCAGTGATATTGGATCAAGGACTCGGATTCCAAGCCTGTGTTTTTCTCAATAAATGAGGAAACTTACTTTGGCTAAAGGAGTCATTCTGTGGTTTCCCTGGAAACTGGAGATATCCTAAGAAAACGCATTTGTTTGACCCTGAAAGTATGGTGCACTGTAGCAGGTCAATGTGTTCATTTCCCTGACTTTCTCCTTTCCCCTCTACTTATGAACTCCACTTAGGGTCCCTTCTTTATAGATAATATAGAGATAATTATATATACAAATAGATGCCTGGTGCACAGATTTGTGCACCAGTATGGTCCCTCGGCGTGGCCTGCAGGGATAGGCTGAAACTGGCAGTCCAATGCCCCCTGCCGCTTCTGCCTGCTGCTCCTGTTCACCCCGGCCCCTCTGCTCCTGTCACTGTGGTCTATGGACTGCAGCGGCCAGCCATGAGCCCTGTATCTGGTGCCCGTTGGTCAGTTGAGCAGCAGTCCTGCTGTGGGAGCACACTGACAACGGGGGGGCAGCTCCTGCAATGAGTGTCTTCCTCCTGATGGTCAGTGCCTTCATAGTGACTGGTCAACCAGTCTTTCAGTCTTTCAGTGTGTAGGCTTTTATATAGAGAGGTTATATGTATTTGTAGAATTAGTTTATATAGTACTAGAGGCCAAGTGGAGTCCAGCAGGCTCGCCCGTGGAGGCCAATCATGCTGGGCCAGCTGGGGGAAGGGGCCGTGCGTGGGCAGTTGGTGGCCAGCCCTGCTCCCAATCGGGATAGGGCCCACAGGTGGTTGTCCGGAAAATGATGGGAAATCTAGGAAAAAATATACAGCAGCCAAAAATACTTGCATTGCAGAAATGCATTCAATAAATGTCTTGCACAACTCAAAGAAAATCTTGCCTTATCTAAAAATCAAGAGAATCTGATATTTTTAGGAAGGTACAGCCACTTTTCCTCATGAGTGCCTATTTCATTAGAGTTATGCATATTAACTGACTGTATTGATCACATAGAGTGATCAACAGTTTTATTTTGTGGGATAGGTTTTAAATAAAGCATTGTATCCCCACCCTGGCTCTTGAAATATTGGGGTCCAGAGTAATCATACCAACATTTATGTTCCCCCCACTCAGCTGTTAACTTTTCAAATATATATCTCTGTATATGTCATAGATAAGTAGATAGGTAGATGATAGAATTTTAACTGTAATTAAAACCTGGTGATTACTTTGTCTTCTTTTTACTATTCATAATTACATAGATAGTTCTCTCTTTTATGTTTGGGAAGTATATTTTTATGATCAGGCAATTTTTATTTAAGTGTTTAGATATATAAGATCCTTGTGTTCTCTACTTTTTTTCTTTCAAATGACTTACACATATATTTGTCTGTACTTATATATTAAATATAATTTATCCTCTTTAATAAAGCCATGAACTGTATTTGAAATTAATCACTTTCACTTATTACAGTGCAGTGTAGAGTTATTGACTCTTACACAGGAGTAATACATATCTATGTGACTTGGGTAACTGTGTTTCATTTTTGTAACTTCATTTTATTCATTTCATGATTTCACAGACTAAGGTGTAAGCTAACATCCTTCACCTGTCCTCCTATCACCCAGTTAACAATAATTAAAGCAAACAGCAACTATCAGTGTTATTGTGGGAGTCCTTTCCATGTCCCGTGTGGTTCAGGGTTCCTACTCAGGATTTGGTTTCTGGAGAAGGCCACAGGCAAATGAAAAGAGGCTAGAAAACAATTAATTTGGGAAAATGGGGGCTGGGAGGGGTGGGCAGGCGGGAGTCCACCTCTAGGGGGAGGACTACCACTGCACTGGCTTTGGTATCCCTTTTATCAAGGCTATGAGATATACCCATATCCTTTAGGCAGGAAATTCCAATAATAGACAATCAGCAAGAATTTACATATGATTTACAGGTGGAGGTTGCCTCAACTATACAATGAGTGATTAGCTCCTACCATTCAGAGCAATTAAGGTTGACCAGCCTTCCAGATTCCCTTTTCACATTTCTCTGTTATTGACAAAGATAAGTTTTCGGCATCTTATAATTTTAGTTTTTGTAACTTTAAAGGAAACAGATGAGAAAAGGCGTCTTATGTTGGTTAATTCTAGGATAAGTCAATCTGGAGTGTGGAGAGAGAGAGAGAGAGAGATCGGATATATGAATAAAGACAGTTCAGAGGATCCGGCAAAGAAATAGCCTAACTAGGATGGGAATTACAGCAGTTTCCCAAGTTAGGCCTTCAACAGAAATTCTCTTTTAGAGTTTTCAAGCAATTAAAATTACCTTTTCTGATAAATCCCTAGATCCCTTGTATATTTTCATTTTGCAAAATCTTTGTCCTTGAAAAATATGGTTCAATATTAATGCCCAATTGCAGCGATTTTCAACTGGTATGTTATGACACACTTGTGTGCCACAAGAATTTCTAAAACATCCAATACCTGACCCTTTAGTCAGGGATAGTGACCTCTTTTCCCTTAGATTGTATATATATATATATCAGCAGCCAACACAGCAATAACAGTTTGGTGGGAATGAATCAAATTATATTTTTTGTCAGATCAACAAAAATATAATATTTTTGGTGTGCCACAGTGTTTTAGTTAGTATTTTATGTGTCACATAAGATGAAAAAGGTTGAGAATCTCTGTCTTATTAGGAGAGCTTACACCTGTTGTACCGAGATTCTGTGATCCCAAAGGTCCAGCAGCAAGCCAAGTACTTTGCAATTAACAAGAGAGCCTCTTTCGTGTTAACATGGGCTCTGTCCCACTCATGCCAACAGCATAGCAGACGAGAGCGAGAACTTCGACAAGTCCCGGGGTTTTACACCGGTGGTGATGTCACTGCTTTGGCTGACCCTGACTGGTTGGGTGAGGGCTAGGGTCCAGCTACACAAAATGGAGGATGTCTCTGCCCTGCCCCGCCCTCTCACACCAACATTGACCTTGACATTGCAAACTTCAGATTTGGGGATATCAGTTTTAGTACAACTGGCAAAACTGATTACAAATAATACACAAATCCATCTAGACAACAAAATAAAACCAGATAAATAAACCCGCATGTAATATCAGTAGGACATAAATGTAGGAAAACTCACCTAAATGTACAAAATATACAATACTGTAAAATCCTAAGAAGACTTTCTAATCGAAACCCTTCAGAACTAGTCAATATTATACCAATAAAATATGTAGGAATATGGCAAATATTAGAGAGAGAGAGAGAGAGAGAGAGAGAGAGAGAGAGAGAGAGAGCCTGCTTATATAAGCTAGAAATCTCTATGCATACTAAGTAAAAACTGTTTTTCTGCCTAGGATTATTAAACATTTTCCCTAATGTGTAATTTAAAAGTCCAAGTTTAAGAAAGAAAATTGTTCATTTTAGTGCAAATTTTATATGCTATTCTGAGCCACTATGTGTGTGTGTGTGTGTGTGTGTGTGTGTGTGTGGATATGTTTTGACACAATGTTTGAGAGAAGAGTTGAAAATAGTATAGAGATTCTCCATATCCCTTACACCCAGCTTCCCCTTATGCCAACATCTTACACAATCACAAAATAGTTAGCAAAACTAAGACACTAACTATTGTGCAATACTAAATTAACAAAAATATAGAAGTTTTAAAGATATCACCATTTAAAAAATAATTATCTTTTTCTGTCCTAGGATTCAATCCAGGACCCCACACTGGTTTTATATTGTGTCATAACAGATTAGCACAAGCCATTTAAAAACAATGCCTCTGAACCCAGCTCTCACCCTTTGTTGGTGGGTGATGAAAAAAGTGGGACCTCTCTCTTTAATCACTTGGCTTTGCAATTGCTAAAATATTCAAGAGCATTTGTACTTGGATTTCATGTCCAATTAAAAAAAATATTTATATATGAAAATAAAAGGAATTTGAATCAAATCAAAGCATTGCAAATTTTATCTTGCAGATAAACTTTTGCTTTAATAGCTTTTACTTACATACTTAATCTTTGGACTTCTTTCTTTTGCACTTGTGTAAATCTATTGAACATTACAGGCTTATAAACTATATTAATTCTCACATTTTATCTTTTCTGAAATTGGGATATATCTCACTATTACTGGCAACCAGGCTAATAGTTGATGTAATTTTCCTAACCTGTGCGTGTGAGCTCACGGCTTGTCATAGTGTCATCACTGTGTCGTTGCTATTAAATTACCAGATTTAATTGGCATTTAAAAATGTCTTCTAAGGATTACACTGTGATTCAGCACTGAAACTAAGTCATTGTGTATGCAGAAAAGCATGAGCAGAGCAGTAGGGAGGGAATACATCTGATATTAGCCAAGCAAATATCCCTCACTGGAGGAATGACCATCCTATCTAATAAAGAGGGAATATGCTACTTGACCCTCATGCTGTTGCAAAGATGGCAGTGCCCACAGCCAATAAGGAGGGAATATGCTAATTGACTACCCCACCCTCAAAGATTGACAGCACTCACAGCCACAAGATGGTGGTGCCCAGTCCCCTCAGATTCTTAGCTGCCCAGGGCCAGCCTGAGATGCAGGCAAGCCTTGGATGGCAACTGCCCAGCTGTGCAGAGCCGCCTGAAGCTCAGGTAACCAGGGCCAGCTGAGGCCTGTGCTGCCAGCAGAGGCAATAGCAGAGGTGTGATGGGGCGTCATCTTCCCCTGATTGCTGGGTTACCTCCCAACCCTGAGGGCTCTCAGACTGTGAGAGGGGGCAGGCCTGGCTGAAGGACCCCTCCTTCTAGTAATTCTATATTTTCTAAGGAACAACAAAAAGCTTTATAGGCCCTGAGAAGGGAAGATACCCACAAGCAGATAAAGCTGTTCATGTGTCACTGAGACACATGCAAAATAATTGCCTATCACAATTTAAGAGATGCAGTGAACGTGGGAAAAATTGCCAAAACCTTTGAATAGCTGAAACATGACTCAAAGCTGTGATACTGGTGCCATCGGTTCCTGTGTCCAGCAGGACTACAGTTAATATATCAAACATGCTTGTCCAAAGCTTCCTACTGACATTGAAAAGAGGGCAATGGTAGGGCACTCTTCAGGAACGTTCTTGATGACAGCAAGGGTATCACTGTGTAGAGAATGCATGTATTGCTGAACTGATATAAGAAGTGATTCAGAAGAGTTGCACTGGGAATGTGAAGTTATAGTTATAAATTAACAACTTATTTAATAACAGTTATGCATGCACAAGACTGTGATACAAATCTAACTCGAAAAGCTCCATTTCAATAAATGTAAAATAAACATTCTGCCTGATATGGAAAAAATAAAATAAACAATAAATTTATTTATATTTAATACATTTATTATCCTACAGTCTATATTATTGGACACAAGATTAAAATGAAATCAAAGTGTCAGTAGGGTTGAATTCTTTTTTTGCATGCTGCTGCCGACACTGCTTGCCTTCTATAGGCTATACTCATTCCATGGCTCATCGTCCCTTCTTTTATCTTCAAAGAGGACAATGGTGGACCCATCCTTTTCACATTGCATCACTCTAACATCTTCTCAATTTTTAAGGACCTTTATGACTACACTGGGGCCTACCCAGATAATCCAAGATAATTTTCCTATTTTTTTATATTGTAACTAACATTTGTAAGTTAATTTATATGTAAGTAACACTGCCAATCTTGAGAGGCTATGCACATTTCTGTACTATGTTTAAAAAAAAAACAAACACCTCTGACATCAAAGTATTACATAATAATATGTTTCATTTAAATACATCATGTAGAGACCGAAACAAAATGGCAGCCTAGGTAGTCTCCTAAGCTGCCACCTCCTCAACAATTTGGAAAAAAACAACAGCTAAAATCGAAAAGGATCACACCAGACCCAGAGGAAAGCTGGTGGAATGGGATGGCTACAACTAGAGACAAAGCAGGGCGCCACTGCTGCCATGTGGAATTTAAAACTACGGTGGAACCAGACCCACTGGAGCCACCACTGCCACCGCAAGTGAGGGAAGCCCACAGAGAACAGAGCTTGCTCCGCCCCGGGCCCAGGGAGTGAGTGGGCCTTCCCGGCCGGCCCGCCATGGGAGCGAGGGAGCCTATGCCAGGCCTCGGCCTCACCTTCAGCTCCTTCCAGGAACCAGACGCCTTTGAGCACAGTCTCCCCGCCCACAGCCATCTCAGCCCGGCCTCTGCACACATGCCTTGCTGGTGAGGAGCTGGCCCGGCGCCTTCTGTTCACGGTGCTGGCGAGTCCTTCACCAGTCAGGCTTGCCGCCACAGGGCCAAGCTGGAGCCTCTGCTGGGACCCCAAGGAGGGGCGCCGCTGCAGCCATGTAGATTTTAAAAATACAGTGGAAATTGAGCCACAAAAGCCACCGCTGCCGCCACCAAGAGTGAGGGAAGCCCACCAGGAGGGGAGCTCACTCCGACCCGGGCCCAGGGAGGGGCTGCTTTGGAGCTTGGCCTCCATGTCCGTAGCCATTCTGCTGAGACTCCTTGGAGCATGGTCTCCCCGCCCGCAGCCGTCCCAGCCTGCCCGCCGTGCTAGCAAGGAGCTGGCACAGCGCCTCCAGTTCATCACCCCAGCTCCCCAGGGGGGCCGTGTGCCCCAGGTGAGCTGTGTTCCCCAGGGGGGCCGTGTACCCCATTGAGCCATGTACCCCAGGGGGCCGTGTGCCCCAGGTGAGCTGTGTGTCCCGGGGGGACCATGTGTCCCTGGAGAGCTGTGTGTCCCAGGGGGCCGTGTGCCCTGGGTGAGCCCATGTGTCCTGGGAGAGCGGTGTGCCCTGGGGGAGACAAGTGCCCTGGGAGAGCCGTGTGCCCCAGGGAAGTGGTGGGACCGGGGGGGGGGGTGAACCAGAGGAGGTGAGGATTCTATTCGTGTGGTCCTGAGATAGTCACCATAAAACAAGCAGACTGTCAAATGACAGCAGGGGGGGGGGAAGGAGACCTGGGGGAGATAAGTGATCAACAGAAGGACTGGTATGCATGCATATAAGTACAACCAATGAACACAGAACTCTGGGGAGGGAGGGCATGAATGGGAGGTGGGGGGGGGCAATGGTAAGCTATGTACACATATAATACCTTAATAAATTTTTTAAAAAATGTAAAAATAAAAAAAAATAAATGCATCATGCATTCCCAAGAGAAAGTGGGTGATATTTGGTTTTGTGGGGAAGATAAAAATATTGAATATTACCATTTGGTTTAACAATTGTCATGACTTGGAATCAGCTGTACTAATTACCTAGGTGGTTTGTTTTTATTTTTAAAAAATTTCTTTACTGACTAAGCTATCTCATATTTGTTCTTATCCCCCCATTCACATCCCAAACTCCTCCCCAAGCATGTCGTCACCCCCTTGTTTTCCATGACCATTGGTTAGGCTTATATGCATCCATACAAGTCCTTTGGTTGATCTCTCTCCCTTACCTCCACCCTCCCCCACCTTCCCTCTGAGGTTTGATAGTATGATCGATGCTTCCCTGTCTTTGGGTTTGTTTTTGTTCATCAGTGTATGTTGTTCATAATTTCCCCTATATGAGTGAGATCATGTGATACTAGAAATACACTTATAAGAACTGAAAATGAGACAAGCAGTAATGGTTATGCTGAGAGCCAAATGAATCAGTCTGTAGTGAGTTTCTTTCTGGGCCAACAGTTCTTTTGAGTCCCAATTTAGATATCAAACAGTTCCTTATATGGACATGTCAGCAATAATATATGAGTTCTGGATGGTCACAAATGGTGGTAACGCAGATCTGACCCTGTCTGGTTTGGTCCTGGGCAACCTGCAGCTATGCACAGCTGATGACTGCTGGCATGGCAAGGCATCACCAGCATCTTCCATCTCTAGACTGTTTCTCTTCTATCTTCATGGCTGGAGCAGGAATCCACATGGTCTCGGAGTTGTTTTCTGAAAATATACAAACATATTCTTGACCAAAAGTTAATAAAGGAATCCTGTCTATAAATTTGACTTGTGTTCCTTTTTCATTTTTTGCCCTAACGATTTTCCTATGGCTTGTTTTGACACCATGTGTGTTTTTCATGGGTGTCTTGCTGTTAGCATTACAAATGAAAGTTAATTTTCTAAAGTTAAAATTTCCCTATTTCAAGGTCAGCTGATTAGCAACTTTTATTTCATCTGCATTCTTAATTCTCTTTTTCCATGTAAAAATAACAAATTCATAGGTATTGGGGATTAGGACTTGGATTATTTTGGCAGGACATTATTCTGTCTATTGCATAAAATATTTTTGAGATATCCTGTTTCTTCTATTAGTTCTACACACTAAAGTTTTGCTCAATAATTTAACTTCCATCAAAGATCCTGGCTTATGGTGATATAATACTGATTTTAAATTTTATCATGTTTTCTAGATTTTACAATTTTTTTTTAAATTTAAGAAATATTATTTCTCCCTGCTTATTTATTTATTCACATATGTATGTAATCATCGGCATTAGTTAAACTCTTTAATTTATAATCTAATACTATTATAAATTATTTTGTTGATAAAAATGGTGTAAATTTGGTCCTTGGGATTTATTTCAGGTTGGCTACTATGACCTTTGGAGATGCCCCCACTTTTTCTTCTGAGCATGTATTTGTTTTGTTTTGTTTTTATTTACCAATTTCTTACTTTCTGGGTACCAAAAAATGATGTAATAATGAAGTCCTTTTAGCAGAATTTTAGTAACCATTGAATTATGCAATATGAACATTTTTATAATTAAAATATAGAACCTAAAATTATTTTCTTTGAAAGCAGTAAATTTACATTTTGGGGGAAAAACAATTCTTTGAAAAAACATCCAATAATAGGAGACAATGGCTAGTGAATTTCAGGTGTCTTTAAAGCTCTATAACATTTCAATAAAAATAATAAATTTGATTTTTTTCTAGATTGGCAGTATTTAAATAAATTTGCTCAATCTTAAAAGATGTATACTTCTCATAGTTTCCATCATGCCACATTTGACAACATAATAAACTGGTATAAAAGGCCACTCCTTTTTTGCACTTTAAAAATTGACTTGAATGTGTTCTTGAAGACAAAATATATATATATATATATATATATATATATATATATATATATATATATATGTATATTACTTGCTACGGGACTTCCCCTCCTCTCTCCCAAACCTTGAACTAATTAGACTACAGAGAAGGTTTTCATGAAAATTATTTTTTTTGCTTGTTTAATATATTTTTATTGATTTCAGAGGGAGAGAGAGATAGACACATCATTGATGAGAGAGAATCATTGATTGGCTGCCTACTGCATGCCCCATATTGGGGATTGAGCCCACAGCCTGGGCATGTGCCACGCCTGACCGGGAATCAAACAATGACCTCCTGGTTTATCAGTCAACACATAACCACTGAGCCAGGCCACCCAACTCAGTGGTTAAGCGATATCATTTTTAAATATAAAATAGAAAGAGAGAAATGAGAGTTGGTAGGTAAAGGGAGGTGAGGCATAACCATAATTTTCAGATGTTAGTGTTTGCATGCTATATTTTCATACTATTCTAAAAAATCCTAACACTCACCAATTTGTTCAAGTATTAAGGAAAAAAAGTTCCTTGAACCAGATTTTTCCTGTCATTTTAGTATTATTCATCCAAATATAAATACAAACACACAGTCTCATTCTCTGATGTCCTTTTTTTGCAACATTCACAGTAGAAGGAAGAGTTAACTTCACCTGAGTAATTATCTCTAGGCAAGGTGGTGGGAGCCAAGAGACAGGGTCAGAAAGGCAGAACCATTTTTCTTTTTCCTAGGACTTTATGTGATGCCAGATACTTCCTCAAGTGGTGAATTTGTTTCAATTGTCTAGTAATTCTTTCTCTCTTAGAAAGTGCCAATGAGCAGTGAATTAGGGGAAGCTTCACAAGGTCCTGCTAAGCATTTGATTCAGTGCAGGTGTTATGAGAGATGTGCTTCTCATTATTAAGAGATCTATTGCTGGAACATCCCAGGATTAAAATTTATCATGCAGTTAGTCTAGATCTATGGATTAGCTGCACCTACGAAAGAAATAAACTCGTGCTAAACTCCTAAGAAAGATAAATTATTCCTTGGTTTCCCCCTAAAGTACTTTATTGATCTTGCCATATTTTCTTTCCTTTTTTTTGAATCGTTATTTTAATTTGATGAGCAATTCACTGAGAAGCTTTTCCAGGGACGCACTACATAGAAAACATATAATTCTATTTGTATGCCAATCCAAACTCAATGCATAGCTGAAAACTGAGGAGAAAATTAAAAACATTTTTTTCTCACTTTGTTGTCCGTATTATTATGAGTAGGGGATATTAATTTGGAAAATTTCATAGCAGTGCCATTCAATCATTCTCAAAGTTAAAAAGATAAATGTGCAACTCAACTGTTTTATTGCATTTCACTGAGATTGTTGTTATGGATTTTTTTCAAGATTTCAATGAGCTATTTTCTAGATTAACAAAGCACAGACCTTTTCATGATGAGTTATCATTCAGTTTCATAGAAAATAAGGGCAGCTTGGTTAGTCTATATAAAGATTAATTTACAGAATCAAGTTTGTAATAGGTTCTTAATATATGGACCATGCTATTTCAAATTGAAAATTTTTCACTTTAGAAAGAATATAGTTTTCAAGAATCTTGGTCCAAAACTCTCATACATACAAGTTTGCATTCTGATCCCCAGTCAAACCCAAATGATAGATCCTGCTGGGATAGCTTTTCTAAGTTTTTCCCTATTTCTTTCTCTCTCTATCTCTCTCTATGTATACTAAATTCTAGATCTTAATAACATTTTTGGAATGAATATTTTTACAGAATAATAAAATATTTTTAGTAAAATTAAAATCACAAACTTAAATAGAACCATCCATATATTATTGTACAATAAAATAAAAGAAACCATATAAACATAAAATATAAGGATATATTTTTTTCACACACACACACACTGAGTGGCCAGATTATTATGATCTCTGAATGCATAATAATCTGGCCACTCAATGTATATCCTATATAATAAAAAGCTAATATGTAAACTGTCTCCTTGACCAGCTGGCCAACCACCCATGTCCCTTCCCCAGACCAGGCTACCTGGACCCCACCCATGCACTAATTCATGCACCAGGGCTCTAATATCTATCTATATCATCTATATCTATATCTATATCTATATCTATATCTATATCTATCTATCTCTCTTTATATATATATATATATATATATATATATATATATATATATACTGTGTTCAGAGATCATAATAATCTGGCCATTCAGTGTATACACATATATTTACATATATATCTTTACAGAAACGAACACATACATATGACACTATAGGAGGTTTTGATATTTACTTCCAGTCCTTTATCACTAAGAAAATTATAATAATTTCTTTTAACTATAGTCTGACATCATTTAGATTCTCTTTTATTTTTTTATGTTCATTATAGACTCTGCTACAGTGTTTTTATCTTATAGCACTCTGTTGTAGGATCGTCTTGCACTTGTTATAAAGTATGAGCCATCATCTGCATTTCTGCATTGTGCATTATCAAATGGTCAAAATTATCTCTTAGTACAACCTTTTAACTTAGTTTATGCAAACTTGCTTTTCCATCCAAAATGCTTAAAGCTAGTTTCCTTTATTACTCACAACATGTTATATTCATTCATTGTTAAGGATTTTTATTGGGTTCTACAATATCCCAGGCAATATTCTCAATACTGAGGATAAGTCAGTAAATAAAATAAATAATAGTTATGCCCTGCTCAGTGTGGCTCCATTGGCTTGGTGTCATACTGTGTACCAAAAAGTTGCTGGTTTGTTTCCTGATCAGGGCACATACCCAGGTTGCAGGCTCAACACTCCCATGGTGGAGGGCATGTACAAGGCAACCAATCCATGTTTTACTCTCATATTGGTGATTCTCTCTCTCTTCTTTTCTCTCTAAAATTAAATAAAAATAAATAATATATACATATAATGGTAAACATGGAGCATTAGCAAGTAATTTCATGTAGTGATGAATTCTAGGAAGAAAATGAAATAATGAGATAGAATTATTATGTAATGGGAAAACAAAAAGTGGGAATACAACAGCACTATGTAATCTGAAGATTAAAAAGGCATTGATGATGACAAGAAAGAAAATTCTACGGAGAAAACAAGTGCAAGTCCCTGATATGGAAAGGCAACATGATAGTGTTTCTAGAGTGTTGTGAATGGAGCTGAACCAGAGAAGTGAGCAGAGTATTGACTCTGTAGTGCCTTGTTGATTCTACTAAAAAGGTACGGATTTAATCCTAAAAATATTGTGAGAGTTTTAAGGAAGGAAATGGCATTTTCTGTGATATATTTGTAAAAGACCATTTTATAGTGAAAAGCAGTTATTATATTATTGTAATAGTTTGGTAGATAATTCAAAAATACAGAATGATACAGAATATATTTGCAAGTAAAGTTAAAACATGTTGATTCACTGACCAATAATCATAAAATAGGAGGAGTTGAATATAATTTTTAATACCTTTTCTTTTTGTCTGAGCAAATGAGTACAGATGGCAGTGCCACTTACTGAGGTGGTGAAGGCAAAGTACCAAGCTTACATCTTTGACCTTATCCAAGTAGCTTTCTGTGAGCAGTTTTGTCTTCTTCTTACTTAAGAACTTTCTGCCATGATGTGTGTTTTTTATGCTAGATTGAATAAAGTGCATATTTAATTAATTTTTGGGAAAAGAAATATTTTATTGGGGTTAGAAATCTAAAATATCTAAATAAAAATATTTGCTCTTTAGAGAAGAAGAAGAAAAAAATAGAATATCATTATTTGATGGAATCATGATAGGGATTTCTGTTCCAACCTACTCACTTCTAGGAATATATCATAAGAAGCCAAAAATGCCAATACAAAAAAATGTATGGGAGAAACCAAGATGGCGGTATAGGTAAACACCTGAACTTGCTGCCTTGCATAACCATTTAAAAACTACAATTAAAAGACAACATGGATATATCATCTTGAATCAAGGGAAGGATGGCTGAGTGGAAATTATACAGTGGAAAGGACTGGCAACTGAGTATGCTGTTGTCTTTTTCAATCCGGAGGGAGATACAAGCTCCCAACTGCTCTGAACTCTAGTTCCAGGGAAGACTTTGGGGACCCAGACTCATACCGGGGGAAAATGGACTGTCTGGCGTTGGGTGAAACTCGAGGGCAGCTTTCTCTCAGAGCTGCTTGCAGCGATCATTGTTCCTGCACAGTGCTGTGGGACAGAGACACAGGACCTCTTCCTGGCAGGACTGAAAGTCACCCATTGCTATTTGCTCCACTCTCGTGATTCCCTGAGACACCCCTAACCCAATTTACACAGAGGCTTTTACATATGCATGGCCTGGCCCTTTGCAATCTGAAACCTAAAATACTGCAGCTGGGTCAAAGAGCCCCAGAACCTCCAAAAGAAGACCCAATGCTCCACAGTGGTTTGCATTGCTTAACAGCTGGGCCTCATCTGGGTACCTCCAAACCCCAAACGAAGACAAAGAATCTGAAAATCACTCTGTAGCTCCTGCTGGGTGGCCTCTCTCCTTGGAGAACCAAGAGCCAGTGTGACCAATGGTTAGAGAGAGACCGTCCAGATTACAACTCCATAAGAAACACACTCATGGGGCAGATTCAGTGAGCACCTAATGAACAAAATAAATTGATGACCAAAAAAGATCCAGAGACATTGAAACATGAAACAGACTGACATATTTCAGAGGGAAGAGGGAAAAGGGTGAGGAGAAGAAATTAACCAATGCAGTTACATACATATATACATGCATAGCCTATGGACAAAAAAATTATTCAAGAAGGGATAGGATCAAAGAGGGGATAGGATCAGGCTGGAGGGGGTTAGTAGGGAAAAAGGGGACATCTGTAATACTTTCAACATATAAGATCCTGTATCACATAATCACTGTGAATTGCATTCCTCATTACAGTTTAAAATCATATTAAAAAGATTTCATCCCATTTATTCAAGTGATGGCAGCAGACAAAGTAATCAAGTGTAAGATTATCTAAGTTCAAAAGCTAGTAGTACCATTCTAACTGACCTTGGACAAGTTGATTTTGTTTCATTTTCATCACTTGTAACGTGATGTTTGTCTCATTTGGTAGTTTTGTTGGTTGAATGAGTGTAAAAATGTGAAGAACTTATAATTGTTGATAAAGTAGGAACTTACCAAACATTTGCTGTTACTATTATTTTTATGTTATCTGCTTTGATTTGGAACTCTGTATAATATGGTCATGTGCTGCCTATCAGATAGAGATATGTTCTGAGAAAATGTGTCATTAGTTGAGTTTGCATTATGCAAAAATTATAGGGTGTACTAATACAAAACTAGATGATATAGCTTGCTATTGAAATTATATGCACTATCACATATAATAAAAGCCTAATATGCTAAGTGTCCTATGGTGTGTTCAACCAATCAAAGTATAACATTCTGCCGAAACTGGTTTGGCTCAGTGGATAGAGCATCGGCCTGCGGACTAAAGGGTCCCAGGTTTGATTTCAGTCAAAGGCATGTGCCTTGGTTGCGGGCACATCCCCAGTGGGGGGTGTGCAGGAAGCAGCTGATTGATGTTTCTCTCTCATCTATGTTTCTAACTATCTATCCCTCTCCCTTCTTCTCTGAAAAAAAACAATAAAATATATATATTTTTTAAAGTGTAACATGCTAATGATATAATAAGGCCGCTCAACTGCTTACTATGATGTGCACTGACCATCAGGGGGAAGACACCCAATGCAGGAGCTTACCCTGGTGGTCAGTATAGCCCCCGAGGGGTGAGGAGGAGCAGTGCTCAGCCAGAAGCCAGGCTCAGGGTTGCTGAGCAAAGCGGCAGTGGTAGGAGCCTCTCCCACCTCTGCAGTAGTGCTAAGGATGCCCTACAGCCAGCTTAGGCCCCCTCTAAGCCATCAGTCAGATATCCCCCAATGGTTCCCAGACTATGAGAGGGCACAGGCCAGGCTTAGAGACACATAATCCGCCCCCCCCCCCCCCAGTGCATGAATTTTGTTATATAATAATCAACTTGACTATTAACAGTTTTGAAATAAGTAACCTGCTGTATTCATCTTAATTCCCTAAAGCTTTATAAAACCTAACTCGGGACTGAAGAAACACTTGGAGTTATTCACCAGGGGCAATTAGAAATTCTGAATTGAAGACACCAGAGAATTAAAGAGTTGTGAGGCTGATGCTGCCATTTGCATTGTTATTCCATGAAAATGGAGTAAAGCTGTAGACTTGAATTGTAAGCACACTGAGAAAAATGAAATTATCTTTTTGTTATTCAAAGCAGACAGAGCATTCTCTGCTATTTAAGATGCTCATCTAGTTGTCCAGAAACAAATGCATGTGCTAATTCAGGAATGTGTTGAAGCCTTACAGAACATATCCTGAGATATGGTCAATGAAATAGTTATCTGGGACTGCTGACATTTTCTGTGTTTGAGAATTGTGGTGGGCATATCTGAAATAAGTGTACACATCCACGATCATTATTCTCAAATTAATATTGTACCTTTGCTAAATAAAAAACAACATAAAGGTAAAATATCTATTAAAGGATTAAAAAAAGCCTTTCATATCTGAAGAGAAATCATGACATTAAAAAGCCACTTCCCTGGCAAAATAAATGAGACCTTTAGAAATAATAATTTAATGACAACCTATTAATTATTAAATAATGACCTTTGTTATTCTTGATAAAGGACTCCAGCTTTTTTGTGATATTTTTAATTCTGACCAAAGTTCAACTGTCATAATAGTACTCAGAAATAGACAGTTTTGAAAATGACTTGTTCATTGTAGATATTTTATGCCACTAGGACTATCATTGTTGCCCTCTAATTTGTTTCAAAACAGACTACAAACACTACATTTCATAAAACTTAGAATATTTGTAGTTTTATGAAATGGTCTTTTGAGTTCAGAGCTTATCAATTGAATTTTCAGTTGCAAAGTTAACATATGTTGTATGCTTTGATCAAATAGTTTTACTAATTCTGGACTATATCTGTGAATTTAAAGAAGGTAGTATATATTCTCAGTGTACCCATCCACATTTTTATATTCATTGCTTAAAAAAATGGATTTCACAGGTAATGAAAGGGTGGCCTAAGGATGGCAGGGACTTTGAACATACCACAAAAATATACAAGGAATGGAAACAGCTATTTTGCTAAATGTGCTGATGGTGTTTTTGTTGGTCTTTTCCTCACATCTATTCAAATTCAGTCCTATAAATGACCCAACATATAGAATAGATGTGCACTGTGGCTTCCATGTTGGTGGATCTTGGAAAAAATATCGAATTTATTTTTTTGTAAAAGTTTAGCCAAGTGTGTGTGTGTGTGTGTGTGTGTGTGTGTGTGTGTGTGTGTGTGTTAACTTTGTGTTGTGATCAGCTGAATGGATATCTAGCAATAAGAAAAGAATGGAGACAGAGAGGGATGGGAAAAAATATATACTAATAAAAGGGTAATATTCTAATTAGACCGGAAGACCTTCCAGATGTCCTTCCAAACAAAGCCATGGTGGCAGGGCTGAGACAGAGGCAGTTAGGGGTGATCAGGACAGGGGGAGAGAGCAGTTGGGGTGATCAGGCTGACAGAGGGATGGCATTTGGGGGCGAGCAGACCAGCAGTGGGGCATTTAGGGGGGAATGGTTGGCGAGGGAGGGAAGTTGGGAGCGAGCAGGCAATCAGGTAGACTGGTTAGGAGCCAGCAATCCTGGATTGCCAGAGGGATGCCCTAGATTGGAGAGAATGCAGGCTGGACTTAGGAACATCTCCCCATGCACAAATTTTGTGCACTAGGCTACTAGTCTATATAATAAAAGACTAAGCGACTGTTATGGCAGAACAACCAGTCACTATAATGTGCATTGACCACCAGGGGCAGATGCTCAATGCAGGATCTGTCCCCTGGTGGTCAGTGAAATCCCACAGGGGGAGTGCCACTCAGCCAGAAGCCAGGCTCACAGCTAATGAGCACAGTGGTAGTGGAGCAAGCCTTTCCTACCTCCATGGCAGCTCTAAGGAGCAGTGAGCTGAGTGGTAAGGAGAAGCAAACAGGTGGGTGGTATGAAGTGAGGGGTGGTGGACTGTGAGAGGGTGCAGGCCAGGCTGAGGGATCTCCCCCCTCTCCAGTGCACCAATTTTGTGCACCAGGCCTCTAATATATATATATATATATATATATATATATATATATATATATATATATATATAATTATATATATGGTAGGCTTAGCCCAGCCTACCATATATATAATTAGAGGTAATCATGTGAAAGTCAAAATGAACTTCAGAAATATCCCAGAAGTTCTCTCATTCTTTGGGATACACGTTTTATTAAATCAAATTACTTTTTTTAAATTGGAATCTGGAGAAGGGAGGTGGAGTGGCTTGGAGACAGAAAAGGTCTGCCACATTTGCCTTGCTAATCAAAACTAACAAAAAACTCAGGCTTTAAACTAACTGGAAGGTCAACATTGATGCTCATATTTCCTTTATATCTGTAGAAGTTTTGCTCACGAATAAACACAAATGTATAATTTATTCTATTTCAAAATGCTGAGAATGCTTTACTGAGGGACAGAGTAGAAAATTTATGAGTTTAGAGATGAAAATCAGAAAATGCAAATCTGGAAAATTGGTAAACAGAAGAGAGAGTGAATATCTGTGCTATAGTTTATGGAGGGCAACTTCTAGGTTTCATAAAGATATTAATAATCTGCTTAGTGACACTACAACTATAAAGGGTTATGTAAAAGTTATAAAATACTTTATTAGAGACATCACACCTACAAAATTGCCAATTACATGATTTCTTCAACTTTGAAAAATTTAAATTTAGTAATGAATACTATTAGCAGACAATTTAACACCAAAACAAACACAAAACAAAACAAAATGTACATTTAAATATTTGAAAATTTTAGAACATTTAGGAATTATGATCTGGTTATTGCAATAAAAGCATTGCCTAATTCTACTTAGATTTGCTAGTTACTAACTAAACATTTTTAGCCATTATCAAAGAGAGACTTCTCCTAAAATTTGATATTTTTCCTCACAAACCTCAGTATATATTTGGTATCCACTACTAGTAGTTTGATATATAAAGGGTACTATTTATCACTCTACTTATATGCAATTTTATAAAATAAATATTTTCTTTAAATATCAATACAATATGATAAATATAATAAATATGATTATACACATTTTATCCTTAAAAAAAGATACCAAAGAATTTGCTGCCCAATGTAGTTTTGTTTCTTACTTTGCAGCTTGGCCACATATTAAAGGATAAAAGTTAATGAAATATGCTGTCCATCTTTTTCTGAAAACACAAATCATAGTGGTCAAAGTTGTTTGTTTTATTTGACTACTAGAGGCCTGGCACACAAAATTTTTGCCTGGGGGTGGGTGCGGGGGTTGTCCCTTAGCCCATCCTGCATCCTCTCCAATCTGGGACTCCTTGAGGGATATCCGACTGCCTGTTTTGGCCAGACACTGGTAGGCCTGGTCCCTCTTAACTGCCCTCCCTTGCAAGCCTGGTGCCTCCCAACTTCCCTCCCTTAATTGCCTGATCACCCACAACTGCCCTCCCTTGCAGGCCTGGTCCCTCCCAACTGCCCTCCATTGCTGGCCATCCTGTGGCAGCCATCTTGTGTTCTCCTGGGGGAAGCTGTCTTTGACCACACGTGGGCAACCATCTTGTGTGTTGGATTGACAGACAATCTGCATATTACTTATTAGATAGGATGAAGGCCTGGTGCATGGGTGGGGACCAGCTGGTTTGCCCTGCAGGGTGTCCTGGATCAGGGTGGGGTTCCCTTCAAGCATACAGCAGCCTGGGCGAGAGGCCTGTGGTGGTTTGCAGGTCAGCCACACCCCCTAGAAACCCAAGCTGAGGCCCTGGTATCTGGAATATATTTACTTTTTATAATTGAAACTTTGTAGCCTGGAGTGGAGCCAAGCCTCCAGCTCCCTCCATGGTGGCAGAGAAATCTAAGCCTCTGTGGCTGTAGCCATCTTGGTTGGGTTAATTTGCATATGTGCTCTGATTTGCTTGTGTGTGTGGCTTGTGGACATGGCTTTGTGAGCAGAGCAATGGTTACGTTGCATATTACTCTTTTATTAGATAGGATTCTTTAAGCCAATCAGTAAAGGCAAAATTTTTCCACATAGTTTGCAGTTTTATTTCCTGACTCTTTAACCTAATTTAAAATGCCTCAGAAGACTCAGTTTTTAATCTCTTAATCCCTCTGAATAATATAATTTGGGAGTGTAAATATTATAAAAACACAAGAATACAGATTTTAAGAATAAAGTTCTCCAGGTCTGTAGCATCACACTAATTCAAAATATAGGAGTTCTAATTGCACAAAGGTCATTGGCTATCTGGATGTAATGTAATCCTGTTTAATAAAAGTGTAATATCCAAATTAACCATCACCTCACTCAGCCACGCCCACCAGCCAATCAGGAACGAATATGCAAATAAACCCAACCAAGATGGCTACAGCCACAGAGAGCAAGAGGGAAGCTTGGGTTTCCCAGGCAATGGAAGAAGCCAAGCTTTCTGCCTGCCCTTGACTGTCTAGGCCTCCATTCAAGGCTATAAAGTTTCAATGACAGAAAATATATAAATCAAAATGGAAATGGTGGCAGCCAGAGTGGAAAGAGCAGGAGGCTAGGGGTGCCCCGGCAATGGAGGAAGCCATGCTTTCCACACACTCTGGCCATCCCAGGCCTCCACTCTAGGCTACAAAGTTTCAATTGTAGAAGATAAATAAACCCCAGATACCAGGGCCTCCACTTGGGTCACCTGGGGGCGTGGCCATCCTGCAAACCACCACAGGCTCCCTGTCCAGGCCGCCCCAAGCCCCAAGGAAATCCTCACCTTGATCCAGGACACCTTTCAGGGCAAACCAGCCCCGATCCATGCACCAGGTGTCTATCCTATCTAACAAAAGCAAATTTTTATGTTTTTTTATTTGCCAAAGAATTAAATCTGAATTCTAACAATGTTAGTAAAAATGACAATAGTGTTAATCTTAGTAATTATTCTTTCTATTTGCTTTTATCTCTTTTTCAACATCTGTTTTGTTGTGTTTAAATTTTTGTTGAGTTCTTGGTTACATGAAGTGCATTTAAATCAGGACAGTTTTAAGTTCTGCTAAATCTTAATAATGGTTAAATGTTCAACATAGTAGTGATGTAAAAAATGAAATATGAATCAAATAAAGTAATTTTGAAAACCCCAAGCTCAGCAGGTTTTATATTCATAAGCACTATGTGCATTAGCATTTTTGCAGAGTTCTAGCAACGCAATGCTGTTTTTTAGTTTTTACTTAAATTAATGAATCAGCAAGTATTTATTCTGAATCCATCTAGTTCCATTTTCTTGTGTTTGTGTGTGTTTGTGTATGTGTGTGTAACAATAGGTTTCGTTGTTGTTGTTGTTTCTGGGTACTTATTTGTAATTTAACAAAGAATATTCTTGTCATTTAGCCTGGCTAGTATGGCTCCCTAATTGTGAGAGGGTGCAGGATGGCTAATCCCCCCTCACCCCCCATGCACGAATTTGTGTACTGGGACTCTAGTTTAATTATAAAAACTAACCTATGAAGTAAACATTTCATTATTCTCTACTGTGTGGGAGATACTTAGTCTTAGAATGGTTAACTTATATGGTTAAGGACATATGACTCATAAAAAAGAATGGATCTTGGGTTATACAACCAGATACTGATTGTTTCTAGTCAATATTTTTACTACTGTTCCCATGGAGTTTATGGACATGAAGAAATTTGATTCAGGATAAACAGCTGAATAATTCCATAAAATTCTAACTCCATTTCACAGCAGTTTTTTCATACTACTTTATTCCACTGGGATTTTACTCTTCTTTATTCTTGTAGGGCAATTTATAATTTTTATTCTTTTGGCCTTTAATAAATGCTCCTTATTATCTTATAAATACTCTTTCCTGAATAGATAGCCTAACTAGCTGCATATATTCTTCTTCTCTTCTTAGAACTTAAATGAATCTTGAACTATGTGATATTAATGACATGGATGAGAAAACTAAAGCTTAATTTCTCTCTCTTCCACAAATTTTAATATATGTTTAAACTTTATGTTGCCACAACCAATTCACTCATTACCACTCTTTCTCTTATTTGTTTCATGTCCTTCTGTAACATATGCATCTTTTCACATAGAACAGGTCATTTTGTTTTTATTCCAATTTCTATCCTATATAATAAAAACCTAATATGCTAATGACCTGATCATCCCGTTATCCATTCAACTAATCAAAGCCTAATATGCTAGTGATTTGCTAAGGCCTCTCAACCACTCACCATGACCTGCACTTACCACAAGGAGGCAGACACTCCTACTGGTAGGTTAGCTTACTGCTGAGGACTAAGTGAGATTGGCTGGACATGGTCCCTCCCCGGCTGGCCAAACTCCTGCGTCCTTCCTCTGCCCTGATTGTGCACCAGAGGGTCCCTTGACCTAGCCTATGCCCTCTTGCAATCTGGGACCCCTCTGGGGATGTCAGAGAGCTGGTTTTGACCAGATCCCACTCAATGCAAGAGCTGGTGGTCAGTGTGCTTCTACAGGGGGAACAGTGCTTAGCCAGAAACCAGGCTCATGGCTGGCGGATGCACTGGAAGTGGTGGGAGCCTCTCCCGCCTCCGTGGCAGTGCTAAGGATTTAGACTGATGGTTTAGGCTTGCTCCCTGTGGGCCTAAGCCATCAGTTGAACAACCTCCAAGGGCTTCTGGACTGCAAGAGGGCACAGGCTGGGCTGAAGCCTCCCCCCCCCCAACCTCGAGTACATACATTTTGTGCACAGGGCCTCTAGTAAATTAATAAAATTCTTTGCTTTCTCAATTTTTGTTTATTTTTTTATTATTATTACTTATAATGAATATACCAGCAAGCAGGCTGGTCAATCTATATTACCTCGGGTTTATTTTCTTTGGAGACTTTAATTTCTTCCAATTAGTTTGTAGACTTTTGTAGTCTTTTTCTCATAGAATCATTGAGTACATAGACAATGCCTTTAGTTAGATTTTTCATTTCCCCCTTTCATGTAATTTCTATTGTTTTTACTACTGTCCCTCTTAAAAGGGGAACTGAAGTGTTTTCCATCTTTAGAAGCTTAAACAACTAGTGCAATGCATGTAACACAGTAGGGCTTAATAATGAGCCCCTGAGGTTAACGTTGTTAAAGGACATATGTACGACCTCAGATATTAGGCACTAGCTCTAGCCTATTATCAAGAATTTAAGAAAGTTCTTTCCTCATGTATTGCAATCTAGTCAAAAATTACAGATGTTTAATATTTACAGATGTTTAGTTATAATATTTAATGTCAGCTTGCAACACTGATATATTTCCCAAATGCTTATTGAACCTTTTGGAATGATATGATGCACCTGGAATAAAAGCTTTTGACATACTATATTCTGGACTAGTGCAAAAATAGTTCTGAAGAATAGTAAATGAAATGTTGATAGTTTACAGAAGCACATTAAAGAACCTCCGAGAGACATCAGTTTCCTCTATTTTTACTCATCTTTCAAAAAACACATGGATTAAAATATTTGACTCATAATTAAGGATGAATGCAAAACTGCTTAGCTCAAAAGGCCTTTTCCCAAAATCTCACCTTGAAATTGCATGGGCAACATGTGGTTTGCTTTATGGGTGCACACCAGTAGCATCTAAAAACCTTGGGGCTTCTTTGCTAGGGAAATTTAGAAATCTGATGTGACAGCCTAGAGCACTAAATTCATAACAACCTGTCTCTACTGTCAAAATAATTTAGTTTACTGCATAATTTATACATTATCAGCATGTATAACATTTCAGAAATATTTTTACAACTTGAGCTATTTCCATTTTTATTTTGTTATTCTTCTAAATAATTGTCTTTAGAGTTTCCTGTCTCATGCTTTTCCCTGCATCACATTATTTATCATTCAACTTTCTTGTAAAAATTGACAGATACTTTCAAGCAGACAAACCAGAGACAGTTGTGAGGACTTTGAATGTTGTATTTTCCTTCTTCCTTCTAGAAAATATTACCAAACAAAAAGAACTATAGACTACATTAGGCTACTAGCTGTGGGACTTTAAGTAAGTTTATTAATTTAGCTTTGATTTTCAGTTCCCTAATTGATAACATGGTAATAATAAGAGTACCTACTTCTTAGTGTTATTGTGAGGAAAAGCTAATGCATGCAGAGAGCTGACACATGGCACTCCAGAGAAACCTGCCACACCTTGGGAGTTTTATCAAATGCCTGAATGTGATCAGGGATCTGATTCAAAGATGCTTTATGATCTACCCTAGAATATGAATTAATAAGCAAAATGCATGAAATAGAGCAATCGAGCAGATGGCTGTGATCTTGTTGCTTTCCACACAGACTATAGTGAACACATTTTTTAAAAAGCTAACAACGAGGGAATTTATCCTAAATTTTATTTTATTTTATTATTTTTTATTGTTTAAAGAATTACAAATAATACTACATGTCTTATTTTATTGTTTAAAGAATTACAAATAATACTACCCAACCACTCCCTCTGGCCTCCCCTACCCCCCAGCACATGTCTTCCTCCCCATCCACAGTGTCTGTGTCCATTAGTTATCCTTATATGCATGCATACAAGTCTTTTGGTTGATCTCTTACCCCTACAACCCTCCCCTTCCTTTCCACTGTAGTTTGAAAGTCTGTTCCGTGTTTCTTTGTCTCTGTATCTGTTTTTGGTCATCAGTTTATTTGCCCCTTCATGAGCCTACTGCCAGTTAACATTCTTCATTTCCATACACTTTATTTTCCTATCTCCTGGCCTTACATAGTTTTTCAAGTTATACTTGCTTTTCAGTTCCCAAGACCAACTCTTATAGTCCTGGAGATGTTCTTAAAATTAAATGATGGCTATCAAAACTTTAAATAAACTTATACTTAATCATTTTGGGGCATGTAAGATTTGGCCACAATCTCTCATCCAGCCTTAGAAGTAAATAATCATAATTCTGTCCATGATGAATTTTGGTGCAAACTCCATCCAAAGTTTCAGAATATTCTAGAATGTTTCAACCTAACCACACAAGCCACATTTATATTTAGCTTAGTTTTCCTTTTCCCAAAAGCATTGCACTCAGTAGTGTACTTTCAAAGCTCCAGAGTGTTTTTTGACTGTGACTAACCACTAACTCTTCCCTCAGTAGGAAAGAAAGAAAGATATTTTACATTATTTTTATAATTGCACAGAGATCATTCACATTATCTTACCTTGCTCTTTACAACTAACAAATGCCCCTTTTTTGATTATCGCATCCTAAAAGAGACTCACCACATGTCCCTCAGAAACTATGACATGTCTTTCTACAGGAAACAAATTGATTCCACACATGAAAGAGCCCTACACTGAGTTAGTCAATGGTCAGCAAAATGCAATATACTAAACTTTCAAGCCCCCCAAAATATGGTTTCACGCAGAGTTGAAAGCCTATTCAATAATTAAAATTAGAACTATTAATGACATCTGATTCTCAAAGGCAAGACCTGTGTCTTAAATATCTTTTACTTATAATTACTGGCATTGTGCTAGGTGAATGGTAGCCATTGCATACTTATTAGTTCAATGAAAAAAAAAAAGTAGTTCATCATTAGACTAATTTTGTATAGCATACAGTACTATCAGTTTTACTTCCAAGAGAATTTCTGGTTGATTTACATAGATAGAAAAGTTAGAAATGGGGGCCACTACAATTATTTTTAGAATAATATGTTTTTGAAGGTTCTTGCTTCCTGAAATGGAATAATTTCTCTCCCTCTTTTATCCATGCATAAATTTATTTACATGTTCAAAAATATGTATATATTAAATATCTCTTTTGTGCAAATTGTTATAGTTGATATGTCATTTTTTGTCTGAAATCACTTTTTATAAACTGGTTACAAAGATAAACATTAGGAAGAGTGAGGAGCCTAAACTGGTTTGGCTCAGTGGATAGAGCGTCGTTCTGCGGACTGAAGGGTCCCAGACTCGATTCCGGCAGCTGATCGATGTTTCTCTCTCATCGATGTTTCTTGCTCTCTATCCCTCTCCCTTCCTCTCTGTAAAAAAAAATCTATTTTTTTAAAAGAAGACTGAGGATGTGAACCACAGATATATAAAAACAAAAACAAAAAAGAGTAAATTCCAGTATCAAATTAGTACAACAAGAATGAAAGAAATAAACTTTAATATTTTTGTTTGTAAAGTTTTTAAAAAATAAAAAGTAGTGATAATTTTCTCTTTCTTTATTTCATATTTTATCTTTTCCCTTAAAAAAGAAACAAAGGCTCACTCCAAATTAATTATGTTTGTCTGGGTAATAAGTGGTTAAAACTGTTAGAGATTAATTTATAGGTGGGCCTTCTAACAAGTGATTACAATGTGAAGTGGCTCTGGCTCACAGAGTAGCCCTGTTTGAAGACCAAAACAATTAATTGGTTTTATTGTTGTTGGAATGTGGGCAGGAAAAATAAAGTTTGTTATACAGAATGAAACTCAGTCTGTAATGACTATGCTGCTTATTATTGAACAGAAATCAGTTGTTTGCACCTTACTTCTCAGTGATATATAAACATTGCGCTCACTGCCCACTTTTTTATTTTTATTGGTTTGTTCTGGCTTTTTTCTATAGAACACTGCAATCTAAGGAGGTGTGTAGAAACAAACAGTGAATTAAAATCCAAGAAGCTATATTCCTTGTGGACTGTCTACTGATGAATATACTATTTCTTTCTACCAAAGAGTAAATAAAAATAATACGAACCTGATTTTCACATCTAGGTGTCATCTAAGTTGTTGTTAATTATATAGCTTCTGAGAGAAGTGGCCTGGAGGACCTCTGGCGTGTCATAAAAGGTAACTTTTTAGAAGATTACACTGTTCTTGTACTACAGATTAGAAATTGGGATGGCAGCATGTACCTTTTTATTAGACTTACATTTCTAAAGGTCCAACTTGAAGTTTAGGAGAGAAAGAAGAAACAGCTCATTTTAGCCCAGTGTGATAAAGGCTGTGATAATAGTGGAATGGGCTATGATGTGAAGTACAGCTGTCTAGGTGTGTCATTATGGTTTCCTGGAAAAAGGGTCCCTTAAATTTTAGTGTAAATTTAAAGTATTATTTCTTCAATGGGATTCCATCTCATCACCTCTACTTTTGATACCTTAGTTTAAGCCACCATTATCTTTTATGTAGATTAGTGAAGTGACATCTGAGCAAATCTCTTGGCCTCTATTCCTGTTTCTCCAAAAGCTTATTTTCAAAGCAGCAACCAGATTGGTCTAGAAACATTTAAATCAGATCAGATCACTCACCAACTCAAAATGTTTCAGCGGGTTCATATTTCACTCAGACTAAAATCTCAAGTTTCCAAGACTGAGATGGTGTACATACTTCTCTGATCTCATCTCCACCTACCCTGCCCAGCCCTAACTCACTGACTCCATCACACCAACCCTGTGCTGCTCCTCAGAGACTGCAGGTCTGGGTTAAAGTCTTGCCTCTACCAGGTTCCTTTGCCTGGAGAGACTGCACTCAGATCTCACTTGGCATCCAAGCTTTCCATCTTTTCCCAAATCTTACCTTCCTGATGAGTCCCACCCTGGTCATCTGTTTGATGCCTCCTCTGCCCAATTTCCTCACACAACCATTCCTAAACCCTCTGACCTTACATTCGTTTTAATTGTTCTTGGAGCATTAAGTAACATCCAAATATATTATCTAATTACAACTTATTTATTATAAATTTTGTGTTAGTTTCCTATTGCTATCAGTAAAAATTACCACAGATGTACTGGTGGTTTTCAACACTATTTTATAGGTCAAAAGTATTGGTTGGCATTGGTTTATCTGTTCTGTGTTTCACAAGGCTGAAATCAAAGTGTTCATAACCTGGGTTTTTTCTGAAGGCTCTGGGAAAAGCAGACTTCTTGGCTCATTCAATGTCTTGGCAGAATCCATTCCATGTGTTGATGAATGAATGAGTTCCTTTGACATCACTGGGGACCACCCTTAGCTCCTAAAGCCCATTCTCCAGTTATTGCATATCATTTTGTTCACCTTGGAGCCAGCAATAGCTCATCAAATTCTTCTAAGGAGTGGAATATCTCTGACTATCCCTTCTGACTCATTTCTCTTCCACTTCCAGCCAACAACAATTCTCTGTTAAAGGCTCATCTGATTAGGTAGGTCCTCCAAACAAATCAAGGTAAACTCCCCATTTTAACCTTAATTATATCTGCATTCTCTCTGCCATGTAAAATAATATTTTCACAGGTTTGGACATCTCTGAGGAGCCATTATTCTGCAAACACACTCATTTTTGTTTTGGGTTGTTTTTTGTTTGTTTGTTTTTGTTTTTGTTGTTGTTATTGTTGTTCTCTATATCTCCCTACTACAATTAAGCAAAAATCCATGCAGGAAAGAATCTCTACCTGTTTTGTTTACAGATATATTCAAAATACATAGAAGGAGGCCTTTTGGCAGTAACTGTTCAATAAATATTATTCAATTCTTGCATAAATAAATTTTCAACTCTCATTTTAACTATGATTTTAATTTGTTATTCAGTTTATTAATGGTGAATCAGATTAATTATTATTTCCTTAAAAAAACTAAAATGAAATTCCAATTTGACCCAGTAATCCCACTCTTAGAAATATATCCCAAGAAACTAGAAACAAGAAACAGAAAGGATATATGCATCCCTATGTTCATAGCAGCACAATTTACAATAGCTAAGATTTGGAAATAGCCTAAATGCCCATCAGCAGATGAGTGGATTAGAAAACTATGGCATATCTACACAATGGAGTACTATGCTGCTATTAAAAAGAAAGAATTATTACCATTTGCAGCAGCATGGATGGAACTGGAGAGCATTATGTTAAGGGAAATAAGCCAGTCAATGAAAGGAAAATACCACATCGGCTCACTCATTAATGTAAAATAAAGAACATTATAACCTGATGATCAAAAAAATAGATACAGAGGCAGTAAAGCACTGAGCAGACTATCAAATTACAGCAGAAAGTCTGGGGAGTGTTGGGGAGGGGAGGAAAGAGATCAACCAATGGACTTATATGCATGGCCAATAGACACAAGACACTGGGGGTGGGTGGGCGTGGGGTGAGGGCATGGGACAGAAGGTGAGGGAGGCTGGGGGGATGTCAATGAGGAAAAAAAGGAAATATATGTACTGCTGTATGTAATACTTTAAACAATAAAACAAAAATATAAAATAAATAAATATAAAAAGGAAGTTTCAATCGTCATATAAAAAAATCTAACCTTACTTTTTATACATACATCCTCAGTTAAAATGTGGTTACAAAAATGCACTCTCATAATTTTCTTGAAGAATATACAGTATAAGAAAATATTGTACAAGCAAAAAATAAAACAAAACAAACACAAATAAAAAGAAACCTAGAAACTAGATTTTTAAAGGTAAAATTTCTATTTTTTTGGTAATATTTGGGTATATCTAGTAATAAAGAACTCACAAAAATTTCAGTTGAAAACATAGCAACATATAAGAATACATAATCACATAATAAAAAGTAAGCTATTTAATAACAAAATGGTTAACTTCATTATTAATCAAATGAATGAAAGTAAAATTTAATAATCAATTTTAAGCTCCAAAAGTACCAAAAAACTTTTATTTTTATTTATTTATTATTTTTTTAAATGAAAATAAAGGAAATTTATTACCTGTATACAGTACGGTAGTACAGTAGTTGTCAACACAAACCAGACAAACTGTGAATCCTATAGTATTAAGAATTTACTCATTTATTCAATGACAATCATGTCATCATTTTCTGGAACATCATCATAACAATGCAATTCCTGAATTTCCTGGTGAATTTCTAGTGACTCCATTTCTTTCAGAATCAGTGGACCAAATCTCTCATGTTTAGCAATAGCACTGTCTTTAAAGGAGTACTTTTTGTCAAGATAGCCTGATCACAGTGCATTTGCAATGCAACTGTCAATGATTTTTTTCCTTTTTTCCCCTCATTTTATTTTTTAAATTTTATTTATTTATTTTTTATTAAGGTATTATATGTGTACATAGCTTACCATTGCCACCCACCACCACCTCCCATTTATGCTCTCCCTCCCCAGAGTTCTGTGTTCGTTGGTTGTACTTATATTCATGCATACCAGTCCTTCGGTTGTTCTCTTATCTCCCCCCAGGTCTCCTTCCCCTCCCTGCTGTCATTTGACAATCTGCTTGTTTTATGGTGACTATATCAGAATCACATGAATAGAATCCACTCCTCATTTGGCAGTCTGCTTGTTTTATGGTGACTATCTCAGGATCACATGAATAGAGTCTGCTCCTCTTCTGGTTCATACCACCCCTACCCCGGGTCCCACTGCTTCCCCTGGGACACACGGCTCACCCGGGGCACACGGCCCCCTGGGACACACAGCACACCCGGGGCACATGGCCCTTCTGGGATGCTAGGGTTGTGAATTGGAGGCCCCATGCGAGCTCCTCGCTAGCACGGCGGGCAAGCTGGGATGGCTGCTGGTGGGCTGAGATGGTTGCAGGCAGGGAGACCACCCTCAAAGATGTCTCTTTTGGTGCGGAGGCGGAGCAGTTGCGGACACAGAGGCTAAGTTCCGAGGCCGACCACTCCCTGAGCCCGGGGCGTAGTGAGCTCTGTTCTCAGTGGATTTCCTTTATTCGTGGTGGCAGTGGCGGGTGCGGTAGAGACGTTCGCTCCTGTGGTTCAATTTCCACTGTAGTTTTAAAGTTCATCTGGCGGCAGTGACAGAAGCTTCAGCCTGGCCATGTGGCGGCAGAGGAAGGACTAACTGGGGCCAGGAATGGAAGGCGCCACGCTGTCTTCACACCAGCATGCACCATCTCCACACCAGCATGGAGTGTGGCATGGGAAGGTTGTGGGTGGGCTGAGATGGCTGCGGGCAGAGAGATCACCCTCAATGGTGTCTCCTTTGGTGCGGAAGCGGAGCTGCTGTGGATGCCGAGGCTAAGTTCTGAAGATGCACTCTCCCTAAGCCCGGGGCGGAGTGAGCTCTGTTTTCAGTGGATTCCTATTATTCGCGGTGGCGGCGGGTGCAGCGGCAGGTGCAGTGGCGGGTGCGGCAGCAACGGTAGCTCCTGTGACTCAATTTCCCCTGTAGTTTTAAAATCCACATGGCTGTAGTGGTAGAAGCTTCAGCCCGGCCATGCCGTGGTGGAGGAAGGACTCACCGAGACCGCGAACGGAGGGCACCTTGCCAGCTCCTCACCAGCACAGCGTGCATGGAGGCTGGGCTGAGCTGGCTGCGGGCTGGGAGATGCTGCGCCAGCTCCTCACCAGCATGGTGGGTGGACTGGGACAGCTGTGGCCCGGGATGGTTGTGGGCAGGGAGGCCACGCTCACAGGCTTCTCGTCTGGGCAGGAGCTGAAGGCGTGGCAGAGGCCCCGCATCAGCTCCCTGGCTCCCACTGCAGCCGGCGGGCTTGCCCACTCCCTGGGCCTCGGGGCGGAAAGAGGTCTGGCTTCCCTCATTCCCGGTGGCAGCGGCTCCGGCAGGATCAGTTTTGCTGTAGTTTTAAACTCCACATGGCAGCAGTGGTATCCTGCTTTGTGTCTAATTGTAGCCTTCCCATTTCGCCAGCTTTCCTGTGGGTCTGGTGTGATGCCTTTCGATTTTAGCTGTTGTTTTTTTCCAAATTGTTGAGGAGGTGGCAGCTTAGGAGACTACCTAGGCCACCATCTTGTTTAGGTCTCTAAACAACTTTTAAATAATTAAACTTAATGTTGGTTGGAGTGGAATGAAATGGATATATACACTACAAGTAGAAGTATAAATTGCTGTATCCTAGAAAGAAAGAAAAAAAAAGTGGGGGTGGGGGTAGAATTGAATGCATTGTGAACTTTTAAAGAGCTCCTAAATTTTAACCTGTATTACACAATGGAGAAATTATTCCTGATAGAACTGTAACTAGGCCAGAATTAATATGCAGACCTCTTCATTGCAATGTTAGAAGAAATTAAAGTCAACTTACATAATGTTCTAGTATGTAAAATACATGGCATATTGCAAATAATACAGTAATTTTAAGTTTCTTTAGAACATTTTCATAATATAATGTTAATTAAAAATAAAATTAAAAGTCTATCTATCTATCTATCTATCATCTATCAATCACCTATCTACCTATCATCTGTCATCTAATATAGCATATGTTCCCATATTTGAACATCTTATGTAATTAAGGGAAAATACCAAAATGTCAAACATGATGTGAGAAAGATTGTGAATGATTCTTATGTCTTTATACCTTTATAGTTTTCTTCAGTCAGTGTTGCCTTAGTAATCAGGGGGAACTTATTTAAAATATTACAAGAGTGTACATCTCATGTTCAACATAGAATGAAAAGTTTATTTATTCAACCAAACCTGTTTCATCAGTATCCACTAACTGTAAAACATTGAAGAGGAAATAACCCAATTATCAAACTGAAATATTTCATAAATATTTTAATGTATTCTCTTTGACTGATACTTGGAAGAGGAGAAAACAGAAATGTTCCAAGATAAGATTAGAATATGTCATATTTTTACCTTTCTTTCAACATTTCCCAGATAAATTATGTTCCTTAGTCTTTTAATTTTCTATGTTTCTATACTTACATCTATTTTAGAGGTCGCCTAATAAACTACCCTAAATTTGTACCACAATTATTTAAACACTTATTATTATGTTAGTTACTAGAGCCCTGATGCATGAAAATTCATGCATTGGAGGGGAGAATCCCTCAGCCCTGCGTGCCCCCTCTCACAGTCCAAGAATCTTCAAAGGTAGGAGGCAACCTGGCGATCAGGGGAAAGCAATGCCCCATCACACCTCTGCTGCCTCCACTGCTGGCAGTGCAAGCCTTGGCTGGCCCTGGTTACCTGAGCCTCAGGCAGCACTGGGTGGCTGGGCAGCTGCCATTGGGCTTGCCTGTGCCTTGGGCTAGCCCTTGACAGATAGGCACCCACCATCCGAGGCTTGCCTGAGCCTTGAGCCCACCCTGTGTACTGCCATTTTTGTGGGTGTGACCGTCAATTAGCATATTTCCTCCTTTGTTGGCTCTGGGCGCTGCTATCTTAGTGAGGGCATGGCATCAATTAGCATATTCCCTCTTTATTAGATAAGATTTGTAACATATGTGTATAATAAACACTCATAATTTCAGAACTTTGTATTGTGTTCATAATTTTGCTATATTATTTGAATGCAGCCCTAACTGAGTTGGCTCAGTGGATAAAGAGTTGACCTGTGTAGTGATAGGTTCCACGTTCAAAACCGGTCAAGGGTATGCACCTTGGTTGTGAGCACATCCACAGTAGGAGATGTGCAGGAGGCAGCTGATCAATGTTTCTCTCTCCTCAGTGTTTCTAACTCTATCACTCTATCTTCCTCTCTGAAAAAATCAATAAAATTTGTTTAAAAAATGAATGCAGCAATGAATTACTTAATTATTATATAAGTTTTGAATATTTCTTGAGAGGAGATTTCTGACCTAATGATAAAATTTATTTAGGTTTATTGAAAATTATTTCTAAATTTGAAATACTACTTTGCTCTCCCCCAGCAGTGGGAGAATATAACATTTTAAAATATGTTAATTCTTATAACTGGGATCAAATTCCTTCTTGCTCTTTACCTAGTATCGTTTTAAATCATTTGCATATACTTTCTACTAAAAGAGATCAATGAATTTCAGTTTCTATGCATCATTACCCAGGCTTGGAAATTTATACTTAAAGATAAATGTTAGTTGTACTAAAAAATACTGAAAAGCTTATACCCAAGTTTGATGTTCTTAATTGCTTCTTTTTTATTTAACTATTGATCTATAGATGCTGGTAATAATGTTGAATCATGCACGGATATAGATACTTTTTCCAAAATATTAGTTGTTGTGATAAAGTTGTTGATTGAGTTTATGTGATTGTTTCATGTGCCATTTACAGTCTACAATTCAGGCAAGTTAAATCTCCCTCTTATTCTCTTCATGCTTCAAATGCTTATAAAATTATGCAAAATTCTGTGACAAAAGGCACAGATGTCAAAAATAGAATTTGTAACTGTCAAAGTGATTTTGCAGTTCATAATTCAGGAAAGGTGTTTGGAAGAAACTCTGAAATTGGACAAATTATTGCACCTTCAAAGTCAAGTGTGTAGCTTTGTTTGGGGATTGATAGTTGCATTTTCTTCCACTAGTGAGGACAGTAATATTGTTTAATGTTACTACTCCCTTATCTTTGAAAAACATGCAAAGCATAAAAGACATGCAGGGAAAGGGAAATAAAATGATTAATTCTCAGACATTTTTTAAAAACAGCATGTAACCATCTTTTTCATGGCTTATGCCTTTGTGGAATTTATAGATATGACAGAATATTACACTCTAGCAGGAATGCATTATATTTCGTATTCACCAGGAGAGAGTCAAGTGGAAAACACAAGATGAGAATATGACTTAAATTTTATTTAGGAATTCAGCTAAGAATTGCAAAATAAAGAACATATTACAGTTCCTTGATTAAAAAGACAGTTTAAAGAATTATTTTGTACTAAGCTGAATTAAGGCACAGTTGTTATTAATCATTTTGATGTATGCATAATCCATGTATACATCAGAGAAGAAATATATAAAAGAAAACGATTTTTGAGATTATTGCTTAGAAAGCACTGGTTAATTAATAGTTGTTGCAAACATTCATTACTTCAGATTCCAAAACTTAGAAATTATTTTTAATGTGTACAAAGATGGAGTTGCAGTGTTTTGCTTTTTTTCATTATTGCTGTCTTGAGAAAAGCCTTTATTATATAAACAGATATCATACAATTAATTTATTTTGGGCTCAGACTAGAAATTTAACATTTTAAAAAGATATCTACACTAATAAAAGAGTAACATGCTAATTGACCATACCTTCAAGATGCCCACAAGCCAATCAGGAGTGAGTATGCAAATTAACCCAACAAAGATGGCAAGTTAATTTGCATACACAAGCCCAGAGTAGCTGGGGGAGAGCGGAATGCAGGAGTTCCAAACTGCCCCAAACACTCTGTGCCTCTGGGCATTGTGGGAAGGCTGAAAGGTGGCTCCAGGCCAGAGTGGAAATGTGGCTCCAGCCAGAACAAAGGCAGTGCTGGAAGCCAGAGGAAGGAAGGCTCATTCTTGCATGAATATTTGTGCATTGGGCCTGTAGTATGTCATAATAGCTTTCATTACAATTTGTAGGAAACTAACAAACACATAATGGCTTAAAAATGCCAAGTATAGAAGAATGCTAAAGGACTCAAACCAATATTCAATTTGGGAAGTTGTTGCAAAGGCTTTAATAAGAAAACAAAGGCTAAGCTTAGGTCCTTGAAGACAAGCAGTTGAGAGAACTTTTCTAGGTAGAATAAGTTATGTCTCCACAGGAATGAAGGTGAGTGAGCAACATAACCACACAGACAAGCAAGACATTTGTCTAGGCTGGAGCTAAGAATCCATGTTGAAGACTCACACTAGATTGAACTCATAAGGAGGTCAGGAATAATACCTTAGAAAATGTGCCTGCAATTTTGAAGAATTCTTTGTTGATTGCCAAGTAAAGTTGGAAAGCGATCATTTTATTTGGATCTATATAGAGAATGAGTGACTGGAGGTGGTAGTGGTTAGTGATGTTCCTGGTGATAGAGATGGTTGAGAAAAATTAGGAAGAACTGTTAGCAAAGTACATAGTGTTCAAGTAATAGAGAGTGTGGAACTGATTGAAGGTTATAGCAGTGGATATGGAGAGGAAAAATTGGAATTTCAAGTGATCAGTTGGTTGCAGTAGGCAATATTGCCCATGAATGTGATCAACTAACATTCATATATCACAGGGGAGAACAGGAAATTTGCAAAAGAGACTGATGGGGGAATGCCCAGAACTGAAAGGTGAAAAGAGTGCTTCCCAGATTCCAGAATGGCAAGTGAGAAGAGATGTAAGGAGGAAGAGGACAATGTTAAATGAAGAATAGCTATGGACTTGGATACGTAATGGCAATCCCCAATTGAATTAGCAGTTAGAGAATCTTCATTCAGGACTTAGTAAGCTTGCTCTTATGTAATTGGGGAGAATTAAACTATATTGGTGGCAAATATGTTAGTCACTAGAGATGAATTTCAAAAAGTTATGAACACAAGAATGGATCATAGAGTGATAGCTAAAGAGAGACAATGTTGAAAAAATAGCTGTAATATTTTAAAATGGGAAAGAGCTTGTGGATGATTTTTTATAGAAAAGAAAAAGATAGCCAAGAGGAAAAATTATATATGGAAGATAGTTAAATGCTGCTGCTGAATACCTAAAGAAATGAAAAAGTGAAGAATATTCACCCACAGAATTAGAAATTATATGTGAACGAACCATAAGAAATGACCTTTAAAATTAGTTATCATTCTTAGTGGACACATATTTAAATTTCTTTGTGTTTCAATTTTTTATTTGTAATTTTCTTATTACATACAGTCTTTAAGGAAAATAAAACATGTGTACATAATATTTTGTCAACTACATAATGCTATACAAGTGAAAAATACTATTTTAAAGGAAATGATTCATACTTTTTCTCCTTTCGTTTTTTCCTTTTCTTTTCTTTTTTCTTTTTTCTTTTTTTTTTTTACATTCTCCTCTGCTATTTCTTTCCTCATATTGTTCTGGCAACATTACAGAGTAAACATACTTAGTAAGCTAGAACTTTTGCACTATTTATAGAATTGCATTGGCAGGGTAATGTACTTTTTGGTGAGACAGAAATGTGGCACCTAAGGACAAGTTTACATCTTTAGCTTGTAACAAAATGGTTCTGTTCAAATAGTGTGCCTGCTTTTGTTTCTTTTGTTGTGTTTTTTGCTTGTGTTTTTTGTTTGCTTGGTTGTTTTTCAGTAGGTTGTGTATCCTAGTGTAAATGAGTCATCTATTTTTGGGTTTGTGGAAACCTAAATCAGGTTTGTGTGTTGTATTATAAATCATCAAATGAGATACAAGACGCCTTAATGAGTCAATTAATTAGGAATTATATATTTGTGAGAGGTCCAGAGGGAGGTGTCTATTCCAAATCTCTGAGCCCTGACATAGAGGAAGTGACTTGTATTTATAGGTTTTGAGCCTCTTTGTTTGCAGATATTACAAAGGGCTCTGTGTGAATTATTGTTACAGATAGTTGTAACCTTGAATACATAATGAGTTTGTACTTGGCATAATTATTATCAGTACTAGAGGTCTGGTGCATGAAATTTGTGCATGGAGAGGGGTGTCCCTCAGCCTAGCCTGCAGCCTCTCCATTCTTGGACCCCTCCAGGGATATCCAAACTGGCAGTGAGACATCCCTCTCATAATCCGGGACTGCTGGCTCCCAACTGCTTGCCTGCTTGCCTTTCTGATTGCGCCTAAATGCTTCTGACTGCCATCCTGATCACCCCCTAACCACTCCGCTGCAAGCCTGATTAATCCCTAACTGTTCCCCTACCAGCCTGGTCACCCCTAACTGCCCTCCCCTGCAGGCTTGATCACTCTCAACTGCCCTCCCTTGCAGGCCTGGTCTCTCTCAACTGCCCTCCCCTGCTGGCCATCTTGTGGTGGCCATCTTGTGTCCACATGGGGGCAGGATCTTTGACGACATGGGGGCAGCTATATTGTGTGTGGAGTGATAGTCAATCTGCATATTACTCTTTTATTAGATAGGATAGAGGCCTGGTGCATGGGTGAAGGCTGGCTGGTTTGCCCTGAAGGGTGTCCCGGATCAAGATGGGTGTTCCCTTGGGGTATGGGGCAACAGGGAGAGGGGCCTGTGGTGGTTTGCAGGCCAGCCATGCCCCCTGGTGACCCAAGCAGATGCCCTGGTATCTGGGGTTTATTTACCTTCTACAATTGAAGCTTTGTAGCTTTGAGTGGAGCCAAGCCTCCTGCTCACCTCGTGGTGGCAGTCATTTCTGTTGGGGTTTATTTACCTTCTATAATTGAAACTTTGTAGCCTGGAATGGAGGCCAAGGCCGGCCAGGTAAGTTAGAAAGCTTTTCTTCCTCCATCACCGGGGACAACCCTAGCCTGCTCTCTCCAGCTCTGTGGCTACCACCATTTTTTTGTTGGGTTAATTTGCATACTTGCTCCTGATTGGCTGGTGGGCGTGGTTGGTGAGTGTAGCAGATTGATGATTAATTTGCACATTACTCTTTTATTAGATAGGATAATTGAAACTTAGTAGCCTAGAGTGGAGGCCTTGGCCAGCCAGGGTGTGCAGAAAGCTTTTCTTCTTCCATCCCAGGGAAACCCAAGCCTCCCTCCTGCTCTCTCTGTGGCTACAGCCATCTTGGTTGGGTTAATTTGTATACTCTCTCCTGATTGCCTGATGGTCATTGCTGGTGGGCGTGACTTGCTGATGTAGCAGACATATGGTCAATTTGCATATTACTCTTTTATTAGATAGTATTAAGTCTATTTTTGTCTATTACATTGGATGGCTAGCTTGCAAGGTCAGATAGTTAAGTTTATCTTTTTCTATTATTTGAACTAAAAACAAAGTCATTTTACAGAATAACAGACTCTCTTAAAGTGACAGAGTTTATAATGACAGTTTATAGGACTAGGCACTATTTAACAATAGTATAGAATTAAAACAGCATTTTGTTTTGTTTTTTTATACAATATGGTGTTTACTATGCTTCATGTGGAAACATAGTGGCAACAACACCAATTAGTTTGTGCATTAATTTTCTCCTTTCCTTCCAAATGTACAGGAAGCTCCCTGATGTCTGGAAATGTCTTGAATACCTTTTAAAGGTGCACTGATGCTGCCTGTGGCATATCTATAAACATGGGCATAGAATAAATTTTATTTGCTAAATGAGAAACAAACCGTGAAAAAGTCTGATACACTTCTCCTAACTCATATAAGGTAGATACTCCTTCGAGATACATTGCATTAAGTTTGCTTCACAATAAAGGCAACTTGCTTTTCAGCAGACTTCATAATTTATCACTTAATTAAATCACCAAAAGGTATGCAATCTGTGGCCCAGCAGACCTGATATTGGCCATCATGGGTTTCCAGAAAAAGTCTCAGTTGACGGTGTCTAGCTCCTGGCTGGGGAAGATGAGCCTGAGTTCTGCATGATGTCAGGTATAGAGGGATTCACATAGCTGAGGATTAAGGCCTGGTCAATCATTTGCTGCCCGATAGCCTGGTACCAATATGATCATGACTCAACCTTACAAGTTTGATTCCGTTTAATCAGTAAATGTTGACATATAAACATAGCCAAACTGTATGGGAATTTGTTGGTAAAAAATTCAAACAATTTAGTGATTAGCTAACACTGAGGTTAATTGTGCTGGTTGTACATAGCTAGACTGTATTATCACCTTCCTCTGGTAAGCAGAAGAAAGTTTGGTTTGGTCTCCCCCTCTGCTTAATACCCATCATTTCATTGCACTGAGTCTTATTTTATAACACCCCAACCTTCCAATATTTGTGTTAATCATAAATATTCTTGCCATCTTTCTTAATAGACTGTTACTGCTTCTGAGGGTAGCATCCCATTCTTTTTATACTAATAGTGTCTTTTGGAATAAGTGGATAAATAATTAATGGCAAATTGAATAAAACACAAAAATAAGCAATTGTTTTGTTATTATATTCTGTAGTTTATTCATTTATATGGCATTTAAAATATATATTTTTTCATTGATTTCAGAGAAGGGATAGAGACATAGAAACATCACTGATGAGAGAGAATCATTGATTGCTTGCCTCCTGTACACCACTGGGAATCGAGCCCCAACCAGCACATGTGCCCTTGACTGGAATCGAACCTGGGACCTTTCAGTCCGCAAGAAGATGCTCTATCCACTGAGCCAAACTGGCTAGGGCTATTTGGAATTTTTTTTATTCAACTACTATTAATTAGGTAAGGAAAGCACCTAAAACAGTACTGGGAACAGAGAGGGAAACATTGCCTCACCACCAAAGATTTTAAAACTGATGTGTTGTTTTCCTTCCAATTTTTTTCACTGTTGGTGTCACCAATATAAAACCCTACAAAGTATATTTTATTATTGGATAAACAAATTTTACTGACAAATTTCTAGTCAGATATAAATATGCAAATACAGAGGCAATCTAAAAGTCTATTCTGCAGAAATGGCAATTGGAAAAGATAAGTTTCATAAAGTATTTTTTAAAAAATGGACTGTTTATTTTTATTTTATTTTTTTTATTTTTTTATTATTTGAAGGATTACAAATAGTAGTACATATGTCTCCTTTCCCCTCCCCTTGACCTCCCTCCAGCCTCCCCTACACCCCCTCATATTCCTTCACCTGCCCCCTCCCCCCTTATGTCTTGTATCCATTGGTTATTTTTATATGCATGCATACAAGTCCTTCGGTGGATCTCTTACAGCCCCCCTCAACCTCCCTTTCCTTCCCACTATAGTTTGACAGTCTGTTCAATGGTTCTTTATCTCTATAACTATTTTCCCCACATTTATTTTCTTTAAAAAATCTTGCAACTGCAGATTAGAAATAAATATATAATAACAAAAAAAAATGTTTGAGTCCCAAATTCAATGTTCAACAGTTCTGAGACACAGTTTCATTGTCAATAAAATTCCTTATGTGTTCATGTCAGCAATGATATCTGGATGATGGACAGATGGTGGCAATGCAGGTCCGACCCTCTCTGATTTGGTCCTGTGCAACCTGCAGCAATACACAGCTGCTGACTGCTAGCATGGCCAGGCATCATCAGCATCTTCCATCTCTGGACTGTCTCTCTTCTTGTCTTCATGGTTGGAGCACACCTTACAACTTCTCTCTGTTGCAGGAATCCCCATAGTCTTGGAGTAGTTTTCTATAAATATACAAACATATTCTCAATCAAAAGTTAATAAAGGAATCTTTTCTATAAAATTTACTTGGGATCTTTTATTTTTTATTTTTGCCCAAACAATTTTCCTTTAGCTTATTTTGACACCATGTGTGATTTTCATGGGTGTCTTGCTGTTAGCATTACAAATGAAAATTAATTTTCTACAGTAAAACTTTTCTAGATGTAATTTGCTAACAGGATATTTTTTCTTACATTATACTACCCTACTATCCCTCCTTTTTTAATGGATGCTTTTGTAAATTTTGTAATGAAGACTTGATAACTTTACATTTTAAGTTTTTGCACAAAAATAAGACCACTTTAGGTTCATTTCATGTTAAGCAATTTTACCATGCACTATCAATAGAAATTTTAGTTAATACTTTAGGAACAGTTTTTTATCCAGTACACTTTAATTTTCTTGGATATTCACTTATTTCTATTAACCAATTTAAATTAACCTGAAAACTTGATTACTATTTTACTGTCAAATTTAATACTCTAACAACAACCTTAGTTTACTCTGTAAATATTAGTGGAAAAGATTATTTTCATGCTTGAGAAGTCCCTGAGCGTTCCTGGTGCTATGCTGCATTTAGATATAGGGCAGCTGCTGTTGGCCAAGTCTCTGTCTATTACCAGGGTCTGGATCTGAGCTGGGCGTGGGAAGGGAAGCAGCTATGGAGACAGAAGACCTCCCTCTGAAGGGGTGAAGGTTCAGGTCCCTGCAAAATTAGGGGGTGAGGGTCTGTGCACCACCTCTGTTGATCTCCATATTCTCTCCTGATGGCCCTTCTGGGACTGTGCCTGTCTTAGGTTGTTGCATAAAGTAATTTTTAAATAATGATAATCTTGCGAACAGAATTAAACAATGAGTATAAAGTTGGGTAAGTTTGGGAGATGATTCAGATTACATGGTGCCTCTGGTGCTTGCAACCAGGAGGATACAGGATGGGGCAAGAGTAGGTTTATAGTTGTTTGTATGGAAAATAATATGACAACTAACAAGTAATAACACAAGAATAAATTGTGTTTTGTGTACTCATAGCTATAAACCTACTTTTGCCTTACTCTGTATATGCTGGAAAATAAGAAAATTAACATTAAATTGTAAAGGAAACAGAAAAAATATAACATAGTATAGAAATATGAGTGTTTTAATAGATTTCTTTCATGATAAAGAGACATTTTTAAATGTTTTAGACTAATTTTTTCTCTCTGTATGATTGTTCTGTGAACAAGATTATTTTTACCAGAACATTATGCATTCAAACTGGCAGAATACTTTCAGTAAAAAAGAAAGTAAATTGGAGATACATGCTATTCTTGTGCCAAAGGTCAGTCAGCTTTTTAGATGTTACTTCTTAATTATATTTCTCTGCACCACACAAAGAGAATTGGATGATGATCAAACCTAATTCTTTATGTGTGCATTCTTTGACCACATAACTGACCCACAGTGATTTTCCTTTCCTCTGAAATCTTAAATCTTGCTATTTATGCATCCCATATTTTATAGTTAGTATTTATTGTCATATAACCTTTTTTTAAATTTTATATCAGACATCATTTGTCTCCTGAAGTTTTTGTAAACACTTCAATGAAGTAAAGAAACATTTATTGAACATCTATTCTTTGCTGGAAACTTCTTTATATATGTTACATGCTTCATCAATCTGCTCTAGCAGCTATTATGTGTTATGTATGCCCGGAAGGGGAGAAAGGTATTTCCCTAGAGCTGGACACTCTAGTCTGCCATGGTGTTTTAAAGTGTTCTAGAATCTGATTAAATCATATAAAGAATGTTCTAAGGTGTTAGAACAGATGAAAATAAATCTATTCCTAAGATAATGGAGTAGTGGCTACTTACTTTGAGAACAAAGAATCAGAGATTGGACTGTTTATTATTCCCAAGCTCCCTGTTCCTGCTATGCAAATAGATATTCCCAACTTCAAGTTTTGTCACCTGCTTTTCTCATTTTGCAATCTCTGTTGGCTCTTTATCTTTTTATTCCCACATGGTTGTATTCAATAAAACTCTTGTCATTCCCATCTCTACTACTCCTTTTCCTTTTGTTTTGGACTTTTTTTATGCCCCTCTTTCTTAAAAATATGTTTTTTATTGATTTTAGAGAGAGAAGAAGGAAGAAGGATAAAAAGATAGGGACATTGGTGGGCTGCTTCCTTCATGCCCCCTACTGGGGATCGAGTCTGCAACCCAGACATGTGTCCTGACAAGGAATTAAACCAGTGACCTCTTGTTTCATGGGTGGAAGTTCAAACATGGAGCCACAGTGCCCAGGCTTTATGCCACTCTTAAAGATGGAGACTTCCTCATTTCTTTTGTCTTATCTCTGAATTTTTCTTCTACATATTTGATGGTAATTTTTTCTTCTACAGATTTCCTTATGTGTTTCTCCTAGCTCTGGAATTATTTTCAAAAACTAGATTTCTAACATTACCATCAATTCATGTAGGTCCAAACTATTTGTTGAAAGAGTAAACTTTTTTCTATAATAAAATACAGTAAAATTACATTTTTAGTACACAGGTACAGATAGATGCAGTTTTGTACAGATGCCAGTTATTTTCCCCCAAGAAAATTGTAGTTTTATTGCAGAAGTGAGAATTTACAAAGTTAGATAATAAAATACTCAATTGTATCTAACAAACTGTGTACCACATAAAGAATCAAAATCAAGAAAAAGTGACATGGAATTATATAACTAGAAAGACAATGGAAAAGATGAAATTTGTGGTGCACACAGAGGGATATTTTGAAGCAGTGTGATACCATGCAAATTGCATGGAATGTAACATCAGAGAACCTGACTTCTGGACACACCTCTACTATTTAATATCCCTGTGCTCTTAGTTGTAAATGGGAAAAATAATGATAGTTTAACAATAGCTAATTTATAAAGTACTTATGTATCAGAAAAATATATAGTTTCTATAATTTCCATTATAAGCTCCAAAGGTTTCACTTTTTTCACATAGTATAAATCACTGAAACGAGGCTGAAGAAGGTTAAAACACTTACCTAAGTTCTTACAAGAAAGAGTTGGTAGAGTTGGACCAGTACCCAGATCTGTCTAACCAATGTGTGTGAACTCATTCTCAGCTCTTATACTCTACCAAGAAAAATATACTAAATGAGCATTGCTCATTCCATGATATATAAGTGAATTATTAGTAGGTACATTGTTCATAATTAGGTTATGTTTTTTATAGTGAGAAAATATACATTTTCAAATTGTTTTTTAGTTTTTCTTGTCACTCCCAAGTATCATGTTTATATGGAATAATACCATCCTCTAAGAATTTGTTATTACTTTATGCTAAGACTCAAAAATTATTTCTTTCTAGCACATTTGATGTTATGATTTATACTTGCAATACAATCAGAAATTGAAATGCATTATGGACAAAATATTATATGTAGATACATATTGTCATGTGATCGAATATTTTTTTATTTGGTACAGAACACTATGGAGAAATAGTCACCTAAAGATTGGACTATAGCTATTCTTTAGGCACTCCTTTTCAAAACTGCTATAAATCATTTAAAACATTTTTAGAAATTCTGCACTGTTTATTTGGTTAGAAGTTTTACTTGTTTGAGTTCACGATTTATATTGCAATGTATTAGTATCTAAGCATATCAGAAATTGTTTTTTTTAATTCATTAGTAGATAACTTTATATTTGCAGTAAGTAATGTTTCATTTTAAAACTTTTTATCAATTGTGGTTTTGAGTAGAATTCATAATTATAATATATTTTTGTTCTAATTGGTCACTTTATATTTTAACTATGTGAATATATGCAAACATTTTAATAATTATGTGATTATCAAAATTTCAAATATAAGAGAACCACTAACTACAAATAAATATGCAAACATATTAGAATATGTTGTATATTCTTCCCATTCTATGCCAGATATATTCTACTCAAATTATAATATAGTAGCTTCTCTGGTAATGGATTAAGACATTTTTTCCAGTTATAATCAATTAATCACTCATATGTGATATACTTTCTGATTTGGTTAAATGGTTAGCAGAGTTGATATTAACCTCAAAGATGGTTTCTGATAAGTAAATATATGGAGTTGGGACATTTTCAAAGTTGTTTCAGATGCCTCCTCCTAATCTGGTCCAGGCTATAACAAACTACTGTTCTTTACTTGGTCATTATAAACCGCAATAGCTTAGTTGCTTTAAAAATAAAAGTAAAACATCTTGTCCCTACCATGATGAATTGTTCAAAATCTCAAATAAATGAATAGATGTGAAAGAAAAAAAGAAAGCAATTAGATAAGTAATTTAAGATACCACCAAAATAGAACATTTTTTCAAATTTTATTTATCTTTATTAAGGTATTACCCTGTTTCCCTGAAAATAAGACACTGTCTTATATTATTAATTTTTGCTCCCAAATATGTGCTAGGTCTTATTTTCGGAGGATGTCTTATTTTCGGGGAAACACGGTAGATATGTGTCCTTATCCTCCCTTGTCTTCCCCCCACCACTCATGCCCTCACCCCCCTCACCCCTCTGGTGTCTGTTTCCATTGGTTAGGCTTATATGCATTCTTACAAATCTTTTGATTGATCTCTCTCCCTTATCCCTGCCCTCCTCTACTTTCCCTCTGAGGTTTGACCATCTGATCAATGCTTCTCTGTCTCTGGATCTGTTTTTGTTCATCAGTTCGCATCGTTCATTATATCCACAAATGAGTGATATCATGTGATAATTATCTTTCTCTGACTGGCTTATTTCACTTAGCATAATGCTCTCCATGTCCATCCATGCTGTTGCAAATGGTAAGAATTTCTTCTTTTTTTTTTTTTACCACAGTGTAATAATCCATTGTGTAGATGTACCAACCACTGTTTTGTTTTGTTTTTAATTCACTCATTTGCTGACGGGCACTTAGGCTGTTCCCAAATCTTAACTATGGCCCTAGCTGGTTTGGCTCAGTGGATAGAGTGTCAGCCTGCAGACTGAAGGGTCCCAGGTTTGATTCTGGTCAAGGGTACATGCCAAATGTGCAGGATGCAGCCAATTAATATAATTCTCTCTCATTATTGATGTTTCTATCTCTCCTTCTCCCTTCCTCTCTGAAATCAATTTTTAAAAATATTAGCTATCGTAAATTTTGTTGCTATGAAAATAGGGGTGCATATATCCTTTCTGATTGGTGTGTCTAGTTTCTTGGGATATATTCCTAGGAGTGGGATTACTGGGTCAAATGAGAGTTCCGTTTCTAGTTTTTAGAGGAAACTCCATATTGTTCTCCATAGTGGCTGCACCAGTCTGCATCCCCACCAGCAGTATACTAGGGTTCCTTTTTTTCTGCATCTTCACCAGCACTTGTCATTTGTTGATTTGTTGATGATAGCCATTCTGACAGATGTGAAATAGTATGGCATTGTTGTTTTGATTTGCATCTCTGGGATGATTAGTGACTTTGAGCATGTTTTCCACTGTCTTTTGGCCATAGCATTTTTATTGCATTTAACTTTTCTTTCCCTTGTGATGTTAATTATCTTCACCCTGGAAGAAGTTATGACTTTGTATTTTAGTTCCATGGAGGCAATTTGGGAGAACATGATTGAACAGACTTATTTTTCTTCCTACCTTTTCCTAAATAGCTGTCTAATCCAAAGTTATAGTGAGCAACTCTCCTGTGTTTGCACCAAATGTTTCATTTCTCTAGAAAACCTTAGTAAACCGGTATAATTAATCAGATTGAAAGCACTTTTTCTCACTTCCTGTTCTGGCATAAATCACAGCATAATTTCACTATTAAAAATGGATTGATAGTTGAGGATCATATAGAAGTATAATGGTAATTGATTATCAGTATCGTATTCAGATTTTATTCGCCTCTGGAGCTTGTATAACATAGAAGGAGAAGGGAAAAGATCCTACAAATAGAATACAGTTGCTCCCACTGCCATCTATGGCCAATACTTTCCAAGACCCTCTAGAACAGGCCTGGGCAAACTACTGCCCGCGGGCCAGATCCCGCCTGTTCAGCTGTTCTATCCGGCCTGCAGAGCCAAAAGAGCGAAGGGTTCTCCTGCTCTCCCCTCCACTCCTTCACCAGCAGCCCAAGATGAGAGTGCCACCATGGTCAGGTTGCTTTTGTTCCGGCCCTCCGGTCCAGATTAAGAACCCATTGTGGCCCTCGAGTCAAAAAGTTTGCCCACCCCTGCTCTAGGGGAAGAAAATGGGGATAGTACTAAACCCTATGTATACATACCTATGATAAAGTTTAATTTATAAATTAAACTCAGTAAGAGATTAATAAGAATAACTAATATTGAAATAGAAAAAAATGATAATAATATACTATAATAAAAGTTATTTGAATATGGTCATTCTCTGTCTCTCAAAATATCTGAAACTTCAATTTAATATTTTCATACTGCAGATGAGTATGGGTAATTGAAACTTTAGAAAGCAAAACTGCAGACATGAGGACATTACTGTATAACATAAATAAAAAACAGAGCCAGGGCCTGGGAATAGGCCTGAACAAATAAGGTGCCTCCAGCATAAGCTTCATGGGAAATTTATTCTTGTTGATAATAAATCCATCTTTCTCCATCCCTACTCAAAGATCTGTAAGTTAAGAGAAATAGTTATTGTCTATGGTGTTTTAATTTTTAAATAGAAAATATATTCATGCATCAAATATGTAATTATATTTTAAAAAGTTAAAGAATCACAATAAAAATAAAAATAAAGGAAAATGTGAAAAAATACAATAAATAGTCTGGTCAGGAAGTTACAGTAATATTATTTAGAAGTAAGTTATATTGCTGCCACACACACACACTGATTCTCAAGGATATGAAAAGAAAGAATACTTTATTTTTATTTATTTTAAAAAATATATTTTATTGATTTATTTTTACAGAGAGGAAAAGAGAGGGATAGAGAGTCTTGCATTATTGTGTGTGATGGTTATGAGTTTCCACCACTTTACTGTTGGATCACTTGCTTTATGAAATGCTACAAATTATTCCTAAATGCTTCTTCATCTTTGTCTTTAATAATTAACTATGCATATTTTCTTTCCTCAACCTAAACAAATTATGTATATGTATGTATGTATGTATGTATGTAGTATTTATTTTTTAATCTACTTACTTATATTTTATTTACTTATCTATGTTTCATTCATTCATTTATACATTTACTCACTCATTTACATACACCTTCTATCTGATGCACTCCTCAAAAGATCTCAGGGCTAGAAGGCTGACATTCTGTGGGTTTGATAAGACTGAGAGGAACTTAGCTTAAGGTCACCCTGTTGCAGGTGATGTGCAAAGCTTTGGCCTAAAATCATGCTACATACAGTCTTGTTAAACCTTCCAGTCTTCTGGGTGATGCATATGAAAATAAGAAACAAAAAAGGAGGAATATGAATAGAACATATGGCAATAAATAAATTTTAATTCCTTGAATTATGGAAATAGATCCAGAAACTTTGCTCGGGAAAAAAATATTTAAAAAAACAAAAAAAAATCTATTTAATATTCCTCAGCTGTCGATACTAAGGGTGTGAGATATGTATGTGGAAAAGGTTTATGGTCACAGCTGCTCACAAAGAAGGAAATTGAATGTATGACACTGAACTTGGGGATTGTTGGTACTTGCTGATGTTGATTGACATTGCAAATTAGATAACATTTTCAGATTCATGTACTCTATTGTGGGAATGCCTTTTAAAGATAATTAAGGTCAAACCTGAAATTGTATAATTGACAAAACCAAGATCAGAGGAATGACTTGTGTGATTAGTATGTAACACTTATATGTATACCTGTGGCTAGAACAAGTGCATTGTGCATATATGTTCAAAGGAAAGTGGGGTTGGCATATATAATCAGGGAAGTCCAACTGGATGACCTCTCAGAAATTCAGAATTAACTGAATGGATCCTTCTTCTTTTTACAAGGAGTTTCATACTCATCTACTCACAGAAATTGATTTATAAAAACTGTGGAAAATAGTGCCAGCCAATTTAATACTGAGAAATCACTGTCACGTGAAAAGGAATTCTGGAGCTGACTAGTGCCTTTTCAACCTCCAGCAAATCTACACTATATACAGTTACAATTAGAACATTGCAGCATGAGCTCAGAGCAGAGTTGTCAGTGAAGGGAAATGATTAATGTTTCCAGAGTCTTGTCAGGAAAAACTTAACAGGGGAGATCATACCAGAGGAGACAATAGCTTCAACCAGAAAACAAACAAACAAACAAATTAACAGCATTTTAAAGGCAAAACATGAAAACTAGCATTTTTTTTTTCCTAGTAACATGTTAGATTGCAAAGTGTGCAAAGGTTGGCTTGGCGGGTGGGGACTTATAAAGCTAGAAATGGCAAGGACTAGATTTGCAAAGTTGGATGGGGACCAGACCTTGAAATATTTGATCCATTCTAATGTAGGAAAGATAATTCAACCAATGAGATAAGAAAGAACAGGAAGAGATGTAGGAGAAAATCCAGAAGAAATTGGTGTTCCAATGCCAAGAGCTGGTGTTGGGGAAATGTAATTAAAAACAAAACCTTTTCCATACCCAGAAAAATCTGAACTGTTAAAAGAAAAACTGAAATACATTAAAATTTTCAGGAGTTTATTTTAGCATACATCCATTTAAATCAGGCAGTGTCAATTTAAAAATGGTGAGGAGCACTCCATCAAAAGGAGTTAGGGGACAGGTTTTCATAGAGAAGACTAGAGGCCCAGAGCATGAAGTTAGTGCACTGGTAGGGTCCCTGGAGGCTGCTGGCCTGGTACTCCCTCCCTTCCTCCAGCTGCCTGCCCTCCTCCCCCCGCCCCCCTGCGGCTGCTGGTCACTGCCTGCAGGTCTGACTACCCCTCAGATTGTGGTGCTGCTGCCTGACTCCCAGGCGCTGAGGGAGCTGGACAGCAACCCCACCAACCACCACTGCCACTGGTTGTCCTGCAATTGTATTGGTGGGGCGATCGGCCCCCTCCTGGCAACCAGTGGCTCATACCCACATTGGCCTGGCACCACCCACTCTAGTTGGGGCCCATCAGGGTCTGCAGTGCCTCCACTGCTGGTGGCTTCCAGTACCTCATCACCAATACCTGCCATGTTCTGCACCATATAATGTGCACTAATGTGGTCAGTGCACATTATATAGCAAAGTGGTCAAACTCCAGGCAGAACTGGCAAGAAGTTTATTTAGTTTTTTTAAAGAGTACATACATTTCAAAGAGACAGAAACATCTTAAAATACACGTTTTTTAAAGAAAATACTCTAAGAAAAGGAACTGAGAAATCTCTTTCCCTATTTAAAATAGGGAGAATTAAGTTTCATTATTTTAGTTGTTATTGCTCTTACAGACAGTTTTAAGTTGAGAGTAGTTAGGTGATCAACTACTTACAAGGTTGAAGTTTAAGGAACAAAAAAAAAGGTGGGGGGAGAGGGCAGAATAGAGGGTCTAGAGGAAGTTCTATTTCCAGCTCAAAGAGACCAGTCCTTGGACTCTGTGGGTGACTCTTCCATTGCATGAGCTTATTGAAGGAGCCGTTCTTTCCTGTCTGAGGAAGGGAATTTACTACTACATAGTTTAATGGCTTCTTTCTTATTATCTTTCTAGAGTCTTTCGGCTTAATGCTTAAATTGTTGTTTGTATTTGTGGGAATTATGTTGAAATCCTCTATTTTTGCACATTTTGAAGTATTTGACTGTGGTTACAGATTCTATTCACAGTTCTCTGGGAAATCCTCCCCACCTTCTTCTTTTCTTTACCCTGAGACCCAAGAACTGCTAAGTAGGGCAGAGTTTTACCTTCTCATTTTTACAGCTGCAGGGGGCAGGTGGTGTGGCTTTGCTCTCCAACAGCTTTTTTTCTCTCCTAAAGGAAATTTAAGTTCTTTGTCATTATTCACACAGTTGTTGTTGTTGTTTTTTTTTTAATTTATTACCTGAACACATTACTAGGCAGCAGTTTTGTAAAGACTCATTACAGTCTGACGAAAATATAATATCTGTTGGTTAAAATAATATTTCTATATGCTATGTTAAATGATAAAAACTGGGAAGGTCATCCTAATAAACATAAACAATGTATTTTTTAAAATATGTTTATTGATTTCAGAGAAGAAGGGAGTAGGGGAGAGAGATAGAAACATCAATGATGAGAGAGAATCATTGATCTGCTGCCTCTTGCACAATCTGGGATCAAGCTGACAACCCAGGCATATGCCCTGACCTGGAATCAAACTGTGACATCATGGTTCATAGGTCGATGCTCAATCACTGAACTGCTGCAGCCGGACAACAATGAATTTTTAAGTATTTTTCTAGTCATTATGTGTTAGTTTGGGGATATTAAAAATTTATTTGCACAATACTTGCTTTATGTTAGGTTCAAGGAGTTTATATGCTTATATATGTGTTTCTCTATGCAAAATTTATATAAAACGTACATTTCTATCTCACAGACAAAAATATACATAGTGCTAATTAAAAGCTATTATGAAACACCAATTATTTGAGGCTGATTATAAGAACTTACAATCTTGGTGGTGAAATGTTACATGTATAACCTTTGTTAGTACAGACCTTTGTGATTCAAAGCCTCTTTGCAATGGGAATCCTGAGACCTAGGAATCAATAAAGAATATAATCCAGAAGACTTCACACACAAGGTAAAATGTGACCTTCAGTCAGTGTCTTGGTTAGGACCCATATGCTCTTGGTGGGGAGAATTCATTGTCTGCAGCCGTTGCTAGAGGGAGTGAGCTTCTTTTGATAGCCCAGGAAAGGAATTTTCTGAAACTTGTATGGGAAGATGAGATATTGTAGAATGTTTTATTTCTGTGGAATCACATCTCTGAGTTTCCAATGTCCTATTTCCCTCAGTCTTCCCATAGAATTCTTCCCATTTTGCTTTCAGCAGAGTTAGTCAAAGTCAGTGTCCAGATTTGCAACTCCATGTTAGGGCACAGCCCGATACAGCATCAGGCTAGCTCATTGCATCAGGAGTATGAAGGGACTGGAGGAAACACAGGAGGGAGCAAACAGAGGAACCAGAGAGCCAAGAACTGAGAGCTGACAGGCACCTTCATTGTTGTTCATCTGTCCTTTGTCCCCCTTCTTCCCCCAATGCTCTGTAAGGAATGGACTGGTGGTTCCCTAGGAGTGTGAAATTGCAGCTTCTAGTGAAGCTGCCCAAATGATATTCTTATAATAACTGGCCATCCATTTGCTCCTTCCTATTATTAATAACTAATTCAACGGTATCACATGGAAGCTAGTAACAGAAATTCACTTGGCCAGCTTCAGCAGAGAGTATTGAGAGGAGGCAGGATAGACCACAGTATTATCAGAGTTATATTTAGGCATCAAGCACTAAGGCCAAAAGTGGTCTTGCTCTGACTTTCTCTTTTTCTCTGGGTCCACTGATTCCCCCACCTGGGCTCTTCTGTGAGCATCTATGCCACTCTCTTTCTTCCTGGGATCAGTTTTTTTTTTACTTTGCTGCAGACGATGGAAAATTACAACTGATATCCACACTCCTAAAAGTTTTGTATCCTCAGTTTATGGGCTTTCTGAATTCTGACTGCCATCTCAGAATTCTGATTTCAATATCTTAAGAAAAAGAGAGTCTGACTTGCTCATGAAATTGCAATAGGTTAGATAGATACGAAGAACATCTTAGTAAAGGAGTAAGATGGGCAGGATGCAGAGTGTTCAGGTGGAGGTGGAATTGTGGGACTGTACTAGTACACAAGCAGGAGGGAGCATTGGTGAGAGGGAAAACATTGTAAAATTGGGTGTGCCTTTCTATGAAGAGAAAGTTTAATTTTCAGAAGAATATCTTATTTAAAGGCTGTTGAATCTTACAATATTCCAAGTTGGAGAGACAAGTATCAAAAGTCATTAGGAACAAGGAGTAGAAATCCTTGCTCAATTTTTTCTCTCCTGAGGGTGTCTTAACGCTGCCCCTATGTTCTATCCAATACAGAGGATATTGAATTGTGTTGAGCCCAAGCCCACAGACCAGTGGTCTGGGAATAGGCCTCTCCTGAGTATCAAGACAAAACAGTGTCTAAGTCAGGGTTCCAAGCAGACAAATAAAATAAAATAAAAAATTAAAAGGGTTTGAAAGAACTGGATTGGATGAATCAAATCAGTCAGTGTGCAAAAATAATGGATATAAGATTTCTGGAATCAGAAACCCACATGTAGAGCTTTGTCCATAAGGGGCAGAATCCAGATCAGGATTAGGCAACCTCTGAAGTGGTCTCTGTCAAGAGCAAGAGACAATCTCTATGACACAAATAAATCATTGGTTCATGGTTTTCTTGGCTAAAGAAAGAAAAATTAAAGGATGTCAAATAAAATACTTTTTTTTGTTACTGAACTAAAGGGTGTTTGTTCACCTGTATGCATCAAAGCCCAATAAAACAGGAACAGGAATTTGCAGCAAAGAAAATAAAGGTTTATGCAGCATGCCCAGAGACACAGAAGCACCGACACTCTGGTTTCTGGCTCCCCCATGTCTTTTAGGAAATGGATTATATGGGGGAAACATATTAATCATGGTGACTAATGAAGTTGGGGTTTGGGGCCCTATTGATTGGTTGGCTAGGATAGGGAGTAGTTGATTATTCTATAAGGTCCTGATGTCAGCCATGGTCTACCATGATATTGTGAGAGTGTGGTAGAGACATTCTGCTTTTATGGATGTGGGCTGAAACACAGCTGACATCACTGTATCTGGTTGAAAAGAGGCAAATGAACCCTAGCCAATTAGGCTCAGTGGATAGAATTGAAAGGTCTGCGAATTGAAAGGTCCCAGGTTCGCTTCCAGTCAAGGGCACAAACCTGGGTTGTGGATTCCATCCCTAGTGGGGGCACTTGCAGGAGGCAATTATCTATGATTCCCTCTCATCATGGATATTTTTATCTCTCTCTCCCTCTTCCTTCCTCTCTGAAATCAATAAAAATATATCAACAAAGAAAAGAGACAAATAAGTCATGGACAAGGCTAGCTTACATTAAGGAAAAAGTCATATTTAAGAAATGAAGTTCCTATAAGGTGGCACTGTCAGTTGTCACTCCAAATTGTGCCTCAGTGGTATGCAGATGGTTTTGACCTAAAGGCAACTTTAGCCACGGGCTTAAAAAGAAACCTCTGCCCCTCCATTTAGCTACCAAGAAGAACCAGGGCCTTACCCAAGATGAGAGATTACAGAGATAACCTCTTTTGATTTATCTGTAGGGCAGGCCAAACTTCTATTTACTAAATGTCTATTCTTCTCATCCCACAATGGCCCTTTGAAGTTTCCCAGGTGTATTCCTATCCCAGGATGTCTTCTATACCTTAACCATCTATTTATCTCTGAAGCTCTCATGTCTGCATGGTCTCTGACTCTCTTATGTATGTTGGGTTCCCATATATATCAAATTTTGTTATTTTTTATTGCTAATATGCCTCATGTTTATTTGATTATTTAAAACAGCCAAAGAACCTTGAGTGTAGAGGCAAGAAAGAAGTGAGTATGCAAATTAACCCAACAAAGAAGGACCTCTATGGGGATTTTACCTATCCAAGATTTCTCATGATTGCAGTGGCTCCACCCTCTAGTGAATGTCTTTTTTCCCAGGCTAGATTGACAGACAAGTCCTTTACTTATGTCACCACAACTTTGCTGTGCATGCACCCATCACCCTCTTTGCTTGATTTCTTCTCTCAATGATCTGTAGGGAATGGACTGGTGGTTTCCTGGGGAGCATGAAGCTATAGCTTCTTGGTGAAACTTCCCAGATGCCCATGCTCATAATGTCTGGCCTCCCCTTGGCTCTTATTATTAATATTAATAAACTAGCTAATGGTGACAATAACATCACAATGATATTTAAATTACATATTAATAAAAATTCTGTTCACATGACCTTTGAACAAAAAAGTGTTTTCTGCTGCAGAAGTTTTTAAGACAATTAAATGCCTTGATTGATTTACTACATAGCACAATTTAGAGCAACTTCTAATATTTTTCTCCACCAAAATATAAGAAAGTAACAGAGAGGAGTTCTATGAATATAAGAGGTGCCTATTTCTTGATAAAAGATAGAGACAAAGAGTGACAACTCTGATGTATTGGCTACAGAGATCCCAATGCATAATAGAGTCAAACCTCCTTAACTTCTACCTCTCACTTCTTCTTTTCTCTCCAAAAATAGCAAGGGTGGAAAAATAACAGTGGGGCCAATGCAGTCCACTTCACTATGTTTGTCTTGGTCTCAAAATAAAGTACACTGACTACAGAATTAATTTGGCCTCTAAACTTTTGAAATAATTTTTAATAAACCATACATGTTTATTAAGGTTGTACAGTAACCAGCTTTTGTAAAGGATTCTAAAAACACTGCTAGAAGTGACACTAATGTCTTCTGAAGATTGCTTTAAAGAATAGTACTCATGGGGAATATAATCTAGTCATATTTGTGTTGTTATTATTTTGAGTTCATTAAAATATGTCATTTTCTGAGTGCTTACTATATGCCTTAAGTACCATCTATTATTTAATTCACATAGAAACTAGTGAAGGAGGTATTAGTGGAGTAAATGGTGGAGCATCATTGGAAGGCTTCCTTGTGAGATCATGCTCACAACAACTCCTTCACACTTGAATCATTCGATAGCTCATATATAAACCCAGAGTGATACAGACACCATATTTGTGGGAGTGTTATTTATTTTAGAAAAATTGTCAGAGGCTAAGCTCAATAGGTATTGATAGTGTTGGTACTTCTTTTCTCTCCAATTTCTATTTTTCTCTTTGTGTTTTCCCTCTATTTTTGAAACTAATAACTACCTCTCAACAAAACACGCCTTTAATATTGCCATTTCATAAGGATTCTTTCACTCTATAATTGTCACTTTGCTGCTATTTTTTCCAAAATGATTACCACATTCACATCTTTGAGAATTGGTGACATTTTATAATAAAAATAGTGACGATGAATATCACTTTCTTAACTACATATTATCAATCAATGCTTGCATTTTTTACTTTGTTAAACTCCACCATAATAAGTTCATGCGAAATCAGAATCATTGAAAATATTATAAAGGAAATCTATACTTTTTAAAATAAAAACGCTATGATGATATATAATAATAATAATATGGGTACCCTTATACTGTTCTGAATGATAATATGCATTTCTTACTTTTTCTCTGTCATGCATGTAATGGTTACAGCCATGGGATTTATTTCTATTACAAGGTGAGTAAGCAGATGCCTCAGTGGTTATCATGCCTGACTTCTTTAGAACATCTTAGGGATACTTGATCATTGTGATCACATAAAAGTTATCTTTTCCTTCTCTCAACAGAAAATAAATATATAATATCTCTTCTTGGGATGTTTAGAGACTGTGAAGGCATTGCTAGACAGTGAGAAGGGTGGTGAAAGGAGGAGTAATTGATGGTCACTTGTTTTTTTTTTATTGAAATTATCTGAAACAATGGAAAGAAAATTAGCATTTTAATTAACAGTATACATCTCTTAAATAACAATATTATGACTTCATTTTGAAACAATGTCCTACAACAATTCTTATCTTATAAATACTTTCATATGCAAAATCTACGCTGGCTAATGTTACTGGTAATATACCACACATCACTTACTTAAAATCCTTTTTCAATTTTTTACTGCAAGTATTTTACTATGACTGAGGGAATATTTGTTTGGATCCAGAAATTACCAAGGACATTTGTAGATATTTATATCTATATAGTTAAAATAGTTAGGCTTTAATATACCATTTATTAAAAACACATATAAAATTCTTAGAAATGAAGAATATAATTTTATGCTTATGGTTGATTCAAATATATTATTCCAAGTACATCATAGATAGATATAGATATAGATATAGATATAGATATAGATATAGATATAGATATAGATATAGATATAGATATAGATATAGATATAGATAGATACAAAGTGGGTCATCATTATTTCCTACTAGGACTCTAGAGACTATTCTGTTGCTTTGTCCAAGATTACATAAGCAGCTAATAACACAGTTGGGGCTTTAAATCATGTCTACTCACATCAAGAGCAGTGTTTGTTCCTTTCAGGAAACTCTGGCAGGACTTCAGCAATTTGAAATTGCTGAAGGCTTCGGAAGAATTCACTGTACAGCTCCTCTCTTACTCTAGGCTCAGCTATCTTTGTTTCCAGGTTGTGTAGTTTCCTGATTAGCTCTGCAATGTTCTTTCTGTTTCTTTGCTCCATCCCACTGTGCTTAACACCATCATTTGTTTGATGACTTTTAATACTTTTGCAATGTTTTCTTCTCCACTGGAGAGTTTATAAGTGGGTATTTCAGGTGGGATGGAACTACTGGGAACTGTGTGGAAATTCTGTAGCACCCATCCTGGCAATAAGGAGCAGTGATTTGATGGCAATGTGTACTTAATTTGGCTTCTTGGCCATACTTCAGAACATAAAAATAGGAAATATTCTACATTAGAGAGGAAGGATGCAAGTAATGATATAGATGTGTAGTAGGTCCAAGGGTAGTCAATGTAATACCAAAGAGAAAGCAGAAGGAATAAAGAATGGAAGGAAGAGTGATATAATGTGACAATTCTATGGCAAATGACGCTAGATGGTTAATTTCAAAGAAAAATAAAATGATTTGTGCATTTGGTTTTGCCAGGTTTCAAGATAATGATGATGTTTAAGATCATATTAGCTTGAATTAACCTACTAAGACAGTACAGGAAACTTTCTCAGCCTTGTGACAGCCTTGCTTCAGCAGAACCCTGGAGTTGTGTTGGTAACCATGGCTCAGCAGCAACTCCCCTAATGATTCAGTCCCTCTGCCTCCTTTATCAATACTACCAAGCATGGAATGTCTACTTTCCTTGCTGCTTCTGGGACTTCATTTTGTCTACATGATTATCAACTCTTAATCATATTCAAATATCTATGAGACCATTTGATGTGATTAACTGGTCCAGCCATGGGCAAACTATGGCCGGCGGGCCGGATCTGGCCCATTCGGCTGTTCTATCCGGCCTGTGGAGCCGAAAAAGTGGAGAGTTCTCTTGCTCTCTCCTCTGCTCCTTCACCAGCAGCCCAAGATGAGAGTGCCAGCATGGTCAGGTTGCTTTTGTTCCGGCCCTCCGGTCCAGTTTAAGACCCCATTGTGGCCCTCGAGTCAAAAAATTTGCCCATCCCTGAACTGGTCACTAACCAGTATAGCATATCATTAGGTTGTATCTGTCTTTGGAGCACCACACATAGAGACATGGCATAAAAGAAGAGTAAATTTATGACAAAGTTTAGAAATTTTCTAAGCAAAATATCTAAAATTGAAGAAAAAATATTGACACTTTAAATGGAAATTATTAATCAACAAGAATTATTACTTATACAGAATACCTTATTTTTGTGAATGCCAAATTACATTTAGTTTAAGGAGCATAACATTTGAAAATTAATATAGACAACAGGCAGATAGCTGGGGGTAGGGAGGCATGGAGGGTGGAGATGTTGAGCAAAAAAGAAAAAGAGAGAGAGAGAACTCATGGACATGGATGACAGTGTGGTAAGAGCATGGGTACAGGAGGATGGGTGTAGGTGGAAGAGAGCACAGAGGGAATAAATGGTAATGGGAAAAAATGAAATAAATGGAAAAAAAATAATTTGTTAAGAGATGTTTTACATGTTCCAAAAAAGATCACAGTTCTTTTTCAGTTTCATTGAGCTATAATTCATTTTTCATACAATTTTCCCATATAAAGTGTACATTTGAATGTTTCTTTTGTTTAGTATAGGCACAAGGTGGTGCCATCATCACCACAATTAAATTTTACAACACTTTTATCCCCATCAAAAGAAATCTGCCTATTAGCAATACCCAGCCTCCTCTTGCCAGCTCACTGAACTCTAGCCAACCACTAATCAATCTACTTCCTGTGTCTATATACATGCCTTTTTTGGCAATTTATATAAATAGGATGATACACTATGTGGTTTTAAAGGTTCATCCATGTCAGTACTTCATTCGTTTTTTCCAATGTATTGGTATGTCACATTTCATTTTTCCATTTATCAAGTTGATGGATGTTTAGTTGTTGCCACCTTTTGGCTGTTATAAATAACTAGAGGCCTGGTATATGAAATTCATGTACTTGGAGGGGAGGAAGGTCCTTCAGCTGGGCCTATGCCCTCTCTTGTCTGGGAGCCCTCGGGGGATGTCCAAGTGAAGAATTAGGCCCATTTCCCACAAAGAGAGGCTTCCACCAGTGCTGCTGCACTTGGCAGTCATGAGCTTGGCTTCTGGCTGAGCAGCGCTCCCCCTGCGGATGTGCACTGACCACCAGGAGTCAGCTTCTGTGTTGAGCATCTGCCCCCTGCTGCACATCATAGTGACCAGTCGTTCCACTGTCTGGTCGATTTGCATATTAGCTTTTATTATATAAGATGGTACTATGGGTGTTTGTTTACATTTGATTGAGGATGTATACTTTAGTTTTCTTGGATATACTAGTATACCTAGTATGCTGCTGTTTACATACTTTAATCTCTTAGTAGTCTTACTTTTAAAAAGTATCACCATTTTTCCAAATTAATTAAATGAATCATTGTTAATGGATATAAAGCAAAAAAAAATTTTTTTGATCTCCTCCACTCTTTCTTATTTCTTCAGACCTTTCAAGTAACTAAAGTCAATAGCTACTGTATGTCATTCTATATCCATATTGAAGTCAAGTTTGGAGAAATATAAAAATAAACATTGACTACGAAGGGACTTAACTAAAAGAGAGAAAACTAAATTTTAGAAGAGAAGTAAGAGACCAAGATTTACATGATTGTATTTTTTTTTTGTTTTTTTGTTTGTTTTGTCGTGTTGTATTTTTTTTAGATAACATTTGTTTTGGTTTAATAAATTGAAAGAAAAAGTTTAGAATAGTCTCCACAGTAGTCTAGTAGTTAATGGTATATTATTATCTAGATTTATTTGGGGAAGGTGTTACTTAATAGAAAATTGGCATTTGACTCCCTGGAAAGAATATTTTTGCTAGTAATAGAATTATATGAAGATAGAAACTAATTATAACTTTAATTTAAAGGTACCCTGTTGGCTGACAAAAATAGTATATTGTACATTTATGCCTTGTGAGCATTTTGGTTACATGAACTCTTTTAAAAATATATATTTTATTGATATTTTACAAAGAGGAATGGAGAGAGAGAGCTAGAAACGTCAATGAGAGAGAAACATCGAGCAGCTGCCTCTTGCACACCCCCTACTGAGTTTGTGCCTGCAACCAATGTATATTCCCTTGACCGGAATCGAACCCGGGACCTTTCAGTCCGCAGACCTATGCTCTACCACTGAGCCAAACTGGTTTAGGCTACATGAACTCTTAATAGATTTCTTATTCTTTTAGAGTATAGCCAATGAGAAGCATCAAATACAATCAACATTATCAGCACTCAATTGAATTTATAAGATTAGAAATCATATTACATTAACACACATCTAGTAGCTTCTATTCTTTATTGGGAAATGGTAGATTTCTCAAATGTTTTTGTTTTGTTTCTTATACTTAATTAGAGGCTCAGTGCACAAATCCTTGCATGTGTGGGGTCCGGTTTGCCTGCCCCTTTTGGGGCCAATCAGGACCAGACCAGCCAGGGGCAGGGGCCATGGGCGGTTGTGTGAGGCCGATTTGCTGCCAGAGTGTGCATCATAGCGACCAGTCATTCTGTCATTCAATTGTTCTGGTCAATTGTCTTTTATATACCGTATATAGATTGAAAAACCAAATCTGTTTTTCCAAAATGAGAAACTTAAAACATTTTTATTCTCTTTTTGAATGTAGATAAGATTGGAGATTATATTAGGTAGTAAGTGCTTCTAGGAGAGAGAGAGAGAGAGAGAGAGAGAGAGAGAGAGAGAGAGAGAGAAACATAATTGCTTCAGTAATTGACATCTTTGTATTTAAATTAAATGGGGGTCAAAAGCAGGTTATTTATGATTCAGATTAGGTGGGTTGCAAACTGGATAACATTGAATATAATATTATTGGCTTGAAGATAGACATTTTGTGATATATACATGTCAGATTTTGAAAACGCTAGGAATTTATCATATTCTGAAATAAAGAGGGATGGGTGTTATTGCAAAGACACAATACACAACTTTCTTTGAAATTATTTATAAGAGTTAATGAGTGAATTAATCCAACAATAATTTAACTACTTACTGTAAAAATAAAGAACAATTAAGATAGCTGAATAGTTTTGTATTCCTCTGTGCACATTAACAGTAATTAGCTAATAAAATTTCTTATTCACAGCTGTCAGTCTTTACTTTGATGACAGATGATTAGGCTATAGAAAACTTTTATTTGTAGCAGTTCTTACTGTAGAGATTAAGGTTTATGTTCATAAGTATTTTACATACAAATTAGATTTTTTTCTTCTGTTAGAACCAAAACTAGTGCACCAAAGTCAAATTGAAATGATTGTATTATGCCTCAATTTTAGAAAAACCTAGTATCACATTATCTTTAAGGAGTTCAATTATGCTTTGATACAAGTACTATTATATAGATTGAAGTATAGATATTATTTTTAAAGCTTCTGATGAAGAAGTGTGTTCACAAAAAGGAAGGCTAATAATTAATAATAATAATAATAAACTGAAGAACTTAATTTGTATTTATTAATGATAAATTAACTAGAAGGAAAATTTTAAGTAATCTTATATAATAAAAGAGTAATATGCAAATTGACCATCACTCCAACAGACAAGATGGCTGCCCCCATGTGGTCAAAATGGCTGCCACAAGATGGTTAGCAGGGGAGAGTAGCTTTGGGCAATGAAGCCTTCAGGAGAGGGCAGTTAGGGGTGAACAGGCCAGCAGAGGAGGACAGTTCGGGAAGACCTGGCTTGCAAGGGAGGACTGTTACGGGTGACCAAGCTGGCAGGGGAGTTCAGTTAGGAGCAAACAGGCTGGCAGGGGAGCAGTTAGGCATTAATAAGGCTGGCAGGGGAGTGGTTAGGGGTGATCAGGCTGACAGGCCAAAACAGTTAGGGGCAATCAGAATCAGGAAGGCAGGCAGGCAAGTGGTTGGGAGTAAGCAGTTTTTTATTGTAAGGATGCCTGATTGCCCTATCCACTGAGATTGGGCCTTAACAGGCAGCCGGAATTCTTTGAAAAGCTCCAGATTGGAGAGGATGCAGGCTGGGCTGAGGGACGTTCCCCTCCCTTATGCATGAATTTTGTGCACCGGGTCTCTAGTATACTATATTTAAAAAATATATTACATACTGTTTTTAACATATTAACATGTTACATTGATCATTTTGTTGGCTTATAAACAGAGCACTTACAATAAAAGTAACCAGATGATGAAGAGAAAAATTAGGAAGGACTCCCTATTTGGCTATTATTATTATTTTTATTGTTAATCCTCACCTCAGGATACCTTTTCCATTGACTCTCTTAGAGAGTGGAAGGCACAGGGAGAAAGAAACATCAATGTGAGAGAGACGTATTGATTGATTGCCTCCCTGTAACCAAGATACATGCCTTTGCCTGGAATTAAACTCTGGATCTTTCAGTCCAAAGGCTGATGCTCTATCTACTGAGCAAAACAGACCAGGGCTATTTGGCTATTATAATTAGCCTTTGCTAAGAGAGCCTAGAGGGACAGGTTCACTTTGGATAATGCTGAAAGGATTAGAAGGAACCACTCTCTAGGAAAACTTTTTCTTGATTTTTTTTGCAGTCTATTAATCAGACACAGATATTCTTGGGCATTCACATTTAAAATAGCTATATCTTTTCTTCAGAAAAGGCACCCCTATGAGAGGGATTGGTGCTTTTGCCTCTCCAGTCTATCTCCAGGTTATGTTAAAACCCGTGAATGCTCCTGTGCTGTAGGAAGAATAGGTCCTGTGGTAAGAACTGCAGCTGCTGGATGTATGAGCTATAAACTGGCATGGAGCTGCTGCTCTCATCCCCACAGCCTTCTCTGTCCATTCATGGTTATTGAAATTGTCCTTGTGATTTGGAATCTAAGCTCTAAAAAAGATTTAGATAAATTAAAAGAGCTTCTCAGGAAAAAAACACACAAAAATGATGAAAGAGTTAGAAGTATTGATTTATAAGGAAAGATTAAAAGAATGGAATGATTTGGTTTGGCATCATATTAGAACATGGTAGCACATCATAGCTATACATATTTGTAAACAGGTGGAGGAAACTTTTTTTCAGTGGTCTAGTGAAGCAATATTATGCAAGAATATCTTCCTTCCAGGTCTCATCGCTACATATTCTGACCATATGTCACTTTGGAAACAGATTAAACTAACATCCTCTTTCCAGAACAACCAGTTTATACTGCTTGATGTGGGATTAAGGAGAGAGAGAGAAAGAGAGAGAGAGAGAGAGAGAGAGAGAGAGAGAGAGAGAGAGAGAGAGAGAATAAGATAGTATAAATGCTGTGTGGTGTCGCTGAGCTTTCTTGGCCTCTCCCAAGTTTTTGTCTGCCAGTGTTGTCAGGGCACCAAGCAGTTTCAGGAGGGCAAATGTTTGTGTTGTCAGCAGCATAGCTGTGGTGATTTTGCCCATTCTAGCACAATTAGCTCTTCTTGTTTCAGGCGTGAAGAGCTTCACTCAGTATAGGCAAACTTATCTCTGCCTCAGCCACTGTGTGAACTGCTAGTTGTAGCTTCCATGGGTGCACCTGAACAGATGAGAAAGGCAGGGGTGGGGCACCAAGAGGCACATTTCCAGCTGTGCTCAGAAAGGCATGTCTTCTTCTAATCCTGCAAGGGGAAAAACAAAACAAAACACCATCTAGGCTCTTTCAGAAATAATATACTTTTGAGAAATGAATGGAGATTATGAAATTAAATTTTATTTAATTACTATGATAATGTACTTGAGCAACTATTTAGTTGAGATCTCATTGAATTGTATATGAAACAAACTACAAATTTCCCCAAAAGAATTTTATAGTGTTTTCTGATTTTTTTCAAATGTTCTTAATCATTTCTTGGAATTCTTGCATATTATGTCAGGAAAGCAGTGTTATACTTGGTGATTCAATTTTAGATGAGACCATAAAATCTTATTTTTCACACAAACTATTAAAACTCCATTCTGACTCTACTAAGTAACTCTTCTCACATTATTTTCTTCAGAAAATGAACTCTAAGACTCAACATAGACTACCCAGAAGACATTTCTATAGTGGACCACTTGCCTCAGTGAAGACTTATGCAGCTCACATTAAGTGTTTATCACATTTGCTTTAAGGAAGGGCCTGTTTTGATTGTCATTCAAAAGAACTGTATTCTATCATCTAATATAACACAGGATTAGGAATTAGTGGATTCAGTGTTGAAGAATCACATATATATCAGTTTTCGGAGAAGATACATCTGTATTGTCAAAGTAGAATTGTTAAAATTCAGAGAAAACCATCTGAAATAAAAATGACAAAGTCTAACATTTGGGAATGCCCAGATTCTGTTTAAGTTCCATCTATCATTATGTGATTTGGTATAGGTGATTTTTCATTTTTTTCCTTTTATGAAGAATTTTTAAGAAATTCATTTTTATTCAAGCAGCAATTGTTTTGAAATGTATGAGCTTTTAGGTACACAGTCTAAATTTAAAAGAAGTGCTAAGCAAATAAAATGTACAAGGTATACTTTTATTAAATATTAAATTATGTACTCTCATGCTAAATTGGATTTGTTGCAATCTAGAACTCTTTGTAACTCATCTATTTTGACTTCAGATCTCCCTCCCAATTTTCTTCCTTCCTTCCTTCCTTCCTTCCTTCCTTCCTTCCTTCCTTCCTTCCTTCCTTCCTTCCTTCCTCTCTTCCTCCTCCTTCTTTATCCCTTTCTTCTTCTGACCCTTGTATATAAAATATTTTAAATGTTTAACAATTCATTTACCATGCTGTGTGAGTTCTGCAATAATTTAGTGAGCAGAAACTTTGAAAATTGAATTTGTAGATAGTATTTGGTGAGCATACAAATCAAATACAACCCAGATATTCAAGCATCTACACTAATAAAAGAGAAATAGGCAAAATGACTGTATCTCTGTGACAATTATGAGCCAATCAGGAATGAGTATTCAAATCAACCAATCAAATATGGATAATTAATTTGCATATGCAGGTGCAGAGCAAAGACTGAAGACTGAAGAGGCTTGGATTCTCGCTGGAGCGCAGGCCTGGGTCCCGGGTGCTGAAGGAAAACCGGTGCCAGCAGCCAGGGGAAAGAAGGCCTATTGCATGGATCTTCATGCAATAGGCTTCTAGTTTTTAATAAACTTGAAAATATGAAAGACTATATAAAATATATGAAAATAAGGGATACACTTGGAAGACAACATTCTTACTTAATTTGTCATATTAACAAGATGATAAACTAAGACTAATATCTTCAGCTCTACAAAGCTTTTCCTAAGAGAAAAAAAAGGCTGTTTCTTTGAGCACATAAAATTATGCTAGTATGACCAAATTATTATGTATTTTCAAAAGCTTTACTATTTTTTTAGCATCAGGAATGCATATATTTGAATTTCAAAATTACAACTGTCTAGCAAAAATAAAAACTGTCAAGTGCTCCTGCAGAATGAGATTTTGACAGTGTTCAGTTCATTAGTACTATAATCTTTGTTGCATTTGTTTTTAAGTAATTCTGGATAAGTAAAGTAAAATAATACCTATTGTGAAAACCATTGAGAAAGCTTTCATTTTGAGTATCATAATAACAAACACAATGTCAGAATAACAGGAGATAGCAAAGTATGAAAAGCATTTTTGTTAAATATGATGACATATTTCTTTGAAATTATTGGGAAGACCTACCAGTTGAAGATTTTTAGTTTCATTTAATAATTGTATAAACTTATACATTCAAAGAAACCTTCTTAGAAAAAATTACAATGGAGGGAGAATCTATGTAAGGAAGAACAATAAACAAAAGTGAAAAGTAAATGCAACCAATGCAATGAGTAGTTTCATTATATTAAGCATATTAAGAATATCAATAGCCATTTTTTCTTATAGCATACTTCATATTATTTGATATATGCATTGTAAAGATAATAAACACTACTTAACCAAAAATTAGATTAATTGAAAAATTAATGAATTAATGTGTTACTGTATATGCAGACCTTCAACATTTCAAAATTTTTTATTTTAAAAGTGGTTATTTCTAACTTCACTCTAATACTTATGTGAAAAGAAGTTCTGTTTGAAGAAAAGGGAAAATAAATTATGGTTGTTTCAAAATCCATGGAGAGTCAGCACTCCCTTTATGAGATTCAATTAGTGATGCAAATGCATTTGAATGAGAATTCATTAAATCTAAGGCCACCTGGGATAGAAGGCCAAGCCACGTGTCTGTTTCAGATTTAAGGACTGCTGAATTTAGAGGTAGAGTGACATATAAGCAGATATACATATTCTGTCTGGTGTTAGGTATGCAAATTTTTAACTGTGCTAAATATCATGTTAAAACAAAACACTACTACCATAAAAGTTTTTTTTTTAAGATAAAAACTAAAATCAAAACCAGACCAAACAAAAAACAACCCAATACATTCTCCTTTCAAAGAAAGGACACATTTCAAAAGCGACACTAAGCATTTTAAATAACCTCATGATTTTCTCTGCATTTAGATATGGTATATTAGTTTCCTAGGGCTGCCATAATAAAATACCACAAACTGGGGGACTTAGGAAACAGACATTTATTTTCTTACAATTTTGGAGTCTGTAGGTCCAAGATCAAGGTGCTGGCAAGGTTGATTTCTTCTGAGGCTCTTTTCTTGGCTTGCAGATGCCTACCATCTTGCTGCCTCCTTACATGGGTGTATCTCTGTGTACTTCACTCCCTGGTATATCTGTGTTCTAACTTTCTTTTCTTATCAGGGTACTAGTCAGATTGGCTAAGGACCTACCATAATCCATAATGGCCTCATTCTAACTTCTTTTCTTAAGAAAACATTTTTTATTGATTTTAGAGAGAAGGAAGGGAGAGGGAGAGCGGAAAGGAGATAGAAAGAGAGATTGATTGGTTGCCTCCTGTATGCACTTGGAATGGAATTAAGCCCAAAACATGGACTTGTGCCTTTATCAGAAATATACCAGTACTTTTCTATGCACAGAACCAACTGAGCTGCACCTGCCAGGGAATGATCAGACTGACATCTCTCTTGCAGTCCAGGAGCTATCTTTAACCTATTGACCTATATCCAAATATGTTTATAGTTTTAGGTACGTATGTACATATAAATCTGAAGGTGGGAGGGAGCCCTGACTTGGTAGCTAAGTTGGTTAGAGCATCATTTCCATATGTCAATATTGTGGGATCGCTCTAGGGTCAGGACACAGACAAGAATCAACCAATGAAGGTATAAATGAGTAAACCGATACCTCCCTCTCTCTCTCTTTCTCTCTAAAATCAATCAATTAAAAATTTAAAATGAAAATATTTTGGGGGAAAACTTATTAGCCCATAATGCATGGTTTATGTGACTATTTGATAAAACATTAAGCATTGTAAAAGAAATCCTTTCTCCAAAGGGGCTTTGAAATATTCATAAAAATATTAAAATTTAATGATAAAATAAGTGATATTAAAATGTAAGGGATAATATAGTTACTTTAATAAAAATGCTCACTAACACTTAGTCATTTATAACTTACGAAGAACTTTTACATATATTACCTCATCTCTCACAATAATTCTGCGGGATAGGTAAGCCATGTTAAAATAAATATAAGAACATATAACAATTATTTTTTGATACTACCAGATGTCAATCATGCTGGGTATTTTATAAATATTATTTTAATTAACTCTTATAACATCTTCACTTTACAAAAGAAGAAACCAAGACTTGGGGAAGATATGAAACAATTTATTTCCTATAATATTGTTTAGTGAATTATAATTATCATAGAATTATATATTTATTTCAAGAGCACAAAATACCAGTTAAGGGAAAAAGAATGAAAAACACAGTTGTAATGATAGACTATTCTTTGGCATCCTTTGGCTTGCTGTAGATTATGAAATTCAAGTATACCTGATCATGTAATAGAAATCCACATGCACAGGAAATCATTGTGCTTTCACTTGATCACTTCCTCTGACTTTCTTTTTCCCACCTCACCTTCTATTGAAACCCTTTATTTAAATATGTTTCTGTTCTTTGGACTCAGTGATTGAAACCAGTGAGGTACATGGCAGTTACTAAAATGGAAGTTCATTAAAATGATAGGGTTATGTGTCTCTCAAAGACACATACTCCCGGTGGGATTATAGAATTCAGAAATTCTTTAATTTTTTTGAATGATGGTTTTATATACATAACACACACACACACACACACACACACACACACACACACATTATATATTATTATATATTATATATTATAAAGTACCTTATGAAAATGCATTTGTCAATGCATTTTGAAGTCATGCTGTACTTTGTATGTTTAAATTCTAATATATGACAGAAACTTTTAAATATGTAAGGTAACATAATCAAAAGATTCCATCAATGTTCTGGCTCCTATTTAGAGTCCTAATCTTTTTGCCTATTTTCAAATCCCTGCTTATGTTTCACTCCTACTGGACAATGATAATTCCTTGAAAATGCCCTTCAATCTTTACCTTTAGTGCTACTCTTATTTAGAAAAGAAGGACCAGCAGATAGAAATTCGATTTTACACTAGAATTTCTATTTCTTATAATAGGTTAGAAAGCACACTAATGCTCTGGGGTGTATTTACATACAAAGGAGTTGCAATTCCAGACTAGAAGGGCCTTTACAAGTGACTATTTAAAGAAAGACAGATTCTATCATAGGGTAGTAATAAAGCTATCAGAAATGTTTCCAAAGTGATAGAGCACACATAATGAGCCTGTATGTAAGCAAAAATGTGGGGATCCAAATAGACATTGAGGCAGCTCTCCACTATCTTTAGGATATTAAGATCCAAGTCCCATCCTGTATAATAAAAGAGTAATATGCAAATTAACTATCACTCCACTATACCCACAAACCATGCCCACAATCCAATCAGGAACCAGTAAGCAAATTAACCTAACCAAGATGGCTGCAGCCACAGAAAGAGCAGGAGGGAGGCTTGGGTTTCCCCCATGATAGAGGAAGCCATGCTTTCCACACACCCAAGATGGCCCAGGCCTCCACTTAAGGCTACAAAATTTCAATTGTAGAAGATAAATAAATTCCAAATACCAGGGTCTATGCTTGGGTTGTGGGGGTGGGGTGGGGGGGACATAGCTGGTCTGAAAACCACCACAGGCCCCTCACCCAGGCTGTCCCATGTCCCAAGTGAACCCCCACCCTTATCTAGGACACCCTTCAGGGCAAACCAGCTTGTCCCCAACCACACACCAGGCCTCTACCCTATATAATAAAAGAGTAATATGCAAATTGACCATCACTCCAAAACAAAAGATGGCTTCCCCCATGTGGTAAAAATCCTTCCCTCATGTGGACATAAGATGGCCACCACAAAATAGCCAGCAGGGGAGGGCAGTTGGGGGTGATCAAGCCTGCAGGGGAGGGCAGTTAGGGGAAAACAGGCTGGGGGAGAAACAGGCATTGATCAGGCTGGCAGGGGAGTGGTTAGGGGGTGATCAGGCTGGCAGGCAGAAGTGGTTAAGGGCAATCAGGAAAACAGGCAGGTGAACAGTTGGGAGCCAGCAGTTCTGGATTGTGAGAGGGATGTTCGACTGCCATTTAGGTCTGGTCTCACTGGTATCAGGCCTAAACAGGCAGTTGGACATTCCTAGAGGGGTCCCTGATTGGAGAAGTTGCAGGCGGGGCTGAGGGACAACCCCCACCCCTCCACCCTGTGTACGAATTTTGTGCACTGGGCCTCTAGTTTCCCGTAAACAAGCTTACATAAGCACAGTTCCAGTCTTTTAGAAACCGATATAATTAGGAACTGATATGAAAATGGTTGTCATGCCCTTGTGCCCTCGCGCCCTTGCACCCTCACACCCTTGTGTGCTTGTGCCAGGGATGGTGGTCCTGAGGCCATGCCCTCTGCCCAGGCACCAGGGGACTGAGGCTGGGCCTGGGGACCTGAGATTGTATTCCCCGTCTGGTGGGGTTTGTCAGGGGACCTGAGGCTGTGCCTCCCCCCCGCAGTGGGGCTTAATGAAGGAGGGGACGGCCAAGTCTGGGGTCTCCTATGATTTTGAGGTATATGCAGGTCCCGCAGCACACCCAGACTCTGACAAGAGGGAGATTTTTGTGTATATTTTACTAATTTCCCTTCATTTCTGACACTTATATTATAGAAAAAAGAGCAAATAGCAGTATTAAAATATTTCCTCTAATTAATTCCCTTTTAATGTGCTCAAATTTCATGCACTGGGCCACCAGTCCTATATAATAAAAGGGTAATATACAAATGGTGGGATAACTGATTACTATGACATGCACTGACCACCCAGGGGAAGATGCTCAATGCTGGAGCTGCCCCCTGGTGGTCAGTGAGCTCCAACTGGGGGAGTGCTGCTCAGCTGGAAGCTGGGTGAGAACAGCAGTGTTGGCAGGAGCCTCTCCCACTTCCATCTCTGAGGCAGTGCTGAGGAGCAACAGGCAGGAAGGTGGTAAGGAATGAGGGCTCCTGGACAGCAAGAGGGATGTCCGACTGTTGGCTTTGACCTGCTTCCCTTGGGGAGTGAGCCTAAGATGGCAGTCGTACATCCCTCAGAGGGTCCCAGACTGTGAGAAGGAGCAGGCCAAGCTGAGGGAGCCTCTAGTATCTAAGATGGTATCAAAGCAGCAAGCAAAACACAGTGTACTACAAAACCATAATTCAACATTAATCCCAATATTATGAGTCTTAAAGGTATTTTAATATATTAAATTGTGATTAAACAATAATGGCTAAACAAAATAAAAATAGTCTTAACAAGATAGAAGTTTTTCTCCTGTTAGAAGCTAGAAATCTGTTGAGAGTTACCATGGCTTTTCACCATTTCAGAAACCAAGACTTAGGCCTTCCATTTTTAAAGCCATTTTTAAAGTCCAAAGTGCTGTGGGAATCCTCACCATTATTGCCTATTTTTCAGTCATCAGGTTATAAGAAATCATGAAGAAGGGCCTGTTTCCTCTTTTTAGAGACTTTTGTGATGTTTTACATTTGTATCACTGTTAACTTATATCCCATTGAACAAAGCTTAGTTATATGATTATAATTAGCTCCAAGGGGGGCAGAAAGATACAAGTGTTTTTATTTTTTATTTTTATAAGATAGTATTTTTATAATTTATTTTTTTGTTTATCTCAGAGAAAGGAAAGGAGAGAGAGAAAGAGAAACATCAATGTGAGAGAAGAACATCAATCGGTTGCCTCCTGCACATACTCCAACAGGAGATCCAACACAACCTGGGCATGTGTTATGGTGGGGAATCGAATCCTTCACCTGCTGGTGTACAGGACAATGCTCCAACCAACTGAGCCACACTAGCCAAGGAAAGAGAGGTAAGTATTTTAGACTCTTTAGTCTAGCATGTTTGTGCCAAGTTTTAAAAAATACAAATAAAAACTTAGGGAAAATGGATGTAAAGCATGAGGTACAAGTCATCTTTCTAGAATTGGGAAAAGGCTAGTTAAACTAAGTCTGAATCATTTTCTGATCTAGATACCTAAAATTTCTCCAAGTATGTAAATACTAGTCTCAGAGCTTTAAACATATTGAATTCATAATCTGAGGTCAAATATCTATAACTGGACAGTAGAGTTTTGTGAAAGAAGTCAATTAAATCAATTTCAAGATTTTTCTCTGGGTATGGGATCATCAGAAACAGGAAAAGCTCTTGGAGGAGAAATACTTAAGAACCTTATAAATAGGCATCTTAGCAAATAAATCAATGAACTGAACACTCTAGCCACATCTGTTGAATAGAATTTCTCATTAAATTCTATTTTTTGTTCATAAACATATTAAGAATAGGCTTTCTGCTAGAAAATCTACTATATGTCTAGTTAAAAGGTCAACATATTTCACATAATTTCAGATGTGACCTAATGAATTCCCTGAATCTGAATGGGTAAAATCACCCTAAGGCAACATAGGGTCACAGCAGAGTTTATTCTCTAGTGCCGGTCCCATCTTTTAGTGCTCTTACAATTATCTGACAGTCTGGATTCCTCAGATCATAGCTAATAAGTAGTTATCAAATAGATACACAGAAAGAACATATTGATTAGAATCCCAGCAGAAAACAGATGTAGCACTCATACAAGGTATTTTTAAAAACCTTTGATAAAAATATTAGAAATATAAGAGGGTGAAAGAGAGCTGCCACCAGTATTGACCCTGAATGGACAAAGGAAGAAAAGTGGCTCCTGTAACTGAGCACCATAGCTAGAAGGGATGCTGCCTAACAGGGGCTCTGAGTTGTGGTAAAGAAATACAGCGACTACCAAGCCTTAGCCTGGTAGAGAGGAAGTTAGAGAATCTATACTCTGGTTTGTCCTTCTGCTTTCCCAATTCCATCAGTGCCTGTCATCAACTAAACCTAAATGGAAGGCAGAGGACAAGGGATCTAGGGCTGGGTTGATACATGACCTTAAAGATCATTCATGGTAAGGTCAGTAGCTCATTTGAAGGTCAGGGAAAAACAAAAAGAACTGATTCTATTATTGGTTGTTTTCATCTCTAAATGTTTCAGTATTGATCTCTAGAAAATGCCATGTTTTCTTTTTTGCCAAAATACCAATAGTGACCTAAAATTTAATGATTCTTTAATATCTCAAAGTTAGTGATCAAATGTCCTTGATTCTCTCTCTCTTTCTGGTTTTGTTTAGTTTTTTTTTTAATCAGAATGCAAACAAAGCCCCATGTGTTCTATGCAGTTGATCAATTGATATTTGCTAAGTTGACTATGATCCATAAAAGACCCTCTCTCTGTTTTTGAAAAAAAAAATACTAGTTGGAGACCTTGGGTAATTTAGCTTTTAATTCTCCATTATAGTCTTTATTAATTATATCTATGCAAAAAAGCATTCCTCCATTTTCTGTTTTTGTAAAAGGATAGTTAGATCACAGCTATGAACAGATTTATGTTTATAATTTGTTGAGAATACTTCACAGAGAGCATTGTGCACCAGTGATTCCATCACGTTAGCAGAGAGATGATGGCTGATTAGGAAGAGCCTTTAATAGTCAGATTACATACACTGTCACTCCAGGAAGTGGGAAATGTCCAGGAAGTGGTGAGATCGTTAGTTCACCTTTAATTGAACCATGTTGGTTACTTGTAAAGTTTTGCCTGATTCCCTGAGAAGTGGACTACTTAAATAAATGTTTGTAAAAATACTTCTTTCTCAGTGAATAAAATGCCAAAGGCCAAACTTGTGCGTTTTCCTGGAGTTAGCATATACATTTGTTTAGACAAGTTTTTCTTGCCAAAATGCGTTCATACAGATCATGTGCTTTTAACAAGGAACAGATAGGGTAGCAGAATTGGTTGTACTTTAATACTAATGAGCTTTAATCTACAGATCCTCTCACTTGCTTGAGCCACTTTCAATGCTGTGTCCTAAATATGGTATTTGTATTTTTATATATTTTTCATAAAGAACAGTCTTCAGTGTATAAGCCTTCAGCATTACAGACCCTGGACTGGCTATTGTTGATATGATCAAAGCTAAGCATGCTTGATTACTTTTTGTGATTCACTGAAAGTGAAAAGAAGTCCTCATTACCTTAAGGTTTCTTAGGTTGGGAAAGTTTCCTTCTGCAACTATTAGAATATGTTATTGAGAAAACTCTGCTTATATCTGAAGAAAAACCTAATCTTTTCCCTCCCCACAACTATTTCCAAAAGAGGGCTACACTCCAAAATTACCTCATTCTGGCATCCAAACCAAGTGCTATGATCCTGATTAACTGGCTTTGGTTTTTGTAGCTTCATTTTCACAAGTGCAATGAAAAATGTCAACGGTTTCTTCCCCCAAATGGGATTGCTTTTGTAGTTGTGAGGATGACAATTCAGTCCATAATAACATGCTCAAGCTGAAATGTTCCCATGCTTTATCCTCTCTAGCATAGAGAAAGATGAGAATGTGGCTTTAGTGTTGTTGTTTTTCCCGATTTCCTCAGAGTTTAAGACATTGCAATTTTATACTTTCATGAGTCTTGGTTCCTCAACACCCCCAACTGGTTAAAGTCAGTATATTATATTCCACAATTCCTGTAATTAAAATAAAATTTTAAAATCTTTATTGTTGAAAGTATTATATATGTCCCCTTTTTTTCTCCCATTGAGCCCTACAGCCTGCTCCTTCCCTCCACCCCAGGCCTTCATCACCCTATTGTCTGTGTCAGTGGGTTATGCATATGTGCATACAAGTTCTTTGGTTGATCATCTTCCATCCACCCACCCTCCCCCACCTTCACTCTGAGATTCTACACTTTACATGAAATTTTTAAAGAAGTTAAAAAAACAACAAAACAAAATCGCAACATCCTCTGAAGTAACATTTGAATCAAGCAAGGAAAGTTTATTACGTATTTTGAGGAGAAAGCAAAATTGTTTTGACTAATTACATATGTTTTTATTAGGCAAGAAACTTATTTTCATGTAACTAGTTAACATTTGAAGATACTTATTAGTTGGTTTTTATTAAACACTTCTGCCTAACTACAAAATTTGTGATGGTATTGACTTTATCAATAGCAATAATGATATTTATCATATATTAAGTGTTTATTATATGACACAGTTGCTTTGTTGCAAAATATTAGGGCCATTGTTCAAATCAATTAAATATGTTATCTCACATAATCTCATAAAACATATTAGATAGGAATGATTAGCCCCATTTTTCAAATATGTGAATTTAAATAAGTCACTTAGTCCAGCTGAAACAATTGAAAGTGAAAAGGAAGCTTTTAAATTTTTTCAATTACTTCTGACATTTTTGATTAATTTATATTAGTTTCAGGTATACCACATAGTGGTTAGATAATTATATAATTTAGGAAGTGACCCCCAGATAACTGGCACCTTACATAATTATTATAATATTAACTATTATCTCCTATGCTGTAGTTTACATCCCTGTAACTCCCAATTTGTACTTCTTTATTTATTTATTTTTTAAAAAAATATATTTTATTGATATTTTACAGAGAGGAAGGGAGAGAGATAGAGAGCTAGAAATGTCGATGAGAGAGAAACATCGACCAGCTGCCTCTTGCACACCCCCTACCAGGGATGTGCCTGCAACCAAGGTACATACCCTTGACCGGAATCGAACCCGGGACCTTTCAGTCCGCAGACCGACGCTCTACCACTGAGCCAAACCGGTTTCGGCCCAATTTGTACTTCTTAATTATGCATAAGTGAGATCATTTGGTATTTGTCTTTCACTGTCTGACTCATTTCATTTAGTATATTACCTTCTCGGTCCCTCCATGTTGGCACATGGGAAGATTTCATTCTTATAGTTATGGCTGAGTAGTATTAGATATATTGTATATATGTTTCACTGCTTTTTCATCCACTGGTTTCTTGATGGATACTTGGGTTGCTTCCATACTTTGGATATTATAAATAACTAGAGGCCCAATTCATAAAAATTCATGCACTGGAGGGGGGTGTCCCTCAGCCCGGCCTGTCCCCTCTCATAGTCCTGGAGCCCTCAGGGGTGGGAAGGGACCTGACAATCACGGAAAGGTGACACCCCAATACACTTCTGCTGCTGCCACTGCCAGCAATGAAAGCCTTGGCTGGCCCTGATTACCTGAGCCTCAGAGGGCCCTGGGCTTGCCTGTGCCTTGGGTTATCCCTGGATGGCTGGATGGCTGAGGGGACTGGGGGACTCTGAAAGCAGGCGTACAGAGCGCCGGGCCCACCTAAGGATGGGCCCAGCCTTGCTGTGCCTGCCACCCTGGCGGGTCTTAGGGATCTGGGAACCACCATCTTTTGGCTGAGGACATCACCATTTTTTTGAGGGCAGGGCAGTCAATTAGCATATTCCCTCCTTATTGGCTGTGGGTGCTGCCATCATTGTGACAGCGTGAGTCAATAGCATATTCCCTTTTTATTAGATAGGATGATTCCATGAACATAAAGATGCATATGTCTTTTCAAATAAGTATATATCTGGATTTCTTCAGATATATACCCAGAAATGGAATTGCTAGGTCATATAGAAGATATACTTTAAGTTTTTTTTTAAGAACTTTCATACTCTTTGTTATAGTGGCTGCACCAATTTGCAATCCCACCAACAGTGTATGAGGATTCCTTTTTTTGCACATCCTCACCAGCATTTGTTGTTTATTTATTTATTTAAAAATATATTTTATTAATTTTTTACAGTGGAAGGGAGAGGGATAGAGAGCTAGAAACGATGAGAGAGAAACATCGACCAGCTGCCTCCTGCACACCCCACATTGGGAATGTGCCCGCAACCAAGGTACATGCCCTTGACTGGAATCAAACCCGGGACCTTCCATTCCACAGGCTGACGCTCTATCCACTGAGCCAAACTGGTTTCAGCTGTTTATTGATTTATTGACGATAGCCATTCTGACAGATGTGAGGTGGTATCTCATTGTGGTTTTAATTTGTATTCTTTGATAATTTGTGACAATAAGCATCTTTTTATAGGTTTCTTGGTCATCTGTATGTCCTCTTTGGAAAAGTATCTATGTAGGTCCTCTGCCCATTTTTTAATTGGGTTGTGTGTTTATTTATTCAGTTGTCTTGAGTTTTTGTTTTTGCTTTTTTAAAAATAAATTTTGGATAATAACTTCTTATCAGATCTACATTGGTGAATATCATTTCCCCTTCCATAGGTTGTCTTTAATTTTGTTGATTTTTTATTTATTTATTTATTTTGCTATGCAAAATCTTTTAAATATATGTGTATTCCTTGATTTCAGAGAGGAAAGAAGAAATAAAAACTGTACTTTTCTCTCCATTACAGTCAGGCTTCTTAAGAAGATGCTTACACTGTATTTCTAAATTTATTTTCTCACCTCTGAGTCACTACTGAATCCTCATTAATCTGCCTTCTCCACCTAAAACTCCATTCTTGCTTTCTTCCTAGGAGCTTTTCTCAATTTTCATTTTACTTATACTCTTCCTAGGTTGTGATGCTGTTGAACATTTTATTATATCTTGGATTTTATAACACTGCACATTTCCCATTACATACCATTCCTTCTCAATCATTTCTGTGAGCTCTGTATTCTATCTGTTCTTTACATTTTGATGTAATTCATAATGACATCCTTCACACCATTCTTCTCTGCTTCACATTCCTTTAAAAAATATATATATATATATATATATATATATATATATATATATATATATATATAATTAATTTTAGAGAGAGAAGAAGAGAGAATGAGATAGAAACATGGATGAGAGAAAAATTAATCAGCTGCCTCCTGCATGAGCCTTCAACCAGGGAATGTGCCCTGACCAGAAATCCAACTGGTGATCTTTTGGTTCATGGGACAATGATGCTCAGCCAACTGAGTCACACCAGTTGGGCTGCTTCATGTTTTTTTTCAATGAACTATCAATATCCCACCACTAATTCCAACTGTATGGCAATGACTCCCAACTATTTATATTCAGTCCAAATCAATATCCTGTGCTTCATGTTGAGGTGATATAAGCCTCTTAAATGCAATCTGACTACATAATCTTCCAAAATCTATATTTTCTCTTGTGTCACATAACTCAGTGATTGAAAACACCGCCCACCTGAGGGTCTAAATTAGACATCTTGGAAACATGTGTACATTTGACTCATAACCAATTCTTTCCATTCCCTTATGCCTGTTCCCATTCATCTATAATAATAAAACATAATCTGCTAATTAGACTGATGTCCTTCTGAAGGTCCTTCTGAATGACCTTCTGTATGAAGCTGGGGCTGTGAGGGATGCCTGGGTCCCGGGTGCCTGCTGGCAGCCAGAGGGAAGCCTTGGTTCCAGGTGCCAGAGGGAAGCTGGTGCCAGCAGCCATGGGAAGAAAAGCCTTCTCTTACATGAATTTTGTGCATTATGCCTCTAGGAAGCCAATAAAATGACATGCTCTTTAATTTTATCATTCTTATTGTTACTTTTTCCCTGTGTTTTTTTTCATGTATATATATCCCTCACTTCTTATTGGTAATGAATTCATTGTTTAATAACATACTATTTAGGCTACACGTTTTTGAATATTTTTGAGTTTTATTATCATGGTTTATTTCTTGTTTCATGCTATTGTGGTTAGAAAGAATGCTTGACTTGATTTCAATATTCTTAAATTTATGGAGACTTCTTTTGTGTCCTAACATGGGATCTATCTTTGAGAATGTTCCATGTGCAATTGAGAAGAATGTGTACTCTGCTGCTGTGGGATAAAATGTTCTATAGTTATCGATTAAATCCATCTGTTATTGTTTTTTCCTTGTTGATATGTTGCCTGATAGATCTATCCATTGATGACAGTGGGTTGTTAAAGTATCCTAACTATGATTTTATCATGTTGATCTCTTCCTTAAAATCCACCATTTAAAAAATATATTACTAGAGACCCAGTGCATGAATTTATGCACAGGTGGGTTCCAATTGGCCCACCCTGATGGGGGCCGATCAGGCTGAGCCAGAGGTGGAAGAGGGGACATGGGAGGTTGGACGCTGACCCTACACCCAATCAGGGCACAATCAGGCTCATTTGGCCATTGGGGGGGCTGGGAGGTCACCCCGCCCTGCCCCCAATCAAGGTGGGGAGGCCAAGTGGGGACAGGGCCAGTGGGGGTATTGCAGGAGGTTGGCCAGTTGGCCCCACCCTCAATTGGGGTGGGGGGCTGATTGGAGGCCAGATCAGCTAGGGGAGGGGCCATGGGGAGGTTGGGGGGCTGATCCTGGCCCTGATCAGTTTGGTTGGCCACAGCAGTGCACATCATATAGTCATGTCTTTCTGGTCATTCTGGTTGTTCTGTTATTCAGGTCACTTGATACACACACACACACACACACACACACACACACACACACACACACACTCCTATTTTAGGTGCCTATATGTTTATAAAGGTTGTAGGATCAATCCCTTTATTATTACATAGTGACCTTCTTTGTTTCTATTATGGCTTTTGTCTTGAATTCTATTTTGTCAGATATAAATGTTGCTATTCCAGCTTTTTACCCCCATTTCTATGAGCATGGAATATTTTCCCCATCCCTTCACTTTTATCCTGTGTGTAACTCTCATTTCTTAATGGAATTATCATCACAGTCTCATAAACAGTGTTCTGATCTATTGTATACTCTTATCTGCCTTTATTCTACACTCATTTCCCACAATTTCTCTTAAAATTACCTTTTAAAATTAAAATCTGTCCATGCCACTTATAGGCTTAAAAAGCAAAGCCCACACTCCTTAATGTGGCTACAAAACTTTGTTTAAATGGCTCCTGCTTCTGTGTAATCATTCACTATCCCATTACCCAGATACATTTTTCCAACCAGCCACACAAAGGTTTTGGTTCTTAAAGAATATACTTTTCTCTGACTCTGTGCCTGTTCATGAATTGCTCTTTTTGCTTGAAGTGTGTTTCCCAACCAGTTCTTCCTCTACCCAGTCAGTCATCCTCCCATTCTCAGATTAGTCACAATTCCTTCTCAACCTTCCTTGAATTTCAATACCTGCAGATCTACTTCTAGTCTGTATACTTCACCGTCTAAACTCTTAGTGCTTTATAATATGTGGATTACTTATCTTTATCATATATGAATTATATTATTTATGGTTTATAAGCTTTGTGATTGTAGAAAATATGTTTTTCTCATCATTCAATCCCAAGCTCTTAGAACAGTGTCAGGGCCAATACATGTTTAATAAATATTTCTTTAATGAATTAATAAAAATAAACTATGTGCCATAATAAAGTTACAATTGATAGGAACATTTACTCTAGTTGGAAGGAAGGTTAATACTTGTTATGTAAGGTATTTTACACACATTGTTGTCCCCGGTAAATTCTGGAACCCACACACCACCATGGAGCAGAGTCCGATGCAAATGCAGAAAGTCTTTATTAAATCTAACCCGGGTTAGGGTCCGAGCCGGGGCACCAGCGCAGTGGTACTCGCCCGTTCCAAACTTGGACCACGTTCTAAGCTTCTTCCCGGGTTTTATACTCTAGCCCAGCTATGTAAGCCAGCCCCCTTTGCCTCCCCCACTCCCTTTCCCTTGTGTAAGTCCTCTTTTGCTATTGAGGTGTCTGCTGAGTGGTTGGGTGGTCATCCCCTTTAATTACAGGTTAGGCTGGTCTGTTCACAGGAGGTGCATTCCACAGCAGTCAGCTCAGCTTCCAGGAGAATTCCACAGCAGTCAGGTCCATAGTCATAAGATGAGTATCATAAGATGAACCTATAGGATGAAACCTCCGTAGGGACCTAGCCTTGCTTTAATGTTTGCCATAAAATATTGTATTCTGGCTTTACTCAACCTTTTATTTGTATTCTGGTTTTACTCAACCTTACAACATTATAGCATGCAATCCTAAAAGCAGCTCTCTGATTAGGAGGGAATGCTGTTTTACACACAAGAGGATTGAGACCAGAAAAAGTTTAGTGACTTGTCTAAGGTAAAAAAAAAAGGGGGGGGGTAAAAAAATAGAATTAGAACCCCTGCCTTCTGGTTTAATGTTGCTTGTGCTGTAACTGCTTTGGCTGAAATTCAGAAGAGCTAAAAGCATAAAAGTTGAATACATTGTTCCATTGGACAAGATTTTATGATAAAAAAGAGAAAACTAGAGTGTCAACTATTACTACTAACAGAAAACAAGTTCTTCTTTAATTGATGTTAGCTTGATTATTTAAACAGAACTACTTTTGACTGAATTCACTAAGATACCATACACAAATGTATTTGTGTTTACAATGAGAATAAAACACAATACTCTTCACATCCGCAGAATATAAAACATGTAGTATTTGGGTTAGCTAATTTATAACTATTATTTGAGGCTCATTGTAATTCATCTGCAGTCTTACAGTGGATGAATCCTCATGCTGTTGTGGAAACTGCCAGATCTCTATGGTTTTATTGTTTAACCAAATAACGTTATTTGAGAGTTGGGGGGATTACATTTTCAACTTGTAAAAGTATAGTTCAGAGTTGTCACCCAGAAACTACTATAGAAGTAGGAATTCAAACCCATCTTTGAGATCCCCCCCCCCATCTTTTATTCTTTTGATATTCTACTTGAAACTGACATGTAAACTGTTGTTTGGGGAGATATTTAATTGCATAATGAATATTGGTGCAGTCATTAAACTCATTGTTTTATAAAACAAGCTGGTAATTCTTACCTTCCTATTCATAGCACATATGTGTGGGAAGAATATTTTAACAGAACAGGGACGGTCTGAAGACCATCTTTGTTTTCTCTTGGAGCATTTCCAGATTGGATTAAAGCTAACGAGAGCCATCTGTTGAATATTTAGTATTCAGAGCAATAAAACTACTTCTGACATCTGGTTTTGCCAAAGTTCTGGCTAAAAATAAATATTAAATGGAAATTGATTTAATTTTTTTCATTGTTTTTGAATTTTCTTAGAAGAAAGTTGTAAATTCCCAAGGAAAATAAATGTGGAAAAAATAAATGTATGTATTTACCTTTCATTTTCATTCATAAAACATTAAATTTTAAGATTAACTATGCCAAGACAATTACACTTTTATTTTTCCTCTCTCCTATGAGTTTTTTATAAGTTGTTATGAAATAATTAAAACCAATTTATTGATTTTGTGTGTGTCTATCCCACCCTTTCCCCAGAAAGGCACATGCACATTATTCCACAGTCCTATATTAATTTGCAATGTAGTGTTAGGTAATAAAATTTTCAAATCATATTATCCATTTTATTGGCTCTTCAAAAAGTACTTTTCATATTTAGATCATGATCAGTGTCTTAGCTGTCATCTAGCATTGACAGATATCTTCAGACATTAAACAGTGCTCTGTTATTAAAAGTATCCCACTAGAACCCTAGCCAGTTTGGTTCAGCGAATAAAATATCAGCCTTTGAACTGACAGTTCTCCAGGTTCTTACTTCAGTTTCAGGCTCGATCTCAGGGGCATGTTCGATGTTTCTCTCTCTGTCTCTCCCCCTCCCTTCCACTCTCTCTATCTGCCCTTAAGGACCCCAGGGATCAAATTGTTAAAAAAAGAAAAGGTAAAAGAACCATAACATATTTATATTTTTTTATTTTAAATTTTATTCAAATACCAGACTTTATATGTAGTTTATTATTATTGCATGTCATACACCTTGTAAAACGTTCTCTGATATTGACTAGGGCTTTGAAGACACAAAATTAAAAAAAAAATGGCTCAATTTCTTCCATCATCTTTTTGTTTTTTTTAAATATGTTTCATTGATTTTTAGAGAGGAAGGAAATGGGAGAGAGGTAGAAACATCAGTGAGAGAGAACCATCCATTGGCTGTCTTCTGCACTGCCCACACTGGGGATTGAGCCTGCAACACTGACATGTGCCCTGTCTGGGAATTGAACCCAGGACCTCTTGATACGTGAGTCAATGCTCAACCACTGAGCTATAATGGCTCAGTTCAGTCATCTTCCTGGAACAGAAAACTAGTGTTTAAGGGGAGAATAAACTAGTTTCATAATTGGTTCTGGTTTTGACTGGCAAAACATTGCATCTGTACTGTTTTTTTTTCTTCTATTATTGAGGGGCGTGTCTTCATACAAAGGAATATCAATAGGCCCCACCCAGGACAATCTTTAATAATAGGGTGAGAGGCAAAACATTTATTCTGACAATATAGCATTGTGAAAAATACTTGGCTTATGCACCTGCTGAAGTTAAAATTACTTTCCTCTTTATGAAATAAAGAAATCACTCAGAAGAAGTGTTTTTGATAAATGCCAAGGTTAAAGAAGGCTGGAGGAAATAGGAAAATAAATGAAAGAAACAATCTTAGTTGAGCACTATTGTGTGGTAAACAATGATCAGCTATTTGCACTCAGGAGGAGTGATAATGACTTCAGTTAATTCTTGATGTGCAGAAGTATACACTCTTTTCTGATTTTTCTGAGAGTCTGAGTGAATGAATAAACTGTGAAGTGGTGATTTCCACTGTTGCATTGAATACTGAATAACTTTGGGATTTTAGATACACATGTCTGAATTATTGCATATTAATTGTTTTCTTTTTAAATATATTTTAAGATGCATATAAGCCACATAATTGTTCAATACTTTAATATACATGAAAAGTAAAAAAAAGAAGACATAAAGCATTATAGAAAGTGTTACAAACTAATTAACATACTGATATAAAATGATCATAACCTAAATGTAAAAGTTTTTAGTAGGGGAAACAATTTTCCTGTTGTGCTTATATGCCATTATATTTAGATAATGAGTGAAAATAGCATTTTTGTTTCTTGAGTCTGCCTTTTTTTGTTTAGGTAAAATATTTTCAATTTTTGGCAGTTAATTATGCTATATAAATTCAAAATAAAGATTAAAAAATGCCTCTTGAAACCATTAGGGGGAAGTGACAAAAAGAAGGAGAAAAGGGATTATCTAGATGGAACAGATAATTGAAATTTAATGATGTTGATAGACAGAACGAATGCACTTGTTTTGGGTTCAAAATCAGGCTTTTCCATTCTAGGTTATGCCTTCCTTTGAGCTGTGGGAGCATTTAGTTCATGTCACAGTCTTCACATCTTATTACCATTTATATCTTAGGTGATGTTGTCTTCTTGATGTAAGGCAATGCTCAGGATTCAAATAATCTGTTTCTTAAAAATTAGACCATATTTTCTTTTAATAACTTCAGAATTTACCAAAAGGATTATCTCAGAGTAACCTCAGTCATTTCATTCATCTATCAACAATATCTTGAGCATGTGCCCACCAAGGTTTTGGTTTCCTTGCCTAGGTAGGAAGTCCTTAGGATCTTTCTCTGGCTTCTGTTCATGCTGCCTGCTTTCCCTTTCTGTGGCTGGCTCCCTTGAGTGGTGTTCTGCCAAGCAAAGCTGCCTTGCCTTGTCCCACTATTCTAATTTCAGAGGAAAGATTGTGGTTTTCATTGGTCTGTTCCAAGCATGAAATAAGTCACTCTATTATTTCATCACAGTGGAACCCAGCCTTTAAGCCTTTAAGGAAGCTTTTTTTATGAATTACCGAAGAGAATTACAATATAGAGAACTTACTACTACTATTGTTAGTGGATCGCTATGGCCACTCAAATTCAGACCCCTTTTCATGAAGTCTCTTAAAGGCATCCACTCATAGGCCGCTTCATGCCTAGATCTTAGACAGTATACCTCCTCTAAGGAGAATATCTTGTCACAACTTTCCATTCTTCAAACTGTAGGTCCACTTGAAAAAATTTCTCCCTTTTCTCAGGTCTGCACCTTCACAAGACTCCACATTATCTGTCCCATGGTAGAGTTCTTCCTAGTAAAAGATTTAACTGTATTCTATACTCTCTTCAAAGAAAATGTATCACCAACACTAACTTCATCTACAGATATAAGAGAACAATAGTCTGAAGGAGTATATTTAGCCAGTTCTAGATTATTCATTGGGAGGCAGTAGAGAATATAAGAACTTGGGCTGTGAAGGAAGGTTAGAATAAAGGTTAATAAATAAAGGTTAGAATCTCAGCTCCATTGCTCACTAGCTATGAGCCTCTGTTTCCTCATCTATCGAACATGAATAATTATTATCCATTCCATCCAGAAGCAAATGCAGTTATATACTGTAGATATATAACAATTTGTCCAAATGGCATAAATTTTGTTAACTGCTAGAACATTTAAACAAATAAAAAATCTCTATGTAGGAACTCACAGACCAGTTTATGAATCTTCAGATGAACTAGGCCCAGGTCAGAGTCACAGCCTCTCCCACAGGGTCTCATAGCTTTCTTCTCCATCTCGGCTCTCCACCTTTTACAAGCAGCTGCTCCAAAAAAACAAGAACAATCAGTTACTCCTAGGAAAAGGGGAGAAAGTAATACTTTTCCCTAAAGAAGCAGTAAAACTTGTCCAGATAAAAATTTAAAGATAAGGCTGATTAGTCAGCTATAATCTTAGATAATGGGAAAAATATTATCAAACCTAACCTTATTTACATTGAGGTAACTTTCCTAGGAAATGAGTGTATTTGTTTTTGTATTACATAAAAAATTAAAAAAGAAATCACTGATAAAAAACAAAAACACCTACCAATGAGCAGATCTTTCTTTAATATGATTTATATTCTATTTTATGATCATCAGTGTTGAAAAAAATAAGCTAGCCTTAGTCATTTCATTCTATGACAATTATCAAAGAGCTTTACTTAGCCATATATCATTCCATCTAAAACCCCAGTATTATTGGACTTTTATTATGATAGATACTATTAATTTCACTTGTATTTTCTAAATAATAAATGGGTCCCAACTCCAGCCTATTTTATGAAATACAACTGTTCATGTGCATATTTTTAAACTGCAATGTTCCTTAAAATTTTTTAGAATAATATCAATGTAGGGAACAGTGCAAAATTATGTAAAAGCAAATGAAATTAAGTACAGTTAGTACATCAAAAGCAATAGTAAGCTGCCCAAAAATTTGAAGATAAGACATTCACTGAAAATGAAATTATTTATTAATTTAATAAATTACATATTGAAGGTGAAATCAACCATCTGTATAAACAACCCACTTGAATCAATGTTCTATAAATAATTTCTTTGAAATAACAGAACCAACATATCACAACTAGGGGAAATCCCTGAATGACATGCCTGAAACTTAATTCTAACTCTGGGTTAGCAAAGAAAACTTAATATAAAATGACAATTATAATCAGCAAATGGTGACTGCCAGAGCTGCTTGCTGCTCTAAGAAAGTCTAAGACTCGTTCCAGATTTATCAGAAAAGGGGGCTGTATTGATATCTACCATGTTATAATGCCAAGGAATGTAAAATGAATCATTTGCTGATCCTCTTGGTACTCTGTCTTATAAAAGGCTATATTAAAAAACACTGGGGGATCACTACGATTTTATTAAGGCAATTTTGAAAGTAATTGTTGCTTTGGTTCTAGTGCTAAAAAAGGAAAGTGAGAGTACCATGACAATCAGAAACCTCTCTGGAGACACACCCCTCTTATGGAGAAGGACTCTGTAGGGTGGCACAATTAGAACTTAGTAGCTATCGGTGTCATCTAATTACCTTGAGTCCTGAAATAATGATTAAAATCAGTATTGTGGATATTTTTATTTCCCTTATCAGTTTATTCATTGGGAAAGACCACACTGATCAAGTATATGTAAGTAGTTTGCTTGGTACTCATATTTCTCATTATAACTTAACTATGCAATCTATAAGCTGACTTATACATTGGTGTCTGGAGAGTTCGGTTAGCCAGAAACTTTCAAATTGAGTATACCTTACTGTAATCTCTGGCTGTGCTGACAAAATTAAATGATTGCCTATGGACCTGAGGACCCTAAACTATGCTTATGCAATCAAAATAGTCTCTGGGGGCTTTCCCCAGGTGGCCAGGTAGCATCACTGCAAGGGTATCTTTCTTTTCTCCTTCAATAAAATTCTAAAATCAAAGTACTTCATTGCCTTATATATGCATTTTAGAAGGCACATATTTAATAAATGTTATTATTATTTTTCAAAACTATGTGTCATGATATTTGTTGAAAATTCACAATATTGTTAACAGTAGGAGAAGCACCAATGTGTATACAAACACATTATTATATACTGGAGGCCCAGCGCATGAAATTTGTGCACGGGTATGGTCCCTAGAACTGGCCTGAGACCAGGGCCATCTTCCCCAACTGCCCACAGCCAGTCCCACCCCTGTCGCCACCCACCTCTAAATGCTCACCGGCCCCACCCCCACCCCCACTGAAGGTTGCCCTCTGTGTGCAGGGTAACTGGTGGAGCTGGGGCCTTGGCCTGGTGCCACCCACATCCCCCATCGCACACACCCAGTTCCCCATTTGCCATGGGGCAATCAGTGCCTGCTGACCAGGAAAAGGGACTGAGAGATGGTGACTGGTTGATTGGATGTTCTGGTTGTTCTGCTGTTAGGGTAAATTTGCATATTATCCTTTTATTATATAGGATGTTTATGTACATATGCTTATGTAAATGCAAATTACACTAAAAATCATGCTTTCTTAGTTATAAAAGTTTCAAGGTGTACTATATAGTGTACAGTTTTCAAAGTTTTATTAATTGTGTCTCCTCTTCATGAGAAATATGAAGTCTCCTTTAATAATATTAAATTATTTAATATCTAGTAAAATATTAAAATTAAATCATTAGAAATAGTGTTATATTTTATAACTTTTCATGCCAGGTCTCTTACTCTGTTATACACCCTGAAGTGATACACATACTTGTGAACTCTGAAAACTGGCTAATGACAAAAGAGGTAATTATAGCCCATTTTAAATGGGCTTCCCTGGCAAAAGATGTGAGTTTATTACCAGTGATTAATTTCATCCAGAATGAAATACTAGTAGACATATTATTTTTCTCCCTAAATGCTTAATAAACTGATACAAATTCTGAAAATATGTAACTCCTAGTAAAGGTACTAATTGTACTTTGCTAATTAAATTAGAATTTTGAAAAACAGTAATTCATGACCTTCATATTACTTAATATTAGTTTTAGGAACAAAACTACTCACTATTAAATTTTATACATTTGTAAATGATTCATGCTATCTTGTTGATAAAAACCCTGTATATTTTGAATTATAATGCTTCTGCGAAATGTCTTTATTTTAATCTAAACATTCCTTTTAGCTGAAACCTGATTGGCTTAGTGGATAGAGTGTTGGCCTGAATACTGGAAGGCCCCAGGTTCCATTCTGGTCAAATTCATGTATATTGGTTGCAGGCACATCCCCAGTGGGGGTTGTGCAGGAGGCAACTGGTCGATGTTTCTCTCTCATCGATGTTTCTAGCTCTCTATTCCTCTCCCTTCCTCTCTGTAAAAAATCAATAAAATACATATATATTTAAAATTCCTTTTAGTTCTAAACAAAGGAACTGCTATGCTGTAGGTAGAATTTTGAGGTATGTGTGAGCCTACAACTATACCTCCACATGACTTTTGACAGATTGACTAAAATGGTCACTCCTGTTCATCAACAGCCTTTAGCAACTATTTTTGAGATGTGATCGTTTACATATTAAGTGAACAGTGCTTTAGGTTATAATTCCAAGCATACAGCTGGATTAGTAATGTGTCTTTTTAAAGACACACGATGAAATTAGTGGCTCTCAGAAACAATGAACTGGGACATTGATATCACATTACTGTGGGGTAATGCTAAGAGGACACAGTTTGTGTCTCTGCTTTGAGCAAAGTCAGTGGATTTCTGAGGATAAGCCAACACTAGTGTCAGAGCCTATAGATTTACATAAGCCATTTAGGATGTATTCAAGATTTTTACAGTTGTCTTTTAAAACCAAAATCTAGTATATACTAGTATATATGTCAAATATCTCTTACAGTGCTTGAAAGTTTTACATAACAATGAAATGTTTAATAAGTCTTATTCTTATTTAATTCCATTGTAAATTTGCATAAATCAATGAGGATTTAATTCTTCTTTTATGCTTAGGATTAATATCTGGTACACACACATGAAGACTTTATAGCTTACTCATAAGTTACTAGCAAGCAAGATAGTCTATTCAGATACACCTTAGGTATTTTAGCAACATCTTCCTTCCTCTGATAGTATCTAGCTAGCTCTTAAGAATTCTTCAGAAGCTACATGTTTAATATGTCCTATACAGCAAAATGATTTCTATAAACTTACACAAACTGTTTAAAGCAGACCCTATCAAATACAATGAAATCCCATTCACTATTATCTCATGATCTAGTTTTATGGTATGATAATAACAAATACATAATTAGGGTGCAACAGCTATGGATAGCCATAGACACAGATAGCAGTGTAGTGAAGTTGAGGGGTTGGGTGGAGGTGGCCAAGCCGGGGAGGAATGAAGGACATCTGTAATAGTGTAAAAAATAAAAAATTAAGTGAAATGTGAAGTAAGCATATAGGTTATTTTAAGATAGCTCCAGAACAAAAATTTTCTGTTGCACTGTACAATTATTTAACAAACTCTCAAAGGAAAAATCAGATTGTGTAACAGAAATTATGTGTAGTAGCCCTAACAGGTTTGGCTCAGTGGATAGAGCTTCAGCCTGTGGACTGAAGGGTTCCAGGTTCAATTCCAGTCAAGGGGCATGTACCTTGGTTGCAGGCACATCTCCAGTAGGAGTGTGCAAGAGGCAACTGAATCAATGTTTCTCTCTCATTGATGTTTCTAACTATCTATCCCTCTCCTTTCCTCTCTGCAGAAATCAATAATATATATATATATATTTTAAAGACTATGTGTAGTATTCTGGTGTGTGTGTATAAATAAGTAATCACATAATGGGGTCTGAGATCTTTTAAAAATGAGTATTTATGGAGTAACTTATTCCAAAACAAAGTGAGGAATGTAGTGATGTACAATTTTTTCTTACACCTTCCTATATTGTAATCATACAATAATAAAGATACAGTAATTTGATCATGTGATTTTGAATAATGTACTAATCTAGATTATAGATATGAATCAGTTGCCAGTATTCATATTTTGAGAAATTTAAGAATATTTCTTCTCTCTCCCATTCTTTATTATTTTCTTTTTTAAATTAATTGGCATGAGAGTTTGTTATTCTTGCCAAATTAGCCAGATAGATGGAAACTCTAATCTATAAGCAGATATGTGTCAACATTGATCAAAGAAAAATGGCCAATAGGGCAAGCTGGTGCCAACTTTTCTCCATTTTCTTCTGAAATGAACCTGAGTTTTTCAACCTGTTAGTGGCACTCAAACCACTTCACAGCTGTCATGTTGTAACTGAAGTCTCTCTATGTTACAAATACTGTAGGAAGAGAATGTTGCTCTGGGTTTGAGAATGCTAAACATCAAAGGATTGCTTGGAATTAATGAAATTCTTCAAGCAGATGCTTCAAGAGTAATACTTTTTGTGGATATGTCTGTAATATACTTTCCAGTGTGTCATAACTGAAGTTCTAGAAAAAAAATTTGAACATGTGGACTTCCTAATTTAACATACTTTCTATTGATATTTAAGCATTTTACCTTTCCTTAATTTTTACTTTTATTTTACTGTTTATTATTATGAGTAACTGAGTGAATAATATAATTTATCTAAAAGCATTATCACTATAATTTAATCTCACATTAATAACTGGTATTGGGGTTTTAAAATGTGAACAGAATCAGATTTTACAAGACAATGAATATTTATTTATTTATTTTTCCTGTTTGATTCAGAACATCTTTAAGAATGAAAACATTAGAGACAGTGTTGAAGTCTTTGACACTCTCTTCCTTACTACTTGGTCCCATTCTTTCCCCTCACCAGAGGACAGTGTATAGTCAGTCTATCCTTTGTCATGAATATATTCTATTGAGCTGTTTGTGCAAATGTTTTATTTTTTAAAATATATATTTTATTGAGTTTTTACAGAGAGGAAGAGAAAGGGATAGAGAGTTAGAAACATCAAGGAGAGAGAAACATCGATCAGCTGCCTCTTACGCAGCCCCTACTGGGGATTGTGCCCGCAACCAAGGTACATGCCCCCGACCGGAATCAAACCTGGGACCCTTCAGTCTTCAGGCCGACGTTCTATTAGCTGAGCCAAACCAGTCTTGGCTGTATTATTTTATTTTAAATTTATCTTTATTGTTGAAAGTAAGATACTTCAGAATAAACTTAACCAAGAATCTAAAAGACCTATACTAAGAAAACTACAGGAGGTTGCAAAAAGAGAATAGAGGATGATATAAACAAGTGGGAGAATATAAAATGTTCATGGATTGATATAATAAACATTATTAAAATGCCCATACTATCCAAATAAATCTATAAATTCAATGCAATTACTGTTAAAATAACAATGGCATATTTCACAGATCTAGAACAAGCACTCTAAAAATTTATATTGAACAAAAAAAGACATGGAATAGCTACAACAATCTTGAGAAAGAAGAACAAATTTGGAGGAATCACAATACCAAATATCAAGTTATAATACAAAGCCAATGTACTCAAAACAGCCTGGTAATGGCATGAGAAGAGGCATATATCTCACTGGGACAGAACAGAGATCCCAGAAATTGACACAACCATTATGCTAAATTAATATTTGACAAAGGAGGCAAGAGCATGCAATGGACTAAAGACAGTCTCTTCAGTAATGGTGTTGGAAAAATTGAACAGATACATACAAAAAAATGAAATAGACCACCAACTTACACAATACACAAGAATAAACTCAAAATGGATAAAATACTTAAGTTTAAGTTGTGAAACCATAAAAATATTAGAAGAAACCACAGAAAGTAAAATCCCAGATATCTCTAGCAGCAATATGTTTACTGATCTACATCAAAACAAAAAGCTTCTGCACAGCAAAAGAAACCACACCCAAAATGAAAAGAGCTCACTGCAAGGGAAAACATATTTGCCAATAATACATACAATAGGTATGAACTTTTAAAAGATATAAGGAACTTACACAACTTAACAAAAGACAAACACTCTAATTAAAAATTGGGCAAAGGACCTAAATAGACATTTTTCTAAAGTGGACATACAGAAGGCTAAGAGACATATGAAAAAATGCTCAAAGTCATTAATAATCAGAGCTCTGTAAATTAAAATGATAAACGAGGTACCACTTCACACCTGTCAGAATGGCTATTATCAACAAATTAGCAAATGAAAAGTGTTGGCAAGGACATGTAGAAAAGGGAACCCTCTTCCATTGCTGGTGGGGATGCAGACTGGTGCAGCCACCTTGGAAAACAGTATGGAGAGTCCTCAAAAAATTAAATATGGAACTTACATTTGAACCAGTGATCCTACTTCTAAGAATATATCCTAAAAAAACCGAAACACCAATCAGAAAGAATATATGTACCCTTATGCTTATAGCAACACAATTTACAATAGCTAAGATTTACAAACAGCACAAGTGCACATCAACAGATGAGTGGATAAAGAAGTAGTGGTACATTTACACAATGGAAGACTACCCAGCTGTAAAAAAGAAAGAACTCTTACCATTTGCAACAGTATGAATGGACATGAAGAATATTATGCTAAGAGAAATAAGCTAGTCAGAGAAAGATAAGAATTTCATAACCTCACTTATATGTGGAATCTAATGAACAAAATAAACTGATGAACAACATAGATATAAAGACATGGAAACATGAAACAGACTGACAAATTTCAGAGGGAAGGTGGGAGCTGGGGGAGTGTGATTAACTGGGAACTTATATGCATATATGCATACCTCATGGACACAGGCAATAGAGTGGTTAGAATGAATATTTATAGTTTTGCTTCTGGTGAAAAGGGAGAATATCCAAGAAAATAGATATATAGGGTATGGCAAAAGTAAGTTTACAGTTGTTCGAAAGGAAAATAATACAATAATCAATAAAAATAAATAATAATTAATAAATAATATGCCTGGTTGGTGTGGCTCAGTGGTTGAGTGTTGATCTATGAACAAGGAGGTGATAGTTCAGTTCCTATTCAGGGCACATGCCCAGGTTGGGGGCTTGATCCCTATTGTGGGACATGCAGGAGGAAGATGATCAATGATTCTTTCTCGTCATTGATGCTTTTATCTCTGTCTCTCTATCTCTTTTCCTCTCTGAAATCAATAATAAAATTATGTTTAAAATAATAATAATACAAGAATAAACTGTGTTTTGTATAATCATAACTGTAAACTTACTTTTTTCCTACCCTATATAATTCCTTTCTCTATATTGACATGACTATGAAAAGGACTAATGAAAGAAAAATAATAATTTATTTAACAAATATTTATTGAGCATATATATTAGTGTGAGTACTGTGCTGGGCACTGTGGAAAAAATAAGCCTGAAAATATGCTTAAATTTATTTGTACTTAGGAAACATAACATAAATAAGTAAACAATAAAAATATATGCAATAACTGCATTATTAATAACTACATTAAAGAAGCATACTTTCTGATGTGGTGGAGATCTTAAGCACCTACCATTTTTAAGTCATTATATTAAGACAAAAGCTCTTTTCTCAAACCCTAGATTCTAAGACCCTAATAATTGATCTAAGGCAATGATTCAAATTGGTACTTTAATTAATTTTTAATTTATTTTTTAAGAGAGGAATGGATGGAGGGAGAGAAACAATGGTTTGTTCTCCCACATAGTTATGCATTCATTGGTTGAGTCTTATATGTACCCTGAATGGGGATCGAGTCCTCAATCTTGGTATACTAGGATGCTGCTTTAACTAACTTAGCTACCCTGCCAGCCACACTTTATTTGCTGTAAGTTGGGAAAGTACATAAATCTTATTCAACTTTTACTATAACTGTAATAAGGAGTTTGATAGGTAGGCGCAGATTAGGAATAATGGGCCAGGTACAAAAGGTCATCAAGGCCAAAACTATAAGCCCTTGCACCACCACTCCTTTAAGATTATTCCTTGGAGATGAAATGGAGGCTTCCTCTGTGTTTCAGCTCCAGGCCCAGAGTAGCAGCACAATGAGATGGAATAAGGCTATGGCTGACATCAGGACCATCCAGAGGTAATGGCCTGACCTCTGGCAACAATCAATGGAGACCTTAAGGGGTCATACCTAGAAAGTTGATCAATGTTTTATTGAGATCCTCCCCTGAAACCTCACATAAAAGCCCTCTGGAGGATCCAACACTGCTCTCCAGAGAGCATGCCTATGCCTTTCTCCACCCTTTCTTTCCCCCGCTGAACCCTCTCACCAGGCATCTCTGTTTCTCTCCTTCTCTGCCTCCTCACCCCCTTGGCCCTGTAAGCTCCAAGGGCCTTTAATGTACTATAACATGTTTTCCAAGCCCATGTCTTCTATCTCTGTGACTTTCTAAGTAAACTTTGCTAATAATTTGAATCTTGGCTCTAACTTCTTTTCTTAGCCAGAACTCAAAAATGAAGCTTGCAGAACCAGGGTTACCCCCTGGTGCCATTTTTTAGCTGCTAGCATTGACTGCATATTAAAGTGTAACTGAATTCAAAATTTTGGGGAAAAATTAATTTTTTACTATTGTCATACTGTGTGATCCATTTAAGATATAAACCTGGATGGTACCACCTACTAGACATCTAGATTATGTGGTATAGCTAATTAAATTGGTTGTTCATTTTAATTTTGAAATTTAAATCTAAAACTGGCAATGTATATTGAAAATATTTTATAATAATATTGAACTAGTTTTGTTTTCAGTCTTAAATTATTTTAAAGGACTTTACAATGCTTGCTTTGATTAGGACTTGGTGATGACCAAATTTTCCTCTCAGTTGTATAAGAAGACATGTGCTGTCCTTTTTCTTGATGGGGTTATAGTTTGGTATATTAACTCAAATTGGCTATTAAATTCTTTTTGTCATTGCTTTAATGTTGCTTGGATTCAATAGCATGCCTGAGTTTTGTTAATGTAGTGTGGTACTGGCTGCATTAAGGCCAGTTTGGCCACTAGGCAAATTTCTGAATGCAACCCATTCTCTGATTAATTGAATCTGAGAGCTTCAAAGAGATTTCAGAATTGCCTGTGCTTCAGTTTTCCAGATAAGAAAGCTGAGGCATAGTGAATATGACCAGCCTGCACAGGATGATGTAAATAGTTAATGGAGAGGGGGAAGGTTGACTGGACTCCAGAATTTATGGGATGAACATGATGATGATGCAGTCAAATATAATATTGTAATTTAATGTGTGTATGTATGTGTATATATATATATATATATATATATATATATATATATAGTCCAAATCACTTTGAAGATTGTTATTATGGCCAGATATGAGGATAACTAGATTTTATTTTCTCTTATTCCAGTATCTGTGTCTTCTTAGTTCATCTGTTTGATTCTTTATGCAGAAATATACCTATGTACTAAATGAGGGTCCATTTATTTGATTTGGTCAATTTTAATGAAGAAAAGACTGTTCTCAAAATGTTTGAGATTTAAAAATGGAAGTTCACTTATAGACAGATTTAATCACCAATGGCAAAGGTGAAGTTAGTATAGATTACTAAGCATATACAAAATAGGACAACCAGTGTCCATTAATCTCATTATTGTATAATCCAATTAACTTCTCCTTCATATAGTCCTAATACGTTAATCAAGCCACACAAAGTAGGTTTCTAGACAAAATAACCCAGAATAATGTCAAGTGATTTGGATAAAAAGAAAGCATGTTTACATGAGGTATGGTATAGAGAGTAAGGTAATTTGTAAGGCATTTGTGTTGAGCATTTTTGAGAAAGAACTTTTTTTTAGATATCTATGCTTATAACTAAACAGAGTGTGAAGAGGTTAAAATACTATTTTTCTACAGTATACATTTTATTTTAGCACCTTTCATCGCTTTGAGAAATGACATGTATAGTAATTTTTTTGATGATTTTTCTTTCATGCTTGATATCAAACTGCTTAGGGCTAAATACAGAAGATAGCATTTTCTTCATAACATGAATATTTGATTGAAGAATTGTGCCATCATATAAGAGGAGTATTTTTCATAAAAAGATCTTTCTCTAATATTAAAAGGAGTGATGTCTTGAATTTTTGGAAGAAATTATATATGTTTTTATAGCTGTATATGTTCATTTTTATTAATATGCCAATGTTGATATTTAATCAAATTATTTATGTAGTAGTATTATAATTCACAAAATTTTCATTGTAAAAAAGAACTAAATTTTTAAACACTGATAAAAACAATTATGGCCCACTTTTTTCATCCACCAGCCCATAAACCACTATTTTATTATCTGCTTCTGTGGATTTGATCATATTAAATAACTCAGATAAGTGAAATCACATACTATCTCCCCTGTTATGATTGGCTTATTTTAGCAAGTCCTCCAGGTTGCAAATGGCAGGATTACCTTTTATTTATTTATTTATTTGTTTGTTTGTCTATTATTTATTTATTTTTACTCTGTGTGGGTTTTTTAAAAATTGATTAAGGTATTACACATGTGACTTTTACCCTTACCTTCTCCTTCCGTCTTTCTGAGGTTTGACCATCTGATCAATGCTTCTCTGTCTCTGGATCTGTTTTTATTCATCAGTTTATGTTGTTCATTATATCCCAGCAATGAGTGAGATCATGTGATATCTATCTTTCTCTTACTGGCTTATTTCACATAGCATAATACTCTCCAGTTTCTATCCATGCTGTAGAAAAGGGTGAGAATTTCTTCTTTTTTACAGCAGCATACTATTTCATTGTGTAGATGTGCCACACATTTTTATTTTTTATTTTATTTTTTAAAATATATTTTATTGATTTTTTACAAAGAAGAAGAGAGAGGGATAGAGAGTTAGAAACATCCATAAGAGAGAATCATAGATCAGCTGCCTCTTGCACAACCCCCAACTGGGGATGTGCCCACAACCAAGGTACATGCCCTTGACCAGAATCGAACCCGGGTCCGCAGGCCAACGCTCTATCCACTGAGCCAAACCAGTTTTGGCATGTGCCACAGATTTTTAATTCACTTACCTACTGATGGGCACTTAAGCTGTTTCCAAATCTTAGCTATGGTGAATTGTGCTCCTATGAACATAGGAGTGCACATATCCTTTCTGATGATTACCTTCCTTTTAAAGTCTGAATAATATTCCTGTGTGTGTATATACCACATTTTCTTTATCAATTAATTAGTTGATGGACACTTGGGTTGTTTATCTCAGCTATTGTAAATAGTGCTGCAGTAAATCTGGAGTGAAGATATTGCTGGAGCATTAAGTACTGTGGGAGAAAAAAAATGTTATTCAGTGTCAGTATTGCTCCCCTTAGTATTATGAAGTGGCCTTCATTATCTCTTGTTATGTCCTTCACTTTGAGATCTAATTTGTCAGATAAAAGTATTGCTACTGAAGCTTTTTTTTCATTTCCCTTTTCCTGGAAAACCTTTTCTCATTCCTTCACCCTCACTCTGTGTGTGTCTTTTTTTCTGAAATGGGTTTCTTGTAGACAGCAGATATATGGGTCTTGTTTTTTATTCAATCTGTTACCCTGTGTCTTTTGATTGGAACATTTAAACCATTTACATTTAAAGTAATTATTGATAGGTAGGTATTTGATGACATTTTTAATTCTGTAGCCCTGTGTCCCTTCTTTGCTTCCTATTTCTTTATTTTTACAGTAGACCCTTTAGCATTTCTTGCATTTCTGGTTTGTTGGAGATAAATTCCTTTAGTCTTTTTTTTTGTCTGTGAAGCTCCAGATTTCACCTTCAATTTTGATTGATAGCCTTGCTAGGTACAGTATTCTTGGATTCAGACCCTCCCTTTGCATGACTTTGTATATGTTATCCCATTCCCTTCTGGCCTGATGAGTTTCTGTTGAGAAATCAGTTGCTAGTCTGATGGGGGTTCTTTGTGTCTCTCTGGCTGCTTTTAAGATTCTAACTTTGTTGTTGGTGTTTGCCAATTTAATTATAATATGTCTTGGCGTGGGTCTTTTGGGATTCCTTTTATTTGGGACTCTGCAAGCATCTTGGATTTGTGTGGGTTTTTCTTCTCTAACTCAGGTACGTTTTAATTATTATTTCTTGAAATACATTTTCCATGTCTTCTTTAGATTCCTTTCTTTCCGGAACCCCTATTATTTAATATTGTTTTGTTTTGTATTGTCCCAAAGCTCCCGTAGGCTCTCTTCCTGCTTTTTAAGTTTTCTTTCTAGAAGCTGCTATAATTGGGTTTTGTTTATTTTTTCTCCATCTCTTCTTCTAGCTCACAGATGCGGTCCTCTGCTTCTAGTGTACTCTTGATGCTTTCTATTGAGTTCCTCATAGTAGCATTGTTATTTTTCATTTCTTCTTGGGTCATCTTCATTTCTTCTTGGTTCTTCTTCATTTCCTCTTGGGTCTTACTCATATTGTCAAATTTATCTTCCATTCTTTTTAGCCATATTATGATCATTACTCTGAATTCTTCCTCTGGTAGGTTGCTTGCCTCTAACTCATTTACTTTCTTTTCTGGTGATGCCTGCTTTTCTTTCATGTGTGGGCTATTTCTTTGTCTCCCATGTTCTCTCTTTGTAGGATGTCTGATATGTAGGTTTTTTTTTTTCTCCTGCATTGATTTAAGGCACAAAATACAATACTACCAGGTACAACACACAAGGCACTGAACAGGAATGTATTTGTGATATTAATAACCTCTAATAAAGGTGACCACTGGAGAAAGGCAAATTAGGGGAGAGAAGAGAAAGAAAAAAGGTAAAAATGAATAAAAAGATTGAGAGAGAGAAAGAGAGAGAGAGAGAAATATATAAAAGCGGGATAAATAAAGAGAAGAAAGAAAAAAAGTAGTGTCAAACTGAAATTGGGGGGGGGAGAATAAAAAGGAAAAAAAAGGGGAAAAAATGAGAGTGAGAAAGAGAGAGAGAGACAAGAAGCAGACTAAGAGAGAAAAAGGGGAACAAACTATATATATGTGGAGAAAATTCCAATAGGACAACCACTAATCCCAGCAAATGTCAGCAACAATACAATACCTACTACTATCAAGCAAGTCTAGGATAAACAGAAATAAAAAATATACAAAACAAAGCAATTACAAGACACTATGCAACATTAACATCAAAAGAATAAACATATCAATCTCACTGAAAAGCATAAACATTCAATATAATCAACATTCACGCAACAACAACAAAAGGACAGAGAGGAAAACAGTTGTTTTTTGTTGTGTGTGGGTTTTTTTGTGTTTTTTTTTTTACTAGTTAATATAGTGAAGAGAATGGTATTTATGCACTTGGAACAGGGAGTTGGAAATTAGGTATATAAGTAGGGTGAGAAAGAAAAGGGAAAAACTAAAGCAGGAAAGGGTTAAGATAAACAGGAGATGAAAAGGGGATAGCTTAGTAATAGAGTGATGGCATAAAGGTTGAGTTGAGATAAGGTTGATTGATTCTATAGTAAGGATGAAACTAGAATGAAGACTAATCTCAGTGTAAAATAAAGAGAAAATAAAAAATGGTACTTAAAAAAGAAAAAAGGAAACAAAAATTGCAAAATATCAGTAGTAATAATGATGATTGAGACTAAAAAAATGTAATTTATTGAGGAGGTAACATCAAGTGAGGAAAAAAGAAAAAATTAGTTTCTTAAATAAAGGATGTAAAAAAATGAAAATAAAATAAAATATGTAAAAAATGAAAATAAAACAAAATATAGAAAAATTAGCATAAAAATGTACAGTACTGGTCATTCACTGTTGATTAATTAAAAGTAATAAAAAATAAAAAAAATCAGTTTGTATATCAGTCCCTAGGTGGCAGTGTTTCTGGATTGACTTCCTCGGTCTTTTGGCTCCTCTGGCCTTCTTTCTTTCTCTATGGCTGTCTTCTCTATGACTCTCCTATGGTGGCTCCTGTTCAGATCCCCCATTTCCAGAAAGGCAATTTCCCCTTGTAGTCTCCCAGGATATGCCAAACTGGGCAGTCCTTCCCTAGTGCTCAAAAGCCAGGGGATGAAAGGGATCAGGCACAGGATGGGTCTGCACCAAGGTGTCCAGATATTCAGCTTATGACAGGATAGACACGATCCTTAAGAATTTGTCCCGCGTCCCTTGGCGTTCAAAAAAACAAAAACAAACTGATTTTGGGGGAGATCATGCCAAACTGGAACTAGGTCTTGCAGCTCGCAATTTTCTCTGGGGTCGCTGCCTCTTTTGGAACCTGCTCTGGACTTGTAGCTGCTGCAGCAGCTCTGGAGCCTGCTTGGCCAAGTAACCACTGCAGCCACTCTGGAGCCCGCTCTGGCCCTGCAGCAGCTACAGGCGCCACCGCCACAGCAAGAACCCAGAACCCCAACGTTCTCCCCGGCAAACTCTGACCTTTCCGTGGGTCATTGAAGAACTTCCTTTAATCCACGCATCTGTGCTGATTGGGGCGCCACAGCTGCTCGGTGGACTCCCCCATTGTGGGTCCCTCAGGCCTCAGGTAAGGTCCTCTTTTATTTGTAAGATGACGTAGTTTTCCCTCTGCACCCATAGGTCCTGGAGAAGTTCCCGCTGCAGTGCGGGCTGCCTGGTCAGGAAATCCTGTCCAGCAGAACCCCCCCCCCATCTTCTCCTAGAGCTTTGCCACCCCTCAGCTTGCCAGCTAACCCTCCCCAAGCAATTCTCAAGTGCTCCTTCTATCTGCTCTGGGACTAGGTTCAGAACAGGTCCATCTGATCCGCCGCAATTTTGTACCCCCACCCTCTCTATTTTTTAATAAGACCCATTTAAGAATATAAACCCATGTGACATAAAAATGCTGGTGTAACAAACTAAGATAGCTATATACTTTGGGTTTAAATAGAACAGAGTACAAGAAATAATCTACCTTCTACATAATGAAAGAGTAACCTGCTAAGTGACCATACCTTCATTACAATCACCAGACAATCAGGGATGAGTATGCAAATTAATCTAACAAATATGATGGGTTAATTTTCATATGCAGGTGCTGAGTGGCCAGGGTGGTGTGGGACGCAAGTATTCTGCACTACCCCAGGCTCTCCATACCTCTGGGCAGCAGCATGGGAAGGCAGAATGGTGGCTCCACCCAGAGTGAAGGAAGTGCCAGAAGCCATGGAAAGGAAGGCCCATTCTTGCAGGATTCTTCATGCATCAGGCTTCTAGTTATAACTCTGTGACTTTAGTGACAATAACAAAATCTTGCCTTGCTTAGAATATAAATATATGTGAAAAATGAATAAACCCAAATTCAGAGTAAAATAAAAACAAAACAGATTGCTGAGGTTTGTGTCTGGATGATTACTTGAAACCTACAATGTTACCTTACGATTCAATAAGACAAATAATACCAGAATAAATGATGATAGAAAAAACAGTTGCAAATACAAGATTAATGCCCTTTACCTATAATTGTGAGAACAGTTCTTGGCATTTGTACTGCTATCCACATTCAGATGTGTGTGGCTTGTGTACATAATGCATGCACAAATACTTTTGCATCAGTCACCAACACTAAAATGGGGAGGTTCCACTATATATAGTTCTCCTTTTGTTATGTGTGTATGGGAGGGTGGGGGGGTTCTATTAACAATGAGATCACATTCTCACCTGGCAACTATTAGGTGAAATGGGAAAAGGGCACAATACTCGCCCTGAATCCATACTTCACTGTCAGTCCTTTCCGATTCTGAGCAGAACCAACCCTTTCCCCCTATTGTTTCTAACCCTTTGTATGATCCATATACTTGATGAGTCCTTTAAGGCATGTGGGTTTCCCACATAGCTTCTAACATACCATTTCAAAATATTGATTAGTTTAATGAGCTACCACATATATTGTGTTTATCAAGTAAGCAATTAACATAAAAATAATCAGTTAAAATTTTTGTAACATATGTCTTGTGTAATTTATCCAAAGCATGTCTCCAAATGTTGTCATGATGTTCATCTTGCATGGAGCAACTCTCTAAATAACATTCTCCACAGTCCTAGCTGGCTAGTTAGACAGCTGGTTCTAAAAATAATCCACAATTTATATTTCAAAATCACTGGGGCCATTTGTTTGTATATTTTTGTGTCATGCTTTTTCTTAAATATATTTTTATTGATTTCAGAGAGGAAAGGAGAGAGAGAGATAGATAGATAGATAGAAACATCAATGATGAGACAGGGTCATTTATCAGTTTCCTCCTGCACACACATACTTGGGATCGAGTCCACAACCTGGGCATATGCCCTTGACCAGAACTAAACCCAGGACTCTTCAGTCCACAGGCTGACACTCTATCCACTGATCCAAACCAGCTAGGGATGTGTCACTTTTTAAAATGTTAACTTACTTCAAGAAAATATTTTGTGCAAAGTTTTTTTCTTTAACAGTTGTTTTTTCATCTATTCCATCCAGTACCTGAAATAATAAAAACAAAATTAAATAAATAAAAATCAAACCCAGCTAGATATATACACATCAGGGACAGGGTTCCTTCAAATAGAACTATGAATTCACACTTGCCAGTTTTTTTCAGGAGTACAGGCAGTGGTAATGCACAGTATGCATAAGGCTTTTCTAATAATCTATAAAATATGCACCTTGTAAAAGTAACCTTATATTAATTAAAATCTTTAAAATGCAGCATGCTATTAGCATAAATTTTGGTTGTATTCACTAAAAGAACAACAGGTCCTATAATATATAGTTCTCTCCACTTCACACTACTTTTTTGTACTGCCCCCAGTTGATCGTTAGTGTTTCCTTGGGTTGGTAGAACTATAGGATTTCTCAGTGGATAAACCACCACTCTGGAAAAAAAAAATATTTTTTTTATTTCTTCAGGAAATTGTGTCTGAATCCATTGTTTTTCAGAGAGTAATTTAATTCTGTGCAGTGGACTAAGTTACTGTGGAGACCTTAGATAAAAAATTATGCACATTTGACATGGGAGTAAGGAGTATCAACACTGTGCAGTCAAAATTACACATGTAACTATTTAAAATTATTTATTTATCAATATATTTTTCATTTTTGACAGCCTCAGAGATGTCACCCAATTTCTTGCCCTTTCCCACCTCCTCTCAGCTTATACCCTCCCCTAGGCCTTCCCCACACTATTGTCTGAGTCCTTGGGTTATGCATATATGCATACAAGTTCTTTGGTTAATCTCTTCCAATCCCTCCAACCCCCTTACCTCTGTTATCTGTTAGTCTGTCCCTTCTAACCATGTCTCTGGACTTATTTTATTCATCAATTTATTTTATTCACTGGATTTCACATAAAAGTGAGATCACCTGGAGACTATTATGCTAAGTTAAATAAGCCACTCAAAAACAGACAAATATTTATTACATGATTCCCACATATAACTTTTAACTCTACAATGGGCACTTAACATACACAAATTAAACCACCTGAGGATTCAAAACAGTATTTTGGGTCGGCAGTTGGCAGTGTGAACATACTATTTTTATTATTGAATCTTCAGACTGAAATCGATGAATCTGAAGAGATTGTTGTATTTATTGAAAAATTAGCATGTTAGGAGAAACCAAAATGGCGGCATAGGTAAAAACTTAAACTGCTGCCTCACACAACAATTTCAAAACTACAACTAAAAGACAAAATGAACATCATCCAGAACTGCAGGAAAGCTGGCTGAGTGGAAATTATACAACTAGAAGGAAAGAGGAAAGCACACGGAGATTCAGAGGAGCTGCAAATGGCTGAGGTACAGAGACATGTGCACAGACAGCTGAGTGCCTAGCTGGCTTTCTCTAGTGGGAAGGAGACAAAAGCTCCTGAATGCGCTGAACACCAGTTCAGACTGCACTGTACCTCAACTTCGGGCAAAACCCTGGGGACCCAGGCTTAAACAGGGGGAATCTGGACTGTCAGGCAGAAACTCAGGGGAGCCGCAAAAAATAGAGGTCTGGAGATGTGAGTGTGTGCAGAGAGGACTGATTGCTGAATGCTTCTGGCTTTCTCTAGCGGGTGGGAAATGGAAGCTTCCCCACAAGCTGAACTCCAATTCCAAGTGAGAATCTGAGAATCCAGATTCATTGGGGGATAAACTGGACTGTCTAGCAGTGGGGGAAACTTGAGGGAGGCTTACTCTTAGAGGTGCTTGCAGTGATTACTAATGAACACTGCAATCCAGGGTCATCTTAGGGCAGGGCTGATGGGAATCCCAGACTGTCTGCTCAGCCCTGAGACTCAGCCCCATCCAAACTTTTGCAATTTTGCAAGTGTTGTCTCATAAGACTGTCTCCATCATAGAAGTTCTCCCGGCGTAGACACAACTGATACCACAGCCAATTGGCCTGGAGATCAATTCCTCCCAGTGACATCAACAATAACCAAGATTTAACTACAACAAGGCTATACATACAGTCCACAAAGGGGTGTACCAATAGTGCCCACCTCAGGTAACTGGGGATGTGGAGCCACTGGGTCATATAGAACATCTAGCACACAAAGCTACTTTACCAACTCAGGGAAGCATCAAAAATGGGGAGACAAAGAAACAGATAACAAATGAAAGAAATAGAGGAAAACAAAAGACTGGATAGTTCAAAACCACGGTTATAAGGTTTTTCAAGAATGTCTTAGAAAAGGCTGATAAATTTAGCAAGACCCTCGAGGATATGAAAAAGGACCAACTAGAAATTAAACATACACTGACTGAGATAAAAAAAATATTATACAGAGACACAACAGCAGACTAGAGGAACACAAGAATCAAGTCAAAGATTTGAAATACAAAGAAGCAAAAAACTCTCAACTGGGAAAACAAAATGAAAAAATAATCCAAAATTTTGAAGATAGTATAAGAAGCCTCTGGGCTAACTTCAAGCATACCAACATCAGAATAATGGGTGCTAGAAGAAGATAAAGAGCAAGATACTGAAAACCTATTGAAAGAAATAGTGACAGAAAACTTCCCCCACCTGGAGAAAGAAATAGACTTACAAGTCCAGGAAGCACACAGAACCCCAAACAAAAAGGAATCCAAAGAGGACCACACCAAGACACATCATAATTAAAATGCCAAGAGCAAAAGACAAAGATAGAATATTAAAAGCAGCAAGAAAAGAACAGTTAATTACCTACAAGGGAGCACCCATATAATTGCCAACTGATTTCTTAACAGAAACTGCAGGCCAGATGGGAGAGGCAAGAAATATTCAAAGTGATGAATAGCAAGAACCTACAGCCAAGATTATGCTACATAGCAAAGCTATCATTCAGAATTGAAGAGCATCACAGATAAGAAAAAGCTAAAGAAGTTCATCACCATTAAACCAGTATTATATGAAATGCTGAAAGGTATTCTTTAAGAAGAAGAAGAAGAAAAAGGTAAAGATAAAAATGATGAACAACAAATACATATCTATCAACTAGTGAATCTAAAAATCAAGTGAATTAAAAATATGATGAACAAAATAAACTGGTGAATATAATAGAATCAGGGCCATAGAAAGAGAGTGGACTGAAAATTTTCGGGAGGAAAGGGGGTGCTGGAAGAGACTGGACAAAAATCGTACATCTATGGATGATGACAGTGGGGCAGAGGGTGGAGTGGGAACCAGGTGGAAGGGAGTTATAAGGGGAAAAAGAGGAACAATTGTAACAATCTGAACAATAAAGGTTTATTAAATTAAAAAAGAAAAATTAGCATGTAAATGGACCTGTGCAGTTCAAACCTGTGTTGTTCAAGGGCTAAGTGTATATTTAAAGTGATGTTTAAATAATCAGCTTAATTCTTTGATCAAGAAAGAGCTTCAAAAGCAGTTGGATTTATTAGTAGTATTTTGTTTGTTTGTTTCCAAAAACAAATGTATAATAATGCATTATTCTATCTGTTTCTGCAATTATTGGCAGTAACTCTAGCTTCCATCTTTTCCTTAATGTGTGAACTTTTGCTCACCCTCTTCAAACTTCAGGATTCTTCTGTGCTTAATGAGGACTATACACACTAGCCAGGTTATATAAACTTTAAATTAGTAATCTTATAATAATAACACAGAGGCAGGCATATTGAAAAAATTAAAATATTGTGTAACATAGCTATATGTGTGTATACTAAATGTGTTTATGTTATATTTTTGTAGTAATTTAATTCACGCATTGAAAATAAATGACAATTATCAGCAATTCTAAGAGTCATGAGGAGTACAGAGATTGATATTTCTGGAAACTGAATACACTAATTTGGTTTTGCTCTGCATTAGGATTTTGTTTGGCAATAAGCATTATGTATCTACTTGCCAAAATTCTTGATTTTTTGGTAGTTGAGAGGCAATACTGTTCCAGCAATAAGGCAGTGGGAAATGGAAGCCCAGCAACCCTTCCTGTTGATGAATGTCAGATGATACCCTTGTTTCTTACATTCATATAGACTTTAATTTAAATAATTTTATGTCAAGTTTTATATATAAAGAAAACAAATGTGCTGGATATTCCCCATTTATGTTTCCATATTTAGTTTCTAGCCATGTCTACCTGGCTTTTCCCTGACAAGCTGACCTGTGTAGGTGGGCTCAGCTGGGCTCTCATCTTCCAGCTCCTGATTAGATTCAGCCAGTGGGACTAAGCGGACAGGTTGCTTTGTAAGAAAAGAGGCTGAGGGGTCTATTTCCCCAGCTTTCTTTTTTAGGGGGCCACAGTTTGTCAATGGCTGTGTTTCTCTACCTAAGCAGTGGCTTCCATCTGGTGGCCCTCTCTGTCCATGGTTTTTGGACAGATTAATACTTCTTTTCCCATTAGGCCAAGGTGGTGGAGTAGCTTCCAGCTGTCACTAGGCCCAGTGTCTTTCACAGCCTTTGCTGTTTTCCTTAATTCTGCTTGTTTTTTGATAAGCAATCTCTTCATTAATATCTCTTCAATCACACTTTTTGAATATGACATCTGATTCCTGACAGGACCTTGACTGATTAAAACGTCTTCAGTAAAACAAAATTAATGATTTCTCTGTAGAGATAAAGGAATAATAGATTATTCAGTTCCAGGGATCTAAAACATTGAATGTATCTATTTAGCCGAAACCGGTTTGCCTCACTGGATAGAGCATTGGCCTGGGGACTAGAAGGTCCCAGGTTCGATTCAGTCAAGGTTGCATGGGGTGTGCAAGAGGCAGCTGATCAATGATTCACTCTCATTGATGTTTTTTAACTCTCTATCCCTCTCTCTTCTTCTCTGTAAAAAATCAATAAAAATATATTTTAAAAATATCTATTTATAAAGCTAAGACAAACTGTAACTGATTATCCTTAATTTCTCTTTTTCTCTGTGATTAAGAATTTATAAAAATGTGTGTGTGTATGTGTGTGTGTGGAGAGAGAGAGTGGGAGAGAGAGAGTGGGAGAGAGAGAGAGAGAGAGAGAGAGAGAGAGAGAGAGAGAGAGAATTTTATCACCCAAGGGTGGAGTAATACTATGACTTTTATCTTAGAGCAAATGATGTGACACTGTAACAAAGAATGGATAATACTGAAAGCAGACACATTCACTCAGAGACCGGTGTGTAGTTTAGGTAAGACATAAATATGATTTGACTAGATCAGTGGGAGAAATATGTTGGGAAGGGATAATTTAAAGTTATTTAGCAGGTACTTTAGCATAATCATTAGCTTCCAATTGGCTCTGTGGATCTGGGTAAGTTATTTTACTTTTCTGAGTCTCAATTTCTTCTTCATTTGAAAAAGAAGAGTAGCACATACCTCAGAGAATTGTAAGGATTAATTGGTATGTGTAAAGTACATAGAATAGTTCCTGGCACATATTAAGCATTGTATCATATATACTTTTAGCATAATTAGTAGTATCTTGATGGAAGTGGAAGGATATGGGGAGTGAGAACATTTCTGGAATGATATACATATATATGATTTGGTGGAATATGTGATTTTTGTGTGTGTGCCATTCACTAAAATAGGCAATTTAGCAGAAAGTTCAGATCTTCTAGTTGTTCTCTTCCACATAGATTTATTTTTTCAAATTTGCAGTGCTACTGTCATCTTATACTAATATCTGATGCTGTTATTGTCATGCTTAAATATAATAAAATAAAACCCAAATTCTTCTGCCTGGAATTCCAAGTGTGTTTCTACTACCTTCCTCCACTGTGTCTGTGTCTTAAATTAATCCCATTATATCCCATAAAGCCATTGGTAGTGACCTGGTGCATCCTTTTTTCCCCCAGTTCATCTTACCTAAATTGGAAATTGGCCTTTCTCTAACTTTATCTGAGGATTCTCATGTCTCCTCAGAAACATTCTGTGACTGTCAGTTATATATATTTTTTTTGTAGAGTGTAATGTCTTAACCCCTTAATCTTGAATACTAGTTTGGCTCACATGTTATATTGCTTTATTTTCTCACTGTATTCCATTATTAGAAACTTGAATATCCTGCAGAGTTTTTATTTATTTTGCCTCTGAGCCTTTGTTATAGCCATCCCTTATGCTTGACATGTATCCCTCTTCCAATATATGCACTCAAAAAATATCCTGAAAGAAAATGTATTATGTATTTTTGGGTAATTCACAAATATTAATACAAAATTTTTGTATAGAATAGCAAATTAATGAAATATTTACTCAATTGAATTGAATTGAATTATTCAAGATTAGGTTTTTCTCATGCCTATTTCTTACTTTCTTCTTATTACAAGCCTTTCTAATTTACTTTAAGTTCTTCATTTTTATTCTTTGCCAGCCTTTACTTCTGAAGTTACGTGACAAACTAATTCTAATTGAGGATGTCATTGCAGTTGAGAATGTTTACTAACTCTTTGATATTTATAGGCAGCTTTATTTTCTCTCTTTTTTTTTCTTTTTCTCCTATGTAGAAAATGAATCATTTATTTTTATCACATATATTAATCAAGTTTAGCCACTAAAATTCTATTTAAAGGAAAATTATGGTTGAGGCCTTTATTTTGAATCCTTAGATATAATAACTCAAGGGTGTCATCTGGTACTCTACACCATATATGTATACGCCAGTTTTCCTATGGCGATAGAGTTATCTAACATGTGGTGAAGTTCATTCCAGGATAATGGATAAAGTTAGCCTTTAAAGAAGTGGGATATTTTCTACCACCCTAGAGTTTACCTCTCTGCTTCTATGATACAAATGTGTGTCCCTCTCTCTTTTATTATTGATGGCAACTGCAACTTATTTACACTAGCAACTTCCATAAGTGGGGAGGAGATGTAGATGTTTGTGTTAGGGTTTGGTAGTTCGAAGGTGGATAGCTATATCTAGCTGAAATATCCAATGATGATAAAATGTGTGTGTTTGCTTCATATTGGCAGCATGGCTCATGCTTCTGAAAAACTGTTCAGATTTTAGGTAAATGAAGACTTTTAAAAATAATAATGGCTTACTCCATATAGAGCCTAGAATTAGTTTGTTTTCTCAATCCAAGGTGGTAACTTGAGTATCCACAGATGATAAATACAATCTGAGATGTGGATACATTATAGGTGCTACTTTCTTTAGGTGCAGCCGTGTTTTCTGGCCAGGGTTGCAATAAAGGCCTGCCTCCTCTACTTCAGCATTGTTCCCCAAGGATAAAATCAAATTGAAGTCCATTATCCATGATCTGGGTCTGCTTGTTACATTGTTTGATTTCATTAAATTTAAGCATAAAAGTTATTTTTTTAGTCTGTTATTTTCTTGCTAGAGAGCACTAATATTAAAATATTATTATATATTTTATAATATATGAATTATAAAGGACTAAACAAAGTATATAATAAACCTTCTTGCCAATTGCTGCCAGAGGGTAACCTAATTTTGACACTTCAAAACTTGTCAGCAGAATACCTATTAAGGAAGGGGAAACATTATTGTATATGTAGAAACCCTTAGTTCCCTACTTACAACTGGTTACTCTGCTGTTTATGGCAATTCCTGCTGTGTAAGTTTTAAAAACATATGCTCTCTGACATATGGCGCATGTCTGGAGTCTGTGTTTCCAATGACAGGGAATTAATCCAAATAGGATGCTATGGATGGGAAAGACTTTTAATCTCTCTCTGTCCTTCACTTCAGTTTATTACCTTTTGAAATTCAGTATCTTGATTTTTTTAAGCATTTTACTAACAAATAACAGGATATTTTTTAATCTAATTATGCTGCAGGCAGTTGTAAAATTATGCCTTCCAGAACTGAAGGAGGCCTTGTTAAAATAAATTAATACAGAATGAATTATTTTAAAAAATTGCTCCCCCCTTTTTAATATATGTGATCAATAATTATTAATAATGGCAGGGAAGATAAAGCAAAGGCATATCAATTTTCCAGATAATAATAGACTGTGGAAGTTATTTTGGTAATTAGTGTGAGTACATCCTTATAAAGATCATTATATCTCATTTTGTAAGCATCTTTAACTTGTATATATAAACTGTCACTGATGGAGGAAAATAGCAGCCCCATAGGCAGAGAGGCTGTGCACCTTGTCCATGGGGCAGACTGGAAAGCAACTAAATCAGAGAACACCCACCCAGAATTAATGAATTAGACACAGCTGAGGAGACAATTCATAACAAGGAAGGGCAGAGGACACCTGGAGAAGGTAGGAATGGGGATCTGGGCTGGAGAGGAACAGTGACCAAAGCCGTCTCTTGGGGACAATGAAACATCCAACTGTGGAAAGGAAAAGCCAGAAGGCTGCTGGCGGCTGGGAATCTAGACTGAAGACCACAGCAGGGAAAAGCTGCATCCAGAAAGGCCACCTGAAAAGTGGCTGAGCAGCATGGTACCAGGGAAAGAAACCAGCAGTTTTATGGTTGTTTTTTCTTTGTTTTGTCTTTCCTTTTTTTCACTAAACCTAGTTCATGGGACCTTTCAATTCCAAACACTCACCCAAGGCTGCAATGCAGGTATAGGCACAGATTTATGAAGCCTGAGGAGAGGTTGTGGAGGGAAGTAGGGAAAGGAGACATGACCAGGAATCCAGCACAGGGACATTTCCAAACTTCCAAACTCAAGTGGCCATTTCTCTCCTGAATAGCCAGGCCCTCCCAGTAGCCTGAAGGCAGGCATTCCAGCCAGCCACACTGCCTGCATTCTGAGCTATGCCAAGGAAACCAAGGCTCTGAACAGCCCCAAAGAGCCCTCAGTGACTGGGTTGGAAGAGGGGCATGTCTGCCTCGCTATTCCGGGAACCAGACTGATAAAATTCCCAGCTTTCCAGGCAACCCCACTGGTTTCCACTAAGGATCTCTGACCAGCTAAGGACAGAGCAATGTTTTGGGCCATTTGTGGAGGAGTAGCTCTTGGTCAGAAAAGACACATCTGTCTGATTCCAGACAGCCAAACATCACGTGATCATCCCCACTTAAAGCCCTGTCAGAAACAGACATTGAGTGATTAAGATTTATTGCTTGCAACAGACATGAACAGGGGAGTGTGGATCACTTGGAGCTTCAACACTGTGCTAAATGCTAGACAGTACCTGGCATTAGTTAGCTTCTGACTACCTAACTAGCCCAGAATTGGCAGACAGAACAGAAAAGTGGGGTTCTAAACCAGCCCCCATCGAACATTAAAACTTGGCTGAAGTGAATGACACTTGACTTTTCTATTTAAATTTTTTTTAATATTATATTTTTTATTGTTATTTTATCTTTTCCCCCCACCTTTCTTTTTCCTCACTTCTCCCTTTTTCATTCTGTATTTTATTTTCCTGTCCCTGTTTATCTTTCTTTTCTTTTTACCACTTGTTAAAAATTGACCTTCTTTATCTGCTTTATTGATGTATTATTATTAGTGTAGGCTTATTCATATATCTAACTTCCTTTTGCTCACTCCTACTCCATGCTCCCTTCTCTTTCGATTGTTTTATTTTTCTTTTCTCTCCTCTCTTGCCTTCTCCTAATTTTTAACTAGTTTTATTCCCCAAATTCAAGACTATCTGCTATCTCCTCTACTCTCATTTTCAAATAAATAAATTTAAAAATTTTATTTTATCTTCTTATCCACTCATTCTCTTTCTACCTCCTCTATACTTAATTGGGGCCTTTCCCTATTCATCCAATTCCATAATCTTATTTTCTGTATGTAAACTCTGCCTCTATAGATTCTGTCCCCAATTTCTCTGTTTTTTGTTTGTTTGTTTTGTTTTGCAATTTTTGGTTTATTTGTTTGTCTTGTGGTGTTTCTCCACATATTTTTTCTTCTTTTTCTTCTTTTTTTTTCTTTTATCTATAACTTTTTTGCTCTCTTTTCTCTCTCCTAATTCTATTTCCTCTGGTGATAACTTTTATTGGGGTTATAGGTGACTTGTATACATTCCAGATCTGTTTTTTTTGTGCTGTGTTGTTATGTTGTATTTTGTGCTGTTTGGTCAGCACCTCCACAATTGTTGGCATGATGTAGTAGAGAGTGAGCCACATAACCTGACACCTTGAGAGGAGACTCTGTCCATGAATAGGACAAGTACATTCAATATTCAACTACATCAAGAGAACCCAAATACCTCAAGTGAGGGAATCCCTAGGATATCCAGGATAAAAGACCTGAAAGGCTGCACCACTGGTCCCACAAAACATCCACTACATAAGACAAATGAAAAAACAAAAACAAAAAACCTGAGCAGCATAGCAGTTTGGTCTAATACATAGAAACAAAATTAAAGGTACAGCAAAAAATGGGTAGACAAAGAAACATCCCCACCCTCATATGAAAGGAAAGGAAGAATCACCAGGAAAAAAATGAAATGGAGGCAAGTAATTTTTCAGAAAAAGAATTCAGAGTAATGGCTATAGGGATGCTCAAATGATTAGATAAGTACATAGCACTACAGGCCTACCTCAAGAAACAAGAAAACTGGCAATAAGTTATCGGACCCTACAACATAAAGAACTAGAAAGAGAACAAAATAAGAGCATAGAATAAGTAGGAGACAGGAAATAATAAAGATCAGATATGTAAGAAACTATTTAAAAGATCAGTAGAACCACAGGCTGGTTCTTTGAAAGGAAAAACAAGATTGATGAACCTTAAGCCAGGCTCACAAAGAAGCAAAGAGAGAGGACCCAAATAAACAAACCAGAAATGAAAGAGGTGAAGTAACAACTCACTCCACAGAAATACAAAAGATTGTAAAAAAAAAAATGCTATGAACAACTCTACTCCAACAAATTGGATAACCTAGATGAAATGGACATATTCCTAGAAAAATACAATCTTCCAAAAGTCAATCAGGAAGAATCAGAAAACTTAAATATGCTGATAACTACCAACATAATTGAAGCAGAAAAACAAAACAAAACAAACAAAGCTTCCTGCAAACAAAAGCCCTGGTTTAGACAGCTTCACAGGGTAGTTTTACCAAACATTCAAAGAAGAACTAACACTGATCCTTCTCAGACTATTCCAAAAATTTTAAGAGGAAGGAACACTTCCCAGCTCTTTCTCTGAAGCCAGCATTATTTTAATCTGCTGTCAGATAAAGTCAGATAGAGTCAGTACAAAGAAAGATAATTACAGGCCAATATCCCTGGTGAACATAGATGCTAAAATCCTCAACAAAATATTAGCAAATCGGATCCAGCAATACATTAAAAAGATCATACACCATGACTAAGTGGGATTTATTCCAGGGATTCAAGCCTGGCACAACATCCCCAAATCAATAAATGTGATACATCACATAAACAAATTGAAAGACAAAAACCTCATGACCATATCCATTGATGCAGAAAAAGCATTTTGCAAAATCCAACACTCTTTTTTGATAAAAACTCTCAACATAGTGGGAATAATAAAAGCTTTATATGACAAACCTTCAGCCAGTATCACACTCAAAGGGCAAAAACTAAAACCATTTCCCCTAAGAACAGGAATAAGGCAGGGATGCCTACTTTCACCACTCTTATTTAACATAGTACTAGAAGTGCTAGCCATGGTGATCAGACAAGAAGAAGAAATAAAAGGTATTCTGCCAAAACCGGTTTGGCTCAGTGAAGACTGTTGGTCTGCGGACTGAAAGGTCCCAGGTTTGATTCTGGTCAAGGGCATGTACCTTGGTCACCGCACATCCCCATTGGGGATATGCAGGAGGTGGCTGATGGATGTTTCTAACTTTCTATTCCTCTCCCTTCCTCTCTGTAAAAAAGTCAATAAAGCATATTTTTAAAAAAAGAAAGAAAAGGTATCCAAATTGGAAAAACAGAAGTAAGACTGTCATTATTCGCCGATTACATGATATTGTACATAGAAAACCCTAAAGACTCCATAAAAAAAAACACACAAAAAAACAACAACAAAAAACTATTGGGTTAATAAAGTAATTTGGCAACATAGCAGGATACAAAATTAAAACCCAGAAATTTATGGAATTTTTATACACTAATAATGAACTTACAGAAAGAAAAACTAAAATAAAATAAAAAAATCCCATTTACCATTGCAACAACAACAACAAAAATTAAGATACCTAGGTATAAACTTAACTAAGGAGGCAAAAGACCTGTTCTTAGAAAACTTAAGGACATTGAAAAAAGAGATTGAGAAAGATAAGGTCAAATGGAAGAATAGTCCATGTTCATAGATTGATAGAATCAACATCATTAAAATGTCCACATTACCCAAAACGATCAATGCATTCAATGCAATTCTCATTAAAATACAGTGGCATATTTCAGAGACATAGAATAAACTTTCCAAAAATTTATATAGAACATCAGCAAGAAAAACTCACCCCCAAATAGCCATCATAATACCAGATATCAAGTTATATTACAAAGCTATATTACATTTTTTTTTCCAAAACTGCCTGGTACTGGCAGAAGAACAGACATATAGACTACTGGACCCAAACAGAGAACCCAGAAATGAACTGAAGCCATTATGCTCAATTAATATTTGACAAAGGAGGCAAGAGCATACAATAAAATCAAGACAGTCACCTCAATAAATTGTGTTGGGGAAATTGGATAGATACATGGAAAAAATATGAAACAACTTACATCATACACAAAAATAAACTCAAAATGGATAAAGGAATTAAACGTAAGATGAGAAACCATAAAAAACTTTGAAGAATCCATAGGGAGCAAAATATCAGACATATCTCACAACAATATATTTACCCATACATCTCCTAAGACAATGGGCACTAAGGAGAAAATAAACAAATGGGACTACATAAAAATAAAAAGCTTCTTCACAGAAAAAGAAACCATAAACAAAACAAGAGAGTCCAGTGCAAGGGAGAACATATTTGCCAATGTTACATCCTATAAGGGCTTATTCTGCAAAATTTATAGGGAGCTCTTACAATTTAACAAAAGGAAGATAAATAATCTAATAAGATTAAAAATAAAAAAACAGGCAAAGGACCTAAATAATGGACACTTTTTGAAAGTAGATATAAGGAACGCCAAGAGACATATGAAAAAATGCTCAAAGCCACTAATCATCTGAGATATGCAAATCAAAATGACAATGAGGTATCATCTCAAACCTGTCAGAATGGCTATCAACAAATCAACACATAACAAGTGCTGGCAAGGATGTGGAGTAAAAGGAACTCTCTTGCACTGCTTGTGGGAATGCAACTGGTATAGCCACTGTGGAGAACAGTATGTAGTTTCCTCAAAAATTTAAATGGAACTGCCATTTGACCCAATAATAACACTTCTAGGAATATATCCCAAGAAATCAGAAACACCAAACAGAAAAGGGTATATGCACCCCTATGTTCATAGCAGCACAATTTACAATAACTAGAATTTGGAAACAGCCTAAGTGCCAATTAGCAGATGTGTGAATTAAACAGCTATGGTGCACCTACACAATGGAATACTAAGCTGTAGTATTTCTTCTGTAAACAAGGAAGAACTGTTACCATTTGCAACAGCATGGGTAGCCCTGGAGAGCATTATGCTAAGCAAAAGAAGTCAGTCGAGCCCTAACCAGTTTGGCTCAATGGATAGAGCATTGGCCTGCATACTCAAGGGTCCCAGGTTCGATTCTGGTCAAGGGCATGTACCTTGGTGCAGGCACATCCTCAGTAGGAAGTGTGCATGAAGCAGCTGATTGATGTTTCTCTCATCGATGTTCCTAACTTTCTAACTTTCTATCCCTCTCCCTTTCTCTCTGTACAAAATTAATAAATATTTTTTTTAAACAGAAGTCAGTCAGATAAAGATAAATATCACATGATCTTACTCATTTGTGGAATATAATTAACAACATATTCTGATGAACAAAAAATAGATACAGAGACAAAGACATTGAACACAGTGTCAAACTTCAGAGAGAAGGCATGTAGTGGTGTCTGTTTTCACTCTCAGGTTAAAAAAGAGTAGCTAGCTAATCACTCAGAAACAATGGTCTAGTCTGTCTGCCTTTTTTCACCTTCACATATATAATTTCCAGTCAGGTGTATGTTTTATATATTTTCTGAGAAGGTCCCATCCTTACCATGGTGTTCCATAGGATATCCTGTGAATTCTTCAGCCAATGAAACCCTTGCTTGTGTTACCTTTGACCATCTTATCAGTTTAGGTTCTTATCAGCTTTATATGTTTTATATTATTTCATAGGTAAATGGCAGAGATTGATAGCACTTGCCAAACTTTAGGACAAATACAGATAATCAAGATACTCTTAAATCTGTTTAGTTAATCCAGGATATTCCCCTCCAGGAAAAAAAAGGGCAATATATGTTTTTAATAACAATTTCAGATTTTATATCCATCTGTTCTCTTCTCTTGCCATATTTCAGTACAAAATAATGGACTCACTCACTAAGAAAACTCATGTTGATTTTTAATAGTATTCTTGGTGGTTGGGACCATGAATTATTCACCACACTATTCAAAGCAAGGAAGAAATAAGGAAGAAAAATAGGGAGAAAAATGAAAAAAAAAAGAAATGACAAGAATTATGGGAAAGGAGAAGAGAGAGAACAATGGAGAGGGCAAGGAAGGAAGAAAAGATAGGTAGGTGTGATACTATCGCTTCTACTCAAATATTAGTTTTGGTGACTATATTATCATATCATTAGTGGAAAGTGCCAAGCTGTAAGAATTTCATCTTTATTAATAATTATTTAATAGTGTATTAATTTCCTAGGGCTGCCATAACAAAGTAGAACAAACTGAGTGGCTTAAAAAATATAAATGTATTGTCTCATAGTTCTAGAGGCTAGAAGTTTGAGGTCAAGGTACTTGGCAGAATTGGTTCCTCCTGAAGGCTGTGAAGAATAGCGTCTTCCATGCTTTACTCCTAGTTTCTGGCTTGCTGGAAATATTTGGCATGGCTGGATCCATCACTCATCTTTGCCTTTAAATATTCTCCTTGTGCACATGGCAGTGTCTAAATTCCCTTTTTAATAAGGACATCAGTTATATGAATTAGGGTCCACTCTAATGACTTTGTTTCAACTTGATTACTTCTGTAAAGACCCTATCTGAAATAATATCACAATCTGAGATATTGGGGGTTAGTACTCCAACAAATTTTGGAGGTAGATACATATTCAATCTATAACAAATAACATGATATCTTTTGTTATAACACAAAAAATGTTAAAGCATTCTATATAATAAAAGCCTAATATGCTAAGTGCCTGGTCGTATGCAGAGCCATTCAACCAATCTAAGTATAATATGATAATGATATGCTAAGGCTGCTCAATTGCTTGCTCTGTGGACTGACCACCAGGGGTCAGACACTCCAACAGGTAGGTTAGCTTGCTGCTGGGGTCCAATTGATTGGGACTGAGCCAGATGGGCTACACATGCCCTGGAGCCCTCCTGTTGCTCCTCTCCTGCTGGCCAACCTCCCATGTTCCTCCCTGATCCCAGTTGTGCACTGATGGGGTCTCTCGTTCTGGCCTGCATCCTCTTGCAATCCAGGACCTCTTGGAGGATATTAGAGAGTCGGATTCGGCCTGACAGCAGAATGACCAGTCACTATGACATGGACTGACCAGCAGGGGGCAGATGCTCGATGCAGGAAGCTGGGCTCACAGCTGGCAAGCACAGTAGTGGTGGTGGGAGCCTCTACCGCCTCCACGGCAGCACTAAGAATATTCAACTGTTGGCTTAGGCCCACTCCCCATGGGTCTTAGGCCTAAGCCAGCAGTTGGACATCCCCTGAGGGCTCCTAGCTATGAGAAGGCATAGGCCAGGCTGAGGGACCACCCCCAAGTACACGGATTTCTTGCACCAAACCAATAGTATGAAATATATTTCTCTTACTGCTTCCACAAACTAATTCAAGGTAGTAGGGTATAATGCTGCTGCTCTCCCACCCCACCCCTTGCCAATTAGTAGAGAAGACATTTCTCTAGTAGTAGATATCTCTATTATTGAAAATAATCCTCTGCTACTTATTAATATCCCTACAGGAAATACAGACATGTGTCTGAAGAGGTAAAATATAATTGACACCTTTGAAATATAGGTTGTAATTCAGTAGAATGTTTGCTAAATAATGGAGTGTGCTTTTATTATTATTTTTAATACTCATCAGAGGATTTTTTTATGGATGAGAGAGAGAGAGAGAGAGAGAGAGAGAGAGAGAGAGAGAGAGGTGAGGAACATTGATCATTGATTTCCTCCTATATACACCCCAACGAGGGATAGAACCGGCACCCTAGGCATGGGCCCTGACTGGGAATCGAAAAACTTTTGGTGTAAGGGATAACACTCCAGCCAACTGAGACACATGGCCTGTGCTTTTAGTTTATAAGATATTGGTGTGGTAGAAGCTGGAAAATAACTTGATAGACCAAAGTAAATAAAGATCTAAACATGGGTAGAAACAATGTCATTATTTGAAAGACAAATAGAAATTTTCAGAGCATAATGACTATTTAACAGTTTCTCTGCAAGTCAGAAACATACTATCACAAACACTTGTTGCAAAGAGATGGCTTGTATGAATTTTGTTGAACTCAAAGATATAATTTTCAAATGTCAGTAATTTGCTTACATAAAGCAGATACTCTATTGTTCTAGTCCAGAATAACAGGAGGTAACTGGAGATCCACCAACCAGTAAGAAAAGTATCATAATATAACACTTAAGGAAAACATCTGTACTAATAAAAAGGGTAATATGCTAATTAGACTGGGTTGACTAGACATCTTATGGACATCTGACTTCCTTCTTGACAGTTAGGGAGTGACCAGGCTGGTTGGGGGGTGGGTAGCTAGGAGATGACCAGCAGGAGGGCAGTTAGTGGGCTAACAGGCCAGCAGGGGGAGAGTTAGGAGGGGACCAGGCTGGCAGGGGGACAGTTAGGGGCCCAACTGGCCAGCAGGGGGAGAGTTAGGAGGGGACCAGGCTGGCAGGGGGACAGTTAGGGCCCCAACTGGCCAGCAGGGGGCAGTTAGGAGATGACCAGGCCCTCAGGGGACCAGTTAGATAGGGATCAGGCCAGCAAGCAGAGGCAGTTAAGTGTTATCAGGCAGGCAGATAGAGTGGTTAGGGGCAATTAAGCAGGCCAGCAGGGGAGCAGTTAGAGGGTGACCAAGCCAACGGGTGGGGGTGGCAGTTATGGGTGGCCAGGCCAGCATTGGGGCAGTTAGGGGGTGGCCAGGCCAGCGGGGGGGGGGGAGTTAAGGGGCAAAACGAGCTGGTGGGAGGGGCAAGTTTATTTTGGGGGGAAGGTTGGTAGTGGGGCAGTTAGGGGATGACTAGGTCAGCAGGGGAACAGTTAGATGACCAGGCTAGCAGGGGACCAGTTAGGGGGCAATCAGGCCAGCAAGCAGAGGCAGTTAGGGGGTGGCCAGGCCAGCAGGGGGGCAGTTAGGGGACAGCCAGGCTGGCAGGGGACCCGTTAGGGGGTGACTGGGCAGGCAGGCGGGCGAGCTGTTAGGAGCCAGGGATCCTGGATTGGAGACAGTGGAGGCAGAGCTGAGGAAGCCACCCCCCCCCCAATGGACAAATTTTGTGCACTGGGCTTCTAGTTGTATCATAAATCACAATATAACTTTTTAAGCAGCAAGCCTTTAGACATTTTATATGTAGAAATTGCCACATAATAAACAGACTAGGAGAAAGACAAGCTAAATGCTACCTCCTTAGGCTACAGGAAATTATGATGTAAACTATCTTACCTTAAGAGATAACTAGATTAATCCCATTTTATGGGATGACAAATAGTTAGAAAAAAGAAGAAAAGGTAGAACATTTGGAAATAGACATGGGAATAATAATATGCAAAATTACATTTAAAGTGGAATTTTAGCCTCTGTGTTCCTGTGACCACCCTCTTCCTTCCTTTCTTCTTTCCTTCATTTTATCCTTTCCCCCCCTTTTCTTTCTACTATATATCTAGATTATTGTCTTCTATTGTATTCGTGCATTCCTTCAGTAGACATTCCATAAAATGAATTAGATACTGGACATAGTGCTTGGTACTTAAGATATCATGCTGAATAAAATCAAGCAGTCACTGTCCTTATCAAGTTTACTTTCTAATTACAGAAGTTCTTGCAAAAGTGTGTCTATTGTCCTAGCCGGTTTGGTCTTAGCCAGCATCAGCCCTTGGGACTGCAGGGTCCAAGGTTCTGTTCTGGTCAAGAGCACACCCCTTGGTAGCAGGCTTGATTCCAACCCCTGGTTGGAGCTTGTGAAAAGGCAACCAATCAATATGTCTCTCTCACATTGATATTTCTTGTTATGTTTCCCTTCCCTTTCACCCTCTCCTTTAAAATCAATAGGAAATATATCCTCAGGTAAAGATTAACAACAACAAAAAGGTATATATGTGATAATTGGTGTGAAGAAGAGGCCCATGTTGCTCTGAGTGCCCATAAATGCCATGAATGAGTGATGTGATTGATGTAGGGGGACTAGGGCATGTGTCCCTGTGGAGGGCACACTGGAGTTCTATTGTGAGTGAGCAACAACCAGGTTAAGATGAGATTAAAGGACTTTGTGGAACCAGAAAGAACATGTGCAAAGGCTGTAGGCCAGGATGAAACCAAGCAAATTGGGACTGGAAGATAGAATGACAGGAGTTTGAATGCCATGTGGAAGCCGAGGAAGAACCTTCAGGGTTTTCAAAATCCTGATAATAATAATTTTATTTTAAAAGCATTAGGGAGCCACTGGATATCCTTAAGTAAGGGATTGCATAGCCATTTCAAAAATCACAAGTGTGCTGTTTACAGGCACATTAGGAAAGGGTCAACAAGTTAAGAAGTCCGAGTGTGGCTTGGGATGGCATGATTATGATGAAGATGGAGAGAACAGACCAATTAAAGGTAAAAAGAATAGCGTTTTGTTATTTCGCAAGGCTGAGTTCTAGGTGTATGGTATAAGCAATTTTGTGTGTGTGTGTGTGTGTGTGGTATTGTCATTCAATGACATAGGAAAAGCTGAAAGAAGACAAATTTTATTAAGAACAGAGAGGTATTGAGTCATGAATTCAATTTTGGATATACTGGTTTTGTTAAGACTTTCAGGAGAAACTGTCAAGGAAACAGCTGGATACAGGGGCCTGGAGGGCTAGGCCAAGATCTGTGTGGATGCTATGAATGTGTGTCACCATAGAGATGGCACCTGCACCATTGTACCACTTAATGCGTGTGTCTTCTAGAATGAAAATGGATGAGAAGAGGCTGGAGTAGCACAGGCCAGAACCTTGCTGTGTTTAACTCTTTTCCCCCCAATAACACATTGGGGTGGGGGTGAACCACAGGTCCTTCCCCCCACAAATGGCATATGGGGAAATGTGATCCTCTGAGGGAAGCCTGCTTCAGTGTGGAAAGCACTACAGGAAGCTTTATTTGAGAAAATATGAGTTTTAAGCAAACTCTCCAAAAATGTATAAAAGCCCTGAACACCGCAGCAGCATACTGTTAGCAGTCTCTACTGCAAGAATGCTAGAAAATCACATATTTTAACCTGTTACTTATATGAAGGAAAAATTAGAACAAATATTATGTTAACATGAATTAAAAGTTTTAGTTTGAGGTTTTCATGAACATATACAAGCATGTATCATATCAAGGACTTTCTCCTTAAATTTATAAAAAATAATTATTTCTTCTCTGATTTATTTAAGAACAAAGTTTGTTTTCAGAACTGAATTATGTAGCCTCTGTAATAAATCCTAACTAAGAAAGATTTCAAGGACCTGGAAACCTAGTTATCATTATAGTCAAATTTTTAGTGTCTTTATCAAATAAGTAAAGTAGAAACAGATATTCATGTTTCATTTTTTTATTAAGTCACTCTTCTAAATATTTGGTTAGAGACCATCACCTGAGTTATTGGATGCAGCAATTAATTTCTGTCATAATTGATATACTAATGTAGGTGAGTGACAAAGCACCACCTACAGGTACCAGTGGCTAATGAGAACATATCGATATCAATATGGAAACTTGTCAAAAATGCCTTTCATTGGAAATCAAGGAACATTTGATATATGTTAAAATAGCTCTGGAATTAACAATCAGGTCTCTCATTCTCAGACCTTAATTAAATTAAAGGATTCATAGGCATAATGACACTTTTGGCTTATTTCCAAAGTGAATATGTCCACTGTACATTTCAAGTATTGAAATGTCAATATTGAAAATGCCATTTTCTAGTAGTTTGTTTAGATACATATTTACAATTTCTACTATTATCTGTCTCCTTTTGAGATTATGGCAGGGAAGCAATACACGCTTTACACAATGAGTATTAAAATGTTGTTTCTAGGAATGCTGATTATAGTAATGAATTAGACAAAAACCTCTCAATACTCTGTTGAAGCAATAAGCCTACTTTTTATTCATTAGCTGTTCATTGTTTTTATTTATTTAAAATAATTTGTAAATAGTTAAGTAAATGAAATAGTACTTACCTTGGTAAGGAGTTATTTTCCATGTATATTTTTGAAAAGTCCTACATTTAGTTGAAATTTTAATAAATAATTTTTATGTATTTACTTGATCAACTGGACTCAAGGAGAAATTTAAATGTGTTAACAAATTTGATCATTTCATTATGTGGAAAGTTTACATAAAGTTGATGTCATTTTTGCAAATGTTTCTAGTGTGTTTTTTTCATATAAATTATTAGGAAGAAAATGTAATGATTTTATTTATCAACAATAGTATTATTAATCAGCAATAATGTTATTGCTCCAATGTTTTTTCCCCATACATAGTGATTTGAGATAGCTACTAAAATTATAATTTTGAATACTTATTTCTGTGAGCCAAGCACTGTGCTAAACCCTAGATATGCATTATCTTATATGATTGCTACAACATGAAGCAGAAAGTTGTATCATTCCCATTTCATACATGAAGAAAGTAAGATTATCCATGATTATTTGTTAGTATTTCCCACTCTGGAAATCAATTTCCAAATCCAGCAAAAGATTCAATTATTTTTATCATTAGAAACTTTTTTTATTAGAAGATATTTATTCATTTTTTACAATAACATTAAACAGATATGGGAGAAATTACTTGTGGAAGAAAATTATTATTGAAAAAATAAATTCAATTTTTTCTTGCTTAAAATTTTGACTATTTTAGTTGTTGCTTTAAATTACATTAATGATGCAAAGTTGTAATGTTAGTGTTTGTGGGATAGATCTCTGGGAGAGTTGGCCAGTAAATGTGAGGGTGGGTAAGGTGATACAGGAATGATAATTCATTGCAGGGAGCTTGGGGAAGTGGGCAGAGCAGGTGATCTGAACCATTATGAGCTTGATTATTCACTGGATTTTTATGTATAGTCTTAATTGCTATACAAATGAATTGGAAAAAAATAAAAGTTAAAATGAGGGTGGGAGAATGTCAGAGGCTGTTAAGAGTTTCATTAAGGAACTCAGGAGAAAGAAGAGTATAAATCTACATTAGCATCTCGGAGACAAAAAGAAATACTTGTCACTCTCAAGGATGCTACCAGATTTCAATACCCCAGAATGCTTACTGAGACTTTGATAAAACAGCTACTTAGAGATTTAGAGTTACACAATTAGTGAAAGCTTCTTCAAAGTTACAGAGGTGGTGATTATACTTCAGAAAATATTGGCAGGGCAAGGAAAAAAGGTATGGTTTTTGAAGTCCAGAAACATAGTTTAAGAAAAATCAGAAGGTTCTAAAATATTTTTTTAAGTCTGAAATACTTGGGGAAAAACAAGGTGGGTCCAACTAGACAAATGTTTCCTTTATCCTTTGAAAGTAAGAGAACAAGTAGAACCATGAAGTAGAAGTAGAGAAGGTATTAAAATCAGAGAGAAGAGCATGTCTTAAAAACAATAAGATCATTTTGTTACTAGTGGGGAAGAGCACTTATTGTAAAAAGATTAAAAAATAAATAAAGACCATAATAAGAAAAAAAGCAAAGATTCAGAGAAATTCACTGCCCCATGGTATCACCATTGCTAACATTCTAGTCAAAATTCTACTAGATATGTCTTTATGCACAAAATGTGCAATAGTAGATGAACAGGGCCATACTATCATATTATTTTAGCAACATTTTATGATTTTTCTCCCATGTCAATAATCATAGATTTGCATCATTTTATATTGATAATAATATATTTATGGATGTTTCACCATTTATTAATCTAGCATTTTATTTCTTGATACTTAGTTTGTTTTATAATTTTATCAGTTATTTTAAAATTTAGGATTGTTTTAATGGCTATACTTGATCATATCTTTTCCCTCTTTTGTGATTATCTCTAAATTTATATTTTAGAAAAAATTTCAGAGAACGTCTGCGTATTTTACATTTGAATCTCCATTGGGAAACTGCTTCCTTAGAAAAATTATTGATTCTCATCTAAAAAAATATTGCCTCATGCTTACTACATTAGGCTTTATTGATTTATTTTTTATCTTTACACACATCTTAGACAAAACTAGATAGTTCAAATTTATTTAAATAGTATTTAGGTTGAAAAACATCAAGTATGTGTACCGGCCACTTGTTTTTGGAAGTAGATTTGAAAAGTAAAACCCAACTATGTTTTAACCAGGACCAGTTAAACTCTGAATAACTTATTTGATCTAGAATCTATTGGATATGATATAATAAATTCTTCAGGGTAAAATTAGAAGAATTTCCAGCATAACATTTGAAATTAAAGTTGGGTGAGTGGTGCTATGAGAATTTAAACATAATAGTTTCATATTTATCACTAAGGGCTATCACTATGGCTACAAAAAATTATTTTTAATGTATTTCTTTGCTCAAAACATTTAGGGAAATACTATTGTCAGAGATAGCTAGATTTCTGTCAGAGTACTTTGAATGTCAGATGCAGCCAGAGATCTGGTGCTCTGAGTTACTCTGAATCCATAACCTATATAACAAAGAGGTGATATGCAAATTGACCATCACTCCAACACACAAGATGGCCACCTCCATGTGGTCAAAGATAGCCACCACAAGATGGCTGGCAGGGGAGAGCAGTTGTGGGTGATCAGGTCATCAGGGGAGGGCAGTTGGGAGGGACCAGATCTAAAAGGGAGAGCAGTTGTGGGCAATTATGCCAGCAGGGGAAGGCAGTTGGAATGGACTAGGCCTGAAAGGGAGGACTATTGTAGGGGGGGGGGGACCCAGGCCTACAGAGGAGGGCAGTTAGGGGGACCAAGCCTGGAAGGGAGGGTAGTTGGAGGTAACCAGGCCACCGGGGGAGGGCAGTTGAGGGTGACCACGCCTGCAGGGGAGGACCGTTTGGAGAGACAGGACAGTAGGAGAGGGCAGTTTGGGGCAATCAGGTCAATAGGGGAGTAGTTAGGTGTCTATCAGACTGGCAGGGGATTGGTTAGAGGGAGATCATGCTGGCAGACAGAAGCAGTTAGGGGTAATCAGGCAGGCAGGCAGGTGAATGGTTGGGAGCCAGCAGTCCTGGATTGTGAGAGGGATATCCAATTGCCACCAGGATCCGGCCTAAATGGGCAGTCTGACATTCCTTGAAGGGTCCCAGATTGGTGAGGGTGCAGGTTGGGTTGAGGGACACACCCCCTTCCATGCATGAATGTCATGCGCCAGGCCTCAAGTAGTCTTATAAATTCTTCCCAATTATGCCAGAGTATGTTCCTTCTCTGCCTAGGACCTTGACCTTCTTGAATGTCTTGTCTTAGACAAAGAAACCATGAGAAGTTGTGGTATATAAGAATGAACCTTTATTGCAGAAACCAGTGGCCATAAGCCATCAGACAAAACAGATCTTCACAGCAAAGCCCTTACAAGTGGCTGCACGCTGGCTGGTAAATACACATGTTTCCCACATAGTAGCATTAATCTCTGTACCCATAGCTATTATCTGAGCAGCTGTATGCTGCCTCTAGACCTATAGCTGCTACATAGTTGTAGCATCTGAGCTCTCCCTTAGAGCTGCAACTTCAGTAGCCTCCCCGGCCTCTCTGGCTCGGCAGCTTCTCTTGTCTTCCCTGCCCAGCACACTGGCTGGTCTCTGTAGCCTCACATAGTAACTACCTCCGAGCTTCTCTCTCAGCTCACTGGCTGATTATCATGGTAGCTATATCTGAGCTCTCTATGATACATCATAGCAGTACCACCTCTCAGCTCTATCTCTGCACTCTAGCCTTTTCCCTAGCCTACTGGTTGGTTAACCACATGTATATTACTCCTGAGACAATAAAAGGCCTCTGGCTAACAATGACATCAATCATTTGGCTGTCGAAGGCACAGTGGCCTTGCAGCTGTGTTCAGAGTGGCCTTGGACATTCCGTCATATTCTCTCCAAGGTCTCCACACTCTAATTAGCTTTGACTATCTGGGGACTCTGGATGTGGTTCCTACAGCCATTAATTAGAAGTTTGTAGTGGAGAAGAAAGGTTAAAGATATAAAATAAAATAGAAAAATCTTGTGTGCTTGTTAAGTGTTGTAGGTCACCCATTTGACTTGCTACTACCGTTAAGATTTTAAGATTTTGTTACATTGCAAATGTCCTATATTTTTGTTTATTAAAAAACAATAACATTAATAATAATCATAATTATGATAATACTTAGGGAGGATATTTATGAAATTATTTAGAAAAAAATGTTTAAAATTGGGAGCAGAGCTTTGCTCTACAGCAAGCCAAAGGAACACAGGAGACTGAGGAGGAGGAAAGTGGGAAGTCCAATCCCTGGGGCTTCAATGAATACGTGATCTGGAAGAAGACAGCTATAAGAATCTTCTGGAGGAATGCCGGGTCATATTGCCAGAGTGAACCACTGAAATACTTATAGGGTCAGTCATAAAACCTCATCCTCAAATGAATGGAAATTGGATTGTTTGAGTAGAAATCTTGAACAATTTCTCAGCTCCTATATATATTCCTTAAAATTGTCAGAGCTTAATATCTAAAAAAATTAGAAGTTGAATGATAGTATTTACTAATACCTACTTACGTTTCACATTGCATGATTCAGACAAATATTTTTAATTTGAACTCTTACAGTATCAAATAATTGATTTTTTTGTTAACTAACAGAATATAAATTAATAGTAATTATCTTTTGTATTCTATTCTTTCCTCTTAAATTCTAAATTCTAAAGGAATGCCTGGCCCTAAAATAATGGGGATGCAGCATAGGAAAAGAAAAAGTAATTTTATTTATGTATAATAAATGTATTTAACATATTATATAACATATTAATATATTTAACATATTAATATATTTAACATAATATGTACATATTTAATATAATATGTAACCTGTATAAAATTTGTTTCTAGTATAAGGTAGAACTACAGTTAAAACTGAATTTTGTCAATTTACTACTAACAATTATTGGTATCTCATTTTTTCAAATTTAAATAAAAATATACTTTTAGGGTGCTAGGGAAAACTAGAGATTATCAAAATAACATCTATTGCATAGGTCCTGGCATTGCTAAATTCTCAGTCCATGAGAATTTTGTCCTGGTAGACTCTGAATCAGTTTTGCTTTGTGATCATTGTTCTTCTGTGTAGTTTAGAAGCAGACTTAAGGTTTGTTGTCACCATCACCATTGATTCCTCTATTCTTGGATCTGAAAGGCATTTCTGTGATATGCTGAAGAACTCGTCTTTCATGTGGCAAGTGACAGGCAGTGGCAGTGGTTTCTCAATGCAGAAAAACAATGGGGCAATTGGCAGTCCAGATCCTCAAAATTCTCTGCCTGCCATTGCTACTCTGGGAGAAGCAAATTGAAGTTTTCATTTTTTGTCACATTCTGTAGTAAATCTCATTTGTTTTCTTTATGAGCTAGACTAGAAGAAATAATGGCTCTCTCTAAATACCCAATTTGTGATTAAGTTTGGAGCACAATGATGAGACTAATTTGATTTTAGTATTTTCTAGGGTTTTGCAATTATTTTCCAAAAAACTTAAAAGCTGTTAATTTTATAGAAGGATGAGTCTATTTAGTATACATTCAGTCTAGAGGGGTTAAAATGATGTAATTAGTACTTATAGCTTCAGGAACCCTAATCTTGTGAGATACTGTGATAATTCATAAGAAACTAGTACGATTTGGTTCAAAGAATCTTACAGGGTTCACTGACCACATGATAGTAGCTTCTGAAACAAGTTATATTTTAGAGGGGAAGAAGAGCTAATCAAAGAGTTTAAGAATTAAGTGATGTCCCCTCTTGGTAGCATTAAGTTAATATATTTTAAAAATGGCATCATAAAAGCAAGACTGGGAAATGTGTCTATCTTAGCTTTTAAAAATTAATTAATTAGTTAATTAATTAATTTTTAATAATTTATGGCCTAGCCTCCAAAATTTCTGGAGTAGTGCTTTTTCACTAAAATTTACTGATTAGGTAGAAACATGATTCATTCTTTTGAAAAAATATATATATTTAATTGATTTTTTTACAGAGAGGAAGGAAGAGAGTTAGAGAGTTAGAAATACTGATGAGAAACATCAACCAGCTGCCTCCTGCACACCCCCTCGTGGGGATGTGCCCACAACCAAGGTATATACCCTTGACCTGAATCTAATCCGGGACCCTTCAGTCCACAGGCCAACACTCTATCCACTAAGCCAAACCAGTTTCGGCATGATTCATTCTTTAGTTGGAGGCAGTTCTTTCCAGTAGAAAACCAGCAACTTCTGTATAGGATGTCACATTCCTATCCAAAATGGCATAAGTGCAGCTCCTGATATTCACTAAGTTGGGGTATCCATCCATATTAGTTCACAAAAGTGTTTTGTGAACAAAACATGAGATTACTAAAATATTTTATTGACTATAAAATATTTTCCAGGTATAGGTCAAATACTTGTCTTGAAAGTTACTGTGTAGAACATAGTGAGGGGCATCAGGGGGGAACATACATGGACAGGACATAGATATCAATGGGCTTGGATGGCTGTTTTAGACTTGGTAGCCCATGGATCCTTTCTGGCACACATGCCAGACTTTGTCAAATGCTTTCTTTAAAAAATAATGTTGAGAACTTTAGATTTAGTTAAAGATGTGTGTTTTTTTTTCCCATCAAGAGTCTTTGAAGTTTTAGACTTAGATACTAATAGGTTATGTTTCTAGATGAAAACAATAAACGGTATTCTAATAAAATTTGAAGATAGAAATGTGGAAACTTTAATGCATAAGATGAAAAAACTATATAATGTCTCACTTAAAAATAAGTAAGAAAAGTCAGATTAGTATTTTGCTCTTAGGTATTCAATTTTCTGTAAATTTAGCACCTTGATTTGAGAATGATAGAAAACAATGTCATTAAAGGTAGTTATTTTACAAAAAATAATTTATTTTATCTTTGTTTTAACATTGAAATTTAAACTTTATTTAACTTTAAATTCTTATGAACATGACATTATAGTAAATGTCATTTTATTTTGATGACAAATTTTCTACCATCTTAAATAGTATCTATCCCATATAAACAAATAACTTGAGTTTAAATTAAAAAATAAACTCTTTGCTTTAACTTGTTTACTAACACTTACCTAAATTCCTGCTATTTAGGAAACAATAATAGCTGCATTCTGAAGCTAGCAGTTTTGGGATTTAATTTTCTTACCTTACTTTGGGCTTTGGAGAGTCTTTGGGTGACTCAATAAAATTATAATGATGTGACTCAACATGTGCTGAAAAATAATAAAAAATAGTCAAAACCTTTCATTTTCAGAGCTTTTCATCAAAATCCATATGAGGTAGATATTATCTTCTTTTTATTAAATCCAGAGTAATCAATAAAATGCTAGTACGTTCAGCCCTAACCGGTTTGACTCAATGGATAGAGCATCAGCCTGCGGACTCAAGGGTCCCAGGTTTGATTCTGGTCAAGGGCATGCACCTTAGTTGCGGGCACATTCCCAGTGGGAAGTGTGCAGGATGCAGCTAATTGATGTTCCTCCCTCATCGATGTTTCTAACTCTCTATCCCTCTCCTTTCCCTTCTGTAAAAAAATCAATAAAATATATTTTAAAACAATGCTAGTATGTTCACTTTTCAGCTCATCAACTTAAACATAAAATAGTATTTCCTTCTAGTGGACAGGAATACATCAGTAACCAAGTATAGGGATATAGGGATTGAGGGAGAAAGGATAGGGGAATAAGTTTACATTAATACTGGAATCATAAATAACTCAAAATAGACAATGGAAGCAAATAATTCTAATGAATTTAAAGCTGATTTAAAATTTATATATATATATATATATATATATATATATATATATATATATATATATAGCTTGTGTATTAAAACATTGTCCTATTTGGAATTAAAATGAAAATGACAGAAGGATTTTAACTATATTTTCTTTTCTTTATAAATATATCATTTATTTTTCACAGAGAGGAAGAGAGAGGGATAGAGAGTTAGAAACATCGATGAGAGAGATCAGCTGCCTCTTGCACACCCCCTACTGGGGATGTGCCTGCAACCAAGGTATATGCCCTTGATAGGAATCGAACCTGGGACCTTTCAGTCCGCATGCCTACGCTCTACCTACTGAGCCAAACCGGTTTTGGCAATATATTTTCTTTTTGAGAAAATTATTGGAATAGACATATGAAATGAATATTTCACTTATGTGCATATTTGAAAATGTTTTTATATTTCATGGTTGTTGCGAGAATAATACTGGGATGTAATACAGTTGACCCTTGAATTATTAGCCTAGGGGAGCTGCCATCTCTGCCCCACCAGTTGAAAATATGGGTATAACTTTATAAGAACTTATCTACAGTAGTTCCTTGTCATCCTCAGATTCAACCAACAGCATAAGGAAACAATATTTTCCATCCATCGTTTGAAATGTGAAAATACTGTTTTTCAAACTTAAATTGGTTGAATATCTGGATGTAAAACATAAAGATATGAAGAACGAACATTATTTCTTCAAAAAAATATAAATGGACGTGCACTGTTCAAACCCAAGTTGTTCAAAAGTCAGCTGTAGTAGTCTGTATTGTTTTGAAGTGCAAAATAAGTGTGTAATTTAAAAAATTCTTATAGTTTCATGGAAATGAAGGTCAAAATAATTATAAAAAATTTAGTATTTTATGAAAATTATCTACTTTTCTGCGTTATTATTTTCTTATCTTATCCATTATAGAGTAGAAATCAGACTGCTGTGGACTAAGGATTATGAAGCAGATGCAGAAGTGTGGCTCATAGTGTGCGCCATTATTTCTAATCACCAGACTGTAAAGGAAAGATAGGAAGATAATTGTTGTTCTGTTTTCATGTTCTAATATGGGAGAGATTAAGCATATTTATATGCTGTGCGGATTAACCTTGCTTGACTTTGTTTAAAGAACAGATTAGACAATTTGAGAGATGTCTGCATATGTCGTACAGAAATTGGCAAAATTAAACTTGTAAAATGAAGAAAAATGAAATAATAGAAAGTGAGAGATTTTAGGGAAGTCGATTTTAAAGAAAAATGATTCAGGATACTAGGAAAATAGTATAGTATTGGCAAAAAGTTACAGTTAGGATGGAAATACTAACTGTGTGTTTTTTCATTGATGTTAGAGAGAGGAAGGTTGAGGGAGGGATAGAGAGAGAGAAGAGAGATGTAAGAGGGAAACATCCATTGGTGGCCGCCAGCACACACCCTGACTAGGGATCATGCCCATAACCTGAGCATGTGCCCTGACTGTGAATTGGACGGGTGCTCTTCGGTGCCCTGCAGACACTCAACCAAGTAAGCCGCAGTGCCCAGAGCTTATTTCAAATTTTTTACATAACACATGTGTATAGTATTTCTAAAAGATTATATCTTCAACTCTTTTTACTTTCTCTTTCCTGAGTGAGTAGTTTAAGATACTGTGTGAATCTTCTCCTCCTTTCCTTTCCCACAATGATCCCCCAGTTTGACAATTAAATATTATATCTAAAGGTTTCATCCATAATTATACCTCTTGTTGTTGAAAAATATTATTTGTTTTTTTATAATGCAAGTAATTATTATAGTTTGTTTTTATAATGTAAGTAATTATTCTTTGCAGTCCTGAGATGATGGTATAATATTGCTAAAATGTTCAATTTTATGCTTACTATTGCTCTTTACTTTTTGCCCTAATCTTGGTTTGACATATTAAGATCTTTTTGCTCCCTTTCATTCAAACCTCACCTCATTCATTTTTGACCCCTCTGCTCTACAGCCATATCTTATTCAGAATTCACCAATGCCGTCCTGGCTATCAAAGGTAATCACCTTTTTCTCAATGCTCCTTGTCAGTTCTGTAGTAAGTGTCACTGTTAGACATTTCACCATATTTGAGCATTTCTTTATATTATATATTTTAAAGCACTACATTTTCTTTGTTTTCCTTCTAGGTATCAGACTTATAATCATATTAGTGTCATTCTTTGGCCTCTATCTATGTATTGATAATTTATATTCTTCATGCTTTTGTTATCCTCTTAGCTTCTCACTCTATGCTCTACATGCTCTATTTTGAGATTTCTGTGTCTTCTATAGCTATCAATCAACTGCCATTTAAATGTTCTAAATTTTTATGCCCAGCAATAGCTTGCCAATTGTTGGTCCAATCACTATTAGTATATAAATCTGGATTCTTTATCTTGTCTCTCAGATCTTCATATTCTCCTCTCTCCTATCTGAGTTTCTGATATTACTATATGTAATGTAATGGCTATAAGGTCAGAGGTATTAGACAGAGGAGTTATCAACAACTAGAGGATTAATTATGGATGAGGCCTTTGGATACAATATTTAATTTAACTGTCAGATTGGGGGATCATTCTGGAAAAGGAAGGGAGGAAAAAATTCACATAGTAACTTAAAGTACTAACTTGGGTAGGAAAGGGAAAGTAAAAAGAGTGGAAGACATCATCTTTTAGAAGTATTATACACATGTGTTATATTAAAATTTTGGAAATAAACTCTGAGCACTGTAGCTCACTTGGTTGGGTGTCAGCAGTGTTCCAAAAAGTCACCAGTTCAATTCACAGTCAGGGTACATACCCGGGTTGTAGGTATGATTCCTGGTCAGGGTGGGTGCTGGAGGCGGCTGATGGATGTTTCCTTCTCACATCTCTCTCTCTCTCTCTCTCTCTCTCTCTCTCTCCTCTATTTTTCTCTCTCATCAATGAAAAATGCCCATATTTAAAAAAATAAGCAGAAGAGAATAAAAATAATAAGCAGAAGAGACTAATTATTGCCAATGTTCTTTAGCTAATGTAGGATGTAGGAAAGTGAAAAGTGTTCTATGAAAGCATATAATCTATTAGATAATAGAACGATGGAAGAAAAAGTAATTATTGTTATGTTTGTTTTACAAGCAAAACTGAGAAAAGAATAAAAGAATAATTTTAAAAACTTGAATGACTGCTAAGAGAATATTATTAAGCAACGATGTCAACTCTATTATCTGTATCTGGCAATGGTAGAGAAGTAAAATGTGAGATGTCTTCTATCTCTTTGTCTTTGTATGTCTCTGTCTATCTCTCCACATAATGGAGAGTGTGTAAGATATGTTGGTGCTTACTGATCCCTCACCAGGGTTTCTAAAAAGGGTCTGATAAGAATCCCTCTTTCCACGGTACCTATCCCAGGAAATCTGTGACCAAGAACATAAGTTACCTTGAACTTCTGTAGAAGAGTGACAAAATTTGCTTGGTAACTTGAATTCCCAGAGAATAGTTGGATTAGATATTTGAGGGATTCACCAAATTACAAAACTCTTATTTATGACTAGAGGCCTGGTACATGAAATTTGTGCATGGGTGTGGTCCCTAGGCCTGGCTGGCGATCAAAGCGTGAGGGTCTGGTGTGGAAGGGCAGGTCCCATGGGCCTCTGTGTGTCCCCTCTGCCTGAACCACCAGGCTCCCGCTCGGCTCCCTCAGTGCCTGGGAGCCTAGTGGTGCCACCCAACCCTGCTGCCAATGCCCAACACGTGCCAGCCGCCCCTGGTGATCAGCACACATTATAGCAAGTGATCTAACTGCGGGTTGTACTCCAGGTTGAGGGGACAATTTGCATATTAGGCTTTTATTATATAGGATTCTTAGAGGAAAGAAAACTCCTAATACTAAACTTACTACTTGCAAATAACAGTACATTCTTTGGGAACAGTGCTTGTAACTGGAAAAAACTTCTTCCTCAAAAACATTTTGCTTTTAAGTCCTTGCTCTCACAAAGCTTTCCATTATTTGATCTCAGAGACCCTCATCTCAAGCCTCTCCCCCTTGCAAGGAATGTAGGGTTTGTGGAGGTAAGAGAGTATCTTCTATTTTAAAATAACCTTCTTTCACCTAAATAAAGTATAAACTTCAGTGCATCTTAAGATTTTCTCCCTCACCTTCACATTCAGTTAATCTCCAAATCTCTCTAGCAAGATCTCTAACATAGGTCTCTCCCCTCCTTTCCATTCCCAGGACCTGCCGTTATGGAGATATACTGTCAAGGTGAGAGAGTGGCACCAGTGTCAAGGTTCAGAATAAACTATAAATTAAATGAGCCCCATTTACTGTAGTTATTTCCTAAACGCTGCAGGCAACCTTTTACAGACATGCTTCTGAACACATTGTTTCCTCTCTCCGGAATGTCTTTTTTCCTTTAGTTCCCACCACATGCATCCTTCCAAGCTGCATTAAATGTCTGACTTTGTGAAACATATTGGAATCCCCCAGGCAGATTTAGTCATGCTCTGCTTTGTCCTCTTATAATACTTTTGACTTTCTTCTGTTAGTGTACCTATCCTGTTCAACTGTAATTGCTTTTTAAAATAGATTGGACAGACCAGAAAGGCTGTAAGCTAGAAGCCACAGTTCATAGCAGTAATCTTCATGTCCCCAGAACACAGCCTTGTGTCTGATCTATAGCAGTTGCTCAATAAATATGTTTGAAAGTCTGTCTATGAGATGAAAGGCTGAAAATACTCCTGGTTCTTACCATTAGAGAATAACTTATTTGTGTTCTTTCTCCAACATAATACAGACAGACTTTGGTTTAACTTTCAAAAGTATATTCCAACAAGATAAAAGAATGTCTCTCTTTTGCCCTTTTAGGCTGAACTCTTGAACCCAGAGCCAGCTTATTCAAATTAAAGGAGATGATAAAATTAGTGTTAGGAAAGATTTTATGTAATGGGATTTGGTTTACTGCATGAAGATTTGGATGAATAAGAGTCTCATGCAATATTTTAACATTTTAATTTATTACTGACTCTACAGGGCAAAGGAGGTCATAGCCCTTAGTCCAATTTAAGGATGATGAATTGAGGATTTTTCAAAAAAGGCAGAAGATAAAATGCATTGCTTCAGATATAGTATTGCAGATTGCATTTATATTTAAAGGGATTAAATTCATTGCTACAATCAATCATTGATCTTGTGCTAAAATAGAAGGTTGATGTCATTATAGTGATTTTTGTTAAAAACAAGTTATAAGTTAATTACTAAATACCTACTCTGTGATCTGAATTTTGCTATATGGGACAGATGCCAAAAAGATGCTTCTCCTGGCAAGGTACTAATTAATATCAGATTATAATGTTAAGAGGAAAGGGAATAACTGGAAATACATATCTTCTGGAAAAAAAAATAAAAGAAATCATTGCTAAGTAATTCAATAAGGTATCATGAATATTGGCCCATATATCAATCTGGTAATTATAGCTGAGGGTATGTCATCAACAAAACTTGTTAAAAATGTAAGTACCCCTAGCCCAGTCTCCATAGATCACTGGGGAGAGGGGTCCAAGGAAAAGGAGATGAGTGCATGTGCAGTGAAATCAGGTGGATGTAGGCAAGGTGTCTGTCAGTAGTTATCAGAGGTCATTGGCTAGAGCAGCCCTGGGCGAACTACCGCCTGCAGGCCAGATCCGGCCCGTTCGGCTGTTCTATCCGGCCCGCGGAGCCGAAAGAGCTGAGGGTTCTCTTGCTCTCCCCTCCGCTCCTTCACCAGCAGCCCAAGATGAGAGTGCCAGCATGGTCAGGTTGCTTTTGTTCCGGCCCTCCAGTCCAGTTCAAGACCCCATTGTGGCCCTGGAGTCAAAAAGTTTGCCCACCCTGGGCTAGAGGGTCTGGAGCCACTACAAGCCTTTGAAAATTTGGGGGTACATAATTCCCCAAACAAAAAGAGTTCTCTCTCTTAGCTCTTGCCTCTTGTGTCTCTCTTGCAATCACCCATGTTCCCTCCATAGTAGCCATTTGACCCTGCAGACCCCCATGCAATGGACTGATGGGCTGCGGTGGGGAACACAAACCAAGCTAGCCTGTGCAGATTGGACTGTGCAGGCATGGAATGAAAACGTTGGGCAAGGTCTTTAATCAAAGCCCTGGTACAGGCACATCTGGACTTCTTCCGTAGCAGGACCAAAGGAAATGGGAACTTGCAAACTCAGGGGTATAATTCCGTGGAAATAAAGTTTTCTAAGTAAAGTTTTCTTCATCCTCCTGTACAAGTATCAAAAAATTATTTTTCTCATGATGTCCCAAGAAGCCCACTTCCTCAAGCAACTGGTGGGGATGAGGAGAGCTCCGTTGAGAATATGATGACCTTTTGTCAGAGCACCTAACTGCCGTGTAGAGGGATAGGGACTCTGTGAAATGTCATCAGGAGACATTATAGATTCTAAGGCAGGAAAAAGACATGAAGAGAATAAAAAATTCAACATATTTGTCAGTTGTAAGATTTCATGAATTTGGCAGGAATTGAAGGCAGGATGGTGAATGGGGACAATGTTATACTAGTTAAGTTTGGAGCAATTACACTGATTATGTTGTTGATCGAGTTGTGGTGTTGCAACTTTTTCAAGAACAGTTTCTGAATCTCTTTTTATTGCCATAGTCTAGTCTAAATCTAGTGTGGGACTTATTTGGAACCCTAATTTAATTATAATCAGGCTAGATTTTTGATAACATAAAGTAGCGAAAAGATCAAATGATTCTTATCTCATTTAGGCCACAACTAGCTACAGACCTGTAGCCAGGTTACTTGTTGTCAGGGCAAAATATTTACTTTCCTTCTATCATTCTAAATTCTCTGGCTGGATTAGTAATCAAATTATCCCAAAACAGATGATCCTAATTAACCTAATTATCCTAAAACATAACCAAATTTATTAAGTATCTACACACGAGGGTCTGATAAGAATGTGTCCCTAGGAGAGATAAGGAGTTAAGGTTTATATGCCATTTTGAACTAAGGAGAAGGGATTGTTGTAGTTTAGGACTTCAAAGGAGAGGAAGGCACTTCACATGGAGATTGGAAAGCAAAAGCTTGGTTAACAATTATTTTCTGGGCAATCTCTAACCTTTGGTCAAATGGGTCTTACTAGCTCCTCCATATCTATCACACACTAGTTTATATCCTATCTAATAAAGAGGGAATATGCTAATTGACCCTCACACTATTGCAAGATGGTGGCATCTACAGCCAATAAGGAGGGATTATGCTAATTGATTGCCATACCCTCAAAGATGGCAGCACACAGTTCCCTTAGCCCCACTGGGTTGGCAGGCATAGGGCAAGGCTGTGTGCCTGCCTCTGGCGTCCCAGTCCCTTCAGCTCCCAGCCTCCCAGGGCCAGCCCTAGGTGCAGGCAAGCCTCATATGGCAGCTGCCCAACCGCCCAGAGTTGCCCAAGGCTCAGGTAACCAGGGCTGACTGAGGCTTGCAGTACGGGCAGGGGCAGAAGCAGAGGTGTGATGGGGTGTCGCCTTCCCCTGATCGCAAGGTTGCCTCCCACCCCTGAGGTCTCCCAGACTGTGAGAGGGTGCAGGCTGTGCTGAGGGACGCTCCCTTCCAATGCATGAATTTTCATGCACCAGGCCTAAAGTTACATTATAGTTATCTATGGTGATAGTTCCCTTCCCTGAGCTGTTACTCCATCTAAATTCTTTTAGGCAGTTAGGGTGATGGTTAAATTTTTTCCCCTGTGTCTTTGTTTCTTAAAAATAACCAGCTTAAAATCATCAATATCCCAAAGGCATATTTTGGGATAACAAGCCTTGTTTCCTCTCAATGTTCTCAGACTTTACTTCTCATTTGAAAATAAGAGCATTGTGCCTGGGTGAGCTCTAAGACCTTTTAAGTTAATTTTTCTGCAGAACAAAGTAGTTAATGGAAGCTTCCAAAATGTTCACCTTATCATTGAGCAGTTGAAGTAGTGAACATTTTATTTATTTTATTTTATTATTATTTATTTATTTATTTATTTTTATTAAGGTATTATATGTGTACATAGCTTACCATTGCCCCCCCTCCCCCATTCATGCCCTCCCTCCCCAGAATTCTGTGTTCGTTGGTTGTACTTATATTCATGCTTACCAGTCCTTCGGTTGTTCCCTTATCTCCCCCCAGGTCTCCTTCCCCTCCCCGCTGTCATTTGACAATCTGCTTGTTTTATGGTGACTATCTCAGAATCACGTGAATAGAATCCGCTCCTGATTTGGCAGTCTGCTTGTTTTATGGTGACTATCTCAGGACCGCATGAATAAAGTCTGCTCCTCCTCTGATTCTCACCGCCCCTACCCCCGGGTCCCACCTCTCCCCTGGGACACACGGCTCACCCAGGGCACAAGGCCCCCTGGGACACACAGCCCCCTGGGACACACGGCCCCCTGGGACACATGGCTCACCCGGGGCACACGGCCCCTTGGGACATATGGCTCACCCTGGGCACATGGCCCCTCTGGATCGCTGGGGTCGCTAATTGGAGGCGCCACGCTAGCTCCTCATTAACACTTCAGGCAGGCTGAGATGGTTGCATGCGGGCTGTGATGGTTGAGGCGGAGAGACCGCACTCAAAGGTGTCTCGTTTGGTGCAGAAGAGGAGCAGCTGCGGACAAGGAGGCTAAGTTCTGAGTCCGCCCACTCCCTGAGCCCGGGGCGTAGTGAGCTCTATTCTTGGTGGATTTCCTTTTTCGCGGTGGCGGGTGCAGCAGCGAAGGTCGCTCCTGTGGTTCAATTCCCACTGTAGTTTTAAAGTTCCCCTGGCAGCCGAAACCCATTTGGCTCAGTGGTAGAGCATCGGTCTGTGAACTGAAGGGTCCCGGGTTTGATTCCGGTCAAGGGCATGTACCTTGGCTGCAGGCACATGCCCGGTGGGGGTGTGCAGGAGGCAGCTGGTTGATGTTCCACTTTCATCGACATTTCTGGCTCTTTGTCTCTCTGCTTTCCTCTCTGTAAAATATCAATAAAATATATTAAAAAAATAAAAAATTAAAAAAAATTAAAAAAATAATGTTCCCCTGGCGGCAGTGGCAGAAGCTTCAGCCCGGCCATGCGGTGGTGGAGGAAGGTCTTGCCGGGGCCAGGAATAGAAGGTGCCGCACCATCCCCACATCAGCACGGAGGGTGGGCTGGGAAGGTTGTGGGTGGGCTGAGATGGCTGTGGGTGGAGAGACCTCCCTCATAGGTGTCTCCTTTGGTGCAGAAGTGGAGCTGCTGTGCACGCAGAGGCTAAGTTTTGAAGCCGCACTCTCCCTGAGCCCGGAGTGGAGTGAGCTCTGTTTTTGGTGGATTCCTAGTATTCATGGCCGCAGCGGGTGCAGCAGTGGGTGTTGCAGCAATGGTAGCTCCTGTGGCTCAATTTCCCCTGTAGTTTTAAAATTCACATGGTTGTTGTGGCGGAAGCTTCGGCTCAGCCATGCAGCGGTGGAGGAAGGACTCGCCGGGGCCGCGAATGGAAGGTGCCACGCCAGCTCCTCACCAGCACGGCAGGCGGTCTGGGACAGCTGCAGGCCAGGATGGTTGCGGGCAGGGAGGCCGCACTCACATTTTTCTGGTCAGGGCAGGAGCCAAAGGCGCAAAGGAGGCCCCGCATTAGCTCCCTGGCTCCCATGGTGGCCAGCAGGGCTGGCCCACTCCCTGAGCCCCGGGGCGGAGCGTTGTCTGGCTTCCCTCATTCCTGGTGGTAGCGGCTCTGGCAGGTCCAATTTCGCCGTAGTTTTAAATTCCACATGGCAGCACGGAGCCCTGCTTTGTGTCTAGTTGTAGCTTTCCCATTTCGCCAGCTTTCCTGTGGGTCTGGTGCGAGTCCTTTCGATTTTAGCTGTTTTTTTTTCCAAATTGTTGAGGAGGTGGCAGCTTAGGAAACTACCTAGGCCATCATCTTGTTTGGGTCTCCAGTAGTGAACATTTTAAATAAACATTTTGTTTATTTTCAGTTACAGTTGACATGCAATATTATATTAGTTTGAGGTATACAATATAGTAATTAGACTCTTTTGTTCCTTATGAAGTGATCACCTTGATTATGCTAGTACCTATCTGGCACCATACATAGTTATTATAATACTAGAGGCCCATTGCATGAAATTCATGCATGGGTAGGGTTCCTAGGCCTGTCCATGCCAGTGATCAGGGGCATCAGGTTCCCTGCCTCCCAGCCTCCCCACTTCCTCCTTCCCTCATCAGCTGAACGCTGCCACCACTGTGTTGCCTTCCCCCCCAACCCCCACCGCCTGCCCCTGCTCTTCACCTGCCCACCTCCTCCTTCCCTTGCTCCCTCAGCTGCAACTGGTCACCTGCCATGTTCTACGCTACCCTTGATGGTCATCACATGTCATGGCAAGTGATCACACTCCCTGTCTCCCTTTTATATATACTGACTGGCCATATTATTATGATCTCTGAATGCACAATAATCTGTCCACTCAGTATATATATATATATATATATATATATATATATATATATATATATAGATAGATAGAGAGAGAGAGAGTATATATATATAGAGAGTATATATATATATATATATATATATATATATATATATATATATTAGAGTAGAGCCCAGTGCATGAATTTGTTATGGGTGGGGTCTGGCCAGCCTGTCCAGGGGGTGGGGACATGGGTGGTTGGCTGGCTTGCCTGGTGATAGAACTCCTGGTGGAGGGGACAATTCGCATATTAGCCTTTTATTACATAGGATATATACTGAGTGGCCAGATTATTATGCATTCAGAGATCATAATAATATGGCCACTCAGTGTATATATAAAAGGCATTTTACTAATATATATATATATATATTTGTAAATATATATATATATATATATATATATATATATATATATAATTGACTATATTCCATACACTTTACTTTATATTCCTTTGACTATTTTTAAACTGGCAATTTTTTTCTTCTTAATTCCTTTAACTTTTTTTTTACCCATCCCCCAACATGAGTTACTTAGCACACATTTTAATTCATAGGAGCAAAAATTCATCTTTGACACTTACAATATGGAGAGTACTTCATCCTCCTATAAAATGGGTGGTAGCTTCATGATGATTATACTATATTACCTTTCCCAAGAATGTGTTAAAATATAGAAGAAAGTAGCAGAAAATTAACCCTTGTAAATGAACACAATGTGCGGACTATATAATTTAAATGTTTTAAATAAGCTACTTATTTGCATAATGGTATTTTGGAAAGATATATCTTAAAATAGTAATACTATTTTTTGACTTGAAATTAAAACAAAAATAACAAGTATAAATTTGTCTGGAAAGGTTGTCATGTTACTGTATAATCAGATCTATTTATAAACATGTGGGCTATCACTTATTAAGTTAAATTTGGCACTGATATATATTTCAAGGTAAAGGACCTATATTTTCAAGTTAACAATTTTCTATTTATATTTTGCAAATGTTTATTGACTTCATATGTTTGTTATCTATGTGTATAAAGTTGTACAGGACAGATCTTTTTAAATAAATAACACTTTAGTATCACTGGCCTAAATTGAAGTTTAACTGTGATCACTGTAGGGAATAAGTTGTAGGGAACGTTGTATGATGTGCTATATCAGAACACCTAGAGAAACACTACACATAAGGATTTCTAAGGTTATAAAACTAAACAAATGTATAGGCAGCATCCAAAAACATGGTATATAATTTTTGATAAATTGGTTCCATAGACCAAAAAGGCATTTGATTTAAGCATCATTTAATTTCTAAACCAGTGAAATGATGCATAGCATGAAGTTCAGTTATTTGAAAAAAATTAAAAAGAAAAGACTATACTATTTTATCCCTTTAAGTATTTTCCTTTAGTCCACAAATATTTAGAAGACCCAGAAAATTATTTCTGGGAATCTGTTCTAAGTAGCACAGTTCTGTCATTATCTCAGGTGTTTAGTAAAAATGCAGATTCTTGAGGTTTTCACCTATGTCACACAGGTTTCTTTGTGTACCTCTGCATCTGTACTTTAAACAAGTTTCTGGGAGTATATTACACAGACTGAATGTAAAAACTACTTTCTAAACATACTCTACATTTTTATCCAACTGTTGGAAATGTTTATGTCATTTGATGCTGGGTATTGGGGAGTGGAACCCTGAATTTGAAGGCTGAAGAATAGGACTCTACTTGGGTATCCAGAAAGAAACTGAAATAACCACTTGTTTTGTTATCCATAAATAGCTTTTCTATCTTTCAGTTTCTGTTTGAAATTGAGGAGGATAATAAAAATGCCCTTTTCTATCATTGAAATCTATGAGTATTCTATATATTGTGTCATATAAAACAGAGTTTAACATAGTGAAATATTTCTTACTATATTTTTATAGATTTCAGAGATGAAGGGAGAGGGAGAGAGAAATAGAAACATCAATGATGAGACAGAATCATTGATTGGCTACCTCCTTCATGCCCCTTAGTGGGGATTGAGCCTATAACCTGGTCATGTGCTCTGACCAGAATAATACCATGACCTCCTGGTTCATAGGTCAATGCTCAACCACTGAGACATATGAGCAGGGGGAAGCTTTTTATTTTCAGAATATGGATTTTCCTAGATGGTTTTCCCCCCATAAATTGGACTTAAAATCATATTATGTCTTTCATAAAATCACTATTTATTATCAAATTCTGTAGGATTTATGATACTTTTAAAGTTAAAATAAGAATTTCAAATATATCTGCATTAATTTGTAAGCAACCATAGCCTCTATTAATAATACTGCTCTTAAGATTGAGATTGCTATCAAGACATTCTTGAGGTTACTATTGTTCTTACCTATAGATATATATAGCATTTTCACTTGCCTTTAATTAAGATAACTTTTTCTCTCTCACTCCCAACTATATTATAAACTAAAATACTGCATTCCCAAATGGGGATGATATCCAATTTGCAGCTAACAAATAATGGTAATCTCCTTGATGACAGAAAATCTTTTATCTAAGTTTGTCATGTCATGAAGTGCGCATTTTTGTATATGGTGGATTTCAAATGTTATGTGAACTGATGAGTGATCATCAAATTTTATTGACTTGTGGGACACTGAAATAGAAGAAAAATTATTTATATCGGTCAGCTTCATGAGAACTATATCTCTTTTGAATCAGAATTTTATATTTAGGCATCAATGATTTATTGACTTCTTCAGTGGCTTAATTCAATGTCCATCTTTTGATCATATTAGTATAGTAATCTATAAATATTGAAAACTAAGTGGTGCACTAACCGGTTTGGCTTAGTGGGTAGAACATCGGCCTATCAACTGAAGGGTACCAGGTTCCATTCCAGTCAAGGGCATGTACCTTGGTTCACCAGTAGGGGATGTACAGGAGGCAGTTGATTGATGTTTCTCATCTATTTTTCTAATTTTCTATCCTTCTCCCTTTCTCTCTGTAAAAAATCAATAAAATATATTTTTTTAAAAAAAGGAGAAAACTAAGTGGCTTGCAATTCCTGATAATTAAATCTTCTCATTCTTTAGCTTCCAGAGGGCTTATAAAATTGATAGAAAAATGAAAGTCTTTTCACTTCAAATTCATTTTTTCTTAACAATAGTTTTTCTTTGCACTAACTAATATTTGGGCAACATCCTTTATTATATTAAAATTTGCATTTCAGAAAGAAAAGGACTCCTTACATTTTAACGATCAAATTTTATTATGTAGTTTTGTAATGATGGTGATTTTCTGAGGTAACAGTTTTCTCTCCACCACCTTGTTTTTCCTTGACGCATTAAAAATATATTGATGACTTTTCAATAAATTCCAAAGCTTTTGTACAGCAAAATTTTAATCCCTTGGGGATGCTAAGAGTGGTAAATTTGATAAACTCTACATTGGTAAAATCTAATAAGAATTGCTTTTATAATGAGGATGATTCATTGGAAGATAATTTACTTATCTTATGTATTTTCTCTCTCTTCCTGACTCAACAGCTCCCCCTACGGTTCGTATTGTGCACTCTGGGTTGGCCTGTAATATTGAGGAGGAGCGCTACTCTGAAAGAGTCTACACTATAAGAGAAGGAGAAACCCTAGAATTGACCTGTTTGGTCACTGGACACCCACGTCCACAGGTGAGTCCTGAACTGTGACATTGGGGAGAACGATTTAACTTTGTGTTTGTTTTAAATTCAAGCATGGGGGTGTAATATGTTAATTGCTGAACATTCAAGCTTCAAGTATTCATGTGGATTAAATGAAAAATTGAAATTTTGTGTTTTTCCATTGTGAAAAATTTGGAAAACACTTTTAAGGAAGCTATTGAAAACAAAACTACAAAAATATTTCAGTAATATAACTGAGTAATATAATTCATATGGCAATTAGTTATGTTAGAATGTGAAACATGATTTCATGATGATATAATTGCTGCTGAGGAAGCACTTGTTTTAAAATCTGTGATCTATGAGGTCATGTTTACTGTCCTTAGTTGTTATATTCATAAAAACTTTGGAAAACAAGTTCTGGTAAGTGCTATATGCATTCATATTCTCAGAGTCACCACCTATAGCTTCTGTAAGCTATTTAATAGCAGGAATAGACACTGGGACTTTCAAAGTGCACAAAATTAGAAACAATGAGCAAAGGAAAGCCTTGTAGGAGTGAGAAAAAGAGTTAGCTATAAGAAAATATAGTAGGTTATGCATCTATAATCTAAAATTTTACCTTGGATACAGAATGCTTTACTCATTAATTGCCAATTTTTATTGTCATATATTTAACCTGACAAAGTACAAAATGTACATTGGTAATCAACTCAAACACTATGATATAATCTCTTATTTGGTAGAAAAAGTTACATGTTTTAAGTTTTTGTGTTACAGAGAAAAACACACCAACTAACACAACTGTATAAGGGAAAGTAAAGAGCAATGTAGAAAGGGGGATGAAGGGTGATGGAAGGAGCCTTGAACTTGGGGTGATGAACATACATACAATATGTTGTATTCTAATAGAGATAATGTATTGTAGAATTGCAACTCTGAAAACCATAGTTTTATTGACCAATTTTACTCCAAATAAATTCAATTAAAAAAGAGAAATGGGGAGATTTCATGACCAATCATTTTAAGTTTGTCTTTTGCTCCTGTCTTTCTTAATGTTTAATACTCAATGATGTTATGATGCTATCATTTTGATCCTGAAGAAAAAATAAAAATAAGCATAGGAACTTCAAAGAATGAATAAATTGATAGAGATAATTATTCTTAAAACCAAAATGGTAAAATAGGTTTTATAAAACTCATATTGTTAGTAATATAAAAAAAACATAAAAGTAATCTAGAAAGTAATTAAAATATTAAAATATTAAAATTCATTATGGCTAAAATTGAAAATTATAACACTTACTATTAATTGAAAATTGATTAAAGAATGAAATTTACTTAATACAACTGATTTCTACAAATTTGACCCATTATAATAAGACTTGGTAGAAAAATATTGCAAACCTGGACATGTAAGGACTGAAATAATTGTTAAAACTTGATATAGATAAAGAAGCTGATATGCAAAGCATTCTTATTTTTAAATGAATATAGAAAACAATGGAGGCCAGTGAAAAATTTTTATTAAAATTTAGGGAGCAGGATGGAGGACGTCAGTGGGGAAAGGCATCTATAATGCTTTCAACAATAAAGTTAAATGTTAAAAAATAATAAAAATACATATTTTCACCAAAAACAAATTCATAGTATGTATAAGCATTTGACATAAATTTGTATTTCTCAATGCATCTTTTCTACATATTTTTGTTTGAACATTTTATAAATTAATGTGAGCAAAGTTCATGAAATTTCTCAATATAATTGGTAGTATTATATGTGTAAAATAATTCATTTATATACATATTTCAAATGTAACATCAAATATTATGCATTAAAAAACATCAGGTTTACTCACATAATATTTATTGAGTATTCTAGTTTGTAAGTTGTAATGTTGCATTGTACAAAGTAGATTTGCCCAATGTCCAGAAAAGATATACTTATTAAATATAGTTGCTTGCATGACAATTCTTAATATTCTTAAGGAGAGTATGAAAAAATGATACTTAAAATAGCAATAAATGAACTGATGCAAATTTAAAAACCAAACAAAAACATAGAATGAACTCAAGAATATTACCTTAAAGAAAATTTAGTGTACTTATAATTTAATTATAATTTTCATGCTTATATTCATAGAACAAAAATTCCAGAATAAAAATTTTGGCATGAAAACCAGCTTTATAAGAGGCAGCTTAATGCAAGAGAATATTTATTATGCTCCCATTATTCCCACACTGAATATGCCAAATTCTGTACCTTTTAGACTCCAAATTTTACATAAAAATGCAACTTATTATCTGTTTTTATGTCATCCCAGCTGTTCTGCTCTTTCTATCTCCATCCTTATCTTCCCTACTTTAATATTAGAAATTTCTTATTTTATTCATACAACGTCCCTTTCATGATGAAGTGCATTCTTTGATCTCTAGCCAACCCAAAATAAGTTCTGATACAAAAGACCAGAATGTTGCCTTATTTATTTTTCCTAAGCAATTCCATGTTTGAAAACATTTCACTTTGCTCTGATCTTAATGAAAATTTATTGTTTCAGTATTATCATTTCTGCATTCTAGAAGTAATTCATGTGTTTGCAGGTGAATCAGTTTCAGCTCACACATCTGGTTTGAAAATTAAGTGGGCCTTTTCTTTGTCAATAAACTATAAGGAAGGCTGGTAGAACAGCTGGGCCTTGGCAGCCTGGCCAGACCTTGAAGGGCATGCCGCTGGCAGCTGGTCCTGAGGATGATTTTTCTTGGCTGATACTGTGAAGCTGGAATGGTTTTCTTGCTGCTTTGTCTAATCTGGATATGATAAGAGTTGGAAACGCAGTAGAAGAAAGAATTTCCTCATTCACTCTCCAGGAGAGTTCGTAGTCTTGCATATATCTGTGGCAGTGAGAGTCACAATGATTTCCATTTTCAGAGATATCCAAAGAAACGTTTCCCCCCCAAATTTAAAAAATTTTTTTAAGAATGTATTAGTTGGCAATGTGTATGATCTGAGAATGTTGATGTATCCAAGGGAAATACAATACAAGCAATGGAATAGTTAAGAGCACAATATTGGAACCAACTGCATGGGTAGTTGACCTTGGGGAAGTTCCTTAACCTCTCTGCTCTCTACACGTCAGTTTTCTCATCTACATAATAGAGATGATGGTGTGATGGTATTAATAATATCTTTATCATAGACTCCTTTTGATAATTAAATATGTATTCTAACTATATATGGACATACATTGTTTTACATATGTATATTTAGCACAAAAACAATATATTGTCACATAATAAAACATATGTTGGCTTTTCATTATTTTAAAGTAATTTATGATTAGGCTCTAAGTCTTAGAATTGAATGTAGGTACTAAAATAAGATTTAAAAATGTTTCTTAGCACTTTATAGTTAACTTTAAATTAGATTAATTTAAATAAATGTTAATATTTTGTGTTTTAATATTCTGGATAGCCTTTTATTTGTTTATTAGCTTTTTTTTTTTTTAGCTTACAAGGACTAGAATTACCTTCAGATTACCTTCTTTAATGAGAGTTTATTATAATGGTGTATGGAGGTTTAAGAAAGAAAGGAGGTATTTGCCAGTAAATCTACCAATCTAATGTTACCTCTAGACATCCATAAATTTAGGATTCATCTACTCATTTCCTTTTCCCTTCCTCCCTTCCTCCCTTCTTTCCTTCCTTCCTTCTTTCCTTTCTTCTTTCTTTCCTCCCTCCCTTCCTTCCTTCCTTCCTTCCTTCCTTCCTTCCTTCCTTCCTTCCTTCCTTCCTTCCTTTCTTCTTTCCTTCCTCCCTCCCTTCCTTCCTTCCTTCCTTCCTTCCTCCCTCCCTTCCTTCCTTCCTTCTTCCCTTCCTCCCTTCCTTCCTTTTTCCCTTCCTCCCTTTCTTCCTTCCTTCCTCCCTTTCTTCCTTCCTTCCTCCCTCCCTTCCTTCCTTCCTTCCTTCCTTCCTTCCTTCCTTCCTTCCTTCCTCCTTTCCTTCTTTTCCTTCCTTCCTCTCTTCCTTCTCTCTCTCTCTCTCTCTTTCACTTAATATCATCATACCAACAATAAATTAATTATGGTATAACAAAGGATTTTAACAATAGTATGTTTAATATGAATGTTTCCTTACACTTTTCCACCCATTTCCAGTGATAAGTATTAAAGAGTTTGGTATATACCTTTCCATCCTGTTCAGTGTATCTGCATAAGTATAATTATACTAGTGGCTCACTGCACAAAATTCGTGCATGGGGGTATTCTGCACCCTCTCCAATATGGGACCCCTTAGGGGATTACTGACTACCGGTTTAGGCCTGATCATCTGCCTGCCTGAAAACCCCTAACTCTCCCACCTGCCAGTCTGATCACCCCTAAATGCCCCCCCTGTGGTTCTGGTCACCACCAACTGTCCCCTTCTGCTGGCCTGGTTGCCCCCAACTTCCACACAGCTGGCCTGTTCACTTCCAACTGACCCCCTGTCAACCTTGTCACCCCACACAGCCTGCTGTTTGGTCATCCATCTGGTTGTTTCAGTTGTATTGGCCTCTGTATTTTGATACATTAGGATATGTTCATTCATTTTTTAAAATTAAATAATGAAAAGTATTATTCCATGAGTAGAATTTTTCAGTTGTCCATGTGATCAAACGAGCGAGTATAGATCCAGCCTACTTATTCTCAATGTGTGCTGCCTGGAAATAACTTGTTAACAATGAAAATTTTCAGGCCCATCACATCAGAAACTCCTACTTTGGGACCAGCAATAGGCTGTGTTTTAGCAGGCCATCAGGTAATTCTTATGTCCACTAAAGTTTGAGAACCATTGACTTAGTGCATTAACTTCACAAAGGCTGAATTGTACTTTGTATGGGTACATTACATTCTCCTGTGTGGGTTCATTACACATTGTAATCATGGCTATTTTATTCAACATCAAACTATTTACATATTTTCACTATCACAAACAATAATCAAATGGATACTTCTATTATGTACATGTTTGCTTACATCTTTATTACATGTATGCCAATGTTTCTATAAGATACTTTCCTTTATTAAAATTGAATTATTTGGCCATACTTGAAAGTGAATTTTACTTACTTACTCACCACAAATGAATCATTTAAAAATTTGCCAATTTGATGTTGAAAGTAAATTACAGTCTATGAAGTTTAAATTTGTATTTTCTTTATTTTTTCTTTTTAAAAAATATATTTTATTGATATTTTACAGAGAGGAAGGGAAAGAGATAGAGAGCTAGAAACGTAGATGAGAGAGAAATATCGACCAGCCACCTCTTGCACACCCCCTACCAGGGATGTGCCCGCAACCAATGTACATGCCCTTGACCAGAATCGAACCTGGGACCTTTCAGTCCACAGACCGACTCTCTACCACTGAGCCAAACCGGTTTGGGCTGTATTTTCTTTTAAAATATATATATATATATATATTTTATTGACTTTTTACAGAGAGGAAGGGAGAAGAGAAAGACAGAGAGCTAGAAACATCGATGAGAAGAGACAATGACCAGCTGCTTCCTGTACACCCCATACCAGGGATGTTCCCATAACCAATGTACATGCCCTTGACCAGAATTGAAACTGGGACCTCTCAGTCTGCAGGCCGACGCTCTATCCACTGAGCCAAACCGGTTTCGGCTAAATTTGTATTTTCTTAATCACTAGTCAGTTTGAACATTTTCCCACAAAGTCCAAATATATCAATCATTTGTGTATCTTCTTTGTCTATTGATAATTCTTATGTGCTTCTATTTTCTTACCAGTTTGCTGCTTGTCTTCTTATATATTATTTTGTTAAGTTTAATGTCTGATACATATGCTGCAAATTTCACCTTCCAGTGCGTTGTCTTTAATATAGTGTATGTTATTTTTATTCAGAGGTTTTTGTTTTTTTAAAAGATGAAGTATTTTACCTTTATATTTTGGGCTCTGAAGTTTTGTAACTACTTTAGCAAATTTCCCCATGTTAATACATCTTACATTGTGTGTGTTTTTCTAAAAGCTTAAACTTATCTATTTATTTGATGACTAAATTACCAGGAAATAGTTTTTTCCATAGTATGAAATATTATTGATCTATTTTTTCTTGGTCTCACTCTGCCCTAATCTATACAGGATAGTCAACATTATACCCAACAGCCTTAAGATACTATTTTCTCTTTCTCTCTTTATTTAAAAAATTGAGTTATACTTGACATATAATATTATGTTCCAGGTGTACAACATAATGATTTTATATTTTTTCTTGTGATGATAACTTTAAAACATTTTTACACGGTGTAATGTTGAAGATTAAACATGAAAACATTCAAAAGATCTTAAAAATACTATTGGTATCATTTAAAAAGTTGCATTATTCTATTTTAACATTCTGATTATCCCTTTTTGTGCCATGTCATGGTATTCCAATTTCCAAACATTTACAATATATTTTGATGTTTAGGAAAGCAACTCACTTATTTGTCACTGCTTTTCAATATTTCCTTGCTTGGCCTCAAACAGTCTGCTCTTCTCTATGAATTTTAAAATGATATTTTCATGTTTCTCACCCAAATAAATGTTGGAATTAAAAAACATATTTTGTATTGATTTCAGAGAGGAAGGGAGGGGGAGAGAGAGAGATAGAAACACCAGTGATGAGAGAGAATCATTGATAGGCTGCCTCTGCAGGCCTCTCACTGTGGGATTGAACCCACAATGTTGAACCGTGACCTCCTCCTTCATAGGTCCATACTCAACCACGAGACATGCTTGCTGGGCAATGTTGAGATTTTAATTATATCACATCGTTCTTGAGTTCTCAGACATAAATACAGTTTATTGTAATCAAGATACTGTGAGGATCTTTGAATTTGTTTAATAAGAAACATAGGTATGCATATCTGGAAGGCTAGAAGATATTCACTTTTCATGTTTAAAAATAAAACAAAGGCAAGTGCAGTAATTGACCCCCTCCTCGCCATTTCTGCCACCTCATAGTAAAGATAAATTTTAAGAACAACCTACAGCACTGACTATAAGGACTTTCATATTCAGACCAAAAAAAAATGACATGAAAAACTGAAAAGAAAAATATCCATCAATTGAAATAGCTCTATATTCATGAGTTGGCTTTCTAGATAAGATTTTATCTGAGTAATATTTTACCACTAAAATATTTTTTAAAACCACTCATTAAAAATACTTAATGTATATCCAAAGACTAACATAAAAAGCATTAAAACTGTCTACTAGGTTATTACAATTCATCCGTAGGGAGTTTTTGCTTTGTGGATAAAAACAAAACAAAACAAAAATAAATAGGTCAAGACAATTTTTCAATTTTACAATAGGATGACATTTAGTCATTTGTTTGCTATATAAATACATTCTAGATATTAAGACTGTTTCAGTGTTGTTGATATTTTTATTCTTATTCGTTTTCTATGTAGATTCTAAAGTGAGAATCTTAAAATGAAATTCTTAGCAAATCTTTATAACAGGTTCCTCAGTTTGAAACCATTACTGGTACCCACTGCAAGTATTTTCTATATCTTGGTTTATATTGCCATATTTTTTGTTCTAATTCAGCTATTACATTTCTTAAAATAATGTTACTGCTTGCACATGGATAACAGACATTAGATTTTGGATTCATGTCTAATTAAGTGGATAGAATTGAGATCTGCTATCTACTCAGAGATCGTATAATATTACATTTATTCCTTCACATGGATTAAATAATTTATTCTTTTAATCTGTCTGATACATCAAAAAAGAGACTTTCCAACTAAAAAAAAAACAACTATTTTTTTCCAGTGAATCCTCGGAAAGGATATATGAAAGAGTTTTAGTAAAACATTACAAATTTTATTAATTACAAATTCTATATCCATAGCTACCTTTACAGTCTCTCTCTTTCATGCACATACATATATACATTTTGTCTCATCCTCTGGCAATGTACAATTTTATTAAGTTCATGTTTACATGGGTAAATATATTCACCACAGCTTATAGGAGGAAGCTCATTTAACATGAAAAACTAAAATAAAAAAAGTACATCCATCGAAACAGTTCTACTTCGATTGATGTCATACATTCAAATAGTTTTGTGTTTACTGAATGTTATATATAATATAGGAAGCCTTTTTTGGTTCAAAACTTTAATATACACTCAAATTGCTGCTTTTTACTCCCAGTCCATCAGCATATCCAAAGATTTTTTTTTTAATTTAATGAAAGTCCTCATAATTTAGAGAGTCATTTTTGCTCCTTGGAAGATCTGAATTAATTTACAGCTTTCTCAGAATTTATCTTTTATTTAATTATATGGAAAGTCATATATTTAGAAGAAACATTTAATATCCACATCAGTCACTTGCTCAAAAAATATTAATGTACTGAATGAGATAATACGTGTAAATAATTTAGCAGAGTGAATGCAAAAAGTAATTGCGGAGTACATCATCATCATATTTGTGATTGAATTGTTGATAAATAATAATAATATATTTTATCAAATTAATACATTTAAGCTATTATTTTCATCACTACATAATTTCAGGTAACCCAATACACTAGGTAGAGTATTCTTATCTCTCCCATTGAAGTTGGTCTTGGTCATATGCCTGGCTTTAGCTAATAAATTTCAAGCTAGCTCAAACAGGCATAGGTCTGAATTTTGATAGTAAGAAGAATTTCAGGTGGAAGCACTCTTCCATGACGGGTTTGATTATCTGGAAGAATACCTAGAGGGAGCCCTAGTTTGTTATTATGATGGCCCTTTGAAATTTAAAAACCTACCATGATGACTTTCAAAAATATTAGACAGAGGTATTGAAACTGTCTTTGCAGAATAATAAAGAAGATCTCAGAAGACACTAAAGGGTGTGAATGTTAGCGTCAATTTATTAGATCAGACTTGTTTTTAAAGGTTTCCCAGGGAAAATCCTGTAAATGCACTAGATCTTTGAGAAGGTCAGAGGTTCTCTGTGTACTGGGGTTGAAATAGAGGATGCTGCCATGAATTGGGATCTCTAAACTCAACAGGTTGATAGGATTCTGAAATGACAGGGATTGAGTGGGAACACTTCATCAGCAGATACAGTGTAGATATAAATAATGTGAGCAGCAATATCAGAATAGCAACCAGGTGGCTTTTATCTACAGGGCTATGTGGTAATGAATAATAGATTATTGTGTCTTTAGGGATAAAATATAGGGGTAGCTGTCTAAAGTAGTACTTGACTACTATAAATGGATTAAAAAAAAACACCTAGTGAAGAGGTTACCATTTTATAATGTTATACAAAACCATAATCGTTCATCCAGTTTAATAATATAAACTAGTCCACAGAGCCAGCACTCATTGTTTGGAAGGGAAGCCAGGTTTCTTTGAGGAAAGACCTAGTAATATTATTAAAAGCTTACACAGGAAATACAACCTGAATCTTTTTCCAAAGGGATCTGTGGCTGTTTGTCACAGTAATTTGCAATGGAGAAAGAGGAATACCAAGACTTTTTGAGGGTCATTAAAGGGACAAAGTCTGAGATGGCACTGAAAGCAATGGATTTGTAATGCTAACACATAGTTTGGGTTATGGATGTCATGTGATAAATGGAGCCCTGGCCTAGATAAGTGGGCAATGGTTATTTCTCCACACTCCCAAGTAAATAATTGGAATGGATATATTAGCAACTGGCAGGATCCTCACATTGATTATCTGACTTGTGAATTCAGTCAGAATCTTTATAATAGGAAGGACTCAGTGGAATCCTAAAAAAAAACGGTTCCTCTCAAGTCAAATACTAGGTCAGAAGTAATACTGAATCCCAAGAGAAATTTTGAGATTAGGTAATACCATTAAAAACTTGACAATGAAGAAGTAGTAGTCCCCATTATTCCTCCCCACACCCCCACCTCCACAAAAAGCCAGGTGGATTATGGCAGATGATTATAGACTTTGGAAAATAATCTATCCAGATTGTTGTTGTTGAGCCAGATGTGATGTTTTCACTGTAACAAATCAACACATCTCTGACATTAATTGGTAGGCAGTTAGTCATTTGACAAATGTTTTTCAATTTTCATCAAAAAGAACAATTTAAAGTTTGCTTCTATATGGGGATGGGCAGCAATCTATATGTACTGCTCCATTTTGGGTCAAGATTAACTCTTTTATTCTATGTAACAGGGACCCAGATGTCATAGTGAGATAAACACTTTCCAGAGGTGAGAAATAACACACACCAAATTGTAGTGGTCTGTCAAATTGGTAAAGATTTTCTGGAGTCCAATGGTCTGGACATGCTAGGATATTCCATCTAAGATTATAAAAAAAATGCTGTTTATAATCCCTACCGCTAAGAAAGAGGGCCAGCGTATGGTAAGCTGTTTTGAATTTTAGGGGCTCCATGTATTACATTTGGAAATATTGTTCCAAGTTACTTTATCAGGTAACTATAAAGGCTATCAGTTTCAAGTAGGTCTTAGAGCAAGAGAGGGCTCTGCAGTGATCCCAGTTTTAGTTCAAACTGCTTTCCTGCTTAGGCAGTAGCATCTGCATATTTGGGGTTGGATGCAATTCCTGGGTGAATTCTTTGTTAAGTGCTAAGAAGAGACTATAGATTTATAAATTCTGAGGGAAGACTAAACTTTGTACTGCAGAGTATTATCTGGTCTTTGAAAAGCAGTTCTTTGGTCAATAGAGAATAGGAAGCTATAGATACATGTCCCCTTGGTTGGCCAATTATGTGAAACATTCTACAACATGACCCTTCAGAGGGTCCCAGTAGAATGGGGCCACAGTCACTCTCAGCAGTGACTAGCACAATAAAATTTGTTGTTTTGGTTTTTCCTCCTTTTCTGTGTCACATGTCACAGCCCCCCACTCTGTCTCTGGGGTTATCTACTTATAATCTCTTATTTCACACTTTTTTTTTCCTCCCTGGGGAAACTCCAGGATAAGACTGTACCAGTCTCCTGGACTCAGATCCAATGAGGAGTACATTTATACACCCAGCCCTAGTTTCCTATTCCTTACTGCTCATATTATGTTATTTACCGTATTTGCCGGCGTATAAGACGATTTTTTGGCCCTGAAAAATATGCCTCCAAGTCGGGGGTAGTCTTATACGGCGAGTATATAACAAACTCTGTATTTTTAGTGAAAATGTTACGGGGTCGTCTTATACGCCCAGTCGTCGTATACGCCGGCAAATACGTATTTTTCAGGGCCAAAAAATCGTCTTATACGCTGGCAAATACGGTAATTGTGTTTTGGAATTATTCTACTTCTACTTTTCAGAAGACTCATAAAGGATAACCACAAATCATTAGCTAAGGTCTGATGTTCAATCACATTTTGCTTTTATTTCTTACGACTTTTATATAACATAATAGCAGAGGTATAGACTATGTTTTCCTAATATATTCTCCATATATTTTTTAAAAATGTATTTTACTTGAGTTAAATCCAAGTAAAAATGTTTGCAAGTTAATGTACAAGAAATTTTGTGTGATGAAGTTTTATGATATAAATACAGACTGAGCATTTGTTTGGTTATGACCACTTTGCCTCATGATCAAAACTGGATTTTCAGATAGATCAGAAAGCAGATCTCAAAACAGTTTAAATAATTAGGTGTATAAATCACATGTAATTTTGAAATTAGATGTCCTTTTTTGAAATTACATATTTTAATTAATAAAAAATATATAGGAGTGATACGATTATAACAATCATCATATTATAGCAGTTAACATGAAATAAATGTTTAAAAATTATCAGGACATTAAAAAAGGAGAGAATGAAATCAATGCTACATATCAACATACAATTGAGAATTTCTTGGTTGTATTGTTCATAGTTAAATGTATCTTTTTAAAATAAACATTTTCAGTTATTTTAATGTACAGGCCCTACAGAGTCAGATAGACATTGATGCATTAGATTTTGATTATGAGAAGAAGGCTTTTATAGTTTTACTTATGTATTATTTATCTTGGGAGATCTCAAAGTGGGAGATATTATACAATATAGCTTTTTACTCAGATTTTCAATCTTTTTTCTTAGTAATTATTGAACTCTTAATAAAATATAAATGCACATAGCTTAACATTGTTTTATATGAAATTTTTCATGATGAGTTGATAACCAAATTAATTTATATTTTAATATATCTTACATATGTGTTGTGTGTATATATATACATATATGTATACATATATTCACTTACATACACACACACACACACACATATATATATATATATATATATATATATATATATATATAAAGATAAATCCATAAAGAATGAGTAATTTAGCCATATTGATATGTCATAAATATTCACTTATAGTTAAATTAATTTCTACTACAGGAGCCTCACTTTATCCATGGGGGATATTTCCCCAGAACCCTAGTGGATCTCTGAAACCACAGATAGCAAAAATCTCTATATATAGTAGGTATTTTTTTTCTATACAAGTATACTTATGATGTAATTTAATTTTTATTTTAGGCACAATAAGGGGTTAATAGTAATAATGAATAATAAAAATGACAATTATAAAAATATACCATAATGACAGTTATGTGAAAATGTGCTCCCTTCTCTCTCTCTCTCTCTCTCTCTCTCTCTCTCTCTCTCTCTCTCTCATCTGAGATGGCTACTAAGTGACTACGGCAGGTACTGTAATACAGTGTGGATATGCTATATAAAAGGATGATTCATGTCCCAGTTGAAACAGAGCAGAAGGGCATAAGATTTCATCACACTACTCAGAAAGTGTGTAATTTAAAATTTATGAAGTGTTTATTTCTGGATTTTTATTTAATATTTTCAGTCCATGGTTTACTATGTTTAACTGAAACTATGGAAAGTGAAACAGCGAAACAAATACAGCAGTGATATATTGTGGTTCTGTTGATTCAGATTTATCCTCTTCACTAATGACCAGTACATTAAAGATTTGTGTTTTCAAACTTCAATCTAATGGAACATTCTTTAGATTGACTTTAAAATATTGAAGTTTACAATTTAAATTTAATAATTTTAGTTACAGTAATAGAAAATACTACATATCCACTTCTATGTTAAATGTATTCTGTCAGTGGTAATTCATAGTCTATACCAGTACTGCTTTAAACACAGCCTATTTGTTTCAAATTAGTCTCATCACAGCCTTTTCCCTGAAGTGCTCAGAGATGCTTCTAACAAAATCATTAACAAATATAAATCATTCTAGGATCTGAAAAAGTTGTCTTTTACTACACAAAGAAAAAGTTTGTAAAATGGACTGAAAAACAACAAAACAGTTATTGAGAATGATACAATCAATTAATTTTTAGGAATTATTAATATTTTATTTTGATTTTTCTCTTAGTGCCATAGTATTAACAAAAACTCAAATAAACATTTATTTCCCTGACAGTTTTAACTTCTTTCATCAGCAAACATTGATTTTCTGCTTCTCCTAGTACATGAGGAATCATCATTACATACAAACTGGCCCCTTCTTGTTACTTACTTGCCTTTGGCAGAAATCATTACATGATGTGGAGAAGCTTGAACAGAACAAAATCCTTAGTTAATTAGTGTCTTCTCTGTTGGGTGTTATAGAAATTCTGTATTTTTAAACATGAACTGATAAGCATCAAGCTTTGCAGTATGGTACCAAATCTAAGTGATCTTTTGGATTGAAAATATGAATTATCAGCCCTATTCAATTTGTCTCAGTGGATAGAGTGTTGACCTGTGGACTTGAAGGGTCTTGGGTTCGATTCAGGTCAAAGGCAGATGCACAGGTTGTGGGCTCAATCCCCAGTAGGGGGCATACAGGAGGTAGCTGATCAATGATTCTCTCTCATCACTGATGGTTCTATCACTCCCTCCCTCTCCCTTCCTCCCTACTGTCATCAAGAAGATGGACTATAATTTTGGAGTTTTTCTGTAATTGTATAGAAGCATTATGTGTTGTATAAAATGTTTATAATGACATTTTATAAGATGCAAAAATTCCCTATCAACTACGGTCTAATATTAGCTTAAAGGTTCACTAACTCCACAATTGTACAAGTGCCTGAATTGTATGATTGTATGTTGATACCCCCAAGGGACAAAAAATATAAAATCAGTAGGCAAAGCACTGTAACTTCCATCAAGATTAAGTTACAATGCTTTGCCTACTGATTTTATATCTGTTGTTCCTTCTACTTGTCCACACCCTTTCTTTTTGGCTGAGTTTGTTATCTCTTCCTGAAAGCTTGCTTGGTCAGAAAGCCTGCATATATGCCCTGTCTATGTGGTCCCAGAATACCTGTCCAATTCTTATCATAATAGACAAAGGGTCCTACTTTGGGGAGTGAGTGAGATTTTTAGGCTCCAGAGTCAAATTGCATGGTTTCAGATTCAACCTTCTCCACTCTCTAGCCCTGTGAGTATGGGTAATTTATTTAATATCCTTTTCATTTGTTTTTCTCATGTATAAAATGGCAATAGTTGTAATTAAATGATAAGGTTCTTTCATGATCAAATAAAATAGTACAAGTGAAGACAAAAATCTGGAATAATGATAATGATGTAGAAATAATAAAGCATAACTTTTTTTTGCATTTCTCTCTCTCAGGGCATTGTAAACTCATAGAAAACAAAGAACTGGGTCTTGCATTCTCATTTTCTATCACATTAGAGTGAACATATGCTATACTCTGCCTAGGACAATCCTGACTTATGGCTATTGTTCTACTATACTTATAAATGTCTTATTTCAATTCCCAACAGTGCCCTACTTTGGAGGATACAATATATGAGACCATAAATATAAAACTTTACCATATAGGATCTCAGTTATTTATTAAAGGGGTGAATGAGACAGGCATTATCACTTTATGCTAACTGTTCAAAATTTTAATGAATTTTGTTTCTACTTAAAAGTACTAAACATTTTTCCTGTGCCCATATCATATTTTAAAATTAAGCATTTAAGGAAACCTTCAAATTCTCTTATGTAGGCACTGTTGGGAGCAGTATACCTCAATGCCTGCAGGAATGTTTCCTTGGCTGTCTCAAAGACTTAATGTGTCTTCTTATTTTATTACCTAGCAAGGATTTAAGGAAATTGGACTCAATAATATGAAGTTATTAAAGTCCTTCAGTCAGAGAAGATTCAACTCTAAACCCTCCATGCCACTTTTGACAATGGTACACATTTTAAATTATAAATGTAACAGTGCAACAAGGGGAATTTATGTGATTGGGGCATATTAATAAAGTATCAGACAAAAGCCTGGTAACTCATTGCTTAAAATTTGTTGTTTAATATTAAACTACAAAGTCATAATACCAAGTCCAAATAATATAGATGATGGAAACTTGGTTTTGTCCTGAAAAGATAAGAAAATCACTATCAATTGGAAATAGAATAGAGTTTGAAAAAGTTCATGCTAAGACATTAAATTTTATATAGAAAACTATCAATAGTTAATTTTGGTAGAAGCTTCTGTTTTTTATATGGTGCAAAACAGAAATCCCAAAAGTAGAGTTAGTTTCTTTACAAGCACAGTATATTTGGATGCATAAAATAGGACAGGTGATCCTTTGGGTACTTTTTCTCAGATATCTTTGGATCTAGGCATACTATATTGACCAATATGTTAGTAACACTATTGGTAAATGCTGTAATATCATGACAACATCTACACTAATAAAAGAGAAACATTCAAATTGACCATCCCTCTGATATGCCCACCGGCCAATCAGGAGAGAATATGCAAATCACCCCAACAAAGATGCACAAAATTCATGCATGGGGAGGTCAGGCAGAGTGGTTAGGAGTAATCAAGCAGGCAGGCAAGTGAGCAGTTAGGAGCCAGCAGTCCTGGATTTTGAGAAGTATGTCTGACTGCCGGTTTAGGTCTGATCCCCGTAAAATGGCTGTAGGACATTCATTGAGAGGTCCCAGATTGGAGACAGTGCAGGCCTGACTGAGGGACACCTCCCTATGCATGAATTTTGTGCACTGGACCGCTAGTCATGTTTATAAATCTGAATATTGCTAAACATTCTAGAGTAGCTTGCTAGTGCCGGTACCTGCCGGCTGCAACAGGTAATCCTGAAGGTAGGGAGGTGAGGCTAAGAAAAGACAGACACAAAAAAGCGGGGATCAGGAGGACTCCAGCTGCATACTGAGGCTGGAGCTGGAGCCCTGTTTTATTTTGCAGTTTTACTTTTATTCAGCACAGTCAGGCAGCAAGCCAAGCCTTTGGCAACACTTCCAGACAGTTCTTCTTTCTCAAGGTAACATCACCCTGTTCTTGACCCTTTCTCTTATCCATACAAAATATTTACTGAGAGTGTCTGGAGCACACTGACCACATCTGCTATTTTCAGCTGCTATTGATAAAGCTATTGTGGAGTTCTCAGCGCGTCCGTACTAGGGTTCCATGAAGGGTACACTGTCCTCGACTCAACTTAGGCAAGGAGGCCTCGCTCCTTTCTGAGGAGAGCAAGTCAGAAGACCCTTGTCTTTGACCTTCAGCTCTACAACTAATCCAGGTACAAGTTTTACAGCTCCCAACATGCTAGTGATTTGATATGTTCATAGATTAAACTAAGATCTCTATTTAGTTTATTAGATAGACACACAACCTAAGTCTACAATTGCCCTCCAAATATTTTTATCTACTTAAGATTTTGATTCCCTCTGACTATTCTTTGTTTTTGTTTTGTGATGTGAGGATTTTACTTTTTAATATTTTTTTAATTTTAAATTACAGTTAACATGCAGTATTATTTTAGTTTTAGGTGTATACCCAGTGATTAGATCTTACATACGTTATTAAGTGATTATTCTGATAAATCTTGCATCAATTTATCACACATAGTTATTAGATTATTATAGACTATATTTCCTATGCTGTATTTTATATCCCCATGACTATTCCATAATAACCAATTTATATTTCTTTCTTTTAAAAACTATATTTTATTGATTTTTTTACAGAGAAGAAGGGAGAGGGATAGAAAGCTAGAAACATCGATGAGAGAGACACATCGACCAGCTGCCTCTTGCACACCCCCCACTGGGGATGTTCCCGCAACCAATGTACATGCCCTTGACCGGAATTGAACCCGGGACCTTTCAGTCTGCAAACCTACGCTCTATCCACTGAGCCAAACCTGTTTCGGCCAATTTGTATTTCTTGATCCCTTGATCCCTTCACTTTTTCACCCATTTCCCTAAACTCCCTCCTATTTGGCAACTGTCAAAATTGTCTTTATATTTATAATTCTGTTTCTCTTCTGCTTGTTCCTTTATTTTGTTTATTAGATTCAATTGTTAGAGATATATTTATTGACATTTCCTTTTGATCTTCTTCTTTTTAAAAATGATCCTTTAATATGTCATGAGACCCTTTAGCTTTTTATTGTCTGGGAAACTATATGTCCTTTTATTCAAAATGATAGCTTTGTTGAGTAGCATAATTTTGGTTGTAGCGCCTTGTTTTTCAAAACTTTGAATATTTCTTGCCATTCCTTTCTAATTTGCAAAGTTTCTGTTGAGAAACAGCTGACAGTCTTATGGGAGCTCCTTTATTGGTAACTAACTGCTTCTCTCTTGCTGCTTTAAGATTCTCTCTTTGTATTTAACTTCTTGCATTTTAATTATGATGTGTCTTGGTGTGGGCCTCTTTAGGTTCATCTTGTTAGGAACTCTCTGTGCTTGTATGTCTATTACCTTCATCAAGTTTGGAAAGTTTTCTGTCATTATTTTCTTAAATAGATTTAAAAATTCTTATTCTCTCTCTTCTCCTTCCAGCATCCCCTGATGCAAATGTTGATGCACCTGAAGTTGTCACAGAAGCTACTTAAAATATTCTCCTTTTTTGGATTATTTTTGCTATTCTGATTGGGTGTATTTTGCTTCCTTATATTTACATTGCTGATTGGATTTTTGGCTTTATTCTACTTTTGATTCTATTGAAGGATACACTAATTAAAGTTCTTTATTTTAATTAGTGTATCATTCATTTCTGACTGAATCTTGTTTTATGCTGTTGAAGTCCTCACTAAGTTCATTGAGCATACTTATGACCAGTGATTTTAACTCTACATCTAGTAGATTGCTTTTCTTTTTTGTTTAGTTCTTTTTCTGAAGTTTTGTTTTGTTCTTTCATTTGGGTCTCATTTCTTTGTCTTCTTATTTTGGCAGCCTCTCTGTTTGCTTCTATGTATGAGGTAAAGCTGATACATCTCTTAGGCTTGGTGGTATGGCCTAATATAGTAGTTGTCTAGTAGGGTTCAGTGGCACCACCTCCTCTATCACCCAAGCAGGGTACTCAAGGTGTGCCCCTTATGTGAGCTGTATAACCACCCCTTGTAGTAGAGCCTTGATTGCTGTTGGCATGCCAACAGGAGGGATTTACAAAGGTCAATCGGTTAAAAGAACTGGCTGTGATAACTGACCACCTACTACCTTGGAGGATCAGCTGTGCAGGGGCCCATCCCACAGATAAGGATTTACTTCAGTGGGGCATGCAGAGTATGCTCATCGATTGTGTGGAGGTGACTGGATGGTGGTGTTTCAATGTGGTCTGAAGCTGGCCACTGGGTGTTCAAACTCCAAGGCCTCCTGGGAGGTGTGGCTAAGGTCAGCAACCACCTGTGTTCTGCCCCACGGCCACCCAGAATAAGTTACAAAGTGAATTACAGATGGCTGACACTTGTGCTGGGTTTTGAGTTACCCAGTTTAGATTAAGAAGTGAATGAAGGCTGGATGCTACTAGTTTTGCTGGGCCTGGGGCCACTTAGTGAGAGACATGGAGCTCACTAAGGCAAGATTTTGCTTGTTTGAGAGAATTTAGGAAAATCTGAAGCATAAGCCAAGAGAGGCCATTTGTATAGAAAAACCACTAAAATTTAGCGTAGGAGGGCCCAGAAGTTGGGTGAGGCTGGGTTTTAGGAAACTACCAGGGTGGGGAAAATAGTATCATTTTTGTGGAAGGAACCTCAGATATGGTGTCCACCTAATGGCTCTGTGTGAGGGAGGGCTCAGAAAAGGAATAGAGGTTTCTGCCAACACCTCTGTTTGGGAGAAAACTGTCCCTCTAGTTTTTGCCTTGATTCCAAACAATTAAGGTTATCTTTGTATGACTCTGATGCCTTTCAAGCTGCTGCACTTGAACTCAGCACTTGAACTCAGAGAGAATGAGTACGAATAAGTCCATGCTCTTAAAGATGAACTGCTTGAGACTCCAGCAGCCTTTGTATCACTCAGCCACAATCTGAACAGGTTTTTACAAGCAGGAGTTATGGGAACTTCTCTTTCTAGCACTGGAACTCTGGGCTGTGTGTGAGAGAGTTGGTGAGAGGCTTGGACTCCTCACTCCTCATGGGAGACCTCTACAGCCGAGATATACCCTCACTATTTATTCGTTACATATGGGTGTAGGGCTAGCTAGCCTATTCTGTATCTCTGTTCCTCCTCCAGTCTCAATGTGGCTTCTTCTTTAATTTCTTAGTTGTAGGACTTCCATTTAGCCAGTTGGCTCCATTTCCTTTTGGTTCTGAATGATGGTTGTTTTGTAGTTTAGTTTAGTTTAGTTGTAGTTTTGATGTGGTTGTTTGAAGATTCAAGTATTGCATTTACCTATGCAGCCATGTTTCCTGAAGTCTCCTCTGATTATTATTGACATTCATAATAAGTCATGTACTTGGCTTTTTGCACTTAATGTGGTTTCCTGTGGGATGTTGGACTGACTGCCAATTTTTGACCCAGTCCTCACCGGCCAGGCCAAGGGATCCCTCTGGTGCATAAACCTGTGCACTGGGTCTCTAATGCATATAAGATCTTTGCTTAATCTTTTCCCACCCCTTCCAATTGAGATTTATCAGTTTGTTCCATTTCCATGCCTGTGCATTGAGCGTCTTCCCCCTGGTGGTCAGTGCCTGTCATAGCTACCAGTTTAACAGATGCTTAAGCATATATATATATATATATATATATATATATATATATATATATATATTAGGTTTAGAAAAGGGAGATAAAAATCATTTTGATTGTTTAAAACTGTGAGTTTAAAACTGAAGAAATTTAATGTAAGAAATGAGTTATAGAAGAGGGAAAATACTTGGCTTTTCCTCTCTTTTGCCATTCAGTCTCATGTCAGCACCAATCCATTGGTTGAAACTAATGAGAGTCTTGGAAATATAGTCACAAACTGGTCATAACCCGCCCTCACAGAAAGGAGAGAGTTACCACCTGGGGAATGCTGGCTTTCATTTTCCAGGCAGTCATCCACGAAGGGACATTTACCTTGATAAATAAGGTCACTTCAGGTTCTAATACTCATCTTTCAGGTTCATAAACCAGTTTTGTTAGTATAATGAAAGCAGATTAGGAATGATTTTTCATTTTTCATAAAGACTGATACACATGCAATGCAAAAATCAGGTTAGGTATTTATAATGAGAAATGTTACTTTTATTACATCAGATAATTCATTCTACTTGTATATCAGTGTAGGTAAGCTATTTTGATCATAGCTACTTTGATCATAAAAATAGCTATTTTGATCATAATTTGCCTTTATCTCTAGATTATGATAAAAATAACTACTTTTTAAACTTGTAATAGAAAATTACGCTTGTCTTACTGGATCACTCTCCCAGAAGGCAAGCCAGTTGAGTAGCCAAACAAAAGTCATATTGGTGAATAAGGACTATAACTGAGGTAGCTGAAGGCCTGACTTCTCATCTGTTCTGGGGAAGAAAACCATAATGCTGGAGACTGATAGCAAAGATTGTCTCTGTCTGGACAGCTTCTAAGTAGGTAGAATATGCGGGTTTGTTTTCCTGAGAGCTTGTTTTTCCCATCTCCACGTCTGACCAACTCTGGTTCTGATTGACACATTGTCTCTTTAAATATATTAATATTGATGCACTTAATCACATTATAGTCAAGTCCCAGAGTTACATTAACAACTTTCTTTCATTGTGCTGACTTTGCATGGCTGTACTCTGAATTGTTTGCTTAATCATACCACACTCTTTGGGGATAATATCAGTTTCTATACATCACATTTCTTTAGGATGTGTGCACCTTATTACATTTTATTAGACACCTAAACTCTGATGAAACTTTGAATATATCTTATATCCTTTCTTATGTAGTTCACACATGTGCAGACTGAGACTGGAGAAGTTAGGTGACTAAGCTATGACCACCCAGATTATTGGGCACAAAGACTAGATTGCTACGTGACTGCTAACCTCATATTTCTTCAGTCTACACCTCTGTGTTTGCACACCTTTATACTCATTATCTCTCCTTTCTTAGGAATTGTAAAATTTTCACCCTGGAAGCCTGGAAATTATCTTAGTTGATCATTACTTTGATCCAAGTTTATTTTTGCCACCTATTTCAGACATGGTCATTTGTGTTAAATTGGAGTCTCTTATACAACATCATCAACATCACCTGCGAACTTGTTAGAAGCACAAATTCTTGGGTCCCGATCCAGACTTTCTGAATTAGAAACTCTAGGGGCAGGACTCAGCAATATATATGTTTTAATAAATATTCAAAATGATTCTGATGCATTTTAAGGTTTGAAGGTCATTCATTTAATTGATTTATATAGTGATGCATTCCAGATCATTCTTAGAGATTCCTTTATTTGTTACCAGAATAAAACTTAGACTCAGGCTACAAGATTCCTAGATTATTTACTTACTTATGAGCCATGGGATCACTGCCAACATTTTTTCATTTGCACAGACTTGCCTTTCTCCTGAAGCCAGTATAGTCGTTGGGCTGCTGAGGACCAGCGCTTTCACAGAAGTCCTCCTACTGAGTATACACATTGCTCTTTGGAGCCAGTTTTCTTTCACAGCACAGTTGCCACAGGGTGATATTTAATAGACAGATGATTCTAGATGTACTTCCTTCAATATAGTGGAACACAGCGGTCCTTTGGAGGATTTAGGTAAGGGTAGATTTAGGTTATTATTTTATTCTATCATTTAAAATGTTTTTATGAGAATTAAATTAAATAAGACATGTAGAAAATTTGAGCACAACACCAAGCAAATTTAAGGCACTAATGTAGGTGCTAATGTTACTATTAATATTAGTGAGTATTACTAATACCACACAAAGTACAGACATGCACACTGCTACCTGAAACAACTGCTGAGTTGACACCTAAGCTACCTTTCTCTCTGAATCACAAAGCTGATTCCTTTTTTCCCCCTCACTGCCCCTAAAGATGCTTTCTCAAGAGCCTATTCTCTTATACACTTATTATGATCTCAATTAAACATCAAGGGGAATTTTTTAAAAAGATTAGACAGGCCAATTCTAAAATTTACATGAAAATAAATATGAAAGAAAAATAGCTAAACATTTCTAAAAATGAAAATTAACTTGGGCAGATTAAGATACCATATTTCAAAACATATTATAAAAAATGATAATTAAAATAGCATGACATTGTTTCATGAATAGACAGAACAATAGGCCAATTTTAAAGCCCTTAAAAAGAACTGTATATATAAATGTGCAATGCAAAATAAAGTTATTATTCAAATTATTAGAGAAAATATTCTTCATTTAAAGTAGTTTGGTAGGAGAAACTAAGATGACGGCATAAGTAAACACCTGAACTTGCTGCCTCACACAAATACTTCAAAACTACAACTAAAAGACAAAAACGGTGTCATCCAAAACCCTGGGAAGGCTTTCTGAGTGGAAATTCTATAACTAGAAGGAAAGAGAAAAGCACACTGAGACTCTGAGGAGGGGTGCAGGTGTAGAAGTGAAGTGCAGAGGCATGGAGACATGCATGCAGGAAGTGCTGGCAACTGAGTACACTGTTGTCTTTTTCAGTTGAGAGGGAGATAAAAGATCCCAAATGTTCTGAACTCCAGTTCTGGGTGATACTCTGGGGACCCAGATTCAGATGGGGAGAAACTGGACTGTCTAGCATTGGGTGGGACACAAGGGCAGTTTTCTCTCAGAGGTGCTTGCAGAGATCATTGTTCCTGCATGGTGCTGCAGGACACAGAGACATGGGAACTTCTTCCAGGCATGGCTGACGTTCAGCCATAGTTGTTTCCTCCACCCTAGAGATTCCCTGAGACTCTGCTCCACTCAATTTTCAACCCCACCCAAGCTGTGCACAGAGTCTTTTGAATATGAATGCAATCTGAAACCTAACTTACTGCAGCTTGTCAGAGAGCCCCAGAGCCTCCAGAAAAGGACCCAAGGCTCATCAGCAGCTTGCACTGCTTTAAAACTGGGCCTCATCTGGGCACCTCCAAACCCCCAAAATAGAGAAGGAATCTGTAGATTTCTCTGTAGCTCCTTCTGGGTGGCCTCTCTCCTTGGAGAACCAAGAGCCAGTGTACCCAGTGATCAGAGAGAGACCATCCAGACTACATTTCTTCAGATCCATAAGATACACACTCAGGGGGCAGACTCAGTGAGAGCCAAAGCCCCAGTGAAGCAAGTCTTGCCCCATAAGGGTGTCTTCTACATGGAAGTTCTCCCATCATAGACACAACTGATCCTCATAGTCAATTGGCCTGGGGGTCAATTCCTCCCAGTGATACCAACAACAATCAAGGCTTAACTATAATAAGACTGTGCATACAACCCACAAAGGGATGCACCAAGAGTGTCTACCTCAGGTAACTAAGGAGGCTGAACCTGGGCCCTTTAGGACACATAGGAAACAAAGCCACTCTATCAACACAGGGGAGCAGCCAAAATGTAGATATAAAGAAACAGGTCACCAATGAAAGAAATGGAGGAAAGCAAACTATTGGATATAGAGTTCAAAACCACTGTTATAAGATTACTGAAGAATCTTCTAGAAATACCCAATAAATTTAGTGAGACCCTTGAGGATATGAAAAAGGACCAACTAGAAATTAAGCATACACTGACTGAAATAAAGAATAATATAAAGAGATCCAACAGCAGACTAGAGGATCCCAAGAATAAAGTCAAAGATTTAAAATATGAAAAAGCAAAAAGCACCCAACTGGAAAAGAAAAAAGAAAAAAGAATCCAAAAAATATGAAGATAGTGTAAGGAGCCTCTGGGACAACTTCAAGCGTACCAACATCCGAATTATGGGGATGCCAGAAGAAGAGATAGGGAGCAAAATATTAAAAACCTATTTGAAGAAACAATGACAGAAAACTTCCCCTACCTGGTGAAAGAAATAGACTTACAAGTCTAGGGAGCACAGAGAACCCAAAATGAAAGGAATTTAAAGAGGACCACATCATAATTGGTCAAGGGCAAAAAACAATGAGAGAATATTTAAATCAGCAAGAAAACAAAACAGTTACCTACAAAGGAGTACCTTTATGACTGTTAGCAGATTTCTCAACAGGAAGTATGCAGGCCAGAAGGGAGTGACAATAAATATTCAAAAAGTGATGAATAACAAGAACCTCTAACCAAGATTACTCTACCCAACAAAGCTATCATTTAGAATTGCAGGTCAGATAAAGAGTTCACAGATACAAAAAAGCTAAAGGAATTCATAACCACTAAACCATTATTTATATGAAATGCTGAAGGGTATTCTTTAAGAAGAGGAAGAATAAGAATAAGGTAAAGATAAAAATTATGAACAACAAATATATATCTGACAAGTGAACCTAAAAATCAAGTTAATAAAAAGTCTGATGAACAGAATAAACTGGTGAATATAATAGGATCAAGGGCATAGAAAGGGAATGGACTGACAGTTCTCAAGAGGAAAGGTTGGGTGGGGTCTGGGAAGAGACTGGACAAAAAGCATACACCTATAGATGAAGACAGGGTGGGCAGTAAGGGCAAAGGGTCAGGTGGTAAGCAGTGGAAGGGAGATATAGGGTTAAATAGGAACAATTGTAATAATCTGAACAATAAAAATTTACTTAAAAAATAAAGTAGTTTGGTACAAAATGTTGTCTTTATAAAAGAAAATACATTTGAATTTTTAACATGAATTTCATGCTATTGTATAAAATATATATCCATTCAATGGAACTCTAAGCATCTCTGGGAGGAATTAGGAAGATTTAAATATACTACAATGGAATGATCTCAATGGTTCAGATCTATCTATCTATGTATTTATTTATTTATCTATCACCTGTCTCTGTATATATTTATATCATACAAAATTTTGATATTTTTGGGAATAAATAATATAAGGGAAAAAACTAATAAATACAGTTAACTTTAGGGAACAGAAGGGAACGAGGATAAAGGGATTAAGATTAAGCTAGACATCTCTGAATTTTCCTCATTTTGTATTTTTGATGTATTTTTATATCTCCAAAATAAAATATATTCTTTGTAAATTTCTAAAAATTGAAAACAAATGGGAACAAGTTAATCAAAGTCAGAATCAAGCTGAAAGAAACAGTGCTCAAAGGAAAATTATCTCAAGTGATTTAAAAAATATATTTATTTTATTGATTTTTTACAGTGAGTAAGAGAGAGGGACAGAGAGTTAGAAACATCGATGAGAGAGAAACATCCATCAGCTGCCTCTTGAACACCTTCAATTGGGGATGTGCCTGCAACCAAGGTACATGCCCTTGACCGGAATTGAACCTGGGACCTTTCAGTCCACAGGCTGACGCTCTATCAACTGAGCCAAACCGGTTTCAGCTATCTCAAGTGATTTTAAAACACCATCTTTTAGTTATAATCTAGTGGAATATATCCTAAATGGAGGCAGGGTTGAGAGAACAAGCAAACAAACAAACATACCCCAAAAACAAACAAACTAGAAAAGACTAAATTGCATCCAACAGTTGTTTTAAAATTATATTGTCATATTTGTTGTTGCTTTGAAGCTATTTATATACATAATAAGTGTGATAGGCTGAATAATGATCCCCAACAATATCTAAATTCTATCCCTGGAACCTGTAACTGTACCTTACATAGCAAAAGTAACCTTGCAGATGCAATTAAGTTAAGGATCTTGAGATGAAAATTACCCTGGATTATCTGAATCGGCCCCTGTAACTATAGGGTCTTTACATGAGGGGAGTAAGAGCTCATAAAACAGAAATGATATGATGCTTTGAAGAGAAAAAGGTGGCCAGAATCCAGAGGTGTAGGATGATAAACATGAATTATTTTTAGCCTCTAAGCTTAGACCATTTTGTTACATCAGCAATAGAAAATTAATACAAGAAGTTAAATAATAGAGGTTAAGTATACACTTAGACAATTTAAATGAAAACTGCCATTTTAATGTTAACTGGAAATATCAATATACATGTATAAATTATTTTATCTTTATAAAATATATGCAGTTCCTTGATTAGTCCAATGAAAAGTTATATAAACAATGTAGTAAAGGGTACTCATAGAACCTGGATTTTATCTCTATAGTTTCCTCATAAATGGGATCAGGTCTCCTAGGAAGAATTGCTGATTCCTGTCTTGGGGTAGGAAACATAAAAGGAGAGCCTAGATTTTTATTTAGTCCAAGGAAATGATCAAAGGTGACTTAGGGTCATTTTCAAAGGGCACACAAGCCAGTTGAAAAGGGTTTCTACTGGTAAAAGAAGAAACTGAATCTCAAAATGACAAATTAATGTCAAATACATCAAAATCTATGAATATATAATGATACCACCATGTCCCCAAAACAGCAAATGAAACAACTAAACTAACACATCTTGACTGCTAAAATCATTAGATGAAATATGTGGAGAAAATTTAAATTGGATGAGTCTGTATGACAACACCCGACACTGATCAGTTTTAACTGAATTTGGGACAATCTGATAATATTTGCTTCTTGATGAGAAGAACTGGGAAGAACACAGTGCTTGAATTATTCTTACACTGTCCCTAAATAAATTTTTTAAATGATCCTAAGTACAATGAAGTTTTTAGAAAATACGTAGTTAGAGAACAATGTCAAATGGCACCAGGATGCAATCACCTACATATGCCATGTAAAATAATAAAAAAAAGTACCATCCTTGTAGGCTATTTGATCCTGTCAAAAATGTCTGTGAGACATTTGGACAACACCAAAAGGTCCTGGAATTTCAGTTCTATCAAAAACATCCATGACTCAGCCATGGCTCAGGGGTTGAGCATCTATGAACCAGAAGGTCACTGCTCAATTCTTGGTTCAGGGCACATGTCTGGGTTGCAGGCTCAGTCCCCAGTGGGGGCCATGCAGAAGGTAGCTGATCAATAAGTCTGTCATCATTGATATTTCTCTCTTTTTCTCCTTCTCTGAAATTAAAAAAAAAAACATTAGAAGACATGAGTAGATAAATGTGAAGAGATCAATCAAAGAACTTGTATGCATATATGTATAACTTATGGACAAAGTAAATAGGGTTGTGAAGGCCTGCGGCAGGTTGGGCGAGAGGAGGTCAATGGAGAAAAAAAGGGGGCATATGCAATACTTTCAACAATAAAGATTAAAAAAACAACACACACACACACAATCAGACAGCAACCACCACCTTGTGTTTTGATCCTGTTCGAAATGTTCACACATAGAAAGCATTTGTGTATTCAAATCATCCATAACATTTACTTATACTAAAAGATAAGTGAGTTTTGTGGTTTGTTTTTTAGGATGAGAGAAAGGATAGGGTAACTATGAATGGCAAACTGTTGTTTTTTGAAGCTGTGTGATGGGTATATATAGATTTTTAAACCATTCTTTTTACTTCTGTGTACATATTTTGCAGGAAATTATGATAAACATTGAGAGTAAATGAGATTGGTTCTAGCACACAGATGGTGACTGAGTCTGCAGAGTCCTGTGACTCAAAGATTGGCAATCATAGTTTTATATTGGGAAACATTAAAGCAGACCAGGCTCAAGATCTAGAATAATACTTTTTAAAAATGTGACATAATCCTATGTAATAAAAAGGTAACATGCAAATTAACCCTAAAGGCAAAATGACTAGTTGCTATTATGTTCAACATAGGAGCTGCCCCCCTGGGAGCACTGCTCAGCCAGAAGCCGGCTCATGACTGACCAGCCCAGTGGTGGTGGCGGGAGCCTCTCCTGCTTCCACTGCAGTGCTAAGGATGTCTGACTAATGGCTTAGGGGAGAGTGGGCCTAAGCCTTTAGTTGGACATCCCCCAAGGGATCCCGGAACATGAAAGGGCACAGGCCAGGCTGAGGAAACCCTCCCACCAAGTGCACAAATTTCTGTGCACCAAGCCTCTAGTTGACATATAACACTGTAAATTTAAGGTGCATAAGTTGTTGATTTGATACATTTATATATTGCAAATGAATGCATTCATAACATAAATTAACACTTTCATCAGGTCAAATAATTATTTCTTTTTTTCTTTGGTGAGAGCATTTAATATTTATTTATTTATTTAATTTTAATATATTTTATTGATTTTTTTACAGAGAGGAAGAGAGAGGGATTTTACAGAGAGGAAGAGAGACCGGAATCGAACCTGGGACCTTCCAGTCCTCAGGCTGACACTCTATCCACTGAGCCAAACCAGTCTTGGCGAGAGCATTTAATATTTAGTCACTTAGCAAATTTGAAATATATAATTCAAACACTGTTGTGCACCAGATCTCCAGAACTTATTTGTGTAATTTCAATTTTTCAACTTTTAATTAAATCTCTAAAATTCTCACACTCCCATCCCCTGGTAACCAGATTCTATTATCTTGTTTCTATGAATTCAGCTCTTTTATATTTCACATATTAGTGATTTCACACAATATTTATCTTTATCTAGCTTATCTCACTTAGCATAATGTCCTCAAGTCATATCCATGATGTAGCAAATGGCAGGATAGTTTTCTTTCTCATCACTGAATGATATATATTTACCTCATCTTCTCTATCTACTCATCCTTTGATAGACAGTATGTTTCAATATCTTGGCTAAAGTGTATAATGCTGCAATAAACATGGGAATTTAGATATAATTGTGTTATTCTTTTTAGGAAATATTATTTTTAATCTCAGTTAAATACTAACAAAACTTTTACCCTTATACATAATAACTTTGTTATATCCATTATAAAATGTGTTATACAGTATGTAATGAATTATACACAAGAATTAACTTTAAAAAAATTTTGGTAGCTAGATAGATAAACATATTAAAATATGTTTAAGAAAATAACTAGAATTTAGAATTTAAAAATATTATTCTATAGCCCATTTTATTGCTAGTAATTCAATACTAGGAGCAGTTATCTGATAAAGTTATTTCTAGGGCACAACATAAACCATATTATCTGAATTTTTAAAAGTGAAGAAGAAAAAGTATGAGTATGCATGTGTGGAGTTAAACAAAAAAAGAAACAAAAATACTAAAGGAAAATGTGTGGGTGTGTTGTTGTTGTTTTAACTCTCATATTAGGAATGCTAGGAAATGCTGACACTATAAAAATACTAGTATGTTTGAATACACTAAAGAATAATTAATAATTATAATGCCAATAATACAAAATAAGTCTTGGTAAAATCCTAGAAAATGTTAAGCTGGAAAGAATATTAAAATTTTACAATTTATATATAAAACAGATATAATGTTTTCAACAAAAGGAAAGCACAGTGTACATAAGAAAAAGCACCACAACTCAAAAGTATGATCAAAGAGTGTGGGCAGAAAAAGAAACAGAAAATTATCTTACTCTATCACATACAATTATTTTGATAATGGAGACTTAAAAATCTGTTAATTCTGCAAAATGAAAAGCAATTGATTAAGTTTATTGGGAATTCATTATCCTTCCTTATAAAAGAGTAACATGAAAATTAACTATCACCCCACTCAAGCCATGACCATCAGCCAGCCCTCCAGCCAATCAGAACAAGTGATTAACCCCAACCAATATAGTTGAAGTCACAGAGGGCAGTTGAGAGACTTGAGTTTCCCCAGCAATGGAAGAAGCCAAGCTTTCCACATACCCTGGCTGGCCTAGGCCTCCACTCAAGGATATAAAGTTTCAATTATAGAAGGTAAAAAATCCAAACAGAAATGGCTGCAGCCATGGAGTGAGCAGAAGGCTTGGCTTCGCTCCAGGCTACAAAGTTTCAATTGTACAAGGTAAATAAATTCCAGATACCAGGACCTCTGCTTGGGTGTCTGGGGGGCGTGGCTGACCTGTACACCATCACAGGCCCCTCATCTAGGCCACCCTATGCCCCAAGGGAACCTCCAACCTGATCCAGGACACCCTTCAGGGCAAACCAGCTAGTCCCCACCCATACACCAGGCCTCTATCCAATCGAATAAAAGAGTAATATGCAGATTGACCATCACTCCAACACAAATAAGGCTGCCCCCATGTGGACACAAGATGGCCACCACAAGATGGCCAGAAGGGGAGGATAGTTGGGAGGCACCAGGCCTGCAAGGGAGGGCAGTTGGGGGCAGTCAAGCCTTCAGGGGAGGGAAGTTAGGGTTGACCAGGCTGGCAGAGGAGAGAAGTTGGAGTCAAATAGGCTGGCAGGGGATCCGTTAGACATAAATTAGTCTGGCAGGGGAGTGGTTAGGGGGTGATCAGGCTGGCAGGCAGAAGTGGTTAGGGGCAATCAGGAAGGCAGGTAGGTGAGCAGTTGGGAGCCAGCAGTCCTGGAATGTGAGAGGGATGTCCAACTGCCCATTTTGACCTGATCCCACTGGGCAGTTTAACATCCCTGGAGGAGTCCCAGATTGGAGAGGGTGCAGGCTGAGATGAGGGACACCCCCCTCCCCTATGCACAAATTTCGAGCACCGGGTCTTTAGTTGATATATAAAATGTCATTTATTTCTGGGTATTAATTTTGTGTCCTGCTACATTGTCAAATTGATTCATTAAATCTAGTAATTTTTTGATGTAGTCTTTAGGATTTTCTATGTACAATATTATGACATCTGCAAATAATGACAATAATTCCACCTTTCCAATTTAAATCATTTTTTACTTTCGTCTTATCTGATTTCTGTGGCATATATATATATCCTGCTGTTCGGTCCTCCATATGATTGTTTCGGTTGTTACAGATCCTAGCTTTTTATATATTAGGATAGATATATAAGTATGTCTGTACCATTAATACATTAAAATGAAATTTCTGTCAGAATCTAGGTGCATTATTTTTAATTATATATATATAATTATATATATATATGCCTAAGCAGCCAGCTGACCGGCTGACCAATCTGGCCATCCGACCAGTAGCTGTGACATGCTCTGACCACCAGGGGGCAGATGCTCAATGCGGGAGCAGAAACCACAGGCATGGAAACAGGGAAAAGACTAATGAATTTCAGAGGAAAAGGAGGAGGGTGGGGGGAAGAGATTAGCTAATGATCTTATATGCCTACTAGAGGCCTGATGCATGGATTCATGCACCAGTGGAGTCCCTTGACTGGCCTGTGGGGATCGGGCCCAAACTGGTTCTCCGATATCCCCTGAGAGATCCCAGATTGCGAGAGGGTACAGGCCAGGCTGAGGGATCTCACCAGTGCACAAATTTGTGCAACAGCTTCTAGTGTCTCTAATATTATATGTTACAAATATCTATATATAGCAAAGATTTTCACTGAAACATTTTTATAAGTAGCAGAAAGATGGAAACAATCTAAATGTAGAATAGTAGAAAAACAACAAAGCAGCATTAGCTGGTATAACTCAGTTGGCTTAGTTTTTTCCAGATCAGTGTATATGCCTAGGTTGTGGGCTTGATCCCCAGTAGGGGGCATGCAGAAGTTAGCTGATGGATGGTTCTCTCTCATCCATGTTTCTATTTTCCTTCCTTTCTAAAAAAAATCAATAAAAGCATATTAAAAGCAAAAGCAAAAAGAAGCCCAACAATCATGCAATGGAAGACTATGCATTTATTAAAAAGAATAAGGTCTTCATAGATGCTGATTTCAAATATTCCCAAAGGTATGCTGTTCAATGTGTGTACTATAGTATGTGCATGTGTATGGGGGCGGGGTGGGGGGAGAGATGACAAATGGAAATACAGAATGCTAGCATTTGAATAGCCTTGAAAAAGCACACAAATCTGCTAATAATGTGCATTTCTTTAAAAATTTATTTTATTGATTTTTTACAGAGAGAAAGAGAGTTAGAAATATCGATGAGAGAGAATCATCGATCAGCTGCCTCCTGCACACTTCCTAATGGGATGTGCCTGCAACCAAGGTACATGCCCTTGACCGAAATTGAACCTGGGACCCCTCAGTCCACAGGCTGACGCTCTATCCACTGAGCCAAACCGGTTTCGGCAATGTGCACTTCTTTAAGCAGGATATCTGGGATATAGAGGGCAGAGGGAAGATATTAATTTTTATCTGTATATGTTTGTTTATTTTGAATTGTCTGCATACACATGTATTTAACTCTTTCATTACTTAAAAACCAAACTATTTCTAAGGAATTGGTAAGGATTAGAAAAAAAATCCCATTCAAATATTGGCTTCTTCAGTTATCTTACTACTTAGTGTAAAGCTGCAGATGACTGGACCAGGGTTTTGGGCCCAGTGTAAGATTTCACTGGGCATCCTGGACACTTGGCCAAACAGATTCCATTGCTGGGCTCCTGATGGAAGCTCCAACTCTGAGTACACAGAGGACCTCTAGGGGGCAGTGTATCCTAAGGCCACTGTTAGCCATACACTGCCATCAGTTATGACCTTATCAAAATATCATCTGATTAATGTGTTTACTATTGCTACCATTATTTTGCATTTCAAATTCATGCCTTATTGTCAAAGATAGTTCTTTGGCTCTCTGTGTACATTCTTCTAACCATGTAGATTTTAAACCTAAGAGGTTTTCCATGACTTTCTCTGTTCTTAATTCACCTCCTCAGCTACTTGAGCTTTCCCTCCCTAATTCTTTCTGCTTGACCCCTCTGCTGGCAGCTGGCTGTAATGCTCTTGCCTGTCCTTCCTTTTCTTCATCTTCACTTAATCACCTGGCCTGTCCTGGCAATATCTGCTCACTTTATGACACAGCAGCACGTATATAAAGGAATTACTTAGGGTGAGGTTCATAGTTATCGGCATATCCATGAAAAGTGAGGGGATAGGATTGACAAGGCTATCTAATTTTTATAGCCAAAGCATTCAGAAATGGTGCATGAACAATTTAGTCTATTTGGGATTTTAATTAATCTTAGTCCAGTTCTCACTATGGTTCTTGCTTCTCTCATTTCTTTTTTTTTTTTAATTAAATTATTATCTGTGTACATATATTACCATTGCCCCCCCCCAAAAAAAAACAAACAAAAACAAAACATTCCCTCCCTCCCCAGAGTTTTGTGTCCATTGGTTATACTTATATGCATGTGTACAAGTCCTTCGGTTGATCTCTTATTTCCCTCATATTTCCCTCCCCTCCCCGTTGTAATTAGACAGTCTGCTTGTTGCTTTACTGTCGCTATATTTAACTTATGGTTCATCAGTTTATAATGTTCTTTATTATTCATAAATGAGTGAAGTCATATGGTGTTTCTCTTTCATTGACTGGCTTATTTCACTCAGCATGATATTCTTCAGTTCCATCCAGGTTGCTGCAAATGATGAGAATTCCTTCTTTTTTATGGCAGCATAGTATTCCATTGTGTAGATGTACCATAGTTTTCTGATCCAATCATCTGCTGACGGGCACCTAGGCTGTTTCCAAATCCTAGCTATTGTAAATTGTGCTGCTATGAATAAAGGGGTGCATATATCCTTTCTGATTGGTGCTCCTATTTTCTTGGGATACATTCCTAGTAGTGGGATTACTGGGTCAAATGGGAGTTCCATTTTCAGTTTTTTGAGGAAACTCCATACTGTTCTCCACAGTGGTTGTACCAGTCTGCATTCCCACCAGCAGTGCACAAGGGTTCCTTTTTCTCCACAACCTCGCCAACACTTGTCGTTTGTTGATTTGTTAATGTTGGCCATTCTGACAGGTGTGAGATGATATCGCATTGTTGTTTTGATTTGCATCTCTCGGATAAGTAGTGACTTTGAACAGTTTTTCATGTGCCTCTTGGCTTTCCTTCTGTCTTCTTTTGAGAAGATTCTATTTAGTTCCATTGCCCATTTTTTAATTGGCTCATTTATTTTCCTTTTACTGAGTTGAATAAGCTGTTTGTAGATATTGGAGATTAAACCTTTATCAGTAATATCGTTTGCAAATATGTTCTCCCATGCAGTGGGCTTTCTTGTTGTTTTGTTGATGGTTTCTTTTGCTGTGAAAAAACTTTTTATTTTGATATAGTCCCATTTGTTTATTTTCTCTTTAGCTTCCATTGCCCAAGGGGCAGTATCAGTGAAGAAGTTCTTTTGGCATATATTTGAGATTTTGCTGCCTGTGGATGCCTCTAGTATTTTTATGGTTTCCCGTCTTATGTTTAAGTCCTGTAACCATTTCGAATTTATTTTTGTGTATGGAGTAAGTTGGTGCTCTAGTTTCATTCTTTTGCAAGTATCTGTCCAATTTTCCCAACACCATTTACTGAAGAGACTGTCTTGACTCCATTGTATGCTCGTGCCTCCTTTGTCAAATATTAATTGAGCATATTGATTTGGGTTGATATCTGGATTCTCTATTCTATTCCATTGATCTATATGTCTGTTCTTGTGCCAGTACCAGGCTGTTTTGAGGACAGTGGCTTTGTAATACAGTTTGAAATCTGGTATGGAGATCCCTCCTACTTTACTCTTCTTTCTCAGGATTGCTGATGCTATTCGAGGTCTTTTATTGTTCCAAATGAATTTTTGGAGAGTTCTTTCTAGGTCAGTGAAATATGCCATTGGTATTTTGATGGGGAGTGCATTGAACCTATAGATTGCTTTGGGAAGTATGGACATTTTGATGATGTTGATTCTACCAATCCATGAGCATGGTATGTTCTTCCATCTGTTTACATCTTCCTCTATTTCTTTTTTCAGTGTTGTGTAGTTTTCCGTATATAGGTCTTTTACCTCCTTAGTTAAATTTATTCCCAGGTATCTTAATTTTCTTGGTGCGATGGTAAATGGGATTGCTTTTTTGGTCTCTGTTTCTGTAAATTCATTGTTGGTGTACAGGAATGCCATCGATTTCCTGGCGTTAATTTTGTATCCAGCTACATTGCCAAATTCATTTATTAAGTCTATTAGTTTTTTGATGGAGTCTTTTGGGTTTTTTATGTACAATATCATGTCATCTGCAAATAAGGATAACTTTACTTCTTCTTTTCCGATTTGGATGCCTTTTATTTCCTCTTCTTGTCTAATTGCAATGACAAGTACTTCCAGTACAATGTCAAACAGGAGTGGTGAGAGTGGGCATCCCTGTCTTGTTCCTGTTCTAAGAGGGAATGGCTTTAGTTTTTGCCCATTGAGTATGATGTTGGCTGTGGGTTTATCATATATAGCTTTTATTATGTTGAGGTATGATCCTTGTACTCCCACCTTGTTGAGAGTTTTTATCAGGAAAGGGTGTTGGATTTTATCAAATGCTTTTTCTGCATCAATTGATATGACCATATGATTTTTATCTTTCAATTTGTTTATGTGATGTATCACGTTTATTGATTTGCGGATATTGTACCATCCTTGCATTCCTGGAATAAAACCTACTTGGTCATGGTGTATGATCTTCCTGATGTACTGCTGGAGCCGATTTGCTAGGATTTTGTTGAGTATTTTGGCATCTATGTTCATGAGGGATATTGGCCTGTAATTCTCTTTCATTGAGTTGTCTTTATCAGGTTTTGGTATTAGGGTGATGCTGGCTTCATAAAAGGAGTTTGGAAGTGTTCCTTCCTCTTGAATTTTTTGGAATAGTCTGAGGAGGATAGGTTTTAGTTCTTCCTTGAATGTTTGGTAAAACTCTCCTGTGAAGCCATCTGGCCCTGGGCTTTTGTTTGCTGGCAGCTTTTTGATGACTGTTTCAATTTCTTCCCAAGTAACTGGTCTGTTGAGATTTTTAGATTCTTCCTGATTAAGTTTTGGAAGGTTGTATTTTTCTAGGAATATGTCCATTTCTTCCAGGTTGTGCAATTTGTTGGAATAGAGATGCTCATAGTATTTTGTAACAATCCTTTGTATTTCGGTGGGGTCTGTTGTTATTTCACCTCTTTCATTTCTGATTTTGTTTATTTGGGTCCTCTCTCTTTGTTTCTTGGTTAGCCTGGCTAGAGGTTTATCAATCTTGTTAATCCGTTCAAAGAACCAGCTCTTGGTTTTGTTGATCTTGTGTATTGTTTCTTTGGTCTCTATGTCGTTTATCTCTGCTCTGATTTTTATTATTTCTTTCCTTCTACTTACAGTGGGCTTTTCTTGTTGCTCTTTTTCTAACTCTTTGAGTTTTAGAGTTAGATAATCTGTTACCTTTTTTCCTAGTTTTTTGCAATAGGCTTGTAGAGATATGAACTTCCCTCTCAAGACTGCCTTTGCTGTGTCCCATAGATTTTGGATTGTTGTGTCTTCATTGTCATTTGTTGCCAGGATGTTTTTAATTTCTTCCTTGATTTCTTTGGTAATCCAGTCCTCGTTTAATAGCATGCTGTTTAGTCTCCATGTGTTTGATTTCTTTGGATTATTTTTATTGTAGTTAATTTCCAGTTTTATGCCACTATGATCTCAAAAGGTGCTTGATATGATTTCTATCTTCTTGAATTTGAAGAGACTTTGCCTATGTCCCAACATGTGGTCTATCTTTGAAAATGTCCCATGTGCACTTGAGAAGAATGTGTATTCTGTGGCTTTGGGGTGGAATGTTCTGAAGATGTCGATTAATTCCATCTGGTCTAGTGAGTCATTTAGGATTGATATTTCTTTGCTGATTTTTTGTTTGGGTGATTTGTCCAAATGTGACAGTGGGGTATTAAAATCTCCTACTATGATTGTATTACAATCAATCTCTCCCTTCATGTCCTCCAGCAGTTTTTTTAAATGTATTTGGATGCTCCCACATTGGGTGCATATATGTTTACCAGGGTTATTTCTTCTTGTTGGATTGCTCCCTTTAGTATAATGAAGTGGCCTTCATTATCTCTTTTTATGTCCTTCACTTTGAAATCTAATTTGTCTGATATAAGTATTGCTACCCCAGCCTTTTTTTCATTTCCGTTCGCCTGGAAAATCTTTTTCCATCCCTTCACCCTCAGCCTGTGTGCATCTTTTTTTCTGAAATGTGTTTCTTGTAGACAGCAGATGTATGAGTTTTGCTTTCTTATCCAATCTGTTACCCTATGTCTTTTGATTGGAGCATTTAAACCATTTGCATTTAAAGTAATTATTGATAGGTAGGTATTTGATGCCATTTTTATTCTATCCCCCTGTGTTCCTTCTTCGCTTCCTATTTCTTTATTTTTACAGTAGACCCTTTAGCATATCTTGCATTGCTGGTTTGTTGGAGATAAATTCCTTTAGTCTGTTTTTGTCAGTGAAGCTCCTGATTACACCTTCAATTTTGATTGACAGCCTTGCAGGGTACAGTATTCTTGGGTTCATACCCTTCCTTTGCATGACTTTGTATATGTCATCCCATTCCCTTCTGGCCTGATGAGTTTCTGTTGAGAAATCAGTTGCTAATCTGATTGGGGTTCCTTTATATGTAACTTTTTGTCTCTCTCTGGCTGCTTTTAAGATTCTGGTTTTGTCAATGTTTTTTGCCAGCTTAATTATAATGTGTCTGGGTGTTGATCTTTGGGGGTTCATTTTGTTGGGGACTCTTCGAGCATCTTGGATTTGTGTCGGTTTTTTCTTCTCTATCTCAGGAAAGTTTTCTGTCATTATTTCTTGAAATACTTTTTCCATATCTTGCTCAGTTTCCTTTCCTTCTGGAACCCCTATTATTCTAATATTGTTTTGTTTTGTATTGTCCCAAAGCTCCCGTAGGCTCTCCTCCTGTTTTTTTTATTTTTTTTTTCTAGCAGCTTCTCTAATTGGGTATTTTTTTCCATCTTGTCTTCCAGCTCACTGATGCGGTCCTCTGCTTCTTCTAGTGTACTCTTGATGCTTTCTATTGAGTTCTTCATAGAAGTGATGTCATTTTTCATTTCTTCTTGGGTCGCCTTCATTTCCTCTTGGTTCTTCTTCAGATCCTCTTGGTTCTTCTTCAGATCCTCTTGGTTTTTCTTCATTTCCTCTTGGGTCTTATTCATATTGTCAAATTTGTCTTCCATTCTTTTTAGCCATCCCATGATCATTACTCTGAATTCTTGTTCTGGTAGGTTGCTTGCCTCTAAATCATTTACTTCCTTTTCTGGTGATGTCTGATTTTCTTTCATAGGTGGGGTGTTTCTTAGCCTCCCCATGATCTTTCTGTTTTAAGATGCCTGTATATGTAGTTCTCTCTCTCCTGCTTAGATTTAAAGGTACAAAATACAACACAACCAGGTACAACACACAAGGCACTGAGCAGAAAAGCGTTTGCAATATTAATATCCTTCAATAAAGATGACTAGAACCCAGCTAACAAAATCATACAATCAAATACAAAGAATAAGCGAACCAATCTTACAAAAAAGCATACAACTTTGATATAGTTAGCATTTAACATACAACTACAAAGGGGTGGAGAGAAGGATTTTTTGTTGTTGTGGGTTTTTTTTTTTTTATGATAGCGACAAGGTAGGTGTGAGTTGGCTTGGAGTAGGGGGTTGGGAGCCAGATATACACAGGAAGGGTGAAATTTTAGGAGAGGGAAAATAGAAAAAAAATAGGGAAAATCTAGAGCAATAAAGAGTTAAGATAAGCAGGACATCAAAGGGAAAGGGTTAGGAAAAGAGTGATGGCCTAAAGGTAGGGATGAGTTAGAATAGAGCGTTGGAGAAGGAAAGGTATAAATAGTCTGTTGAATAGTAATCCCACAGGGGTAAAAAAGAGAAAAGAAAAAAAATTTTTTTAGAAGTATATAATATGGCACTTAAAAGATAATAATAAAAATAAACAAAAGAAAATAAGATAAAAAGGATAAGACGAGCAAACTACTAGTAGTAATAATATTGATTACATATAAAAGTGAGTTAATTAAAAAGGTAAAATCAAGTGAGGAAAGATGAAAAAAAATATCTTCTTAAGTAAACTTTGCAACTAATGTAGCTTAAAAAAAAACAGAAAAAAATTAAACAATTAGAAAATCAAAATCAAAAATTAAATAAAGTTTGCAGTAATGAAGGTCATTCACTTCCTCTGTTGCTCCGTCTAGCTCACCAGTTCCCAGTCTGGGCTTTAATAACAATTCCCAGTGTTTCTTCCGTGTTGTAATCGGGTCTTGTTTTTTGAAGCAGTTCTAGAGTCCATATGCACTGTAGCCTCTAGGTGGCGGTGCCTACTGGTGGCAGAGAGCCAGGCCTCCTAAGCCCCTCCTGTTTTTGTTTTTGTTTTTTTTTTCTTTCCCCCTGTGTCCGGGATCTATGGAGGGGTGGGGGTTGGGCAAGAGGAGCCGACCATGTTCGCCTGCACCTCCCTCTGAGACCGATTCAGACGTATTGCTCCTTAGGGGCCCCCACCGCAGTCAGGGGTGGCTCCAGCCCAGTTCTGGGTTTCCTACACACACAGACCCCTCTGCGAGCGCGCGAAAGCTGCCGGCGCGAGCTGTGGCTTGGGGGAGATGCGCGCGCCGCTGGGGATATGCGAGCCGCGGCAGAAACTCACCGATTCTTCACCCTGGGTTAGGGCTCTCCCTCCAATCCAAGCGTTCGCGCTGACTGTGGTCGGCGTCCAGGGGCGAACAGCCACTCGGTGGTCTTTACAGCCTGGCTATTCTGTCCTTTAATCCAAAACTCCTCCCGTCAAGATGGCGCGATTTCCCCGTCTTCAACCCTAGCTCGCTCTGGGAGAGGATCGGGCTGCGGGTCGCTTCTCTCATTTCTGTTGGAGAAACATTTCATGGTTCTGGCAGAATAGATCCAGGTGACCTATATACTTTATCCAATTTTCTACTGTATAATATTAACCCTAGTATCTGCAACTATATAGATTTCTTCTAGAAATTTCTCTTTTATCAATATTGCCCAATCAAAGGCCTAGGAATTAGTTAATGGGTATATGTGTTCTATATTTGTTGCTTCATTTAGCTATTAATAGTTTTTTACCCAAGGCATATTTATGGGGCATCTGCTAATGTGGTGCTAGTCAAACAAAGATCTAAACCTGCAATTAGTTAAATCTGACTTCCTTGATAGATGTAAGACCTTGTTCATTCTCCTTGCATATCATTTTTGTTGTTTATCTTCTTCCATAGTGTCCAGATCAAGTTCCCTGAAATCAGTTCCTGAGAGGAAGATTGCTGAGTAAGGGATTTGTTAAGGAAGTGCTCATAGGAGAGTCTGAGAAAGGAGTGAGAAGAGCAGAGCAGAGCAGAGAAGGAAGATCTAAGGATGTGATATCAGGCAAAGACCCTGAAGGGGAGCTCTGCAGTGTGTGTTAACTCAGTTTTCCTGGCCCCTTGGCTTTCAGTCTGACCTTGTACCCTACACAGAATGATCTAGGCCTGATAAGTAGATATTTGTTAAATAAATGAATGGCTAATAGACTTGGTAGGGGAAATCAAAGAACTTAGACTTTAATCATAGGTTAAGGTAATCAAAGCTTTAAGAACTGTAACAATGAAATGCTATTGAGTTAAGAGAAAGAATAGATTTTTCTATCTTCTTTTTTTCATAGAATTATAATAGCATTAGAAAGAAAGCTCTCAAGATATATTTCACAACCTCATAGATATAGTTTAGAGTCCAGAATAATAAATAACTAGGATATGTCAACTGGACTTTGCCTTGAGGCCTCTAAATTAGAGGACACAGATATTTATTCACTTAAAGGATTACATCCTGTGGACTTCTGTTAGCACTTGCACTTATTTAACTGAGCTTAACCTAAAGCTAGCAATATGATAGTGCCAATAATACCTTTTTGGGCATTACATTGTGCATTAAAAACTGGAATGCTGGTGTGCCAAAGTTGCTATGATGACTCTGTGCAAATCTCCCCTATTCTAAACAAATAGAAGAGGATTTCACAGGGTGTCATGCCTCTATGCTATTACATGTTATATTACCGCTGCCTGGAATGAACTTCTTGTGTTCTTAATTTGGTTCTTCCTTACTCATCTTTCAAGGCCTCCACTCAGGTGTTTTCTTCCACATGACACCAAAAGCCACACAATAGCAGCGACAACAAAATAGATAAATTGAACTACAACAAAATTAGAAACATTTATGCAACAATTTTTTATAACTTTAGATGGAATGTCCTAACATGAACCAGAGCATAGGACTCCAAACTCTGCACTAATTTGCAAATGGTTAAATTTGGGGTGTTTTATTTCTCATCCACTAGAGAAAGTGTTTATCTGATAAAGAACATATATACAAAGTAGATAAGTAATCTTATAGCTCAATAATAAAAAGACAAGTTCAATTTAAAAATGTCTAAAGAGTCTGAATAGACACTTCTTCAACTAAAATATACAAATAACCAATAAGCAAATGAAATAGATGCTCAACATTGTTAGCCATTGGGGCAATGCAAATCAAAGCTATAGTTCCAAAACCACTAAGTTGACTACAAACAAAGAGGACAACAATAATTTTGGTGAGTAAGCGGAGAAATTAGAACCCTCCAACATTCCCATTGGGGGTGTGAAATGGTGCAACTACCATGGAAAACAGTTTTTTAATTCTCCAAAAATTAAACATACAGTTACCATAAGATCCAGCAATTTCAAACTTAGGTATATACTTAAGAAATAAACACGTTTACACAAAAACTATTTCATGGAAATGTTTTCAAAGCTTTAGTTAAAATAGCTCCAAAATGGAAATCCAAATATCCATTAACTGATAAATAGATAAAATAGAGCATCTCTCTACAATGGAAAGTGGAAAGTTATTCAGCAATAAAAAGAAATAGTACATGTTATAGCAAGATGAGTCTTCAAAACACTATGCTCAGAAAAGAAAGCAGTCACAAAAGACCGCATAGAGTGTACTTCCATTTTCATGGAATTTCTGCATTGGCAAATCTGCAGAGATAGAAAGTAAATTAGTGGGTGCTTGGTGTGGTAGTGGAATGAAAGGTGGTCAGAAGAGATGATGATTGACAAATAATGGCAATGGTTTTCTTTTAGAGGAGACCAAAATGTTTTAAAATTTGATTTTAATGATTGGTCATACAGCCATGCAAATTTATTAAACATTAAGTTGTGAACTTTAGCCCAGCCAGTGGGGCTCAGTAGTTTAGTGTTGACCTATGAACCAGGAGGTCATTGTTCAATTCCTGGTTGGGGTACATGCATGGGTTGAGGGACTGATCCCCATTAGGGGGCGTGCAGGAAACAGCCAATCAATGATTATCTCTCATTGATGTTTCTATCTCCCCATCCCCCATCTTTCTGAAATAAATAAAAATATATTTTCAACATTTGTGACTTTAAATGGGTAGATTGTGTCGTATGTCTATACAATCTACCCATTTAATAATACTATCTAATAGAAGAGTAATATGCAAATTAACCATCACTCTGCTACACTAACAGCCACACCTTACAACCAATCAGAGAGAGTATGCAAATTAATCCCAACAAAGATGGCTATGGCAACAGAGAGCAGGAGAGAGGCTTGGATTTCCCTGGCAATGAAAGAAGCCAAGCTTTCCACACACCCTGGTGAACCCAGGCCTCTACTCAAGGATACACAGTTTCAATTATAGAAGGTAAATAAATTCCAACAGAAATGGCAACAGCCACTGAGTTGGAAGAGCAGGAGGCTAGGGTTTCCTCAAACAATGGAGAAAGCCAAACTTCTGCAGCCCTGGATGGCTCAGGCCTTCACTCCAGGCCAGAAAGTTTCAATTATAGAAGATATATAAATTCCAACAGAAATGGCTGCTGCCATGGAACAAGCAGGAGGCTTGACTCAGCTCTAGGCTACAAAGTTTCAATTTTAGATGATAATTAAATTCCAGATACCAGGGCCTCCGCTTGTGTCACCAGGGGGTGTGGCTGGCCAGCAAACCACCACAGGCCCCTCACCCAGGCCCCCCCACACCCCAAGGGAACCCCCACCCTGATCCAGGACAACCTTCAGGGCAAACCAGCTGGCCCCCACCAATGCACCAGGCCTCTATCCTATCTAATAAAGAGTAATACGCAGATTGACCATCACTTCAACACACAAGATGGCTGCCCCCATATGGCCAAAGATCCTGCCCCCATGTCGATACAAGATGACCATCACAACATGGCCAACAGGGGAGGGTAGTTGGAAGGGACCAGGCCTGCAAGGGAGGGCAGTTGTGGGTGATCAGGCCAGCAGGGGAGGGCAGTTTGGAGACATCAGGCCTGCAAGGGAGGGCAGTTGAGAGGGACCAGACCTGTAATGGAGGGCAGTTGGGGGCAATCAACCCTAAAGGGGAGGGCAGTTAGGGGTTATCAGGCCAGCAGAAGAGGGAAGTTAGGGGCTGACAGGGAAGGAGTTAGACATCAATCAGGCTGGCATGGGAGTGGTTAGGGATAATCATGCTTACAGGCAAAAGGGGTTAGGGGCAATTAGGAAGGCAGGCAGGTGAGCAGTTGGGAGCCAGCAGTCCTGTATTGTGAGAGGGATGTCCGACTACCCTTTTAAGCCTGATCCTACCAGGATAGGGCCTCAAAGGGCAGTTGGCCATCCCTTGAGGAGTCCCAGATTGGAGAGGGTACAGGCTGGGCTGAGAGGTCCCCCCCCCCATGCACAAATTTTGTGCACCAGGCTTCTAGTATCTCAATAAAGTTATTTTATAAAAAGCCCTAAACTTAAATATGGACTTTAAAAAAGTTTTTTTGAAACATTAATTTGAGTTCATTACCTTTTCTTTAGGTTGCTGATGCATATATTTGTGTGACTGGTTATATTCATTTGTATTAGAGTTCCTCATATGTCTGTCTTTACCAGTAAACATAAAGTTCCTCAAAATCACAGATGACTCCCCTCTCCTCCTCCTCTTCATCTTCCCCCTCCTCCTCCCATTTCCTCCTTCTTTTGATCTTTTACCTTCTCATTTTCCTCTTCCTCCTTCTTCTTCTTTTTCTCTTTCTGCTTTTTCCTATTATTATTTGGCAGACTTTAGCATAGTTTCTTATGCATAGGAACCAAAACTTAACAATAGAGTGGGGCAAAATAGGTTTACAATTGTTTGTATGGAAAATCCTATCTAATAAAGAGGGAATATGCTAAATGACCCTCACACCATCACATAGATGGTGGCACCCATAGCCATTAAAGAGGAAATATGCTTATTGGCTGCCACACCCTCAAATATGACATCTCCTTCAAAGATGGTGGTGCCCACAGCCACAAGATGGTGGCACACAGCCCTTCCGGGTTGGTGGCTCCACATCTGCCTCCTGAGTCCCCCAGTCCTCTCAGCCCCCCAGCCACCTAGGGCTGGCCTGAGGCACAGGCAAGCCCTTGATGGCAGCTGCCCAGCTGATGCCTGAGGCACAAGCAAGCCTCAGATGTCGGCTTCCCAGGTGCCCATGGCCAACTGAGACTCAGGTAATTAGGGCCAGCTGGGGCTTGCGCTGCCAGCAGTGGCAGCAGCAGAGGTGTGATGGGGCGTCACCTTCTCCTGTTTACCAGGTTGCCTCCAAACCCTGAGGGTTCTTGTACTGTGAGAGAGGGCAGGCTGGGCTGAGGAACCCCTGCTCCAGTGCATGAATTTTCATGCACTGGGCCTCTAAAAATATAATAATCTAAATAATAAAAGGGTAATATGCTAATTACACTGGACAGCTGAACGACCTTCTGAACAAATCCAGGGCAGCAAGGGCCAAGGCAAGCCACTGCAGGTGCAAGGGCCGAGCCTCTTGCACAAATTTTATGCACGAGGCCTCTCTCTCTCTCTCTCTCTCTCTCTCTCTCTCTCTATATATATATATATATATATATATATATATATATATAAGCCTAAGCAATCATTACAACCAGTCAACTAACAACTGGTCAATCAGTCACTATGATGCATAATGACCATCAGGGGCAGATGCTCAATGCAGCTGGTTGACCCACCTCAGTCAGAACTGAATGAGATGGCCCTGATCAGCCCTGATTGCTGACCAGGCTAAGGGACCCTGCTGGGCATGAATTCATACACCAGGCCACTAGTTCATAAATAATAATACAAAAAATAACTCTGGTTTGCATATTTATAACTATAAACCTACTTTTGATCCACTCTGTATATTATTCCTTAAATTTATACAACCTTTTGAGGATTTTTCAAAATTTCATAGAATTAAAACAAATTTTGAAATACTTATGGGAAGAAAAATAATCCTTCCAAAATACAATTAAATTCCTTCTCTAAGAGCTTTTTTTTAGAAAGAGAAAGACAGAGACAGAGAGAGAGAGAGAGAGAGAGAGAGAGAGAGAGAGAGAGAGAGAGACTGATGTGAGAGACACCCATTGATTGGTTTCCTCCCTCATGTGCCTGACTGGAGCCAGAGATCAAACATGCGCTTGACCTGGAATCAAACCCCAGCCCTTTTGTGCTAGGGCCAACAGTCTAACCACTGAGAAGCACTGCACAGGGCAACATTCTGGTTGCTTATTTGGGGGAAGTTTTTGCCTTGGATGATAACAAGTTACAAGAGCAGATAATCAATATTTTTGTATACAAAGCAACAGAACATACTGGACCATTAATAAGGTTTTATGAAGGGAAAATCCTTTTACTTTCTTCTCATAATATAGACCTTATAAATTAAATACAACACCTTATTATTACTTTATCTTTTTAAAGCACCATTAAACTTTTTAAACATTTCTAATTTGTTCTGACTTTTTCTTACATCAGTATAATTGAGTGAAAGAAGTGGATAAAACCAATAAATCTTTGATATTAAACTAGTATTGTATGGTTTTATTAGTGTGTTTCATTGTCATTCTATTTTTCATTAGTAACACCATACTATAATTTGATATAAATTTTGAAAACAGATTTAAGTAGCAAGTATAAGTTGTTTTTGTATTCAAAATCATATTTGAAGAAAATAGGAATTCCCTTACCTCATCAGTTTGCAATATATTTTTAACTGAACTCTTTTTCTTAACCAAAATTTTATTCAAAATCCAGTATATAAATCAAATAAGAATAGAGTAGCTCTGCTTATTAGGGATTGAAAAAGAGGGTCAAGAGGCCCAACCTCTAGTCACAGTAGTCCCCTGGGGCACATGCAAAGATTGCTTAAGGCTCCTTAGAGTAAAAATCACTGCTTTAGTTGGGTGGAAAGTAGGTCTATGCCTCTCCCTGGACCTGGGAATTATGTCTTTTATAGTAACCAATTACCTTAAACTTGGCTAAGTTAATGGCATTTTGCTAACTTATTAACAAACACTGGAACCTACCTCATATGCATAATGTTTTATATAGACTACTTCTTAATTCTTTTTTTAATCCTTACCTAAGGAAACTTTTGGTGTATAAGATGATGCTCCAAGCAACTGAGCCATCTGGCTGAAACTAGACTACTTTCTAGGTTAACTCAATGATTTATTGGCATGAGGCAAACATTATGAAATGAGTTGCAAAATTTTTTGACTAATATTAAAAGTGCCAATTTTTGCAAATATTTTACTTTAAAAAAGGAAAGAACAGTAAAAGGAGTGGAGTAACAGTTGACATGGAATTTCTTATTATCTAAATATGTCTTTGAGAGTGGATGAAAGAAATGGACAGTGACCATAAACTTATTTTTATCTTCATCTCAATCTCTGTGTCTTACTATCTCTATTTTTTCTTCTTGATTACATACCAATGTGTCTGTCATAGCTGTGCTATTCAGCACAATGGACTCTTCAACAAGACCTTTAGCTTTCACTTCAGCCTTCTTATGTAAGCAATAAAGATAGCCATGCCTCCTTCCTCATGGGGCCATGTGATCACTAATTATAAAGCCCATGTAAAACACTTATCAGAGTGTCTGGCTAGTAGTTGAAGTTCAGTGAATATTAATTATTGGTCTTTTAATTAGCTGTTTTTTTTTCTTTTTTTCTTACTGCTTTAACTTTTATTTTAACACTTACTGTGTTTCTTATTTTTACTTATTGAAGAAAAAATGTTAAAGATTTTTTTTACTTTTCAACATATTGGTTTGGGTGTGCTTTAATGAAATAACAGGTTATAAGGGAAAAACAAAGCATTGTAACTCATAAATATATGTATTATAAAAACTTGGCTGGATGAAATAGTCAAATGTTAGCACAAATTAACAATGATTTTCAGGACACTTTGACTTTACATTTTAGAGACTTAGTTAAGCAGTTTTTGTAGGAGTCAGTCACCTTAGTGGAGAAAGAACATTATTTTAGAAATCAGGAGAAAATATGAAACTAAAACTTGCTTTTGAGTAATCATGTATAAATAAAATCACATTAATAATTAAAAGTTAAATTTTGTTAAGTTTTTTAAGAATTCTGTCCCAACTTTATTGGTGTTGCTGTATATCTAAAGGGAAAAAGTAAAGGCCTCTTCAGTCTAAGTAATTTGTTAAAATCAGAAGGTGCTGAACTAGATACAGGGCTGAGATGGAAACTTTTACATTATCAGTCCTGCTCACTGAATGCCTCTTTCCAGGGCAGTGTTTTCAGGGCATTTTCGAATCACAGTCATTGCATTCTCGGTTTTACTTATATTCATGGCTCAATTTCCTCCGTACAGCAATCCTTTACAAAAGGGCCTAGAACCACATTATAGAACTTTTAATTTAATCAATATTTATATCATTTTATATAACAAAAACTATACAAACTTTTAGATGGTAAGCCAACAAACTTAATCATGCAATAACCTGTGCTTTTTTGGTATTTTCTAAAAATAACCTTCTCAAAATTGGTAGATGGGAGCAGACTTACACTAGATATTTTTAAGTGTAATTAAAAGATGTGAAAAGAAGGAAAGAATTAAGAGGTGAAACTATTGCTAATATTGTGGAATGATTGATGGGGGCCGGGGGAGGGAGAGCCCAGTCTCTGGGGCAAAGAGGTTAGTGGTACCGATATTGAGGTTTGGAATAATTTTTAAGTTCATCTCTCTGATAGTGAGGATGCCAAAATTTGCACTGGCTACTGTCAGAGGAGATGCTTTACATATAAATGGAGGAATCCTACAGGAAAGAAAATGGCCAAATAGAACAGAGGAGAAAGAATAACTTCTCATTTACCATAAGAAAGCCTGTAGGGACAGCATCAGTCCTGGTGTATATAGATGTTCTCCACAAGATTATTGTGGAGGAAATCACATGAGTAAAGAGATCTCTGCGATTGTGAAAATCAAATAAAGTATTATATCTTTCTTAGATATTTCTGTTATTTTGGGTGTATATTCGCATATACACACAATACACACCACACACACACACACACACACACACACACACTTGCACACATGCAATCTGTCCTAAATACATGTAAGTATATGATAATTTATAGTTTGAATATATATATATATATATATATATATATGTATGTATATATATATATTTGTAGTTTTCTTGCAGTAATGATCATTCTCTTGTTGAAATGTTCAAGTAATTTACTGTTTTCTCCTTTGCTAACTTTTGCCCTAAAAGCATGGAAAAAACCTTCTCATACTTCACTTCTCATCCCCGGCCACCTTGTCATTAGGGTGACATATATATCAAGAATACATGTAGAATCATATCATATTCCCTTTCTTCTATATGTTTTATATATATCTGACTATTTTCTGGGCCTGTTAAGTTACAGGAACTAAAATCCTTTTCTCTCTGATTTCCTAAATGGTACATGTCTATGTTGCCAGCATACATATGTTTCTCTCCTAGTTATAGCACTTGAACATGCCTGGTGCTCTCTAGTTTATGTAACCGCTTAGCTTGTTCTATTAGACAAAGTCAGGATTGAATATATATATGATAGAAATTCTGGTACCCTCGAAAGATAGTAGAAAAAATAATATTGCCTTTATTTTTAGAGCATGAGTAATCTCAATAGTGTTAAGTGTCTAATATAACTTACTGGAAAAATCCACGGTGCAGTTCAAAAGAAATGAAATCATGATATAAGTTAGGGTGCCTCTTCAAAACAGCATCTCAAGTACACACTTGTGCACTTCTGAGTTCAACCCACAGCAGCCACGCAGCCTCCCAGCTTGTTATGGCATTTCATATTCCTTTAATGGGAATGGCCCCATGCTGTGCTTTCACTTTGCCAACTGTGGCAATAATAGCTAGTCATCAAGTCTTAATGTAATAACCATGGCCACAGGGAAATGCAGGCTGATGGGATAGGTTGCAAAGGGGAAAATATCAGTGTTTTTCCAGACTTTATTCTATCAATCCCCCCCCTTTTTTTGGTTGTTTTATGTTGAAAGATCTAAGTTTATAGGTAAAACCAGACCCTCAAAAGTGCCTATACTGGTAAGGTTACATCACTTGCTTAATCCTGTTGAATTTTTCTCATCTGGGTACTCACAAAGTCACAAACTTGGGAGTTTTATGTTGAAATCTGAGAAAAGCATTATGCTCTGAGCAAGAGCCCAGAGCATTACTAATGTTAGTCCCTCCTATATTTATCTGATATTGTCTGAATCAGGCATTAATGAAGCATTCCTATTCTATATCTTGCAATGATATGATTTCTTTCAAAAGTGATTATAATATTTAAGGAATTTTTATAAAAATTATTTCTTGCAACTTAGAAGGGGTTGTTACTACTGCTTCTTATATTGTTGTTCCTTGAATTATCTCAGGAAAGTACAAAGTCTAATTTAGAAATGTCAATTATACACAAATTCTTTATATTTTTTGTATCTGAAAACTTGTCCCTGGAAATTACTTACTTTCTCCAAGTTCTTTACTTGCATAATGATACAAATGAATATGGTTAGTGACAAAAATGGATCATATATATCTTCTCTCTTATAATGACATAGTCTATCCAAAGAAAATGGTTGTCCAAGGCTGATGAAATCCTACTAGTATGTAGAGTACTAAGCAGTGATCTTGATGATTAAGCATAGTTTACTTAATTATATCATTCAGCCAACTCCAAGTACTTAATTGCACAAATTTATCCTTCCATTCGATGTTTCCTTGATCTATAAAGAATTCTTTCTTCCTAGGTTTTATGTAGGTATTATTAAGGAAGAGGCATTTGATTACATAGGTGATCCTTGCTTCAAAGACCTCTCTGAAAACCATATAATCTCAAAAGTGTTAAGTTTAAAAAAGACTTACTAATTTAAATCAGATTTTTCTATTATCAGCCTGTGCTGATTCCCACTAACTCTGCCAATAGTTTGTCTACTCCTAGAGTTTATGCTTTATGAGTGCTGAGCATGTTCTGGATATAGTTTGAAAAAGAGTTATAGTAGTCATAGTCTTAGATCATCCCTGTTTCTAAAGAATAAATAATTATTAAGTTTTGCATTGAAAATATCAGAAGTGCATCTAGACTTCGACAATTAAACAGTTTAAGTTTTAAGATAGAGGGTTTAGAAGTATTTGCCATTTTGCTGTCTCATTGGTTACTAGGTTTCAGGAAGAAATATCTCTGATTTCTACTTTTGACTATTGCTACAGTGTTTCTTACTGTTCATTAAATATCTCAAGTATCCCAGCCATTGCTCTTGTAATTTTGTTATATTTTTATATAAAAATTCCTCTCATGATGAGTTTCTTATATATAAAAAGGAAATAAAATGTGTTTGAGGACACATGAATAGGAGAAGCCTTAATCATATTGTACTAAGTACTTTATCATATAAATAAAATAATCTTTAAAATTTCAGGAAGATGGGGAAAAATTGTTCAATACATCCAATAAATATTTGTGAACCAGACAACATTTTGGTCCTAATGCTGTATGAAAGTATGCATTTGACCTACTAAAGGGCTCTAAATTATTTGAAGAGCTTTAAATTTTGCTTCAATAAATAAACTCTCTAAAATCAATAAAGATATATTTAATAAATAAATAAATAAACTAAATTATTTGTCATCTATACCATTCATAATAAATAGTATGGTTTTATAAAGAATAAAATAAAGCCAAAATTGATAAAATGGAACAGTTAAAATTTTTACAGGAAAAAATAATGAATAAATTGTGTTATCTTAAAAATTATGTGTGCATGTGTTAGAAATAACCAATGAAACACTGACATTAGACAATATGCATATAGTAAAAATGTTACCTACAGAAAATAATGGGAAAATAAAATTGTCAAATTTGATCTCAGAAATTTAGAATCAATAGACACAATCTCAAACCAAATGATAGAAATCACAGTTAAAATTTGATATGCGATTTGCCAAGTTTGTGGGTTTGATTCCAGGGCACATACAAGAATCAACCAGTGAATTTATCAATAAGTAGAGCAAGAAATCTCTCTCTCTCTCTCTCTCTCTCTCTCTCTCTCTCTCTCTCTCTCTCTTCTCTCTCTAAAATCAATCAATCAATAAGATTTTTATTTGATACAGAAAGAATCAAGTTACTGTATCAAATCCTTTTCATTAGAAATGATAGATCCAAATGAAATTATTCAACTAAATGACTAGTAATGGAATCTAAAAGTATTTAATTTCCTTTATAATTAATTAAATTGCCTTTGTGATTTTAATTTTAAGAAGTATTTTCCCACTTAAAATATATCCACATAGGTATAGTTATTATTTAAAGATTTGTATTCATCAAAAAGGATAAATCTTGAGGCTCAAAGTAGAGAGGTCAAAATATCCTATATGTTTTGTCATCTTTCCCTCACCTTTGTCTTTACACTTGCGTGTTTAGATTCCCATAAAGGACATTGTGACCAAGTACTTTATAACATTATCCCATTTTAATCCTCAGAACAAACTCATAAATTCATTCAGCAATGTTTATTGATTATCTTTACTATTTAAGCCACTGTATTCAGGTTTGGGTTTATAGAGATAAATTAGACAGACATAGTTTCTGACTTCAAAGATTTAACAGGACTATTATGATATAGTGTGGTAAGTGTTTGAATAGGAAAACTGTGAATAGCAGAAAGGTAGGAAATCTCTCCAGGACTTGAAAGACAAAGAGAGAGAGGCATGTCAGGCAGCAGAAAGTACCTGTTCAAAAGCCTACTTTCAACAATAAATATTTTTTTAAAAAGCCAGATGGTGAGAGTTTGGTTCCTGCAATACCAGTTCCTAAAGAGATTACAGGAAGCAGATCATAAAGAGCTCAGGAGATCTTTTTTAAGTTCTTTGGCCTTGCCTTGAGCCCTCATTTTAATATTTTAGTTAAGATACTAACTGAATCAGACTTTAATTTTAGAAAGAGTGTTTTAGCTACATGCTAAAGAATGATTGAGCATGGAGCAGGAGGGAATAGTGGCTAGGTGGAAGGAAAGGTCACCAAGTGGAAGACTTGTGGTTACCTACCCTGGAGGTGATGGTCACCTGGAGTATAACCTCTAGGTTTTTATTGATTAAGCAAGTGAAGGACTATGCAACATATATTTAGAAAGAAATGAATTTTAGTGAGTACAATAGAGATGAAGCTCAGAAGTACAAATATATAGTATTCAGAAATAAGACGTCTCTGCTCCTTGAAAACAACTACATTTATTGTATTATTCCCAAGGACATGTTAACTTAAAGAACTTGCTGCTTATTTTTTTTTCATGAGTTCAAGGAATAGTAATAATAGTTAATTCCATGAAATAAAAAAGTGAGTTGAGTATCACTATTTTAGATGTATCTATTACAAAATGGAACATTACATTGGGAGCTTACACTACTCCACAGAGGTAGTCAGACTTAATCATGTGCCCTGCAATGGAATGGAATGGGACCTCTTGGTTCATAGGATGATGCTCAACTACTGAGCCACATCCACTTGGCAAGAAAGTCAAATTTGAATAAGGAGAGTTAGCTTTATGATTCAACATAGAATGGCATTAGGTTTCAAAATCTCTTAGTGCTTCATGGGGATTTTGAATTCAAGCTTGAATTGTTATATTTCTTTCTTGAGGAGAAAAAAAATAAATTATGGCAATGGCAAATCATGAAAATTGGGTTAAAATGAGTTAATTTATTGTTAATCAGAAAGTAAGGGGTGGCTCACAACGTTGGTTTATAAGTGGATATTTGGCACAGAAAATCACCTTCAGACAACTGCAAGGCAAATGTGAGTGTCTTTGCTGTGTAGATGTGATCATTGCAAAGACATGAAGTCTGAGAATCTGCCTCAGAGAGTGTACTATGGATCCTGTAAACCTGTTGAAGCTTTCTAGCTCTTTGGCCTGTGATGACAATCACAGTGTTAGTCCTAAAGTAAAGAGCATAATCAGTCATCCTATCTTATGTTTTTTAAGAAGGACATCACTGAAAAACTCAAAACTGGTAGCAGATCAGAGATCTTTCTGATACTATAATAACCTCTCACAGGAAAATGTAAATCAATTATTTTTGAGAGAGGCTTTAAAATATTGCTCCATGCCACTAGTTAGCTGTGCCTGAGTACTTTCTTCATTAATTGACCCATTGAGATAATAAGACTGTGTGTGTGTGTGTGTGTGTGTGTGTGTGTGTGTGTGTAGAAGCTTTGTAATTTGAATCTATATACCTAAATAAATTTAGGTTCTTCATATTACATTCCAAGACTTAATACAATGCAGTGTCAGTTATCTATGATTCAACTTAGATAAATTTAAAGCAATAATATCTGAGTAGCTGGTATGTCACCAGGAGGATGCATCTGGCTGGCAGGAAAAGGCTATATAGAGAGGAATTATCCTGATTTATTTGCCTTCATCTAAGGTCTGTCTCCAGTCTAGGAGGCCTAAAAACTAACTTTTCATTGAAGTTGGGAGGCTGCCTCATGTTAACAAAACCCACAATAATTTTAAGTTTCCAAATAGAAATATCATTTCTTTAACATATAGTATATGAAATTTAACTACTAAGTAGATTTTATTCTTAGTCTAAAATATTTTGTTCCTGTTGGAAGGCTGTAAAGAAAGTCAATTAAATATATATATATATATATATATATATATATATATATATATATATATATTGTTTTATTCCCAGCTGGTGTGACTCAGTGGTTGAGCATCTACCTATGAACTAGGATGTTGGTGGTTGTGGCTAGATACCCAGTCTGGGACATGCAGGAAGCAGCCAATGAATGATTCTCTCTCATCATTGATGATCATTGATGTCTATCTCTCTTTACCTCTCTCTCCCTCTCTGAAATCAATAAAATATATTTAAAATATATGTATATTTTTATTGATTTCAGAGAAGGATGGGAGAGGGAAAGAGAGAGAAACATCTTGATGAGAGTGAGAATCATTGCTTGGCTGCCTCCTGAATGCCCCCTCCTGGGGGTTGAGCCTGCAACCCAGTCATGTGCCCTGAAATGGAATGGAATGGGACCTCTTGGTTCATAGGATGATGCTCAATTACTGAGCCACATCCACTGAAAAAGGAAGTCAAATTTTAATAAAGAGAGTTAGCTTTATGATTCCACATAAAATGGCATTAGGTTTCAAAATCTCTTCTATTCTAACTCATGAGGGTGAAGCCCAAGATACCAGGTTCTACCAGGACAAATATTAGGATGATTTTATATTTACTCTCCAGGTCTGTACTTGAACAAGGATTGCCATCTTTGTCTTTTGATTCTACTTAGTTCAGAATTTTCCCTATTGAACTTTTGTCATTCAGATCGTGGGTTGTGCAAGCAAATCCATGGGGTAACAAGGGTAATATTAAAGTTCAATTTTTACTTAACTTACTTTCCAATTTTTATGTGAATGTTATAATGTACTTAATATATAATCCTATATAATAAAAGAGTAATATGCAAATTGACCATCATTCCAACACACAAGATGGCTGCCCATGTGGTCAAAGATTGCTACCCCCATTTAGATCCAAGATGGCCACCACAAGATGGCCAAGATGGCCACCACAAGATGGCCAGCAGGAGGGCAGTTGAGAGGGAACAAGCCTGCAAAGGAGGGCAGTTGTGGATGATCAGGCCAGCAGGGGAGGGCAGATGAGAGGGACCAGGAATGCCAGGGAGAGTACTTAGGGGCAATCAAGCATGCTGAGGAGGGCAGTTAGGGGTGACTAGGCTGCCAGAGTAGGGAAGCTTGGGGCCACCTGGCTTGCAGGGAATTACAGTTAGGGGGGGGGCACAGGCTTGATGGGGAGAGCAGTTGGGGGGGACCAGGTCTATAGGGAGTGCAGTTAAGGGTGACCAGGCCGGCAGGGGAGGGCAGTTAGGGGCAAATAGGCTAAGAGGGGAGCAGTTAGGCATCAATCAGGCTGGCAGGGGAGTGGTTAGGGGGTGATCAGGCTGCAGGCACAAGTGGTTAGGGGCAATCAGGAAGGCAGGCAGGAGAGCAGTTGGGAGCCAGCAGTCCTGGATTGTGAGAGGGATGTCTGACTGCCCATTTAGGGCCGATCCCACAGGACATCCCTCGAGAGGTCCCAGATTGGAAAGGGTGCAGGCTTGGCTGAGGAATATAAAACAGTAGATACTAGAGGCTGGGTGCATGTAATTCTTGCATGGTGGGGGTATGTGTCCTTCAGCCCAGCCTGCACCCTCCCCAATCCAGGACCCCTGGAGGTATATATGACAGCCCGTTCAGGCCCGATCCCACTGAGATCAGGCCTAAATGGGCAGTTGGACATCCCTCTCACAATCCAGGACTGCTGGCTTCCAACTGCTCACCTGCCTGCCTTCCGGATTGCCCCTAACTGCTTCTGCCTGCCAGCCTGATCATTACCTAACTATTCACCTGCCAGCCTGATTTATGTCTAACTTCTCCCCTGCCAGTCTGATTGCCCCTATTGCCCTCCCCTGCTGGCCTGGTCCCCTCCAATTATCCTTCCCTGAAGGCCTGAGTAGAAGCTAGGGCAGGCCAGGGCAGACAGAAAACTTGGTTGCCTCCATCTTTAGGGAAACCCAAGCCTCCTGCTTGCTCAGTGGCTGCAGCCATTTTTGTTGGGATTTATTTATCTTCTATAATTGAAACTTTGTAGCCTTGAGTGGAGTCCACAGCTGGCCAGGGTGTGCGGGCAGCTTGGCTTCCTCCATAGTCAGAGAAATCCAAGCCTTCGGTTCTCTCCATGGCTGCAGCCATCTTGGTTGGATTAATTTACATACCCGCTTCTGATTGGCTGGTTGGCATAGCTTGTGGGTATAGCAGAGGTTTGGTCAATTTGCATATTACTCTTTTATTAGATAGGATTGCAAATTTTATGTTGGTCATTGTTTAAGGGCTTTAAATATATTGGCTCACTTGATGTTTAGAATAACCTTGTGAGAAAGAAATAGATGAAGCCGAGGTTAGTCACATCATTTGTCCAAAGAGGAGCTAAGAGTCATCCCTTATTGCTGTCTCTAGATGTTATGCTCTTACCCACTACAAAATGCTATTTTCTAAAGATGGTCTCTAAATATAAGTTATAAATGAGTGAATCCACCTACATCAGTAAACAGTTTTAATGAAAAGGCCATACAGGCAAGTGCTTCTGCAAATCTCAGCTTGTCCTTTCCCCTTTGGGAGAGTCTTTCAAATGTCTGAACACAGTGCTTTGGTTTGGCAGTTGAAATATTTGTGGGGAATCACAGCTCGCAGACATCCACCACCAGGTGTGTACACATTCTTGAAGCAATTTTCTGACATCACACTTAAAAATTGTAAGGTCAGAGAACCGAAGCAAGATGGCAGCCTAGGAAGTCTCCTGGGCTGCCATCTCCTCAACAATTTGGAAAAAAACAACAGATAAAATTGAAAGGGATCGCACCAGACCCACAGGAAAGCTGGTGAAATGGGAAGGCTACAACTAGACACAAAGCAGGATGCTGCTGCTGCCATGTGGAGTTTAAAACTACAGCGAAACTGGACCTGCCGGAGCCGCTGTCGCAGGGAATAAGGGAAGCCAGACCTCGCTCTGCCCTGGGGCCCAGGGAGTGGGCCAGCCCTGGCGGCTGCCACGGGAGCTGATGTGGGCCTACGCCCCACCTTCGGCTCCTGCCTGGACGAGAAGCCCGTGAGCACGACCTCCCTGTCCACAATCATCCTGGTCCGCACCCATCCCAGCCCGCCTGCAGCGCTGGAGAGGAGTGGGCGCAGCATCTCCCTGTCTGCAGCCAGCTCGGCTCAGCCCCCGCACTCGAGTGCGGGCAAAAAGATCACGCAGTGTCTCCCAGCCAGCAACCAGCTCCACACAGCCCCCCCCCCCCCCCCCCCGCGCTTGCTGTGCTGGTGAAGAGATTGCGCAGCATCTCACCGCCCGCAGCCAGCTCGGCCCAGAAATGGGAAGGCTACAACGAGACACCTATCAGGGCGCCGCTGCTGCCATGTGGAGTTTAAAACTACGGTGAAACCGGACCTACCGGAGGCGCTGCAGCCAGAAATGGGGGAGGCCAGATCTCGGGGCCCAGGGAGTGGGCCGGCCCTGCCGGCCTCCATGGGAGCTGGTGTGGGCCTCCACCTGGCTTTCGGCTCCTGCCTGGATGAGAGGCCCGTGGGCGCAACCTCCCTGTCCGCGGCCGTCCAGGCCTGCAGCCTTCCCGGCCCACCTGCGGTGCTGGAGAGGAGCTGGCGCAGAGTCTCCCTGTCCGCAGCCAGCTCGGCCCAGAAATGGGAAGGCTACAACTAGACACAAACCAGGATGCTGCTGCTGCAATGTGGAGTTTAAAACTACGGTGAAACCGGACCTGCTGGAGATGCTGCCCCCGGGAATGAGGGAAGCCAGACATTGCTCCGCCCTGGGGCCCAAGGACTGGGCCAGCCCGACGGCCATGGGAACCAGGGAGTTATTATGGGACCTTCGGCACCTGCCCACAACCATCCCAAGGAGCTGTCCTGGCTTCTTGCGGCCTGTGGCCAGCTGGGCCCAGTCTCCGCACGCACATTATTGGTGGGGAGCTGGTGCGGCGCCTTCCCTTTGTGCCCCGGCGAGTCGTTCCATCGGCACCGCCAGCAGCCAGCTCCAAAGCTTATGCCACTACCGCCATGTGGATTTTAATACTACAGGGGAAATTGAGACACAGGAGCTACTGTTCCTGCCGCACCCGCCACCGCTGCCCCTGCGAATGGGAATCCACTGAAATCAGAGCTCACTACACCCCAGGCTCAGAGAGAGTATGGCTTCAGAACTTAGCCTCTGTGTCCACAGAAGCTCCACTTCCGCAACAAAGGAGACACAATTGAGGGGGAACTCTCTGCCCGCAGCCATCTCAGCCCACCCACAACCTTCACAGCACACCCACTGTGCTGGAGAGGAGCCAGCAGGGCGCCTTCCGTTAGCGGCCCCGGCGAGTCCTCCCTCAGCCGCCGCATGGCCGAGCCGAAGCTCCCGCCACTGCCGCCATGGGAACTTTAAAACTACAGTGGAAATTCAACCACAGGAGCGACCGTCGCTGCCACACCAGCCACCGCCACCCGCCACCACCGCTGCAAATAAAGGAAATCCACCAAGAACAGAGCTCACTACGCCCTGGGCTCAGAGAATGGGCGGCCTCAGAACTTAGCCTCCACGTCCGCAGCTGCTCCACTTCCGCACCGAATGAGACACCTTTGATGGTGGTCTACCTGCCTGCAGCCATCTCAGTCCGCCTGCAACCGTCCCAGCCTGCCTGCCGTGCTAGCAAGGAGCTAGGGCAGCCCCTCCAATACGCGACCCCAGCGCCCGAGAGGGGCCGAGTGCCCCTGGTGAGCCTTGTGTCCCAGGGGGCCCTGTGCCCCGGGTGAGCCATGTTTCCCAGGGGGCCCTGTGCCCCTGGTGAGCCTTGTGTCCCAGGGGGCCCTGTGCCCCGGGTGAGCCATGTTTCCCAGGGGGCCCTGTGCCCCGGGTGAGCCCTGTGTCCCAGGGGGCCCTGTGCCCCGGGTGAGCCCTGTGTCCCAGGGGGCCCTGTGCCCCGGGTGAGCCCTGTGTCCCAGGGGGCCCTGTGCCCCGGGTGAGCCATGTGTCCCAGGGGGCCCTGTGCCCCGGGTGAGCCATGTGTCCCAGGGGGCCCTGTGCCCCGGGTGAGCCGTGTGTCACAGGGGGCCCTGTGCCCCGGGTGAGCCATGTGTCCCAGGGGGCCCTGTGCCCCAGCTGAGCCGTGTGTCCCTAGGGAAGCAGTGGGACCCATGGTGATAGGGCGGTGAGAACCAGATGAGGAGCGGACTCTATTCGTGTGGTCCTGAGATAGCCACCATAAAACAAGCAGATTGTCAAATGACAGCAGGGAGGGGAAGGAGACCTGGGGGGAGATAAGAGAACACCTGAAGGACTGGTATGCATGAATACAACCAACAAGCACAGAACTCTGGGGAGGGAGGGCATGAATGGGGGGGGGGGCAATGGTAAGATATGTACACGTATAATACCTTAATAAAAAAATAAATAAAAATTGTAAGGTCACTCTGGCAACATTTACTGTCCCCAAAGTTGATGAGTGTCCCTTTCTTTATAACTAATTCAAAGATGAGAGAATTCTTCAGTCAGTTTGTTAATATGATATATATATATATATATATATATATATATATATATATATCTGCATAATTATGCAGTATAACACTATCCTCCTAAGTTTCTTGTTCAGTTTTCTCTCCTTTATCTCCATCATAGGTAGGCTCATGAGTCAAGGAGGCTTCGTGTGAAGCAAGAGGTTAGTTTCTTTCACCTGAGCATGGCAAGCATCTTGGTGCTTAAACATATGCAACGGACCAATAGTAATTCAGAAAATACCACAACTTTAAGGAGGAAAACATTTTTTTGAAGTAAGATTCTTCCTAAAGGTGTTTTTGCTACAAAGTTGTTTGGGCTTTTTTTAAATGAAAATATTACTTTGAATACTTTAGTTCTAATCTCCATACTTATATGATCCTAGAGGCCTGGTGAAGGAAATTCGTGCAGGGGGAATGGGTGTCCCTCAGCTCAGCCTGCATCCTCTCCAATCTTGGACCTCTCAAGGGATGTCCAACTGCCCATTTAGGCCCTATCCCACCTAAATGAGCAGTTGGACATCCCTCTCACAATCCAGGACTGCTGGCTCCCAACTGCTTATCTGCCTGATTGCCTGATTTCCCCTAACTGCTTCTTCCTGCCAGACTGATCACCCCCCAACCACTCCCCTACCAGCCTGATTGATGCCTAACTGCTCCCCTGCCAGTATGATTGCCCCAACTGCCCTCCCCTGCTGGACTGGTCACCCTAACTTGCCTCCCCTGCAGGCCTGCGCCCCCCCAACTGCCACCCCTTATAGGCCTGTTTGCTCCCTAACTGCCCTCCCCTGCAGGCCTGGTCACCCATAATTGTCCCCCCCTGCTAGCTTGGTCACTCCCAACTGCCCTCCCCTTCCAGCCTGGTCACCCCTAACTGCCCACCATAAAGGTCTGATGCCTTCCAACTCCTCTCCCCTACTGGCCTGGTCTCTCCCAACTGCCCTCCCCTGCTGGCCTGATCGCCCACAACTGCCCTCCCCTTGCCAGCCATCTTATGGTGACCATCTTGTGTCCACATGGGGGTGGCCATCTTGTGTGTTGGAGTAATGGTAAACTTGCATATTATTTATTTATTAGATAGGATAGTAACATAATTCATCTGTTTTAACAGCTTATGAGATATCATTCTTTGCTGCTTCTAACAGTTGAATCTTTTAAACAGTAGTTCATGAAACGTTTAAAAAATATATATTGATTTTTTTACAAAGAGGAGGAGAGAGGGATAGAGAGTTAGAAACATTCATGAGAGAGAATCATCAATCAGCTGCCTCCTGCACACTCCCCACTGGGGATGTACCTGCAACCAAGATACATGCCCCTGACAGGAATCGAACCTGAGACCTTTCAGTCCGCAGGCCGATGCTCTATCCACTGAACCGAACCGGTTTTGGCTAGTTCATGAAACTTGATCCTTTCTTCCTTATTGCATTACCTTTAACCTCATTAAAATCTTCTGGTATCTCAGAGTTAACTTTGCATTCCATTCTTGACTGTGTACTTGAGATGAAACAAGGAATAGTTAATAAGATGGAGACCATGTAGATGTAAAAGTTTTTGGCTAACGATAAATCTGTCTATTCCAATTTGACTTATTTGTTTTGTTTAAATCCTGCATTTGAAATTTTCAAAAGCTTAAAGAACATGGATAGGAAGGAGACATGATATTGTGCTGAAAATTTTTAGAATTGCTGAATGATTTGTCCTATAAACTGTTTCTCCAAACCTTCTGAACCTTCTTAAGCTTGCACAGCTTTCAATGTCATCGCTATGACATTAAAGTAATTTGCTTTTGCTCAACTTTTATGTTTTTCCTGTCTATATTATTAACTCAGTGGGCCAGAATGCTAATAACTTTAAATAGCCCCATTGGTTGCCATAGTAACTGATATTAAAGTTAAATGTAAGTCTGCCTCTTGGATTCACATTTGAATCCTTTCTGTCATTTGCATTCTTTAGGAACTCTGTGGACTGACCATAGGACTTTGTACAAAAGGGGCCTTGAGAAGTTAGGTTTTAATGAGGAACTGGTTCATCGGGGTTTATTTTCAACCCCCAGTTGATGATTTGTTCAGACTCAGTCCAGTTTTGTCAAAAGTGTTTGTTCAGAGAAACCCAAGAATCATGCTATCTAAACAGGGGTTAAATAGATCAAGTTTTACCTTTTTTTATATAGTATATATTTTATTAATATGTACTAATTCATTCTCATATTACACAGGCAATTTAATATAAGAATCTTATGATATTTTGAAACTTCTGTAATAACACAGAACTGTATATAAAACATCTCATTTGGGTAACTAAAAAGACAAGCTAAACAACAAAAGAATTTTCTTTCTTACAAGTGGACATTGAAGCAGACCGAATTCATTTTTGTGTGTGTTGTTTTGTGTGTGCGTTTGCTTTTTTTCAAAGCCTCCAAAGACAAAAGCAGCTAAAAACCTAATTAAAATGAATAAAAACTGTTTTCAGTAAACTACTGCTCTCTGACACCATTATCTGTTTTCTGCTGTTTTAACACAAGCTCCTCTTTGTCTGATTCTCTTCTCCTTTTATGGCTCCAAATGTACCATTTTCGTTATGTTCATCATCACTATTAACTTTTGTTTTCTTGCCCTGAAACTTTACTTTGCCTCTAGCAGACTCAATCTGGGCAGCTTTCTTTCCTTTTCTTTTTCCTTTAAATCTGCAATGTTTTGTGTTCCATTTGTTTAGGGATTCTTGATGATTCTTTATATTTTTCTATGCTTCTTTTCCACAACTTTATCTAGTACTTCTTACGTCATTTATTTGTTCCTTAATTGTAAGTCACCATTACTTGCATTTTCAGTACCCAGTGCTTCCTTAGCTTTTACTTTAAGTAGAATTATTTCCTCCTTTGCTCCCCTGGCAAAAATCTTCCATTATATTTCACCATGGCTTACCAAAACACTATGTATCTTCTCAGGTCTGATCATCTAGGTACGTCTGAAATTTCAGCAAGCAGCCAAACTTTTCTTTTAGCTCTTTCACTTCAGTATTTTCTGCTAACTTTTATTTTTCTCATTGCTCTTATTTAGCTTGCAATTTAGCTCCCACTTTATTTTGCTGTTTTTCTTATTATTATCATTATTACAAATTAATCTTCCTTGAAAATTATTAGCAGATCTGTGTGTTGTATTTTTGTGAAGGGTTTTCCACAAACTTTTTTGCAGACTCAATACTATAGGACAGAATGAATATGGATCCCTTAAGCCAAGCATGCCAAACTCTCGGCCAGCTGGCCCAGACAATATAACGGTATGTAAAAGACCTTTTAACCGAAATTTTGTAACTTGATTTTTACAATATCCTATTATACATAATCTATATAATAAAAGGCCTGTGGCCATGATGCTGTAATAGTTTCACTACCAAAGGACAGGGGCTCTCATGGTGGGCGGAGTGGGGTGCAAGCTACTAGTGGTGGAGAGTTACAAGCGGCAATGGGTGGGATGGCCAGCTGAGGCGAGCAGAAGCGAGCTACTTGCACACAGTTTCATGCGCACTGGACCTCTAGTTACTAGTACCGAACTACAATGTTCGTTGACTGATTACTGTAATAGCGTTGCATTCATTTCCCTTACCTGCCTTATAGTCAGGTGCACCATTTCTCTCCACTAATACTAGCAGCAAATATTTAATAGCCAATTGCCAAGTCATAGTCTTGGACTGACTTGTTTGGTGTGTGCAACAGGAAATATTTTGCTTTTGGAGAACAAGAAAAAATAGGTTTATTTGCATTATGCTTATGAATTTGGGCAGTTATTCAGTTTTTGGTAAGCTAATGTTCAAGAAAAAATAATGTTGATTAAAATGTTCTATTATTTTATGTTAATGATTGATAATTTATTTCAGCTCTTTGTTTTCAGTGTGTCTCTATCAAAATCAACCTAAGTTTCTATAAAAATTGAAGCTCTTGTTGTTGTTTTTTGCGGCCCACAAAAACTTAAACCTTGTTTACTTGGCCCATGTTAGCCTTTGAATGTGTCATGTTTGCCTTAAGTGCTTTATGCAATGTTCTTCTGATCTGAATATTTAATACTAGACCTTTATCTTCTGACCATTCTCTTTTGTTGTTGTTTCTATTGATTTAGAGAAAGAGCAAGGGAGAAGGATAGAGAGATAGAAACATGCATGAGAGAGAAACATCTATTGGCTACCTCCTACACACCCCATACTGGGGATCTCATCCAGGCATGTGCCCTCACCAGAAACCTTACAGGCGACCTCTTAGTTCATAGGTCAATCATGCTCAAGCACTGAGCCACATGTCAGGCCTAATCATTCTTTTATGTCATCAAGGGTTTCATCAGCCGAGAAGTCTTTAATATAAACAGATCTGTTTATTGCATGATTTTTATACTCATCAGTCACTTCAAGGAGGAGTTTGTTTGGAAATTTTCTAATTTTAGTCTTATCTTTACTTATTCCCATGAGTTCTGACTTTGACTTGCTCAGTGCTTTCACATTAAAGTCTGTTGTTAGATGGTTTAACCTATTGAATTTTATCATTAGTTCCAAAGGTACCCAGCTTTCATCCATTTTGATTTGATCCTTTAAAAATATATCCATGGCAATTTGAAATCACCAAAATGATGTTTAATTTTATGACAGGTGTTGGCCTCCAGAGCAGCTGTGTTTTCACCCATATGGCTACCTTTAAGGTGCCCGTGCCACAGAGTAGGCCGCAGGATCACTAAGCAACTACAGCATCTCATCTTCCCTGCGCCTCTGACTGGCCTGACAAGTTTTAGTTTTTTCACTTGTACTTATTCACTCCAGCTATTTTCCATGCTGTTTTTCTCTTTTGCTTATTTTTGCAATGATTTCTATAATGTTTCTAAACTGTTTTTAAAACTATATTCTTGAGTATTGAGAAGAAAGAAATATTCAAGGAAGCTTTTTTATGAGATGACTCCTAGATACATCCTATGCTCTGTATCTTGGGTGACTTCTGTTTCTGCTACCTAGGGTCTCAGTAAAGATACCACCTTCTGCCTAAAGCCTGACTGTCCTCTTTTACATCTCTTTTGTCAGTCTTTCCAAAAAATATGTGCACCACGTTGAACACACAGAAAGTAATTATAGTTCTATGCAATTTCTTAGAGAAAACTGATGTATTATTCTAATTAAAATTAATATAATAATTTTCCTCATCTTAGATATGAGTTCATGTTGCATTTCTTTAAATAACTCATTACTCTCATCTTGACTTTTAAATCTTTATCTCCAGGTAGTTCATCTGTCCACATAAGATTATATGTGGGGCCATGGTATTCTTTTCTCCCTAAGATATCTTTTTCCACCTCGCACCAGTTGAGGCTGATAGAATTTTCTCCCTTTAACTCTGGAGGTGCAGTTATTTTCTGTCTAGGCTCCCACCCCCACTTTCCAGAAGAAAGAACACTCTATTATCAGCGGCAGCTGTTGAATATGTATGAAGTGTCCTAGAATTTAGAAAATCTTGTCACTCACTTATATAACTTGGTGATGACATTGAGTCCTCTCCCTTCCCCCATACCTCTTGAACTAGGCCCTTTTCTGTTTTAAAAATGCAGTCTCCTGTTCATCTCCTGCACCCTTCTATACTTTCTCAGATTCTGTAGTTGTTAGAATTCACTTTTTTATGCCAGAGCCTTATTTCTAATGCCATTTTTCTTTCCAAACTTCCTACTTGGTAAATATGCCTTTAGCAGAAACATTTAACATACTGTTAAACATTACCACCGGATTATTAATTCTGTGACTTGTCAAATAGTACTACAAGGGAAAAGGTTCTTTGTTCAAATGTGACTTAAAAGCCTGACTTTATGCAAAGCAAACAGGTTTCCTCAGCAGAGAACTATTAATATTGTAAATCTCTTATGAGTGGAAGGAAAAAAGCAGCATCGGGAAACATGTAAACCTTGTTAAATATTTTAAGACCCTCATTTATGGAGCCACCTTCCTTTTTATAAGGGACAACCTTCAAATGAGGGCCTGTGAGTAGAAGAGTAGTGTGAAATTAACCTTAATATTTTAATTTTATATGTATACTTTCCCAAAATTGATATGCTTGAGAAATGGTTGGTGGGATTTAAGTTATTTCCCCTACCCATGATAATCACTGTTACCCTTTTTGAAAAAAAAAAAAAAGAGAGAGAGAGAAAAAAAAAAGCACACACCATGATATAGTTAACAACTTTAATCTTTTTTATTGGTGCATTATCTCAAGGTGAAAAAATAAATTTCTAGGACATCAAACAAATGGGAATTATTCTGTTATTGAAAAAGTGAATGACTTTTATTTGGGTAACAAATTCTTTTGCAATGAGATGGTTTTCAATTCTTTTTGCTTTCAGTAAAATTGAAGAGGGACCTAATAGAGTTGCCAGTGCACAGGCTACTGGAAATAATTTGTGATGATGTGGCATCGCACTATAAGATAGTCTTCCCAAAGTTTGGAAGGATTTCAAAGAATTATGCTTCACATATTCTTATTTATGTGACCAAGTTTCTCAGTTTTTAATTAGGAAAATGAAAAATAGAAATGAATTATGTGAAATCTTAGTTTTATTCTGGCAATGTAATGATCAGTCAGTATACATTAATTAATTGGAGAAAAACAGTCCCATCCATCTGATTAAAAGATGAATTTCCAATAAGTGCTTTTCTAATAAAGTGATATATTTATATTGTTTATATCAATTATGGGCTAACATACTTTTAGTGATGACTCAAATTCAATCTCAATTTCAAATATTCTCACACAATATTATAGAATATTGATCAATAAATGACTCTTAAGTATTTAAACATAATACTTCAAGATCAAATTTTGTGGCGAAAAGTGGACTGAAACGTGATTTAAGGACAAAAATAAATTATGTAAATATTGACTATTAAAGAAGATCATGTTTTTAAATTTTTACTAGATTATATTGAGTATCAAATTATTGCATATTCTATGAACCAATTTTTAAATGCTGCAATCTTTTAATAATACAAAATGTTATCAAACTTTTTCCATCTCATCTAAAATAATAGGTATTGTTAATTGTACAATATCAAAGATGTTATTGCAAAAGTAGTTATTAGAAAGGGGGAAATTTTAAGAAAGGGCCAATATACCTGCTTTTTTTTCCTTTTTCTTTTTTCATGTCAAACATTTTGAAATAAGATATAACTCATATACCATAAAACTTACCCTTATAAAATATACACTTTTAATTCTCCACAATCTATGGATTCATTTTTAAGAAATGATGTAGCCATGCTATTTTCTAATGTTAGTAGTTACAATGCTTCTTTCAATTAAACTATGAGAATAATGTTAGATGTTAAACAAAAAATATGTGAAGGTTACCATGTTTTTGAGAAGTGTTTTAGGAGATAGGTGGGCAATAAATGTTTAAAGGCCATAGTTCTCTGTAACACTCTTTGGAAAACATTGATCTGATATGACTTCAGGTTCTTGTTCTAGTTCTCAGGTTTCCATGTCCTTCCTCTCTTAGGCTATGTGGCTGTTTCTTAGTGAAGTTATTGAAGAACTATAATGGATTTATTATGTAGTTTGTTTAGATAACTGCTAATAGCTTGGGTTTTAAATCATTATAAAAAAGGTATTGAGCAACTCTATGTACCAGGCACAATTTCAGGCACTGGATATACCAGCAGTGAATGAGAAGACAAAAAATTCCTGTTCTCATGGACATTCCAAAAAGGAGACACAGACCAGAGACAAATATATAAGTAAAATATAAAAGTAGTAGATGGAAGAGCTGAAAGAAGAGGTCCAAGATAATTTAAGTTTCAATAAAATGTTTTGGGAAAATTGCAATGAAAAGCTGATCCTACCCTAATAAAGAGGGAATATGCTAATTGACCTTCACTCTGTTGCAAATACGGCAGCACTCACGGCCAATAAAGAGTGGATATGCCAATTGACTGCAACGCTCTCAAAGATGTTAGTGCATACAGTCACAAAATGGTAGTGCTGAGTCCCTGCAGCCTCTCTGGTACAGCAGGCACATGTGTGCCTGCCTCCAGTGTCACCCAGTCCCTTTAGCCCCCCAGCCAACCAGGGCTATCCTGAGGTACAGGCAAGTTTTGCATGGTGGTTGCCCAGTAAGCCAGGGCCCTCTGAGGCTCAGGTAACCACAGCCAGCTGAGGCTTGCACTGCCAGTAGTAGCAGCAGCAGAGGTGTGATGGGGCATCACCTTCTCCTGATCACTGGGTCACCTCCCACCCCTGAGGTTCTCCCGGACTGTGAGAAGGGGCAGGCCAGGCTAAGGAACTCCCCTCCAGTGCATGAATTTTCATGCACTTGTCCTCTAGTATTTGAATAAATACCTGAAAGAAGTATAGGAGAGTGATAAATATTTCTGGAAGAGGAAACAGCAAGGACAAGATCACTGAGATAAGGTCACACTAATTATTTATTAATATATTTTTAATGTTGATAGTATTTCATATATCTTTCCCATTTCCCACCCAACTTTACCTCACTCCTTCCAGCTCCTACCCCCCTCCCAGGTCTTTACTACTCTACTGTCCATTATATGAGCTATGCATATCTATAATAATAAAAGCACAATATGCTAATTAGACTGGACAGCTGAACAACCTTTCAGATGTCCTTCTGGATGACTTTCCTGACAAAGCTGTGGATGTGAGGGCTGAGCCCTTTGCATGAATTTCATGCATCAGGTCTCTACTCTCTATATATAAAAGCCTAAGTGACCGAACAACCTAACAACTGGTTGACCCATCACTATGAATCATACTGACCACCATGGGGTAGACACTCAAAGCAGGAGCTGCTTCCTGGTGGTCAGTGCACTCCCACAGTGGGAGCACTACTGGCAGAGCTCTCAGCAAGAGTGCTCCCTATCAGGACTGACTGGGAGTGAGCCTGTGGCAGGTGCAGGAGGTCTGGGATAAGCAGGAACAGCAGGCAGAAGCAGCAGGCAACATTTGACTGCTGGTTTCAGCCTGATTGCTACAGGGTGTGGAGAAAAGGGAACACTAGTATATACCAGTGGTCGGCAAACTCATTAGTCAACAGAGCCAAATATCAACAGTACAACGATTGGAATTTCTTTTGAGAGTCAACTTTTTTTAAACCTAAACTATATAGGTAGGTACATTGCTAATAACTTAATTAGGGTACTCCTAAGCTGACCTTTGCTAAAAACTAAATGGGCCAAAGAGCTGCATGTGGCACATGAGCTGCAGTTTGCTAACTACTGGTCTACACTAATAAAATAGAAATATGCAAATTGACAGTACCTTTGTGACACCCACCAGCCAATCAGGAGTGAGTATGCAAATCAGCCCAGCAAAGATATCAGGTTAATTTGCATACGTAGGTGCCAAGCAGCTGGGGGTGTGGTGTTTCCCACCACCCCAGATGTTTCAGGCCTCCGGGAAGTGTGGGAAGGCAGAAAGGAGACTCTGGCCAGAACAAAGTTGGTGCCTGCATTGGCAGTTCTTTGGTTTATCTCTTCTTATTCACACAACCCCACATTGAATTATGTCAGGCTGTTCCATGCCTCCATGCTTCAGGTCTTGTTTTGTTGGTCAATTAATTTTACTCATTAGATGTCACAAATAAATGAGGTCATGTGATATTTGTCTTTCTCAAATTGGCTTATTTCACTTAGCATAATATTTTCCAGGTCCATCCAGGCTGTCCTAAAGGATAAGATATCCCTCTTCTTTACAGATGCACAGTACTCCTTTGTATAAATGTCCCACAGCTTTTTTGTTCATTCATTTACCGATGGGAATTTGGGCTTTTCCAAATCTTAGCTATTGTAGTAATGTTTCTATGAACATAGGGGTGCATATATTCTTTATGATTGATATTTTGGGGTTTTTAGCATATATTCACAAAGTGGGATCACTGGATCCAATGGAAGTTCCATTTTTATCTTTTTAAGGAAACTCCATACTGTTTTCCAAGTGGCTGCACCAGTCTGCATTCCCACTAGTAGGGCACTAGTGTTCCCTTTTCTCCACATCCTCATCAGCACTAGTTGTTGGTTAATTTTTTAATGAGAGCCATTCTGATAGAACTGACTTGATTTCTCATTGTGCTTTTAGTTAGCATTTATCTGATGATTAGTGACTTTGAACATTTTTTTTTTTAGTATTTGCCTTGGCCATTTGCAATATTACAATAATAATTAATGAGTAAAGGTTAGTGTGACTGACCTGGTGTGAGCTTTTAAGAATGTGAGAGATGATATCTAAGAGGTCTGATAAGAATATGAAATGATACATGTGCTATTAAAAACAGCATGAAGATTCTTCAAAAAATTAAAATAGAATTACTATGTAATCCAGAAATTCCATATCTTGGTGTATATCCAAAATAATTTGAAGCCAGATCTCAAAGAGATATTTGCACACCCATGTTCATAATGGCATCATTTATAAGAAGTGAAAGAACTCATGTCCATCAACAGATGAATGGATAAACAAAATAAAATATTATTTAGTCCTAGAAAAGGAAGGAAAGCTTGTCTCATGCTATAATATGGATAAAAACTAAGTAAAATAAGCAATCACTCAAAGATGAATAATGTATGATTCTACCTATATGAGTTTCCCAAAGTAATCAAATTCATAGAAGCAGAAAATAGAATGATGATTGCCAACGACTAGAAAGAGGTAGAAATGGGGAATTGTTTAGTTGGTATGAATTTCACTTTTGGAGGAAGAAGAAGTTAAGGAGATCTGTTGTATAGCAATATGAATATGCTTAATGTCACTGAAGTATACAATTAAAAATTCTTAAGATGGTTAAGAAAAGTCATAGAAAATACAGTTGTTAGTTTTGCTTTTTCTGAGATGTTACACTTACCTTGTCCTTATCCCAAACCCTTTGCTAATTTATTCCAATTTCTAGTAGCAATTGTCCCATCTATATTAATAAAGGGGCAATGTGCTAATTATGCCAAATGTCTTCCAAACATCATTCCAGACATCCTTCCTGACAAAGCCAGTCCGGAGGGAAGCCAGCCCAGGTCCAGGCTGCCTACAGGTGGCCCAAAAAGAGAAGCAGTCAAGGTCCCTGGTGCCTTTGGGAGGTTAGAGGAGGGAAGCCAAGGCCCCGGGTGCTGGAGGGAAGCTGGTGCCAGCAGCCAGGAGAAGGAAGGCCCACTCTTGCACAAATGTTCATGAATTGGGCCTCTAGTTATATAATAATGATTTTATCTTTACATGTTTGTCTTTCCCACAAGAATGTATGCACCATAAAGGCAGAATTGGAGTCCTAGTCTTCTTTGCATCTATATAGTTTGGTAATGAAAGAACCCTAACACATGCCTAGCCCACCTTACTCACAAATGAATAAAGACTAAAAACTTTGACCATTTGTTAATATGCCAGTATAAACTATATTATGGGAAACAAGACACAACACAGTCACACCACTTGGAAGTACACAGACATAATTTTTCTTAGGCAGTAGGGTTCTTCTGTGCCAATGTGTGTTTTTAATCCAATAATTGTTTTGTAAATAGAAGACACTTAACTTTAATTTCCATGAACATTATTCTCTGTTGGCTGAGATTGAATAGCAAGTTACTTTCTCAATTTCATAAAGTAAAGTTGCTAAAGAAGTACTGAGTGAAAGGTTGAGTGTATGTTAGATTTTTTCCTATTTCAGACATTTCTGTTTTTCATAAGATATTCTTGTTAGAAGTATTTCCTTGAAAAATTAATATAAATGTTATTTTCTTCCTTTATTAAGATGACACTTTCACCTTGTCCTTCTTCTTACCCATTTGCTAATCTAAACATATCTGTATCCTAACATATATGTTTAGCATGTGATATCGATTTAGCTTTGGATTCAGGTTGTCACTTCCAAATTGTGCTCCTGTTAACACTGATGTTTTATGACTAAAATAGAATAATGATGTTATGTATCAATTTGGAGGAAAAGCACAGTGGATTCACAGATTAAATTTTCTTTCTTTACTTTCTTTATTTTTGAAAGAAAGTAGTATGACTTACTGAAATGTTTTAATTCAGTATTGGAAGACTTTAAAATCTTATATTCTAAACCAATATAAGCACTGCAAATTATATATTTCTGGATCCAGTTGACATCTTATCTAATTAAGGACAGTTATCATACGAATACTTGTAAGTTAATTAATATAAGTTAAGCTGAAATCAGTTTGGCTCAGTGGATGGAGTGTCGGCCTGCGGACTGCAAGGTCCTGGGTTCGATTCCAGCCAGGACATGTACCTTGGTTGTGGGCACATCCCCAATAGGGGGTTTGCAAGAGGCAGCTGATTGATGATTCCCCCCATCGATGTATCTAACTCTATCTCTCTTCCTTCCTTTCTGTAAAAAAATCAAAAATATATATATTAAAAAATTAATATAAGTTAAGTTGGAGGCTGAGAGATTTGGGTGTTTTCACATTTCTCTGGATACACTAAGTCTACCAGGTTAAACTTTCTTCATTCTATTTATTTTGTCTATAGATAATTTTTGTCCATTAGTGCTCACACTAGCTCACTTGATTATGAAAGAATGAAAGAATGAGTAGCTAACCCACATTAATAAAAATGTGCACAGCCCAGCCAGTATGGCTCTGTCATTGAGTGTTGACCTATGAACCAGGAGGTCAGGGTTCAATTCCCAGTCAGGGAACATGGCTGGGTTAGGCTCTATCCCCAGTAGGGGGCATACAGGAGGCAGCCGATCAATGTTTCTTTCTCATCATTGATGTTTCTATCTCTCTCATTCTCCCTTCCTCTCTGAAATAAATAAAAAATATTTTTAGATGTGCACAATTGTGATTTAATGTTTTATGGTTATTTGTTTGAGACAGAACCTGCATATGTATATTGTCCCTGTATTTCATGTAAAAACTAGGAAGCCATTGAAGAAAGATTCCTACAAGTGTCTGCTGCAGCCAAGTGAGCTTCTGCCCTGCCCAACCCAGTCCTCCCTGCCTGTGCTTTCCCTTTGGCAGCTGCCTTGCTTTTTCTCCCTCTTCCTTCTATGCTGTCTTCAGTCTTCACTCCTCCCTCCCTCAGTGTATGAAATTAATCGCCATCTTTGTTGGTTTAACTTGCATACTTGCTCTGATTGGCTATTGGCACAGCAAAAGTACAGTCAATTAGCATTTTTCTCTTTCATTTGTGTAGATATTGGTGCTTTACACAATGAAATATTTTATAACTCTGTTCCATTCATGAAAGTGATCTGCCTCAATAAACTTAAAAATTTGTTATTATAAAAATATTGTATTTTAACAATGTTTCTATACTTCAAAAACCTCTTATATTTAGGATTCTAAATTTTCTAATATGTATCTTTACTTTTCATCAAAGTACTCTCTCTCATCTTTCTCTTTATGTGTAAAAGGGTCTGATCAATAAGTCATGACACCATCTAAACATTTTATAAATCTGGATTGACAGCGACAGTGCTGAGGCATGGCTCTGGGCACTATAGTCACTTCTCTATTTCTAATAACTTATTTCCTCCCAATTATCATGAATAGAATAATAATATTAACAGTAATCCAATTAATAATAGTGAGCTATGAGTCAGGTACTATTATTTTCTCTATTTTCTAAGTGGAACTAAAAAGTTAAAACACTTGTTAAGATACCCTACTAATACATGGATGCAGATAAAAATTGAACTGCTGAAAGTAGGTATTCTGCTTCAAATTTTGGTTCTTTAGCCTGAACTGTTGTTGTTTTTATAAATAAGTATACGCTGTCTTATCTTGAGTGATACTGTTTTATTTCCAAACAACTGCAAAGTGGTTTATATGAAAGTATGGAAGTTTTAATGGTTCATGGGAACTGAAATATTTTGGTGCAGTTTGTGTAGAAACAATGAAAGAGTGGTATTCACTCATGGTAGCCATTATTTTACTGACAGAATATAGCCATGACTTGTATGATACCTGTGTTTCCCCAAAAATAAGACATCCTCCGAAAATAAGACCTACTTCATGGAAACATAATACATCCCCTGAAAATAAGACCTAGCACATCTTTGGGAGCAAAAATTAATATAAGACATTGTCTTATTTTTGGGGAAACAGGGTAGTTTCTTAATGTGTAGTGTAACAATACCCAAGATATAGCATATATACTACATGGCCCAATAATATATATATTATTAGGCCATAATATAGGCAAAGCCCAATATTTCTTTCATTCATGAACAGAAAAGTAAATATATATGAAAAAATGTGCTATACGCACCTAAAGCTTAATAAATAGGTAGGAGTTATGGGGAGACTTTTAAGCAAGGTTATAATTAATATTTTTGTTGTGTTTAATTATATTATTATTTTTCTTTTAAGAAAAATGGACCACAGTAGGAAAAAAAAAACATTTAAACAAAGCAACACTTAAGAGGCTATTGATATATTTTAGGTGTGATGATAATAGTGGCCTAGATTGGAATGATATTGAGATGTTGCAAAGTGGTTAGATTGGGATATGTTTCAGAAGTTGAATAAACATAATTGCTGAGAGATTTAGAGAAGGATATAAAAATGGCTCCTATAATTGTGTAAATTACTGGATGTTTGGGTTATAAAATAAAATAACAAGCAAGACTGGACACTTTGGAAGATTTTGGTTTTCATCCCAGCTTTTCCAATTTAGTTTATTGTGATTTTGAAAACGTCACTTACTCTTCTTTATATGTGTTTCCTCAGATACAAGTGAAGGAAATAATAGTACAAAGAATATTAATAATGATAAAATGAACTATTATATATGAAAATATTATTTTCTGTATTGATTAAGGTATTACATATGTGTCTTATTGCCCCATTGTCACCCCACCCTCCACCCTTCTGATGTCTGTGTCCATTGGTTAGGCTTATATGCACGCATACAAGTCCTTTGGTTGATCTTTGTCCCTTACCGCCTTCCTCCCCTACCTTCCCTCCGAGGTTTGATGGTCTGATTGATGCTTCTCTGAAAATATTTAACACAGCTCATGGCATATATTCTGTGTTCAATAAATATTTAATATACCTGAAACTTTGTAAATCCTCTCCATACACTACAGATTAAGTGCTAAAAATGATATCATTATTTACATTATCACTAGAGGCCTGGTGTACAAAATTCTTGCATGGGTAGGGTCCTTAAGCCTGGCCAGCAATCAAGACTGATCAGGGCCTTCTGGCTGCTATCCAGGGCCTACTTTCCTCAGCTGCTGGCTGCCAGCTGCTGGCCTGGGCTTTCCTTCATTCCATGTTGACCCTGGTGGTCAGCATATGTCATTGTGAGCAATAGAACTCCTGGTCTCCTGGTCCAACTCCTGCAGGGACACTTTGCATTTTAGAAATATATACACACACACATTTATATTTTCAACAAGACTTATCTATTGGCCTTAGTTGGATATAATTACAAGCTTTCTGATTGGATACTTTATCCAAAATAATTTGTAGGAAATGAGATAGTCCCTTCATGTCATAACTTTCAAATATTTTGATCATTTTTATTATATTTCATCAATTTTTGTTGATTAATAATGTTGATTAATGTTGATTATTATGCTTATTGATTTCCCACTGTGCAGTTTATCATTGTATTGCCATGCTGTACACAATTATATATACAATTGTTGCTGTTATCACTGTGTACAGCATGGTAATACAATGATAAACTGCACAATGGGAAATCAATTGGGGGACCCAGACCCATACAGGGAGAAACTGGCATTGGGGCAGGAACTCATGGGGCTGCTTTCTTCTAGGTGGAGGTGCTTGCAGAGGTCATTGTTCCTGTGCTGGAACCTTCCTGGTGCAGGGCTGACTGGCAGACATTTCTATTCACTCCATCCTGAAGATTCCCTAAGACTTCACCCCACCCATTTTACTTTAATTGAATTTATTGTGGTCACATTGGTTAAAAATTATATAGGTTTCAGGTGTACAATTCTATAATGCATAGTATGTATATTGTATTTTGTGTTCACCACCCCAAGTTATGTATCTTTCCATCACCATTCACCATTTATCCCTCCTCTTCCCCCTCCTGTCTTCCCCTACCACCTTTTCCCTCTGGTAATGACTATACTGTTATTAGCAATTAATTCTATCACTAAACGATAGATATATGTACAGTACTGTTCTGAAACATGAACATTTTGAGTTGCATAAAGGAAGTTTGGGAAATTGAGGCTTCCTGGAATGTTCTGAATGTGTTTCTACATGTCTTAGAGTAGTCTGTGAATGTCTCTACTTTTCTACCAACAGTGGTAATTAGAAGTAGGTGTGATACGATTGGATCAGGACTTTAAGGAAGACTGATAAATTTTGGGCTAGTTGTTAAGGGGAGCAAATTGAACAACTGGACAAGACTATCAAGCAATGCTTTGTACATACTTGTTTAATGTATATTGTAAAGTAAATGGGCAGAAAGTAAACATAAAATCAAATTGCCAGTCAGCATGAGCATTAGCTAGCCTTCTGAATGGGCAGTAGATTGAAGAGTATCGAGCAGCTCAGTGTAGTGGGGGAGCCTCAGGTTGAAGCCAAAATCCACTCATCAATAGCTCTATGTGAATATGAATAAGGCACTTGATCTCACCTGACCTCAATTTCCTCATCTGCAAATTAGCAATAGTAATGGCAAATACTTCATAGTGGTGTTATGAGTGTTAAATGATTTAATGTTTATGAAACTCTTTAAAAATACTCGGTAGCATTGGAGTTATATGCAAATGGCTATTATTATTCTATTTAAACAAATGGTTGCAAACAAGGGTAGCCCAATGTTGTTGGTTAAGCGTCATCAGTTCAATTTCTTGGCAGGGAACATACCCAGATTGCAACTGATCCATGTTTCTCTCTTTCTCTCTCCCATCCTCACTTTCTAAAAAATCAATAAAATATTTTAAAAAGGATTAGGATAATATTCAATGAGACTGTTGTAAAGTAATGAGCTTTTTTTGGAGGGTATTGTAGAAGTATTTTTTATGTTGGGAATAAGAATAAATTAAACATTTTATATATTTACAAAACTATAGTTCCAGTTTTACAATTTTCTTTTTACAATTAAATTATTTGGGCATTTTTCCATGTCAGGACATAACATTTTCACCATTTTCAGAAAATATTTTATTGATTTTTTTTTTACAGAGAGAAAGGGAGAGGGATAGAAAGCTATAAACATCGACCAGCTGCCTCCTGCACACTCCGCACTGGGGATATGCCTGCAACCAATGTACATGCCCAGACCGGAATCGAACCTGGAACCTCTCAGTCCGCAAACCGACTCTCTATCCACTAAGCCAAACCGGTTTCAGCAAATTTTCACCATTTTGATGATTGTTTAGAATTAGGAGTGGAGTTTGAAATAGTTTAATCTACCATTTTCTCTCCATATCATGGATTGACTGTACTTCTTAGAACTACTACTAAGATTCTTTAGATAACTTGTTGAAAATGTGCAATTTTCTATCCTATACAATGAGCCATAGTTAATATCTGGTTCCTTTGTTGTTTAGAGTGACTTTTTCCTCCCCAAAGAGAAAATAGCTCTTGCTACTCATAATAACTGAATTCTTTATAGTGGATAAAATCTAAGTCTGTGTAATTACCTGAAATATAGCAGTGGCAAAAGTAAATGTGGAGTAATAAATCTTTTAAAACTCAGTTAAAAATAATGGATTGAACACATATATTAAGACTTTTGTCATAATGTTGTAAAAATGAAATTCATAATTGGGGAGGAAACTTCAACAAACAAATCATTGGCATATAAACAGCATCTGGTCAGCTGAAAGGGGGAAAATAAAGCTGAATTCTGTGCCAACGTTAAGACAGAGAAGAAATGTGGTTTATATTACAGAATCCTCTAACCCTTCTTTCCAACACTAAGGCTTAAGGAATTACTGTATCCAGTGCCTCTGGTTATAGAGGAGAAGGCAAGATTAAAAAACTGGAGGAATTGGTGAAACGTTTGTTTGTAAAGCAATTAGACCCTGATTCTCTCTCCTTGACTGCATAATTGAGTGGTAGCCCCTCTCACACTCCAAAAGAAAAAAAGAAAGTTTTGTATTCTGGAAAGGATAAATGATAGGGTCTCTGCTCAAGCAAATGAGAATAGTAATTTAAAATGGGGTGAGTAAATGACCATGGATTTGATAAAGTTGAAACATTCAGTAGCCAGCCCTACACTCCTGCCACCACAGCTCCAGGATGCTGAAAACATCCTGTACATCCAGGATGAAAATGGAAGGTAATTTCCCAGGGAACATGGAGTGGATGGGGAGATAATCCTAAAACTACATTCATCAGAGGTCCCCAAGCAAATGGCTCAGGAGAACATCATATAATGAAGACCACAGTTAACAATTACCATCTATAGGCATGGAATTTCCAGTTTTTAGTGTTATACTCTTATAATGAGTAGACAGCTATGGACCAGAACATATTTATTAAAAGCATCTTAGATGAAAAATGGAGAGGAAGAAACAGAAAATCGTGTGGGAAGAGAGATGCTAAAGAGGGAGTAAAGTTATTTTTGAAACTGTTTATTATTAATCTCAGAGTGTTAAACATACTCTCGCATCCAGGAATAGTTTGCTGTTAAAAATAATTAAGCATAAATGAGCTTTTGACAATTAAAGATCAGATAGTTGTGAGAGAAACTCAATAGAAGGTTAGAAAATTAAAGAAATATCTTATGAAGTAGAGCAAAGAGATTATGAAAAGGAAATTAGGAGAAAAAAATAGAGAATTGTTCCAGGAGGCTTATAATTTGAATAATATAAGTCCCAGAAAAAAAGGTGAAGAGTAACAATAAAGAAAATTAATTACCAAAGAATTTGGATCAGAAACTTTCCCGGAATGTACAGGGAGAACACAGGACAGAAGCTAGTGGAAGTTGACAGTGGTGCAGGGATATTCAGAGCTAACAGCTGCTGAGCAGATTCAGAAAGCAGCCTGTCCAGTGTGGCAATAGTTCACCTGCCAGCCTAACTTACCTTTAAAATGCAAACACATGAAGGGGCATATGGACAGAAAATATGTATATTAATATTACTTTTTGTTTAAATAAGCAAAATGAATTCATTCATTAAATATATCTTTAAATATGTGACTGTCAACAGAAACATTTTATATGAAAATTAGTTACAAAATATTAGCTCAGATTTCTCGCTCAGTTTTCCTCTGTTCTTTTTCTTTATCTTAATGGCGAGGAAACTATTTGGGCTTATTCCGTTTCTTCTTAACACAATATTATTTGTGAGAGACCAAAAGAGCCAAACACTGTTTGTATAAATGTACATAAAAATATAAAGACACAGAACCTATGATTTCAATGACCTTTTCACAAGATACCATCTTCTACACCTATAATCAATGTATCATGTCAATGAGAATTGCTAGGTGGTCTGTGTGCTCCAAAATAGATAACAATACTTTTTCCATGAAGGTTTGTTTCTACTTTTAAGAGACTCATAAGTATTGACATTGGTACAAAAATCAAATTGAAGCAATAGAAGAAAAATTCTAAACTATTCAGTAAACTATACTTGTAAATATGTAAATAAGATCATTTTAATTGACATTTATTTAGTACTAGAGGCCTAGTGCATGGATATTCATGCACTGGAGGGTCCTCTGCCTGGCCAGTCCCCTCTCACAGTCCAGGAGCCTTCAGGGGCGGGAGGTGACCCAGTGATCAGGAGACACCCCCATTACACCTCTGCTGCTGCCATTGCTGGCAGCCCAAGCTTCGACCAGGCCTGGTTATCTGTGCTTCAGGCCAAACTTCTGCGGCTGGGCCACCAATATATGAGGCTTGCCTTTACCTCAGGCTGGCCCTGGGCACCTGGGCAGCCACCATCTGGGGTTTGCATGTGCCGTGGGTCGGCCTAGGGCAGCTGGGGGGCTGAGGAGACTGGGGGATTCCAGAGGCAGATGCATGGAATGGCTGGGCCCACCTGGAGGCAGGCCTGGAAGTGCTGAGGGGACTGATGCTGCCATCTTGTGGCTGTAGGTGCTGCTATCTTTGAAGGTGTGACAGTCAATTACCTCATTCCCTCCTTATTGGCTGTAGGCACCACCATCTTTGTGAGGGCATGATGGTCAAGTAGCATATTTCCTTTTTGTTAGATAGGATTATATACAACCAAAGATATGTTATATACTGAAGGCCAGAGATAGGATTTCAGAGCTAAGAAATAATACTAGAAAACATTAATATGTAAATAAAAAATAATAAGAGTATAACATTGCATATGTAGAGTCTTATTTATTAATTTCCAGAAGGTGCAGGACTTCTACTGAATATACATTGTTTAAGGCAAATAAGAAATACAGCATTAAAATTATTAGTAGACTCGTTTTATTTTCTCTACTTCAATATACTGGGCATGTGTTTATCATTAAATTAATAGTTATAATTCCACAGGTAATATTTATTGTTGTTAATCCTCACCTGAGGATATTTTTCCCTTGATTTTTAGAGAGAGTAAAAGGGAGAGGGAGAAACACAGAAAGAGAAACATCGATGTGAGAGAAACACATTGATTGGTTGTCTCCCACAAGCCTTCAACCAAGGTACCTGCCCTTGATCAGAAGTAAACTAGGGACCCTCCAGTCTGTGGGCTGACTTTGTATCCATTGAGTCAAACTTGCTAGGCTTCCACAGGTAGTTTTTAAAAGCTTACTCTGTGTCAGCAATTATTCTAGCTGTTGAGGAAAAATAACACAGAAGAGACACCTTTCTGCTCTCAAAGGCATACTCTCAGGCCAGACACAGATAGATAGAGAATCATTTATTAGAGGATGGTAAATGCCATCCAGGGAAAGTCATCAGGACAGGAACAGATTATTCATAGACCCTACATTTTATAATTATGCAACTGCAAAAATTGAAAGTACTGCTGTGGTCATCTAATTTTCTATGGACCAGTAAACTGAAACACAGAGAGATTAACAGTGTAGGTAGAGACATAGACAAAATAAATAAATAAATAAATAAATAAATAAATAAATAAATAAATAAATCACATGCATGTTCCCAAAGCCCTACCATGCAGTCTCTAGTTACCACATGAAATGGATGGAGTGTTTGGTTCCAAAAGAGATTAATGTTATCTATGTATTTAGCCAAGTCATTGAATAATTGAATAATTATTGAAACAAAGAACTATAAGGCGTGAGGCAGAGTTTTACTTTAACTGAACAATTTTTCAAAAAAAATACCCAGTGAGCAAAAACAAAAGGCATTTCCTTTAAGAAGCAGAGGAAGATAGGGTTGTCCAATTTCACCACTCCTGTTCAGCGTATTATTGGGAGTCCTGGCTACAGTGAAAAGACTAGAAGAAAAAAATGAAAGGCGTCCAAATTAGAAAGATGGAAGGAAAGCTATCATTCTTTACAGATGATGTGATGATGTACATAGAAAACCCTATAGTCTCCACCAAAAAAACCCCTACTAGATTAATAAATGAATATGGCAAAGAAGCAGGATACAAAATTAACATCCATGAACTGGTGGCCTTTTTATAGACCATTAATGAACTCTCTCTCAGAAAGAGAAACAACAAACGAACAAAAAATCTTATTTACTATTGCAACAACAAATATGATACCTAGGAATAATCTTAAACAAGAAAGTAAAAGACCTGTATTTAGAAAGCTATATGACATTGAAAAAATAAATAAAGGAAGACACAAACAATTGGAAGTATATATATGTTCATGGGTTGGAAAATTAACATAATTAAAATGTCCATGTTACTCAAAGCAATCTATAATTCAATGCAGTCACTAAGAAACTACCAATAGCATATTTCACAGATCTAGAAAAACACCCCAAAATGTATATGAAATTATAAGAGACCCTTAAAATCAGCAGCAATCTTGAGAAAAACAAAGTTGAAGGGACCAGAATAGTGACACAAGAACAGGCATATATAGATCAATTGAACAGCACAGAGAACCCATGCTCAGTTAATATTTGATAAAGTAGGCCAAAGCATACATTAGAACAGAGACTGTTCAATAAATAGTATTGGGAAAATTTGACAGGTGCATGCCAAACAAAAAGGAAAGAAAAGAAATTAGACCACCAAATTACATAATACAAAAGAATAACCTCAAAATGTATAAAATTCTTAAATGTAAAAATCCTAGAAAAAATATAGTCAGCAAAACCTTAGACATTTCAGAATCTTTACTGACATATCTCCTACAAGATAATATAGGCAGCAAAATATCAGACATTTCACGTAGAAGTTTCTCTGATATAGTACCTAGGGCAAGAGAGACAAAGGAAAATATAAATATATGGGGCTATACCAAACTAAAATGTTTCTCCACAGCAAAATAAACCAGCATCAAAATGAAAAGGGAACTCATGGTATGGGTGAACATATTTACCAAATGATACATATGATAGGGGGTAATATCCAAAATATATAAATTACTCATACAACTCAACAAAAGGAACACAAACAATCCAATTGTTAAAAATGGGCAAAGGATCTGAATAGACACTTCTTCACAGAGGTCAAAAACATGGCCAAGTGACATGTAAAATGCTCAGATATATGCAAATTAAAAGGACAATGAGATTACCACCTCACCTGTAAGAATGATTAACATCCATAAATCAACAAACAAGTGCTGGCAAAGATGAGGAGAAAAAGGAATTCTAGTACACTGCTGGTGGGAATGCAGACTGGTGCAGCCACAACGGAAAACAATGCAGAATTTCTTCAAAATATTAAAAATGGAACTGAGAATATATCCTAGGAATCCCAAAACACCATTCAGAAATAATATATGCATGACTATGTTTATAGCAGTGCTGTTTACAATAGCTAATATCTGGAAACAGCCCAAATGCCCATCAGTAGATGAGTGGACAAAATTGTGGTACATTTAAACAATGGGATACTATGTAGCGATAAAAAAGAAGGATCTCTTACCCTTGTGTCATCATCAATGACGTGGAGATAATTATGCTAAAATAAGCCAGTCAGAGAAAGACAAATATCACATGATCTCACTCATCTATGGAATCTAATGAACAAAATAAACTGTCAAACAAAATAGGTCCAGAACATGGAACATGGAACAAATTGACAGCTCTTAAAGGGGAGTGGGGAGGTAGGGAAGGAAGAGATTAATCTAAGTACTTAGATGCATAACCCATGCACACAGACGATAGTGAGGTAAAGGCCTGGGCTAGGATGAGAGCAAGGTGGAGGGGGAGAAAGGAGAAAATGGAAGACATTTGTAATACTCTCAATAATAAAAATAAGTTTTAAATATATACTAGCAATAGTAACAGGCTTTTAGAAGAAAACATTTAATGAGTTTTACTAAATTCCAGGAAAGCAGTGAAGAGACTAAAGTGAATAAAATACTCCCTATCCCCATTTTCTATATACTATCTCATTTTTCTTCTTCAAAATAATCCACGAGTGAAATTTAATGGTTTTCATTTTACAGGTATGGAATTATGAAGTTCAAGAAAAAAAGAGTAAATTTTCCAGAATCATAAACAATTTCATGTATAAATGTGATTTGAACCTAGCATTTTATATTAGCAACCTCTAATTTTTCTTGTTTATCCCTTGCCTTAAAAAAAGGTATTCATGTGTAAACATCACTGTATTAATTTGGATACCAAACATTCTTATTACCCCAATGGAAAATTTTTAGGGTTTTATGATACAACTAGAGGTCTTGAAATTTATGCAAGAGTAGGCCTTCCTTCCCCCAACTGCCAGGACCAGATTTCCTCTGGCGCCTGGTCCCAGGCTTCCCTCACAGGCCCATCTTCATCTGGAAGGTCTTCTGGAAGGACAAGAGGAAGGACATGTGGTCTAATTAGCATATTATGCTTTTATACGTAGATTATATATTCTGGAAAAAGGACATTTAGAGAAAATGAGATTGGAGGGTATAACTGGTTTGGGAAACCCTTATATTCACTCCCCTTAGCAATTTATACAGATACTAGGGACCCAATGCATAAATTTGTGCACCTTAGAAGGAACTCTGGGTCTGAGAGGCTGCAGTAGGCACAGGGGCAGGTCTCAGCCCATCCTCTTTGCCCCCACCCAGTCCCTCCTGCCGCAGCCCTGGTCCCCTTTCTGCGGCAGCCCCACTCCCACCGCCCCCGCTCCCACCTGCTGAAGGCTCAACTTGTATCCACTGATGGCACACAGCTATTGGGCCCTATGCCAGCAGCAGGTGTGAGCGGAGGCCACTACCCTGAGAGTGGAGAAGCCCTGAGGGGCGATCGGGCCTGGCAGCTGCCACTCACATCTGCTGATGGCCCTGAGGAATTGGGATCGGTTCTGGCCACAGGCAGCAGATACAAGCAGTGTGCAAGACTGTAGAGTGCAGGAGCAAAGAGTTTTTAGTAACCACCAGAGGCTTGCCCTGATGACAGCAATCGCCACCTCGCCTTGGTCTGGTGCCCCAAATCACCTGGTCCACAATCCCATCATGGACAAAACTCACCATGTTCTGCACATGCTCCCCAGTGATTAGTGCACATCATAGTGACCAGTTGTTCGGTTGTTCAGTTGTTCCCGTTATTCTGCTGTTTGGTCTAGTTGCATATTAACCTTTTATTATATAGAATTTTGGTCTACAAATATTCACAAGAGACCTAATCCTTTGGTTCAATGATTGATCTTTAATTAAAGAAAACACCCTTGCTAAGACAAGCAATTTTGCTCATCTCCATTTTTTTTGTTTTTTTTTTTTTTTGCCCAAGAAGGAATTGGTGTTTTAATGGAGAAGATAAGATTTTTTCTGGATCTATGTGGAGGGCCTTTGTCAAGATAGCCTGAAGCAGTATGAGATATGAGATGGTTTGGTTTACATGGAAAAGAGAGAGAGGAACTTTTATGAGAACAATGATTTCATTATTTTATCTGTGGTTAAGACCCACTTGGCTTTTGCTATAATTTCTTAAGTACTACTTCTCCCCCAATCTATACAAAGGTTCCTAACCATTGAGTTACACCTGTTTAAGGGAGCATTGAAGTAGTATTTTAAATGTTCAACCATGAAACCTCAAAACCCATAAAAGCCCATCTCTTGGATTGGGCATCCAGTCATAAGGGTTAGGTAAAGAGAATTTAAAATCTATGATTCAGATTTTCTCCAAATAACTAATTTTCCACTATCAAAAGAACACACACACACACACACACACACACACACACATATACACACACACACCCCTCTTCATATTTGCTATATGTATACAATTCAGCTGACTCCACTGAATGATATAACGAAAGTATTTTGTTAAAGCAGGTGATCGTAAAGTATGAATAATTAAGTGACACCACCCTCCTCAGAGGCATTTGCTTTCAGGAGAATCGGTAAGCCCTCCCCACCTGTTGGGTCAGGAAGAAAGCAGCAACAATTCAATTTGATGCTTCTGCTCTACATTTTCCTTTCTGGGAAATGTACTTTTGATCTAAAACCTTTCACTTGTGTATACTAGTCATCTAAAACATGTACTACCTTCCATAGCAATAATTATTCATTTTTGTCCATGATTTATTTTCATTTTTTTTCTCTCCACTACAACATTATGTTCCTTTCCATTGTTGATTTGTACTTGCTCACACTTGGGATATTTACAGCCACATATGATGGTCCATTCCTTCCTTCTGGCAATGCACTATACTGCTTAAATCGATCTAATTATTGAGTTACCCTTTATTTAATGATGGTTATTTTATAGAATGTTTACTAACAACACTCCTGAAATCCTATTAAAAAAACAAAACAAACAAACATTGCCAACCCAAGGTTATTTATATTGGAAAATATTTCTTACCAATAATAGTGTCTGTCCTCTCGTTTTTGGTGAAATCACTGTGTTTTGTCAGATACTTGAATGGCAAAATTAGAACAACTGCCCTAGCTGGTTTGATTCAGTGGATAGAACATCAGCCTGCAGACTGAAGGGTCCCTGGTTCAATTCTCATCAAGGGGCATGCTTGGGTTTTAGGCTCAATCCCCAGTAGGGGGGCATACAAGAGGCAGCAGATCAATGCTTTACTCTCATCATTAATAGATATGGATTATAGATATAGATAATAGATAGATATAGATATAGATATAGATATAGATATAGATTATAGATTATATCTATATCTATATCTATATCTATATCTATATCTATATCTATATCTATATCTATATAAGATAGAAGATAGATATAGATGTCTATATCTATATCTATATCTATATCTATATCTATATCTATATCTATCTTCTATCTTTCCCTTCCTCTCTCTAAAATAAATTGGAACAACCAAATGTGTACAAGATTTTTCAAAAACCAGAATGTTTAGAGAAAAAGATTGCTGCTATACTTCAGAAGAGAGTAAAAAGGTGATGTAAAATTTTTATTTAAAGCCCATTGTTTCAAAAATAATACATTAAATTGTAATAGGAACAGTGTTTGTGAACACACGATACAATATATAGATAATGTCTATATATATAAAAGGTTAAGAGACCAACCATACTTCTGTCCAACCATCTGACCAACCAACTGACCAGCTGTACATATTTCAGGCACTGGCAATTTAACATAAACATTGAGTCATGTATACATGGTGCATATAAATCTCTCACTGGTGCCTATTGCAAGCCTGTGTTTCAATCTGTCATTGTTGACGATGAATTTGGTTGTTTTTGTTGACATTCTGAAAGTGAGAGAAAGCAGCATCATAGACAGAATATGTCTGAAGACCAGCTATTGGCACAACATACTTCTGAAAGTGTTTTAATGTGCTACACAGGGAGATATGAGAATAAGTTTAATCACTTTATTAGTCATTGTTTTTTATCAATGTTGTTTTTATATCATGTTTTTGTTGTTTTTATGTAATGTCTTTGCTGTTGTTATATCATGTTTTTATTGTTTATTTATTAATTGATTTATATGTTATTTTCATGTACATTTTACTAATTTTTTTCATCTCTGACATTTCTATTATAGAGAAAGTGTGGATAACAATATTAAAATATTTATTCTAATTGTTTTCCTTTCAATGTGCATGAATCCAAGCATTGGGCCACTAGTGTTATATAATTGTACACTTGAAACCTATATAATTTTATTAACCTGCTACTGCAATAAATTCAATTAAAATTTAAAAAATTAAAATTAAAAACCAATAAAGGAAATTAAGTTTATGAAGTGAAAACTTTATTCATAAAAGTGTTTATTAAAATGGTGGCTTTTTAGGCAAAAAAAATTAGAGTGATTTAATTTGTCAAGCATTGAAAATCTTATCCCCCTCCCCCCGAAGATAAATTATTTAATTTGCAAAAGTAATAAAATAGCCATTTGACTTACAGATCCTTCATGATGCATGTTCCCTTGAAATATTAAAAATGAACAAATATACTCCTTAATTAAAATTGCATGCCCATTATCTGTTTTATATGACAGAGGTCTTTTATATTTCACATTGAGTTGATCATATTACTTGTCTTTCTATGCAAAGACTTGTTGAGAAGGTTGATTTTTTTCTCATCTAAGAAAGTTTATAAATCATTTTATATAATATATAGTAATTTATATTATTATTGTACATTAAGGTAGAAGCCTTACTGAAATATTTATGATTAAAATAATTATACTTTTTCTCATCTCAGTGATATTAGTCCATAAAACTAATGCTCTATGACAAAATTTGTCCATAACGTAACCGAGTACTTAACAAAGCCTTTTTCTTATAAATTGGGCTTTCTTATATATTATGTTCATCAGGATCACAGAGTATGCTTTATTATACCAGGCCAGTATGCAGCCCACAGTAGGACTTTGATAAAATGTTAGTGATGGCAATAGTTATGAGCACTCAAATTTGTGGCAGATAATTATTTGATAGTATTCCTAGAAAAACCTGCTATATAAATTCTGATACTGAAGTTTTTGGTAAAAAATAAACAAATAATTATAGAGCTGGTCACAGTTAATTCACCCCCAAAACATATACTATATTATTTTTCATTTTGTCCTACCGCTTAACTCATCTTTACATCCCATTAATTTAAAAATATTTTAAGTTATTCTGTATTATTTATAGTCCTCTGGATTATTCATATTTTACTAAAAATGGAGGTTTTTTTAAAATATAAGTTTGTTTTCAATTTACATCATTAGATGTGGAGAAGCTAGTGGAATACATTTTCCTTTTGTTACTGAGCTTTCACTTTATTTTCTTCCTAAAACTGCTGAGCTTTAAAGTATTTTCATAAAATTTCTTCAGTGAGCCAAAACCAGTTTAACTCAATGGAGAGAGCATCAGCCTGCGGACTAAAGGGTCACTGGTTCGATTTCTGTCAAGGGCATATACCTTAGTTGCCGGCACATCCCTAGAAGGGGTGTGCAGGAGGCAGCTGATCAATGTTTTTGTCTCATTGATGTTTCTAACTCTTTATCTATCTCTCTCCCTTCCTCTCTGTAAAAAAAATCAATAAAATTAAAAAAAAAAAAACTTCTTCAGTGAATAAAATGTCCTTCTGGGAACACGGTGTTTCAATTTATTAGGAAGGGTCTGTAGGGTAACTTAAACCACAAACATTTTAATTATTAATGTTGATTTGTTATTATTATTGCTGAATGAGGAATCTGTTTTTTCTAAGGATATAAAAAGTTGAGTTTCTTAAATAGAGTGCAGATTTCTCTCAGAATTACATGGGTATTAATGAGGCTGTTTATCTGTTCTAAGGATTACCCAGGAACTGTAAAGAAATGCAGCTGGATGCCAAATGAAAGAACAGGAGCACTTAGCACTTACTAAGAGTGAGGCACCATTTTGGTTCTGAGATAATAATAATAATAATAATAATAATAATAATAATAAAAATACCAAATCCTAGGCCTCATAGAGGTTATTTTTTTAGGGAAAATAGTCACTAAGCAAATCAGTCTATATTCAGATTTTTATATTGACTAAGTGCCCTGAAGGAACTTAGATAAGGTGATTGAGGGGTGCGGGTGGGGGGATGTCAGGGAAGGCTACAATGATGAAACTGCCCTTAAGCAGAGCCATGAGTTAAGTTAAGAGAACAGGGAAGGCAAAGGTGCTAAAGCACGAGGAACGTTGGTGTATTTGAGGAAGGAGGTTCCTAGGCTAGATGCAGTGACTGCAGGGTAATGAATGGAGGTGAAGGAGATGGGGCCAGATGTGTAGGAGCTGGGTTCCACCTTGCAATGGAAAGCCCAAGGGTGGTTTTAAGTGAAGATACAGGATGGTCCTTGTGTTTTAACAGGATCACTTTGCCTGCACCTGGGAAATGAATGAGAGGGACTGAGAATGGAAGCTGGGTGCTCTGTTCAGGGAGAGATGATAAGGATATTTGCTAGAGGAATGAGGTTTGGATGTGGGAAGAGAATAGCTCATATATTTTGAGTGAACGTTTTGTTGGTGGATTAGACATGAGGGTGAGAGAATGAGTGAGCATAGTCAAGGATAATTCAGAATTTGGTCTGAGGAACTAGGTGAATAGAAAGTACCATATACACAGAAAAGGAGTTTTGCTTTACTAATTTTTTAGACAGTGAATTTCAGTGACATCTATATCTATTATCAATAGAGATATTTCCATGACAAATTTTGGTTTCTTGTAATTTTGTGGTGCAAAGTGATAATCTGTGACTCATTTTAGAAATGTTATCTTGATTCTTTTCATTTCACCCTAAGTTTTAATGAATGAAGAGAAACATATCCTATAAAATCATGTTTATGATTCTCTTCCTTCAGAGTAATTTTACTACATTGCTTCAGGTGAGTTTTGGGGTATAAAGAAAAAGTTGTGGCTGAATTGGTTTGGCTTCACTGATGGAGCATCGGCTGCAGAATGAAAGGTCCCAGGTTCAATTCCAGTCAAGGGCATGTACCTTGGTTGCAGGCACATCCCCAAGAGGGGGTGTGCGGGAGGCAGCTGATCGATGATTCTCTCTCATCGATGTTTCTAACTCTCTGCCCCTCTCTCTACCTCTCTGTAAAAAAAATCAATAAAATATATTTTTTTAAAAAGTTGTGTTGTTCATTATTTTCTTTAGATGTGTGAGATCATGTAACCCAAGAAATACCCTTGTAAGAACCGAAACTGAGACAAGCCATAATGGTTATACTGAAAGGCAAATGAAACAGTTGGGATGGGAATGGGGGGATGAGGACAATTATGTGATACCATAATCATTAAAATTAAAAAAGAAAAGAAAAGAAAAACTTGTGTTAAAGTAAGGCCTGGAAGATCTGCATGAGAAATGTGAATAATAAGTGTTACAAATAAGTTAATTATGTCAGAAATGAGTCTTCAATTTGTTTAAATTTAATTTTATTTAAATCAGAAAAATAAGATGTCTTATATATTAGAACTTACTTTTTTGGATCAGGCAAAGAAGTGTGACTTTTCCTTTGCAAAGCTCTCCTTTTTATGCACCAGATTCTCTAGCACTCTGAATTAATAATAAGTCTGTCTAAATTACATTTAGGTTGTAGGAAAGGCAAAGCTAGCCTTACTCTAGGGAGGTAATAGCTATTTTTATAGGAACCTGAATATTGTAACTACTGCATATTCAGGGTGTTTGTACTATTATGTTATATTAGAGAGCAACCAAAGGACTTGTATGCATGTATATTTGCATAACCAATGGACACAGACACTGAGGCGGTAGGGGCTTGCCTGGGGTGGGAATGGCTTGGGAGGAGGGTCAATTGGGGGAAAAGGAGACTTATGTAAAACTTTAGACAATAAAAATTTTAAAAACGAATTAGGGAAATTCAAAAAAAGATAACTTGGTAACAAATTTCTAAGAGCTGGGTCAGAGGGGAATTTTAAATTGGTCCCTTGCAATTTAACTGCAAGCAGGGTTAAAAAGTGCTTTTTCATGGAGACTCTCCTTAATACTTTAAAGCCTGGCTCAGGAAAAAGTTTCTTGAAATATTAGCTCCCCCCTAAAATATAGCATATTAACTTGTTTTTAATATTTTTAAACAAGTTGATTGTTGGTTATTTTAATACTTTGCTAATTTGGGCAACGTAACCTACCCTGTTATTCCCCTCTGTGAAAGCTTTGAGGAGGCTATCTATTCACATCACCATCATCCATGGGGTGCTATAATGTGCCAGCAATCATTGCATCATCAATCTTTACCCAACACCTAGAAGGGCATTTGGAGAGACATCATTACCCAAGTCAGCATTCATTGGTTTTACAAATCCATGGGGAGAAAAAAATCCTTATTTAGCTATCCCAGAAATAGCATATGACTTCAATTTTCATCCATATTATCCACTTATGACTTTTCTCAAACACCAATTACTTCTAAACATTTCCTTCTAAAGTCAGTTGTGTCCATCAGCTTTGTTCCTTGGAATGTCTATGTTGTAATAACACCACTTTCTTCCAATAATGGATTTTTGTTTTATAACACCATTTCCACTGACTGAACAATTGATTGTTCACTTTCTTTTTCTTGACTCTTGGACCTCAGCATTGGCATCAGTAAAGTTCTTGATATCCAAAGCCATTTCTAGGCCTTTAGATCCGGCTTGAGACCAGGGATGAAGTTCAGAAATGTTAGTTCTTCTTGACATTAATCAAGACAAATAGGCATCAGGAGACAGGAGGGAATAAGGCAGATAAATTTGTCTTTATTTCTCACCTCAGTGAACTGCAATGAAAGTATGTTTCCTCTAAGCAAAGCTTCCAGACAATCCTGCCATACAGAAAAAAGGCACATCACAAGCAACACACACTTTGTATTGCCTCGTATCTTTTCTGGCCTCAATTATTGCTTTCCACCATATTACCTCATTTTTATTTCCCTGGATTTGCACCTCCCCCCAAAATTGTCAACATTTAATTCTACTATTTTCAAAAGATACGGTATAACTAAGATAGATTGTATTATTAATCTATTCACTTAGCAAAGATTGTGGTGAATAGAAAGATTTATATGATCCCCTTCTGTCTATATTCTTTGAGTTGCTATTAGTTGTTCAAAGTGTTCTTTCTATGATTGGTTCTAAAGAACAGAACAAAAAAGTCCTTTATTCAGAAGGCATACAAACCTTTTATTATAAATGAATACATTAAATGAGTGTCAAATAAATGAATCATAAGTGAGTACATTACTGAGTGTCAAATAATAGTGCGATTTCACTAATAGGCATTTTGGCATGTCACAGAATGTAATAAAGTGAAAGTTATTCTGTGGCCTGATAGGCTATGTAAGATTTATGTTATTATATTCTGCCTATTTTTCTCTCAAATCTTAAGTTAAATTTGGAAGTAAGCAATATGAAAATGGTATTCTAAGTGATACTTGAACCTTTTCTTTTTTAGCTCTCATTTGAAATCAATAAGATAATGAAGATTTTGATTATTTGAATATAGCCTATATTTATATAATTAGGTATCATAATTACATGTTCAAAGGATTACACATATGAACATTCATTTCCTAGTTAGACAATTAAGCTAGCTATATAAATATATAGTTATTAGAGGCCCAATGCATGAAATTTGTGCAAGAGTAGGCCTTCTCAGCCACAGCTGTCTCAACCCTTGCAGCCCCAGCTTCGTCCAGAAGGTCATCTGGGTGGTCGTTCCACTGTTCAGCAGTTTCGTTGATTTGCATATTATGTTTTATTATTATAGATTGTTTGAAGTCACAAAATAAAATGACTTTCAACAAAAGAATGTTAGAGGAAAATAAAAATACTTACCTGTTTAAAATACTATTTGATCTAAGTTAGCATTTTCTGTTTATTAGAAACTAGAGGCCCATTGCATGGAATTTGTGCATTGGGGGGGGGGTTCCCCTCAGACCAGTTTGTACCCTCTCCAATCTGGGACCCCTCGGGGGATGTCCCACTGCCAGTTTAGGCCCAATCCCCAGTACCACTGGCTTCTAATTGCTCACTTGCCTGCCTGCCTAATTTTCCCTAACTGTCCCCCATGCCAGCCTGGTCACTCCCAACTGTCCTCCCTGCTGGCCTGGTTACCTCCAACTGCCTCTCCTGCTGGCCTGGTAGCCCCTCATCTCCCCCACTCCCTGCTGCATCAGCCTGGTTGCCCCAAGCAGCCTGTTTGTTCAGTTGTTTGGTCATCCTTCACTAACCCCCTGCTGGTCTGGTCGTAGGCAGCCATCTTGTGAGGACATGGGGGTTAATTTGCATATTGTCTCTTTATTATAATATAATTAGATGCGAATTGTATTTACTTTTCAGTGAGACTTGTAACAAGATTACATTTTACCTGAAATAATGACTGAATAAATTTATTAGAAGAAACAATTTTTTTTTCTTTAAGTGTTATGGTAGCATCATGGATTATATGTCATATCCTATTACTTGATAAATTCAACACATATTTAGCCCTCTTTTTTTAAAAAAATCTATGCATTTATTGATTTTAGAGAAAGAAGAGGCAGGGAGAGAGAAACATAAACATGTTGCCTCCTGTTACCAGGGACCAAACCTGCACCCTGGGCGTATGCGCTAACCAGGAATTGAAAGGCAATTTTCCCACGCATTAAATGACGCTTAGCCAGCTGAGCAACACCGGCCAGGGTGCATTTACTTCTGTTTTGGTCTTGTATTCTCAACATGTGCTGTAACCAAAGGTATTGACTGTTTGAATATTCTTGATATCTCGGGGCTTCTAAGCTTAGTGTATACATAGAAGTGGTGCTGATGGATATACATTTGGAGTAATGAGCTAAAAAATCTCTATTATTTTATTTACTTAAGGAATCCTATCCAATAAGAGAGTAATATGCAAATTGACTGTAACTCCTACACAAAAGATGGGTGCTCCCATGCAGTCAAGATAGCCATTGCCATGTAGATACAAGATGGCTGCCACAAGGTGGCCAGTAGGGGAGGGCAGTTGGGAGGCACAAGGCCTGCAGGGGAGGGCAGTTTGGGGGAACCAGGCCTGCAGAGGAGGGAAGTTGAAAAGGACCAGGCCTGCAGGGGAAGGAAGTTGGGGGGGACCAGACCTCCAGTGGAGGACAGTTTGGAGGGTCAGTTGGGAGGGACCTCCAATGGAGGAAAGTTGAGAGGGACCAGGGAAGTTTGGAGGGGACCAGGCCTGTAGGGGAGGATAGTTGGGAGGGACAAGGCCTGCAGGGGAGGGCAGTTGAGGGCAACTATGCCTGCAGGGGAGGGCCATTGGGGGTGACCCTGCCTGCAGTGCAGGGCAGTTAGGGGCAACTGGGCCAGCAGGGGAACAGTTAGGTGTTGATCAGGCTGGCAGGGAAGTGGTTAGGGGGTGATTAGGCTGGCAAGCAAAAGCATTTAGGGGCAATTAGGCAGGTAGGTATGCGAGCAGCTGGGAGCCAGCAGTCCTGGATTGTGAAAGGGATGTCTGACTGCCTGGTGGGATCGGGCCTACATAGGCAGTTGGAAATCCCTTGAGGGGTCCCATATTGGAGAGGGTGCAGGCTGGGCTAAAGGACACACACAACCCCTCACCCCCCTGCACAAATTTCATGCACTGGGCCTCTAGTACAATATATGGAAACTGCTAATGATAAGACTAAAGTTTCATATGTGTCCAAACCTTGAATGATAGTATCTATAATTTACCTCACTAGTTAATGCTTTTACTGTTTTAATACAGGACTTATGAATATAGCTATATATATAACATAAGATATAAAATTATATATTGAAGCTATATATCAGATTATACATATACATATATATATATATATATATATATATATATATATATGCAATATTCAGTATTATGGGAGGTCAGCTATTGTGTCTCTGTCACAGTGTGATTTTGTTTTTGTTTTTAATGTATAAAATGATGTTAGTAAAAATAAAAATATATTTAAGTAAGATAATTTTTAATGATGTGTGTACTGGTTTTAACTTGAAATGAACAGATAGACCAAAACATTTTGGGCCTTACCTTTAACAGCTTAGGGGACAACAGGCTAAACTAGCTGCTTCACCAATTTTCCTAAAGGACCTGAATTCCAAATATGGGGTACTGGTGAGGTACACTGGTAAAAGCCCTACTTCATGATTTTAAAAATGTTTGAATTCTCCCAATCTTATGGATAGTAGTTAATGTTCTCAGAAATTTCTCACTTTGAGTGTCAGTTAAAAGACACATACACTGTTAGGTTAATATTCCACCTTTTAGATAAGGAAGATTACATGGTTCCTTTATAAAACTAGTGAAAGGCACTTACCCTGTGCTTCATGTCACACTTTCTAGAGCAACCTCTAGTTTGTATTTAAGATTGGCAATCTCTCATTTGCTTTCTTTCTTTTTAAAAAAAAATATATTTTATTGATTTCTTACAGAGAGGAAGAGAGAGGGATAGAGTTAGAAACATTTATGAGAGAGAATCATCGATCAGCTGCCTCTTGCACACCTCCAACTGGGGATGCCTGCAACCAAGGTACATGCCCTTGACTGGAATCGAACCCGGGACCTTTCAGTCCCCAGGCCGATGCTCTATCCATTGAACTAAACCGGTTTTGGCTCATTTGCTTTCTTAACAGTTCACCTCACATCCTACACCCCAGATGCACTCATGTTAGGTATCTCATGAAGAATATTCAAACTATGAGACAAATTTAACAAAGTGGCAACTGAGGCTTAAAACTGATAAGTCTGACTTTTTTCCTTTAAAATTAAGGACAATACAAATAAAATGTATTTCTTCATATTTGCTGGCTTATAAACAGGTTGTGGGAGGGATTAGAAAATCTGTATGGTAAGCATTGAATTTTTATATACATTGTGATATAACAATTTTGTAATAAGTATTCCATTTACATTCTCCTGATATATATATTTTTTAGCTTTTCATATGTAATTAATTCTAAATATTGTGAAATAAATCTTCATTGATGTATGGATGAAACTAAGCTTTTTATGTAGATTTTGATGTTTACGTAGATAAACAAACTTGTAACATAATTTACTATCAGAGAGCAAACATTTAGCTTTAAATTTCAGAAAATAAATGATTGAAATTAAATGTTGATGCCTTAAATACTGAGTCTGAATCTCTTTTATCATGGAGCTTACTTACCTTCAATCAAAGGCACATTAAAGTCTTTATGCATCATCAAGAGCAGCTTCTACACATTTCATGCAGCTCCTAATAATGTTTCTATATAGCAGAATATGACTTCTGTTTGCCATTTCTCTCTTCATTTACCAGTAAAGACATATTCTCCATCATCCCTCTTCCTCTCATTAAAATTATAGGATTAGAAAACATCATTAAACTTGAGAATTGATAATACTTAGGCAACCAAGAGTTTGAGTCAATACACTAATTCTAGTGCTCAGTTATATTTTATGATGGTCATTATACTTGTGGAATAAAAATTGTAGTCTAAGGAAATACAAATACATAACTCCAAGGAGAGGAGCTTGCATCTGGAGGATGGAGGCCTCTAGAGGAGTGGTTCTCAACCTTTCTAATGACGTGCCCTTCACTACAGTTCCTCATGTCGTGGTGACCCCCAACCATAAAATTATTTTCGTTGCCGCTTAATAACTATAATTTGGCTGCTCTTATAAATCATAATGTAAATATCTGTGTTTTCTGATGGTCTTAGGCTCTACAGCAGCTGTTCTCAACCTGTGGGTCATAACCATCAGAAAATACAAATATTTATATTGGGATTCATGATAGTAGCAAAATTACAGTTATGAAGTAACAACAAAAATAATTTTATGGTTGGGGGTCACTGCAGCACGAGGAGCTGTATTAAGGGACACAGCATTAGGAAGGTTGAGCGCCACTGCTCTAGAAGAACTAACTTCTCGTTACTCTGTGGGTCCTGGCTCTGAAGGTGAAGCTTGTGAAGGGCAGATGAGAATGAGGAGAAAAAGAATTTATCAGTCAGGGTTCAGCTGTAGATAATAAAACCTATTCTAGCTAGTTTAAGCATAAATGGCCTAATGTAGGTAATTGGTTCCTTACAAAACTAATTGTAAGAGTTGCAAAAGGCCCTAAGGCTGGGCCTATAGGAACAGTCCCAAAATAACATCACAGCCTTTGCTCGACAAAGGAACTTTGTCCTGTTAGAATTACAAAGTAACTCTTCCAACCAGCAGATTCAAGAAAAATGCATCTTATTTGTGATTCAGGAACTGAGAAGTCCACTCCAGAACTGTTGGTTTTGCTTCACAACCACACTGACTATAATTCTTACCTATAAAAATGGATTCCTCACAAAATACCTCTCTTCCCACTTAATATGTTTCTGAATTGTTCTTGATAAAACCCAAATTCTGTCTGCAACCTTAGTACAAAGGAGTCTGGTCAATGTAGTTTTTAATCTTTCTGGTCTCTGAATTATAAGAAGGCATCCTAGTCAAAAGTTGGAAGAGATGATCAGTGACCAATGAACGAACTGTATCCCATTTGGGACAATTTCCATAATATCCTTATAATCCATTTGATTTTTACTATATTTGTACAAAAATTAAAATCTGTAACGCTTATTGAAAACATGTATTTAAGTTACTGAAGTGTTGAAGATATATCCTATCAATTTCCTATTGTTTGTGGAAACCACTGTCATAGCACAAGCTTCTCTTAATAGACTTCCTCTTTCCACTATAAATTCCTCATCTTCTCCCTTCTTTGCCCAGAATACAATTTCAAGTTTCTTTTCTTATTTCTTTTTTTTGTCTCAGGAACATTCAGTCCTAAGAATCCCAGGTGAGGCTATACAGGATAAGTTTGTGCTTTATTTTTCATCTCTCCATTTCAATTAGGTGGAGATATTAATATGGTAGAAAATGTTACAATGGGTCAGTGAAGTTGAATAATGTGTGCTCTCTTTAGCAAGAGTAAAAGCAACCATCCATTTTCTCTTGTTATTAGAATAAGTTTCTTCAAAATAACTGGAATTAAATCTACCAATGTGTCTCTGTTAATGGTACCAGAGTGAGACTAAAAATAGGCTCTGTTATTTCAAATAGAATGATATTTCAGTTCTAGCTCCTGCATCTGCTAGTTGTGGGAAAACCATTTTAATGTCTTCAGCATCAGTTTCTTATCTGTAAAATGGAAATATAGTATATAATTGATGTGATTGTTATGAGGATTAAATGATATATCTTAATAAAGCATTTGACAGAATAAGCCATTAACAAATACTGGCTACTTTTAGAAGAAACTATATGCTTGTTAAATCCTGAAACCACATAGTAGTTCTTAATTACAGTAAAATAGTCTCCTCCACAGTTTACTGTTTTTTGGACTAATAAAATATCCTCTTACTAATGTGGCTTGCATCATGCTTGCCTTTATCAGCATTGCTCCATTCTACTTCTAACGAGAGTCTGACTTTTTCCAGTTTATTATAAATGACACATGTGGACAATTAGAGGGGGAGGTACAGAAGGCCATGTCCGGAGGATCCCCATCTGTAAAACGGAGTGCAGGAGCCTGTCTCCACAGAGGCACCCCTTCTCTCAGTACGTGGCTGCGTTCAGCACCTTGGACACCGTCCAATTCCAGTGTAGGAATGTCCACGAGACTCCATCATGTAGATGTGATTCATTATTAGCTTCATCTCTAGTCGCACTTCCCTCCCCCAAGAATGGGCAGTCTTTTTTTTTACATTTTAGATGAATTACTAGAAAAAAAAAATCAGAATTGCACTGAAGTATTTATTTGGCAAAACCTGGTTAAATTTATCTCTTAGAACAGTAGACTATTATAATTACAAACATCATTGCCAAACCTACTGCTAAAAAAATTCTCATTTTTCTATAAATGTGCTGCTGTTGTTTTTTTTAATACCTTAAATGGTAAAAGTTTACTTGTTATCTTACAAATATATTTAAATATGGCTATGGTCTTGGAGTGAGGGCAATTTATTTTTTATTACATTCCATATACTCTTCAGTGACTGCAATAACAGTTAATTTATGCTATATTTATTACTAGAGGCCTGGTGCACAAAATTTATAGATTCATGCACTGAGTGTGTGTGTGTGGGGGGGGTGGTCCCTCAGCCAGGTCCCTCTCGCAGTCCGGGACCCATCAGTCAGATATCCCTCTCTTATTCTGGGGTTCCTCACTCCCTACAGGCTGGCTGCAGCGGAGACAGGAGAGGCTCCTGCCACCACCACTGGGTTTGCTAGCCATGAGCCTGGCTTCTGTCTGAGCAGTGCTCCCCCTGTGAGAGCACATTGACCAACAGGGAGCAGCTTCTGCATTGAGTATTATATAAGTCCTCCCCTGCTGGCATCTTGTGGGGGCCATCCTGTGTCCATATGGGGGAAGGATCTTTGACCACATAAACACGGCCATCTTGTGTGTTGGAGTGACAGTCATTTTGCATATTATCCTTTTATTGGATAGGATGCCATTTCAGCACCTTATTTTCATTAAAAAATGACATATTGATAATTAAGTTGTGGTATCTCAGTTTAATGATTTTTTAAACTAATAGATCATTCTTTCTCACATGATCTGGCATTCTAATCTTTTAGATGCTTTAAATATAGTACTTCCAAAGCATACAATTTACTTCTTGAGATACTTCTAATTATTTCTTCAAGGGCATTAATTTCATTATTTTGCATTTGGAAAAACATTGATTTTTTTCTTTTAATCTTTATTGTTGAAAGTGTTATATAAGTCCTCCTTTTCTCCCCATTAACCTCTTCCAGCACTCTTCCGTCTTCCCCAATCCCTGGGCCCTCATCACCCCATTGTCTATGTCCAGAGGTTATGCATATACATACAAATCCATTGGTTGATCTCTTTCCACCCACCCTCCCCTGCCTTCCCTCTGAGGTTCAACAGTCTATTCACGCTTCTATGACTCTGCATCTATTTCTGAACACCACTATATTTGGTTCATTAGATTCCACATATGCGTGAGATCATGTGATACCTATCTTTCTCTCACTGGCTTATTTTTCTCAGTGGAATACTCTCCAGGTCCATTCATGCTGTTGCAAATGGTAGGAATTCTTTCTTTTTTATTGCTATGTAATATTCCATTGTGTAAACGTACCATAGTGGTTTGCTTGTTCTTATCCACTCCTCTACTCATGGGCACTTGGGCTGTTTCCAAGTCTCAGATATTATAAATTGCAGTGCTATGAACTATGGTGCATATATTCTTTCTTATGAATGTTTCAAGTTTCTTAGGATATAGTCTAGAAGTGGGATGACTGGGTCAAATGGGAGTCCCATTTTTAATTTCTTAAGGAAACTTCATACTGTTTTCCACAGTGGCTTCACCAGTCTCTATTCCCACCAGCAATGCATGAGGGTTCCTTTTTTATTTATAGGGTCTTAAATGTTGAAAGTGGATGTCATTCTTTGCGTAATTTAATTTTTTCATAAAATGTTGTATTTGCCTGTTAAGTACTGAATGTAGAAATGATATTAGATTAAACAAAATAAGCACCAATTCTGTCTAGAAAATAAATGTGGATATGGAACATTTTAAGATGATATGTTAGCTTCGTGTCATAAAGAACCCATCCAGCTGAAACCGGTTTGGCTCAATGGATAGAACGTTGGCCTGCGGACTTAAAGGTCCCAGGTTCTATTCCGGTCAAGGGCACATCCCCAGTAGGGGGTATGCTCGAGGCAGCTGATAAGTGATTCTTTCTCATCAATGTTTCTATCTCTCTACCCCTCTCTCTTCCTCTCTGCAAAAATCAATGAAATATATTATTTATATATTAAAAAAAAAACATCCATTACATATGGCTTTTTCCTTGAAGTTGGCCCACAGTCTGAGATGGATCTGGGAGGCACAGTTATCTCATTTTCATTTCTGGAGCTTCTTTAAAATACCAACAGAACTTGTGCTGCAAGTTATACATGTGTGTGGAGTTAACTTAAGAGGCCTGATAGCATGTGGCTCAGAAAGGCCTGCTTGCAAGGTTGGCCCTACCTTCATTGACATCTGAGAATTTGGATTTTAGGAAGGGTCCCACTAATCTCTATCCACTAGTTAGTGGGTGCCCATGTGATAGGCTCCAGTAAAGCTGAGGCTCTAATGAGCTTCCCTGGCAGACAACATTTCACACATGTTATAATTTAGTGCAGAGAGAATTTTTTTAAAAAATATTTTATTGATATTTTACAGAGAGGAAGGGAGAGAGAGAGCTAGAAATGTCAATGAGAGAGAAACATCGACCAGCTGCCTCCTGCACACCCCCCACCGGGGATGTGCCCGCAACCAATGTACATGCCCTTGACCGGAATCGAACCTGGGACCCTTCAGTCCGCAGACCGACGCTCTACCACTGAGCCAAACCGGCTTCGGCTAGTGCAGAGAGAATTAAGTGCCTCTTGGGTGATGCCATGGGGAGGGAACTCTTGGAAGCCTGTACCTCTTTTACTTTGAACTTCTCCCCATACACCTTTTCCTCTGCAAATGTTGCTCTGTATCTTTTCATTGTGATATATTTTAGTCATGAATATGGCTATGTTATGAGTCTTTTAAGTCCTCTGTGATTATTCAAACTCATTGCTAGACACTGTGCTGCTGTGTGGAGTGGAGACGTGGATTTTATCTGATTTGTTTACATTGCAAAGGGTCTTAAAGACCTCTAAAAAAACATGAACATTAATTAAATGACTATCATATTACTTCTCAAATATACTACTAACTAGAGTAGGCATGGGCAAACTACGGCCCGTGGTCCGGGTGGCTGTTCTAAACTATTGAAATTTTAAAAAAAGACTGTACCCTTTTATGTAATGATATTTATTTTGAATTTATATTAGTTCACACAAACACTCCATCCATGCTTTTGTTCCAGCCCTCCGGTCTAATTTAAGAACCCATTGTGGCCCTCGAGCCAAAAAGTTTGCCCACCCCTGAACTAGAGGCTCAGTGCATGAAATTCATGTACAGGTGGGGTCTCTCTGCCTTGCCATTGATCTGAGCTGATCAGGGCCATTTTGCCTAGTTCCAGTTGGGGCCAATTGGGGCCGGTGGCCACAGGGGGACCACAGGAGGGCTCCAGGGCATGTCCAGCCCTATCTCTCCCAGTCCTGATCTGCTGGGCACTGGTAACAAGCTAATCTACCAGTTGGAGCATTTGCCCCCTGGTGGTCAGTGCATGTCATAGTGACTAGCCGAGTGTTCGAATTCCCAATGGGACTCTGATTGAGGGGACAATATGCACATTAGGCTTTTATTACATAGGATTTTAAAGTGTATCATTGATCTCATATATTTTTATGGAATTAAGATTAATAATATGATTCTGCATTTTTATTTACATTCTCTTTTCAAGGTGATTGCATAGTTTTGGGTCTGGATGACTGGGAGGACGGCATTGCCATGAGAAAGACTGAGAGCTGATATGGAGGGGAGATCCAGAGTTTATTTTGAATGCTACATTGGAAATGGAGGGTAGATGGTGTTGCCAGATGACTAGGATTCATAGAAAAGGCCTGAACTACAAATATTATCTTAAGAGTTATCATCACGTAAACATTTTTGAAGGACTGGAGGGTAACTGAGAAAGTGAGTGTAGATATATATATATATATATAAAAAAAAAAAAAAAAAACTTCAGTTTTAAGACACTCAGCCATCTTGCGGTCAGTACAAACTGCCAATTGAGACTAAGCAGAGTGACCAGGGAGGAAGAAGCTAAACAAATCTCTTTTCATTTGCCTTATGGAAAATTTGGAGAATATCTTTTATTATTTTTTTCTAATATTTAAGCAGCTTATATGAAGTATAATTCTAAAAAAATAGGTTATGATAAAAACTGGTCAAACTTTTACATTTCAATCATATTTGGATATATTTAGCACAGTCTTTGATATATTTATACCAGCCATATTGTACTGCTGATTCATTTAGTAGTCTATGTCTATTCTAAAACATGAGTGGTTTTATGATAAACTGATTCATAACTCACACCACCTATTCTTCTATTTTTATGCTATTTTTCTCTAGTATTTCCAGTTCTCTTGACTGAACTTATCTTTATAAATTTACTTTTTATATTTGTCAAAGTTTGCATTTGTCCTGCTAATTGTTAATTCAATAACAATTTAATATTTTACACCAGAAAAGTATCATTTGATATTTTTCTCTAATTTCAACAACCCATGCTCACAATATAATACAGTGCTTATACAAAGTAATGGGGAAAGTATTTAAACAGATTAACACATGCTATTAAAAGTTGTAGAATTTAAACAAAAATATATCTTTATATGTTTCAAAATGAATGCAGATGAATAATGTAAGTTTCCATTTAAAGAAATATGTATTAATAGATCAGTAGCTCAATTAACTGAAACTCATTGCTAAATATTGTAAGTTTTATTGTAGTAAATATTGCATAGTTTTGGGTCTGGATAACTGGGAGGACGGCATTGCCATGAGAGAGACTGAGAGCTGGTATGGAGGGGAGATCAAGGTGTCCTGGGGAGTGTGATTTTATCTAATTTATGTTTTCATTGTCAGCAGAATTATAGCACTAGGATTGCATTCAAGCTACAGTGATTTTTCTCATTATCAGTATGTCCCAGGCTCAATGCTTTAGGCTGGAGATCCCAAGATCAAGAACAGTCTGCCAAAATGGCTTATAGTTTATTAAAGACAAAAAGTTAAGTTTTAGGTCTGGTTCTTTAAAAATAGAGCTTGCGATAAAGACTCATGCGCAAGCTATTTGTTAAGTAAGTGCACTCATGAGAAACTGCTAATGGATCAAGAAAGCAGGATGCCCTAGCTGTTTGCTCAGGGGTTAGAGCATCAGCCCTGGGGACTTAAGGGTCGCAGGTTGGATTCTGGTCAAGAGCATACCTCGGTTGCATGTTCCATCCCAGGCCCTGGGCTGGCATATGTGGGAGGAAACCAATCTATGCTTCTCTCTCACATCCCTGTTTGTCTAAGTCTGTCTCTCTTTCTCTTCCACTCTCTCTAAAAAGCAATGAAAAAATATACTCGGGTGAGATTAACAACAACAACAAAAAGAAAGCAAGTTAAGGAAAGGAAGAAGCCAGGAAAGTTTGTGATTTTAGGAGATTAGCTTCAGCTTGATCCTGCAAAGAAACAGTGGAGCATAAGCTATGTTTCAGAACCTGTCCTAATTGGAGGCAAGGGAGCCAAGCTTTTATATCCACACTAAACATTCACTGGCTGAGAGACACTGGGTAGGGCACAAAGTCACAAGCTTTCCCAAGACTCTAAGACCAAGGTGGCCGCACAGCCCAAAGCCTGTCATGGAATTGAAATTAAATAATGAAATAGAAAAAGCATTTGTAAACTATAAAAGAAAAAAATTTCTGTTACAGGTCATTTGGAGACCATGGTTAATATCTCCCTTATGCTATAAAATAAGACCCTCCCACAAGGCAATCTGCATCAATTTCCAACATTTTGTATTTATAAGCATTTTCACTAAGGTGTGCCCTCCTCTGCCACCTTTGATTTGCATGGATGCCAGCAGGCCCTGCTGTAGTGTTCTGTATACATATAAGAAAACCCCACGTAGTTAAAGATAGGCACTAATTTTATTTAGTTTCTCTCACTGTTTATTCACTGAAGAGATGAGGGAGTTCTCCAAACTTGAAGTCCAAAGAAAAGCCACACACAAGAGAAGATCAGAAAAACATCAGGTTTCTCAGCTTTTAGGTATAACTAGTTTCAGAACTACCCATTCTCACCCCAAGGGTTTCTTTTTGTTTCCAATGCCTTTACATGATGTTTCCATCTCCTTTACTGTACTATCCACTGCGTGGTGAGAAGACTCCCTAATGTTCAGACTCTTTTCTTTGTAGTTTCCCTGAGCTTCTTATTTGCTCTACACACACTGAGAAATCCTTCTTTATCCACTCTGGTCATACCCAGTAATAACTCTAATAGGTAGATATCATTTAAAGCTGTAAGTTATATTGTTATCATTATTCATAGTATTAGTAATGTTAGTAGTAGTAGTGACTAAAAAAGTGTTGTTATATGCATGAAGTATAGAAGTTTTCAGGTTAAAATTTTGCTGCTTTTTCTGATAATTGTGATTCATTTTATAAATTAGATTTAGAAGCAAGTGTGACATTTTGCTATAATTTATGGTAGAATGGCACAATTTATTAAAAATTGAACCTGTATGATTTGGGGTCCTGTGCCACTGAGAATTCTATTTATTTTACTAAATAATTCGAACATAATTCCTCTGTAATTTTCTCTGATATTAGTACAGGATAAAAGGATACACTTTTTTTTTCTTCAAAATCATAATGAGCACTACTTATAATCACCTACCACAGGTATTTCTTTAGACTCTCAGGCTGACACTTTGAAACTCTCTTTTTGTAGAGCCCAAATGCTCTGGTGACAAACCATCCAGACAATTACAGCAGATCAGACAAGAAGATGCTTATCTTACTTTTTCTCTGGCTTTCTTTTACTGATGTTGCATCTTTCAAAGTAGAAACAAGGTTGGAACAAAGCTCAGATTTGTCTCTATGGTTTGATCTGAGTGTATATGACCTAACTCCTTGGAAACTGATAGAAAGTGGCTTCAATTCACAAATCCCCATTCACTAGACATTAATTGCAGGGTGGAGTAGGGGAGGACCTAGAAGTCTGAGCATTTTAGCCTCTATGTAATGCAATTTTTTTGGTTTCAGCCAGGTATATCTTTAATTGGTGCTTAAGGTTTTTAAACATTTTTTTAAAGTTATCTCAGTCAACAATGATATTATTTAAGGCTAGATAAAAATCAATGATGTTTTAGAAATGTCATTATATCAAAACACAAAGTATAACATTTTTTATTGAAAGTTGGATAACCATAAGTTATTAGTAAGTGTTATCTATATACCTAAAAAAAAGAATAACATGCTAATTGACAGTACCTTCCCTATGCCCACTAGCCAATCAGGGGTGAATATGCAAATCAACCCAACAAGGATGGTGGATTAATTTGCATATGCAGGCACAGGGTGGGAGGCTTGTGTCATTGCCATGGCGATGATGCAGGCGTTCCATAACAACCCATCACTCCAGGCCTCTTAACAGTGTGGGAAGGCAGAAAGGCAGCTCCGGGCTGGAGTGGAAAGGTGGCTCCAGCCAGAGTGGACAGCCAGGGGAACTAAGGCACATTTTTGCATGAATCTTCATTTGTGCATCAGCCCACTAATCTCTGTAATAAAGAGACAGGGTGTAACAACCAATCATGACCAAAGGCTGACCATCTGGAAGTCAATTTCGGTTGCCATGGTGATACAGCGCTGACTACTACAGTTGCAGGCCCAGTGACCAAGCAGTGACTGCAGAAGGGGCTTTGAATCAGGCCTGTAAAGAGACCTGAAGAGAGAAGCAAGGGCTGATCTGTAGTATCTGAGGCAACTTTTGACCAGCACTTGCCTCTTTCTTTCCCTCAGAGCATGGCCAGCAGCCCTGCCTCCATTTGTTTTCTAGCCTCCACCAGGGCTGCTGATCAGGCCCTGTTGATAGGCCCAGAGACATTGACTGGCATAGAAACTGGCCAATCAGAACCAAATCTGGGCCAACTGTGAGAAGCCAATAGCTGCCTAGGAGGTGGAGCTTTTGCCACTGACTGGCATAGAAACTAACCAATTAGAATCAAATTGGCCATCAGACAAAGGCAGTTGGGGGCAAGATCAGGCCAGCAGGGCAGGGAAGGTAGTTGGAGGCAACCAGGCTGGCAAGGGGAGAGCAGTTGGGGGCAAGATTAGACCATCAGGGGAGGCTGTTGGGATGTAAGATCAGGTTGGCAGGGGAGGGCAGTTGGGAGCGAGATCAGGCCAGCAAGGGAGGACAGTTAGGGGTGATCAGGCAGGCAGAGGCAGTTAGGGGGTATCATGCAGGCAGGTTGATGAATGGTTAGGAGCCAGCGGTCCAGATCGCAAGAGGGATGTCTGACTGCTGGTCCTTGTTTGGAGAGGTCCAGGCTGGGCTGATGGAACCACCCCCTCCATGTATAAATTTTGTGCACCAGGCCACTAGTATAATATAAAAACCCAGGGATCTAAAGGCAGAATGACCAGAATGACCAAAATGATTGGTGGTATAACATGCACTGTGGCAACCGACCAGCCTGATCCAGTCCCCAATTGGCCCACCCAACTTCCCATGGCCCCTACCCCTCAGGAGCCCTGCCCTCGATGACCCCACCTACTGGTCACAGACATAGGGAGCACATGACTGAGCTGTTGGCACCCTTCTGAAGGGAGATACCCTCCATGTATACAGAAAGTATACAGAAGGCACTCAGCAAGGAGTCCACAGAGGTTGTGTTTGAACCTTCATGCTGTCCTCCCATCACTACCACAATGCCACTGAGGAAGCCTGATTCAGGAACCCCTGTGTTTACCACTCACACAGAGAAATAGCATGTGATAAACATGTCCCGCAGACACATAAGTTATGGGAAAAGCAGGCCATGGATGGCCATGTTCTGTGTTTGCTGCCCGATCCTGGTCGCCTGTCCCTTCTGTGTGGGAAGCACCTCCACTGCTGCCCTTGGACAGAGGCCTGTGAAGGAGTGAAGAACTGCGGCTGTGCCTGTGGCTGAGAGCCTCCTGCCCTCGTGGATAAGCAGGAGACATATTTATGTGCCAGAATCTAAAACCCTCTTTATAGGTAATAGAGCAAGTATTGCAAGACCCGGACGTGTTCTAAACAGGACTCTGTCTGGCTTCATCTGAACCCAGATGGAAGGCATACTCTGCCCCCGAGGAGGCTGCAAAGGCTGCTCCTCTCTCTGGAATACACACAACCTGGAGAGATTTATAAGGAAAGGAGATAAAAATAAAACAAAATAGCAACAAGCTCTGAAGCTATTGATGCTGCTGTCAAATTCTCCCCACGGTGGTGACTGCAGAGCCTGTCTCCCTGTGCGTGGGGCTCAGACGGCTGCTCCTGGAGCTTGGGGACGGAGGCTGCAGTGTTAAAGCAGCCCTGTTGGCGTAGCACAGACACACTCCAGCTTTTTTATGAGGAAGAACCCATAACATCCCTTCACGATTGTATTCTTAACTGTAATGAGATCACTCTCCCCGTCTTGGCGACTCTCAAATAGGCCTCAGAGATTCTACTTGCCTGATGCAAAGACTGACCCGGGTTTCACAGAGACCGAACCCTCAGCTCTCGAAGGAGATGCGTTCTTTCAAAAGGAAGGTCACCTTGGCTGCAGGTCCTTGCTCTACATGACTTTGAATATTTCTTGCCATACCCTTCTCTACCCAGCAAAGGTCATTTAGAATTGAAGGCCAGGTAAGTACATTTAAAGAGAAGAAAAGGTTAAGGAGTTTATCACCCTAACTGGGGGCAAGGATGGACAACCATCCATTGTCCCTCCCTCTGGTTGGCCTCACCTGGATCTGCCTCCTCCACCCCAATCTGGGGCAGGGCAGAAGCTAACCTCCCACATCCCCTTCCCCGCTGCTAGATCCCACCTGTGCACAAATCCATGCACCAGGCCTATAGTGTTCTATAACCTAAGAGGATCTCCCTGTGTTTCTTCCAATTAGGTAGGAAATTAGAGTAAAATGGTATTTCCTAAATTTTAGTATCTTTCTTTTCATTGATGTTATTTTTATGGAAATTGTTAATGCCACTGTAACAGGATTTAAATACCATCATCTGTACTAATAATAGAGCAATATGCAAATTGTCCTGACACCAACACAGTAATGACCAAACAGCAGGCTGAGTTCCCAGCAGGGGCAGGTGGGTGGGGACTTGTAGCAGCAGGAGTGGGTCTGTGGCAGGGTCCTCCCTGTGCCTGCACCAGGAAGGGCCTGATCAGCAGCCACCATGGCTCCTGTGAAGACCAGAGAGAGATAGACAGGGCTGATCAGCAGCCCCTGGGGCTCTTGTGAGGCCCAGAGAGAGAGGCAGGGCCTGATCATTAGCCCTCCTGGCTGCTGGGCCGCAAGGCCCAGGTCAGGGCTCATGCAGGAGGCAACCAATCTATGTCTCCCTCTCACATTGATGTTTCTCTTTGTATTTCCCTCTCTCTTCCATGCTCTCTAAAAATCAATGGAAACTATCCTCAGAGAAGAGAGATGAGAGAGAGGGAGAGAGAGAGAGAGAGAGAGGAGGGAGGGAAGGAGGGAGGGAGGGAGAGAGAGGGAGGAAGAGAAAGAAAGAAAGAAAGAAAGAAAGAAAGAAAGAAAGAAAGAAAGAAAGGAAGGAAGGAAGGAAGGAAGGAAGGAAGGAAGGAAGGAAGGAAGAAAGAAAGAAAGAAAGAAAGAAAGAAAGAAAGAAAGAAAGAGGGAGAGAGAAAGGAAGGAAGAAAAAAGAAAGAAAGGTCATTTTCTATAAAAGACACAATTTGAAAATGCCTAAAGAAAGTTGTCATTTTTGTGTGTGTGTGTGTGGTTAAGGGATTCTAGTCCATGTTGATGAAAACACCTTGGCAGCTGCGAGGGCCAAGGGCTGGCAGCTGTGTGGCCAGCAGTGGCAGTGGCAGTGGCAGCAGCAGCAGGGTGACAGGGGTGACACCCCCTCACCCCTCCCTGCTTGCCCTCCATCAGCCCCCTGGCCTTCTGCAGAGGGAGGCCAGACTGTGGCTCAGGCTTGCTCCCTCTGGGGAGCAGGCCTACGCCATCAGTATGACATCCCCTGAGGGCTCTCAGACCTCAAGAAGGGGAAGCTGGGCTAAGTAACCCCCCAGGGCACAAATTTTCATGCACTGGGACTCTAGTATTTAATAATGCAGCATATTAGAAATTGTATATATTTTATTCCCGCCATGGGATCGGGAGTTGTTCCAAATATCCCTTCTCCATTTTTTGAGAGTTATGGATCTATCAAGTCTCAGCAGTGAGTTGGGAGGGAGATGCCATGTGTGGCAAGGAGTACATTGCCCAACCTTCCTTATAGCTAGGGATGGGGTATAACTACATGATGTAAGCAGAAGTGTCATGAGGCAGCATCCTAGAATTTTCTGTAAAAGACAGCTAGCAGGCATTTTTTTATTTTCCTCTTTCCTTCTGCTAGAAATGGATGTGACAGCTAGATCTATAGCTGATATTCTGGAGCTTGAACTCAAGCAACACATGATGAGGAACGCACATCTAAAGAGCCTGAGTCTCTGAGCAGAGCCATTAAGTACACATTGATCTGCCTCATTCCAGATTTTTTTTTTAAGTACAGGACTGAATCTAACTTTCATCTTGTATAAATCACAGTTCATTGTCTATCTTACTACTATATCCACCACCCCAAATATCAGTTTAAGTGCTATAAACTCATTCAACAGATATATGTGGATTATCTACTAAATTAATTACCCATGAGGCCTTCCGGTGGTACTCCCAGAGTATTTTATTGCTTCTCCAATGACATTCTGTGCACCCATGCCAGGCTAGCTCATAGGACACTTCAGGTGAAGAAATTAAAATAATGATGAATTAGTTCTTCAGTTCTTGTATAACAAATATTAGTTTAGAGTCCACCAACCTACATTAAATGAAAATGAATGAGATGAATGCCTTTTTTATTCTTATTTATTCATTCCTTATTACAGGGGATATTTAAGGTCTATGTTTTCCTCTTTGTGCTCCTTTCAGTGGATTCATTGACTTTAGTATTAATTGCTTCCTATTCATTAAAATCTAGATAGTTAGCAACTTTTAATTTTCTCATTGAATTATATGCTGATTATATATTATATGCAGAGTATATATTATAATTATATGTTGATTATATTCTCTGTTTGACTTATTTTTATGCTGAATAAGAAAAAAAACCCATATCTTCTAGAATTGTCTATTTCTTATATAAGTATTGGAATTTCCCTCTGCAGCTTTGTGTTTCTCAAATACTTTGGTTTTTAATTTATCTTATAACTTTAGTTATTATGTACTTTATTGCATAAAAATTAATAAAAATGTTTTTGCTATCAGTGTGACTTTTAACATTACATAAAGTAATGGCCTTTTCCCCCTGTGAATGTTTTTAATTGCAAATTTCTTATTAATTTAATCTTATTGTATATAGTGTCACTGCTGACTGATTGATTATAATTTACATATATTAGGATTGATTATAATTTACATATTTCTGTTACCACTTTGTCCACATCTTTTCCCCCCAATCTTGCTTCCAATTTTTATTGCCATCTTGTTTTAATATATATTAAATTATATATATATATATATATATATATATATATTTATTAAACAGCATAAAAACTTGTTTTTACTTTCAAGTCCAATTATCATATAATATACAAATTATATGCATACATTTATACTAGTATATTTTATAAACATTTAAATTATACAAGTGTATTATAATTTATATAATTATATTTATATAGAGACATATATATTTGGTAAACAGAATATATTATTAAACTTGTTACTTTTAAATCCAGTTTAATAGATTCTTGTAATGTGCAAATCAATCTGTTCACATTTAAACTATGACTGATGCAACTGTTTCCATCTTTCTTGTACTCTATGGTTCTTATTTATTTAAAACTAGACGCCCAGTGCATGAACTTTGTGCACGGGGAGGATCCCTAGGCCTGGCCAGTGATCAGGGCCAATCTGTGAGACAACCAGGGGTCCCTGCTGGCACTCAACTTGGCTGGTCTGGTGCTGCCCACTCACTGGCCCTGCCCTTTGCCACCTCCACTAGTCGCCTTCCTCTGCGGGGTGACCAGCAGGGCAATTGGGCTCCCCCACTAGCATCCACCTTGGCTGGCCTTGGGTCTGTGGGCTGTGGGCATCTTCTGTGTTGAGCATCTTCCCCTTGGTGGTTAGTGGATGCCATAGCGACCAGTTGTTCGGCCTGGCCATTTTGCCATTCTATCAATTTGCATATTAGGCTTTTATTATATAGGATTATATAATTTCGTTTTTTCCTTTGCTTTAATTTTGTCATTTTATCAAATTTCTATTCTTTTCACTTTGATCTCATCTTCCCCCCATTACTGGAATTGTGCATTTAAAAATTATTTTAATTAGACATTTATGATTCTATTGGTATTTCTAAACAAATTACTTATTGTTTCTCTCATAGAGAAACACTCTTCCCTCTTCTAACTTTCTGGGAGTTTAAGATTTTAGATAACTTACTTCTCTCCTTTTTTTTCCTTCTCACATGGCATTAGGAGTTTTATCTCTTTTTTGTGTCCTCTACAGGCTCTAAACCACAAGGCTTTACTAGGATATTACAAATCTTCTTATTCTATGCCTATTTTACTTTAAGGAATTTTATTCAGTACTCAAATTGTAAGTTGTATTTTATCCAGGTGAACCATACTTAACTATCAAATGATGATGTTAAATGTTTTTAAAATATATTTTCAAAATTAAAAGTTTCAGATCCAGTTTATTTATTTGGCTCTGAGTCACATAAAATCCCCAGAAAATGTAACATAAAGTACAATTTGACTTATTTCTCATGTGGAAGTACAGAGCTATAAATAGTTCATGGCAATTAGATGCAAGTTTGTTATGTCAGAAATTCATATTTTCATTTAATTGCTTTTCTGTGCTTTATTTTTATTCCAAATAAACTCATGGTCCAATATGTGAACCAGTGAAAATGTGCTGAAATGAGCAAAATTTTATGTCTTGTTTTTCTATAAGGACATTTCTGCTTGAAACGCACAGGCAAGAATCTAATCTAATGGGTCAACTGGAAAATGTTTTCTCTGTTCTGGGCAGCCATGAGCTCAATGAATAAATTGGATTTCTAACACAAAGAAAGGGGAGAGTCAACTTTAAGGAATGAACAGGATCAGACATCTTTTCTGCCTGGAAGCCGATAATATTTTCTTTGTAGACTTCGAAGTCACAACGTTTATCAAACTATGTCTGGGGCTTCCTTTCTCATCAATTAGACATATAATTGTTAAGCCCTCTCAATGAATAGACATGTCTTTCTATGACTCAAGAATATTTCCTTTTAGTACTTATTTTTTATAAGTATAGGAGGGGAAATTTGACATTTTGAAATTTGACTACTCTATTTTTAATATCTGAGTGGCAAAATGGAAAATTCCTATAAAATATTTATGCTACTTATTAATGTACAGTGTTGTCTTAAATAAATAAGGACTAGTGTGTTTCAGTTTTGCAGTGAATTAGCCACTCTTTAATAGACTAATATTTTTAACTTAAAAGAGTGATTGTTATACAAGGTATAGTTATTCAATAATGGGTATTTGGCAAATATGAATGAAATAAACCTGCCCTTCCAAAGAGAACACCAAATAAATATTTGTTACTAAAGATAAAATTTGGAAAAGCATGCAAGCTTTTCAATGCTTTAAAGACTATTCTAAAGAGATTCATGATGATATTAATAAACATGACTTCTAATATGTAATGAAATCTGTCAATATTTGAAAGATCTGCATAACTCAGTGAATTTATATTATCCAAATGACTAAGGCACAGTGTTATGAAATCATGTATGAATAAAAAATGTATACAAAGTTCAGGATAGACCAATAGATTTTAATGTAACAAAGTATCAAAAGGTCATTGATATGGTTACAGATTCCTGAAAAGTTAGGAAACTGCCACTTACAGAGTTTTAGTGTCATATTAAAGAAGACTATTCACAATTACCTGAAAAGGCTATTGAAATATTTTATCCCCTTAGTAACCAAATAAATGTCAGATTTTCTTCAAATGTTTCAAACAAAGCAACGTGTTGCAACAGGTTGCATACAGAAGTTGATATGATTATTCAGATGAATATTTTACAATTAAATTAAATATTAATGAGATTTAAAGACTTATACAACAATTTTATTGTTTTCACTCAATTATTTTTTGTTTTGGAAAATATGGTTTTCTGATTTTAAATGTTATTTATATTAACATTTTATGAGTTTGTTAATATAATTTAAAAAGAGTTAATGTACATCTTAACATGGTCTCAGTTTTTATTTCTAATACAATTATAGATGGATATACAAATTAAAAAAACTATTTGTAGTCCTTAATTTTAAAGGCCAAAAAGTTTGATACCTGTCTCCTCCCTTTCTCTTACCTTTCTATCTCTCTCTCTCTCTCTCTCTCTCTCTCTTTCTCTCTCTCATACACACACACACACACACACCAACACACACAAATGCACTCATGGTCTTGGTCCTTCTGCTATTCCCAAACAATTTCTAGTATTGTACCAGTAATATACAACTTAATCATTGTAGCTTAATAATGTATTTATAATATCTGAAAGAGCTAGTTTTTTCTCCTAAGTTTTTATCCTGAACTTACTTTTTATTTAATGAAATATTTATTTTTTCAAAATCAAATTTTGCTTATCATGATAGTCAAAGGACACTCACTATTTTAATTTAAATTATGTTTTACTAGAGGCCTGGTGCACAAAATTCCTGCGCGGGGGTGTGTGTTCCTCAGTCCAACCTGCACCCTCTCCAATCTGAGACCCCTCGGGGTTGTTCAACTGCCAGGCCTAAACAGGCAGTTGGGTATCCCTTCCACAATCCTGGACTGCAGGCTCCCAACTGCTCTCCTGCCTGCCTAATTGCCCTTAACTGTTTCTGCCTGCCAGCATGATCACCCCTAACCACTCCCCTGGCAGCCTGATCAACTAACTGATCTCCTGCCAGCCTGATCATCCCCAACTGTCCTCCCCTGACAGCCTGGTCATACCCAAATGCCCTCCCCTGTATATTTCCTCTTTATTAGATAGGATTTTTTCTTTAAAATATTGGACACTTCTAACTGGTTTGGATCAGTGGATGGAACAATGGCCTGCAGACTTAAGGGTCCCAGGTTCAATTCCAGTTAAGGCCATGTACCTTGGTTGGGGGTACATATCCAGTGGGGACTGGGCAGAAGGCAGCTGATCGATGTTTCTCTCTCTTGGAGGTTTCTAGCTCTCTATCCCTTCCCCTTCCTCTCTGTAAAACACCAATTATATATATATATATATATATATATATATATATATATATATATATGAAACATTTAAGATAGCTCCATATCTACCTGGCTGGGGTGATTCAGTGGCCGAGAACCCAGGCTGGGTTGGGGTAGGGGATCTCTGCATGGGTGTGGTTGCCTCTGCAGGCCTGAGACCCAGGCTGGGGGCATGGACCCAAGCCCCCGCTTCGTGCTGGAGCATTCCCAAGTGGCTGCAGGTGAGGCAGAAATTCCTGCCCCCAGCTACTTGGCATCTGCACTCATAGGCTCCGAGTGGCCAGGGGCATTCCGGGAACCCTGCCGCTCAGAGCCTACGCGCCTACAGGTAGGAGCAGCCTGGGTCCGGACAATGTTCCTGTTGCCTGGGAAACCCAAGCTTCCCTCCTGCTCTCTGTGGCCAAAGCCATCTTGGTTGGGTTTATTTGCACACTTGCTCTGATTAGCTGGTGGGTGTGGCTGGTGGGCATGGCTTGTGAGTGTAGCAGAGTGGTGGTTAATTTGCATACCACTCTTTTATTAGGTAGGATTTTTATCTTAGAAATATCTATTATCTTATAATTGGCATATTTCTACACAAGAAATAGATATAATTTGTTTATTTAAGTTTTTCTTACTTGGTTGCCTTCTGATTTTGAAATTTAAACAAAACTAGAATCCTAGATTTCACTATGGAAATGTTAGTTATCAAACATAACTAACATTTGTCAAACTAGGGCCCTAATTATATCCTGTGTTTTTATGAGCATACTAGAGGCCTGGTGCACAAAATTAGTGCACATGGGGTGTCCCCTCAACCCAGCCTGCACCCTATCCAATCTGGGGGATGTGTGACTGCTGGTGTAGGCCTGATCTCCAAGATTGGGCCTAAACTGGCAGTTGGACATTCCTCTAGAAATTTGGGTCCACTGGCTCCTAGCTGCTCACCTGCCTGCCTGCCTAATAACCCCTAACTACCCCCCCCCCCCCCGCTGACCTGGTCTCCCCTTACTTCCCTGCCAGCCTGGTTACCCCCAATTGCCCTCCAAGCTGGGCTGGTTGCCCCTAACAACTGCCTCCCTCTGCCAGCCTGGTTGCACCTCACTGCCCACCCCCACTGCCATGGTCGCCCCAACAGCCTGTTGCTCGGTGGTTTGGTCATTCCTCACTAACCCCCCTGCCAGCCTAATTGCCCTACACAGACTGTTCAATCATCCATTCGATTGTAATGGTCGCCTAGGTTTTTACTTACATGTAATCAGCTTATAAACTACTTGAAATCAGAAATCATGTCTTTTACTTCTGTGTATACTCCATGCATACAGTAAGTAGTGAATAAATGTTTAATAATTAATTTTGTGAATTACTGAGTTTTCATCATCTCTAAGTAATATTTTCATTTAACTCACAATTAAGGGCAAGTATGATTATATTTATATTGATATTTTAATTATTTGGATAACTTTTAAAAGATACTTTTAATGCCACTAGATCTTAAACTTTAATGTTATATGAAAATAGCTTAAGTAATGGTAGTATTATATGATTTCAATTTTGAAGATTGTTTTTTCCATGGCTCTGCATCTGTGTTTTCAGAGGATTTCCACCTGCCATTTCTCAATCTGAAAATAAAAGCATCCAAATATATATTGTACAGAAAGGACAAAGAGCTAAAAATATTTTACTTCTTATCATTTTACAGTACTATCATGTGGCTTTTGTTCAGGTTTTATAAATTAAAATAACAAAAACTTGAGTTAAATGTGTCTTTATTGCTAGCAAAAACTAAGTCTGCTTTACACAGTTGTGTTTAAAACAAGAGTATTGTTTATAATGGAGTGTTTTATATATTCAAAATGCTTTGGCAGTATAATAAAGGTGTTCTCTTTGGGAAAGTTTGCACTTTTTTTGGAAATAATTATTGATGTAAAGTGAATTTTAATTATAAAAACTGATAAGTCATTTGTGGGATTATTAAAGCAAAGCCATAGATTTTTTTTATCAACCAGGTTTGTAAAATTACATATCTATAATAATAAAAACATAATATTCTAATTAGACCGGACAGCCAAATGACTTTCTAGACATCATTTGGACATCCTTCCAGATGAAGCCACTGCCATGAGGTGGTTAGGGGCAATCAGGCAGGCAGGCAGGCAGGCAGAGTGGTTAGTGGTGGTCAGGCAGGTTAGTGGTGATCAGGCAAACAGTTAGGGGCAAGAGACAGGCAGGTGATTGGTTAGGGGTGATGAGGCAGGCAGACAAAGTGGTTAAGGGATATCAGGTAGGCAGGCATGAGAGTGGTTAGGAGCCAGAGGTCTGGATTGTGAGAGGGTGAAGGTTGGGCTGAAAGACCCACACCCTGGGCATAAATTTTGTGCACCAGGCCTCTAGTACTCTCAATAAGCCATTACAACAATATTCTTAAACTAGGGGCCTAGTGCACAAATTCATGCACCTTGAAAGGAACTGTGGACTGAGAGGCTGCAGTGGACATAGGGGCAGGTCTCAGCCCATTCTCTATACCCCTGCCTTGCCCCTCCCACCACAGCCCCTGGTCCCCTGTCTGTCGGCAGTCCAACTGCCTCATTGTTGCTCCCATGGGCTGATGGTGCTGGTCCAGGTCACAACTGCTGATGGTGCAGAATGATTGGGGCTAGCACACGCAGCAGGTATGAGCATGCTATCAACAGGTTTGACCAGTGTCTGCTTTCCCAATTGCTCCTCAGAGCAGGGGTAGATGGTGAAGACCTCAGAGGCAATTGGGGCCAGCAGCCACCACTTGCACCCCCTGATGGTACTGAGTGATTAGGGCCAGCGCCAGGCACCGGAAGTGGGTGTGAGCAGCAGCACCAGCACTGGCTATGAGTGTGAGTGGGGCCAGCACTGGCAGTGGGTGTGAGTAGGGATATTGCTGGCAGTAGGTGCAAAAGGCAGCTCCAGAGCTGGCAGTGGGTGTGAGTGGGGTCAGCATCAGCAGCAGATGCGAGTGCTGGATGCGACTGCAATGCACGGGAGCAAAGAATTTTTAGTGACCACCAGAGGCTCGCCCTATGACAGAGACGGCCTCACCTTGGTCTGGAGCCTCAGCTCATCTGCTCCTCCATGTTCCATGCTCTGCTGCCTGCTGTTGATGCCCACCATGTTCTGTGCGTGCTCCCTGGTGGTCAGCACATGTCATAGCAACAGGTTGTTCAGCTGTTTGGTTGTTCCACTGTTCGGTCTGCTTGCATATTAGCCTTTTATTATGTAGGATTATCCAAATCAAACAGAAAAATTAAAATAAAATAATGCAGCTTGTTCAAAAAAGAAATTGAGAGCCTACCTATAATACCTGTGCTAATAAATTAAAAGAATCTTACAGGGTTTGGAAAATATAAAATAAAAATTTAACTGCCCAACAAAAAAGAGAAACTCATTAGTATTTACAACTTACTTCAGTAGATCACCACTTGCTCTCAGGTGTACTTATAAAACCCTCAGTGGATGCCTGAAACTGTGGATAGTAAGGAACCCTATGTATACTGTTTTCTCTTATACATGCATTCCTTAATTTATAAATTAGGTAAAGTAAGAGATTGACAATAATAACTAAAAATAAAGATATGCCAATTATACTAATATATTGTAATAAAAGTTGTGAGTGGGTTAGGAGCCATTATTAAAAACATAGGTTTATTTAAACACAAGCTCTGTGATATTGTAATAGTAGAAGTGATAACTGAAGGCTACTAAGTGTTAAAGGGTTGATTTACAGCCTGGGCAGGATATAGTGGATTGGTGTGAGATTTCCATCATGTAACTCACAACACCAGTGTTCAATTTAACCATGGGAATTATTTATTTCTGGAATTTTCCATGTAATATTTCAGACGAGTTGACCACAAGTAACTGAAATGGCAGAAAGTGAAACTACATATAGAGTACATAATACCCTACATATTTTTAACACTTTTATATTGTATTTATTTGTCCTCCACATTGATTAAGTTTTTTGGTAAATTCTATGCAATTTGAATTAAAATTACATACACTATATGATGATGACATTGCACTTAAAATTTTTATGTTGGTTACAGTATATACATAAATTTTTCTTTTTAAATTTTAGTAACTTTCAAGGGATGGCAGTATAATAGATCTGAAAGAAAATTCTTCAAATGATTTGATTTTTGTTATTTCTTTGAGAAAACTAACCTAAAGTAACAATCTTTGTTGATGCTTGCTCAGATCAGGTGGACCAAAACAGCAGGAAGTGCCTCTGACAGATTCCAAGACTCAAGCGTCTTCAATGAGACTTTAAGGATTACAAATATTCAGCGAAACCAAGGAGGCCGGTATTACTGTAAAGCAGAAAATGGCTTGGGGTCCCCAGCGATAAAGTCAATCAGAGTGGATGTGTACTGTAAGTAAATTTTCCAGAAAACTGATTAAGCACTATTTAGTTGAGAATGAGAGGTATATAAGAAGATACCTTATTTAATATATTTCTCAAAGAACAAATATCCTATAATAAATTTCATAATTTTATTATAAAATAATACATATTATTTAAAGAACATTTAAGAACCAAATGAATAAAACAATGAATATAATTAAATATTTCACCAATGAATTAGTAGTGTTGGATGCTTGTTAATTTTACACATGTGTAATTTTAACTATCCTTGTTTTTTTTAATGCTTATCATTTATGTAGAGCTATTTGATAGTAAAAAAACAAAAATCTCTGTGTTGACTGGTTTTGATCCAACTCTGTTGAAAATAATCAGAACCTTGAAAAAATGTGCCACGAGGAAAGTGTTTATTGATTTATTTTAGTTCTTAGTCTCATTTTCTCCATTTTGCTGTTAACAAATACACTTAAAATCATTTTGGTCTCTTTACTTTCTTTCCCACCAAAATCAAAAGTGATGCAATCATTTTGATATTTTTAACAGGTTTATTCACCTTTTCATTGTCTCTTTAGAAGGACTTAAATTTCATTTATTAACTCCGTAGTGTTAGAATAATAGGACTTTTTCTTGCCTTAAAGTATTTCAGGCATAAGTAACAAGTAAAGAATTCCGGGTTTACTACCTATATTTCATTCTGTTCTATTTCCTTTTCTTTCAATGCATGACAGGACTTGCATAGTTAGAAAAGTGATTGGAACTACGTACACTAGATCTATTTTATCAGATCCCATGTTGAATATCATTAATTATTCAGGTGACTCACCATAGGGTGACAGGGCTTTATTTGTGACTAGCCTTCCACATTCAGGTACTTGCTACTTTCCTGGAAAGGATGAGAGAGAATAAATCCATTATTTAGGCCCGTAGGCATTCCTTGGAGTAACTCGGGCATCTGCATGCCGTCTTCCTGTCCGCACTGGCACAGAGCTTGGCTTTGCCATACACTTCCCAGCCTCAGCATCACACCTTCTCCTGCTACATACACTTTTTAAAATGTTTCTATTATTTCTATTCATATGTAATTTTAAACTAAATTTGCTTTAAATGAATTAAATGCTTCTATAACTACTTAGAAGTTATAGCAGCATTTTATTATTATAATTTTTAGAACACACAACTTTAATACCTAATTACAATTCTAAAATCTAAAATGTTCTGAAAATTGAACAATATAGATATTATTAGGTTTTATAGGTGACTTCTTTTAGCAAAACTTGATGTGATCTAGTTATATGGCAACATCTGACCTGAACTAACTGTAATAGGAAAAAAATAGAAGATACTTTATACAATTTACCCTACTTTGTATGAATACTCATATGTTTTACTCAGGAAAAAAATGTGTTTGATTACACAGCTTTGCTCAAAATCCAACTGAGTGTGTCATATAATATATGGTAAATGTACCATATTATCTTCCTTAAATCTGAGATATTCCGAAAAACACACCCCAAAGGTTATGAATAAGTGTTTGTGACTTATATTGCCACAATAGGTTTAATAATAACAATTAAAAATATATTTTTGCTAACAATGTAATACACAGAGGGAACTGACATTTTTAAGGGAGCTTAAAAACATTCCTTTCTCCTCTTTTTCTTACAAAAGCTTTTCAGTACTATTCTGCATTGTATCCACTCTCCTATCTGGTCATATCTTTGGCCGTTTAGACTCAGTAGTGCCTCAAGTGACTTAGTTCCTCTTGCACAGTTTGGTGGGATGGTAGCAATGGTCCTTCCAGTTTTGTCCGTCCCTGATAGTGTAAGGCTTGTGTCATGTTCCTGAAGGCTAGCTCTGTTCCCTACTTCTGGATGTTTCCCACTAACCTGAACTAACATTTGTTCTATGTTGTTTAAGTGAAATGTCACTGTGATGCAAACCATGATGAAGCACTATTTTCAGTATTTTTTGCTGGCCAGGATTTATTAGAAACCTGTCTAAAATCATATTATATAGGACAATAAAATGTATTCAATTATGGAATCTATGGATGTAAATTTCACAAGGAATGCCAGAGATCGTTCTTCATGGGATCAAGGCATGTGTTTTCAGGAGTTATGCGTTTCTTAAAGGTTTGGATAAATAAACTCCTTCAGATAATAATTTTGAAAAAATTTCTGACTGATAAGAACACTTCACAATAGAGACAATTAGGCCTATTTTATGAATTCACCTGTTCAAATATAACCTACTTGAAGACGACAGTTTTTAGGTGTAAGTATGTTTTCCATACATGAAATTTAATAAGTTTAAACAAGTTCTATCACTGTTAATAAGATGGTAACTAACTTTCGAATGCTATGTTTAAATTCGGCAGCCTTGATGCCTAAAATGAGATTACAGGGCTACATGTAGCTTGCTGGTATTTTTAGTATTTGATGCAGGACTGCTTGATTGGATAGTCATTTTTATGAACCATAAACAAGTGAGCTACTTTACTTCAGGCCCTCTGCTTTAAGTATTTTAGAAAATTCTAAAAAATAGGAGCTATTTTCCTGTTGGAGTTGTGGTTTTAGAATAGAATGAGAAATTAGATAGCAGAAAAACAATTATGAAGGAAAGGAATCAGGTCAAGAAATGGCCACTACTTAGCATACATCAAAACTGTCAGTATGGATAGAACTAGGTGTGCTTATGTGGCCGAGCCTTTAAAAGGCTCAATAATTGGAGCCACCATTTAGTTCTTAGAGTAAAGTATAACTAAGTCTAAAATCACAAGAATTGGTTCAATGCCTAACCACCTCCTGCTTTCTGCCGACTTCTCAGTGAATCCCTACAGAAGAGTAGTGTTTTTGTTGGTTTCTGTGTTTTGTTTCTTTGGTGAGACATTGAACCAAAGGAACTTTGTAAAAAGGGAAAGATTTATAAGCTCTGAAGAAAACAATAGAGTACCGAGAAACTTTAAAAAATGTGGAATCAACTCAGCCAGTATGGTTCAGTGGTTGAGGTCACTGGTTAGATTCCTCTTCAGGGCACATGCCAGGTTGCAGGCTCAATCCCCAATAGGGGTCATGCAGGAGGCAACTGATCCATCTGTCTCATTGATGTTTGTATCTCTGTATTCCTCTTCATTTCCTCTCCCAAATCAATAAAAACATATTTTAAAATTTCTGGAATCATCAAAAACAAGAGGCAACATACTGTAATAATTAAGGGTTATTAAATGAAAGTTTACATATTCATCACAGACTTTTCTCACTATTGGTCAGAGAATGCCTTATAGCTAGAAAATTAGACAATTCTTGTCTAGGAAAACTGATGAACTGGAGAAAAGACTGTTTTTCTGACAACTAGGGGCCCTGTTGCTAAGCAAATATACTTGAAATTAAGACTGGTATTGATCAACAGAGCTACCAATAAGCCCTTTTAAAACTGATTATTAGATGTGAATATATCAGAAGATAGACATTTGAGACGATCTTTTGATACAAAATGAAAAGGGGAGAATGAGAGTGAGAGTGAGTGAGAGTGAGAGAGAAAGACCAAGGCAAATAAATGGGAAAATAATCCAGGAAACAAGGATCATACAGGGGGCTAAAATATAAGACAAAACAAAATTCTTGATTTTTTTAAAAATTAGTTTTCTTAGAACAAAAGAGAAAAATTGCATTCATATAACTAGAGGAAAGTACAAAGAAGGAAATTTTAGAGAATATCAAAGAATGCTTAGAATATTAAAAATGATAACAAAAGTCATTAGAAGGGATGAAAGATAAATTTGAAAAACTCTTACATAGAGTAAAGCAAAATTTAACAATCAAAGTGTTGGAACAAGAGAAAATAAGAATTGCAGAATTAGTGCAGCTGAGCTAACATTTGAGTAAATATTCCAAACAGAGAGGAGAAAAAGAAATTACGCTTTAAGAAAAAAGTTTCTCATTATAGTATTTGGGCATTTGTTTTCCATTAGAAAGGGCCCACCGAGTGCCTGGTATGACAGAGTAAACATGGTTCACATCAAAACACATCAACCTGCAACTTAAAACAGTGAAGATCTTAAAAGTTTCCAAAGTTTTAGTTTTTTTCTAAAATGGTTACATATAAAAATTAAAACAAAAATGGCACAGTTTTCAGTAGAAGTCAGGAAGCTAGAAGACAATTGAGTAAAGCTTTTGGACTTCTATAGAAAAATATTTCTGAAATAGATTTTTACATGCAGACAGACTTTTTTTATATCAAAGAAAATGGAAGATATTTTTAGATCTATAAGATTTCTAAATTTTTTCTGCAGTGTTTTCTTTCTCGGGATGCTACTTTTGTGTATGTTCTACCCAAACTAGGCATTAAATCAAGACAGAGAAGGAAATGTACATTTTTGGAGATTATGTATAGGAAAATATAGACAGGAATTACAGGACGATAACAAAGCAACACACCAAGATGATAGCTGTGTGTTGGAACCCAAAAGCAACCACGACAGACTGAAACTGGGATACAGAGGCTTTGTGCACAATGTCTTTGAGAAAAGATGCAACTGGTGGGTTGCCCAGTGTGTTAGGGAGGAATTTTACACTTCTCATGGAAAGCTTAATAATATGGTTGGACAGGTACATATAAAATCGAGGAAACAAAATGTTGACCTTATTAAAAAAGACAAAAAACGTTATATGAAATTAAATGTAATATAAATGTACTACTAGGTTCAGCTATGAAGGACATGTGGTCAATAATATCAACAGTACTTGACATAAAAAATACAATTAGTATAGGAAAGCTAAAGCCTTCAACAGGAAGAAATCAGTAACATATTGTGACAATGAAAAATAAATATATCAATTAAACATTCAGGATTATAAAAGCAAAACCGAGAACATCAAAATGCGCATTGAAAAGATAGTCTCTGAGTCTCCGAAATACTAGAGGTTGTGTTTTTTATAATTATTTGACTTTCTAAACTATATGCATATATTATAATTTGATTTTTTAAATTCATAAAATATAGTTTTAAAGATTTTCCTCCAAGGTTTTTCTATGAATATTAAGCTCCTAAAAGTAAAAACTAATTTCATTCCAAATTCTATTATTGTTGTCAATTCAAAAATTTAATTCTAAATTTACCTTTCTTGAATTCTTCATAAGAATTGATATTTATTGATATTTTACAACAAATGAAGAAAAATATATTTAATAAGTAAAGAAGAGACAATAGTATAGAAAAAGTGGCTGCCACATTCTAAATCATTATTTTACCCAATGATAGAATAAAACCATTTCATCTCTACTAGCATTTTTTACACATTGTTTGGAATGAATCATTTAAAAAGTGTTTACTCTCTTTTATTCACTCAAAAATATTTGAGTGTTGCCAAAACTGGTTTGGCTCAGTGGATAGATCGTTGGCCTGCGGACTGAAAGGTCCCAGGTTCAATTCTGGTCAAGGGCATGTACCTTGGTTGCGGGCACATCCCCAGTGGGGGGTGTGCAAGAGGCAGCTGATCGATGATTCTCTCTCATCAATATTTCTAACTCTCTATCCCTCTCTCTTCCTCGCTGTATAAAATCAATAAAAATATATTTTAAAAAAATATATTTGAATGGCTTCTTAAATATAGTTTCATTCAATTTTGTTAGGCCAGCAGGAATCCTACATAATGAAAGCCTAAACTAAGTGTCTGACTGTTCCACTGTTCAACTAGTCACTATGATGTGCACTGACCACCAGGAGGCAGACACTCTGGCTGGTATGTTAGCTTGCTTTCTGGGGTCCAGATACAGGGACTGGACAAAATGGGTCAGATACGCCCTGGAACCCTCCCGGCCCTGATATTGCACTGATGGGGTCCCTCAGCCTGGTCTGCACCCCTTTGCAATCCGGGACCCCTTGGGGGATGTTGGAGAGCTGGTTTTGACCCAACCCCTCAGTCCTGGCCAAGCAAGCCAAGGGACCCCACCAGTGTATGAATTCATGCACTAGGCCTATAATTTATTATATTATTTGTATGTCCATAGAATTTAAAGTACATAAATAGACAATGAATATACAATATATATAAATGGAATACAGATATTAAGCAATAAAATAATGTCACACAATATGAATGACTTGTCAGGTGGCATAGACATAGTGCTAGCATAGTGCCAGGAGTGAGAGGGTATTGTGTCCTCTTATCATGAAGAAGTAAGTTTACTTTGTAGTTTGAAAAATGAAATTTGAAAGATAATTCTTTATTGCATGTCAACATGTCTTTTGGCAGTTTTTTTTCTTGAACTTTCTTTTTTTTCCAAGATTGTTTGTGTAACAAGCACTCTGGGTTATTAGAGATAGTGTTTGCCTCCAGGGCAGAAGGCAGACTTGTTTTCTGATCAGAATATTAAAGATAATGTCTCCCTAAGGGGAAAAGATTGGTCAGATAAGATAGCAGAACATTTTTAGGGTCATACAAGTTTCCTAGGCTCAGTATTCCTTAGCCAAGTCAAAAATAGTATGTACAATATTCATAAATAAATAGCATGTACAATATTTACTTGTTCTTCTCCCACATTGTCCTCTTAGAAACTGAGGGAGAATGAGAACTTATGAAAACACTAGAGGCCTGGTGCATGAAATTTGTGCACTGATGGGGTCCCCTCAGCCCAGCATGCACCCTCTTCAATCTGAAACCCCTGGGGGATGTATGATTGCCAGTTTAAGCCCGATCCCTCTCACAATCCTTGATTGCTGGTTCTAATCACTCACCTGCCTGCCAGCCTGATAGTCCCTCACTGCCTCTGCTTGCTGACCCCCATTGCCCCCAACTGCTCCCCCTTCCAGCCTGGTCTCCCTCAATTGCCCATCAACCTGGTCACCCCTAACTGCACCCACCACCAGCCTGGTCACCTCTTCCTGCCCCCCCTCCCAGCTGCCGACCTGGTCACCCCCACACCAGCCTGGTCACCCCATGCAGCCTGATGATCAGTCAATTGGCTGTCCCTCACTAACTCACCTGCTGGCCTGGTCATAGGCAGCCATCTTGTGAGGGCATGAGGGTCAATTTGCATATTACCTCTTCATTATATAGGATTAGGCTCATATTTATGAGACATCCTATATATTAAAAGACTAATATGCAAATTTTCCCCTCAACCAGGAGTTTGACCAGAGGGTGGGGCCTGTTCGCCAACCACCTGTGGACCCACCCCCAGCCAGCCCTGCCCTGGATCGGCCCCCTCATCCCAATTGGGGGCAGGGCCAGCTGGCCAACAGCCCTCGGCCCTTCCACCCAGCTGTTCCCACCCTAGATCACCCCCCTACCCCAATCTGGGATTGGGCCCACCTACCAACGACCATGGCCCATCTCCCAAGCCAACTCAACCCCAATCAGCACCCCTATCCTGATCAGGGGCTGGGTTAGCCAGCCAACCACCCGCAGCCCCTCTCCCCAGCTTGCCCCATCCCTAATTGGTCCCTTAACCCAAATCATGGGTAGGGCCAACCAGCCAACCTCCCACAACCCCTACCCCAGGTCAAGATTTTAAAGTGTTTTGCTTTCAGCCAGGTTGCAGCTTTTGATTTATCAATTGTGTGTGTGTGTGTGTGTGTGTGTGTGTGTGTGTGTGTTTTGTTTGTCTATACTTTATGATTTCTTTTTTCTTTTTATCTTTTTTTCCAGTTTTACACTTCATTTTTATTGTTGACAGTATTATAGACGTCCCCATCCCTAGCCCCTTTCCCCCAGCCCACAACCCTTTGCAACCTCCTCCCAACCCTTGCCCTACCCCGCTTCCCTCTGGCTGTTACCACACTGTTGTCTGTGTCTATGGGTTATGAATATAGGAGACTTGGATACATGGAACATACTGATGGCAGTCGGAGTGGGGAGAGTGCTGGAACTAGATGAAAGAAGGGATTAAATTTATCCCACATATTTTTAAATCTGGCAGATTATGAGCCTCACTGGTAGGTTAAAGTAGCATTTTGAAAAATTGCTCACTATTCTATCACTGGAAATATATATATTTTTTAGCCTGGCTGGAATGTAGAAAGTAGAGAAAGGCAAGAGGTGGTAGTATATCAGAGAAAACATCTGACCTTGCCTCGATACTTCATATTTTCAGGAACTTAGCTCTATTGTCTCTTGATAGAAGGAGAAATTTAATTAACATTTTTATCATCTGAGCCATACTGGTGTGAGGGGACTTCAAATATTGTACCCAAAAACTAATGTGCTTTACTCTCTTAATTTGAAAGTGAAATGAAAGCATCTAAATCCAGCTAGAGAGCAGTGCAGTGTTATTGTTTTATTGCTGTTGTATTCATGGTCACTTGAGTTATCCACCAGGCTTAGAACATAAAAATCTGTGGGTCATGGGGCAACAATGAAGCAACTATGCTTTCAAATATCCAGATGGCTTTGATAAAGTAAATGGAAGGATTTATTTCATTTCAAAGTTTTCAGGTGTGCATCCCTAAGAATTCTTTCAAAATGTGGAATGAATACATTTAGAAATCTTTCTCAATTTTTAGAATGAACTAAATTAGAGACAGAGTAATATATGCCCTTTGTAATTAATCCCAGCTCCACTCCCTTATTCCGGTTCCTCATCACCTCTCCTCTGGTCCCTGCAGAAGGCCCCCTGTAGACCTCTCCTGCAGTAACACTGCTCTCCTTGAATGCATTCTGCCCATCACTGCCAGATCAATCGCTCTTACATTCAGAGCTCACCACAGTACTTGTACCTAAAAATTCTACATTCATTTCATACTTTTGTATTTTTGTTCGCCTCCCCCCCCCCTGTTTTGTAGAAATGTAATCCCTTTTGATCCCAAACCAACATCCACCTCATCTCACCTCTCAGCTTGTGAGAGGTTTCATCACAACCTTTCATCTTGCATGCCCATATTCTATCTGGCCTTTCCAGCTCTGTAGCACAAAGTGTCTGGCTTATCTGCCTCCACATTGGGATCACCTTGTAGCTTCTACTGCATGCGTGGCTCCTCTGTTCCATCCAGCTTCCCAGTTTTGCCTACCAGTCAAGGCTCCATGCCCACTCCTTGAGCTCTTTCTTCATCTTCTTTCCTGGGAATTATAACTTTGATTCTTATGTTTCATGCCTCAAAATTTGGTGTCTCTCTCTTTTTTAAAAATTCTTTATAATTTAAAGTCCTAGAGGCCTGGTTCATGGAATTTGTGCACGAGGGCAGGGTGCGGGTGTCCCCCAGCTTAGCCTACACTCTCTCCAATCTGAGACCCCTCGAGGGATGTCCAACAGCCCATTTAGGCCCAATCTCAGGAGGATCAGGTCTAAGTGGGCAATTGGAAGTCCCTCTCACAATCCAAGACTGCTGACTCCAAACTGCTTGCCTGCCTGATTTTTTTGATTGTCCCTAACTGCTTCTACCTGCCAGCCTGATCACCCCCTAACCACTCCCATGGAAGCCTGTTTTCCCCCAACTTCCCTCCCCTAACTGCCCTTCCTTGCAGGCCTGGTTACCCCCAACTGCCCTCCCTTGCAGGCTGGTCCCTTCTTATTTCCCTCCCCTGCTGGCCATCTTGTGGCCAATTTGTGTCCACATGGGGACAACCATCTTTGACCACATGGGGGCAGCCATTCTGTGTGTTAAAATGATGGTCAATTTGCATATTAATATTTTATTAGGATAGAGGCCTGGTGCATGGATGGGGGCCAGCTGGTTTGCCCTGAAAGGTGTCCCAGATGAGGGTGAGGGTTACCTTGAGGCACAGAATGGCCTGGGTGAGGGGCCTGCGGTAGTTTGCAGGCCGGCCATGTCCCTGACAACCCAAGCAGTGGCCCTGGTATCTATAATTTATTTACCTTCTATAATTTAAACTTTGTGGCCTTGAGTGGAGGCTTGGGCCAGCCAGGGTGTGTGGGAAGCTTGGCTTCTTCCATTGCTGGGGAGACTGAAGCCTCCTGCTCGTTCTGTGGCCACAGCCATCTTGATTGCATTAATTTGCATACTTGCTCCTGATTGGCAGGTGGGCATGGCTTGTAGGTATAGAGTGGGTGTGGTCAATTTGCATATTGTTCTTTTATTAGATAGGATTACATATGTCTCCCTTTTTCCCCATTGATTTCTCCCTCTTCATTTCCACCCACCAAAGCACATGCCCTCACCCCCCTACTGTCTGTGTCCAAGTCCTTTGGTTAATTTCTCAATTCCCCACTCCCTCCTTCCCTTTGAGATTAGATTATGCCTATCCCTTTATGTATCTTTTCCACAATATAACTTATGAAACCTCAAGGCCCTTTCAGGGTTTTTCAGATTTTAGAAAGGTCATGGTAAACAGACAATATTTTTGTATTATCACTAATGAGATCTATGGCCCTAGCCCATGATAAAAAAATATTGAGTCCTGTAGTTCTATTTATGCTAAGTCATATCAAACATAAACTTTAAAAATAGCCATGAATCACTTGAAAGCAATGTTTATCATCAGAGGAGCACTGATCATATGAAATTTTCCAAATGAATTATGGAAAACCTTCCTATTTTGAAATATTTTATAACTAGAGGCTTAATGCACAGAGATTCATACCTTCCTTCCCCTGGCTGTTGGCAGCCCTTCGCTCCAGCTGGAGCTGCCTTTTCACTCAAGTCCAGGACTGCCCTTCCACTTTCCCATGCTGCCCAGAGGCCCAAAGCAGCTGAGGCAGTGCAGAACACCTGCACCATCTTTGTTGGGTTAACTTGCATATTCACTCCTGATTGGCTGGTGGCCATGGTGAAGGTACAGTCAATTGGATTTTACTATTTTATTAGTGTAGATTAAGATCATGTAGAAGGAATTGTGGAATTTTTTGTAAGGCACTGTAGACCTATATTAACAATTAATGTGCATGTTGGTAGGTGTTATATAATGGATCATACACATAAATTTGTTTTTCTAAAGGTCTTGTAAACTCCTAGAGAGCAGAGGTCACTTTATGTGATTATTTAATATACTCCTATCCAAGTGACCATATCAGTGCTGAACCTATAGTAAGGTATAAGAAACATATACTTTGTTTTGTTAGTCAAAATCAGGTAGTAATGTTGGTCATTTATAAAAGCACATGGCCTAACATAAACTATGGAAAGCAGGGTATATTCTTTCCTGAATGCCATTTTGACTTACAAAAGATTTCACTGGAACACTCTATTTTTGGATAGTGGGGGAAACCTGTATAGATTCCTATATCTCAGAGTTTTGGGGAGGACTGAATAAGAAAATGAAAAATTCGTTCATTTCTTTTTGCCTTTACCTCCTTTGCCTTTGGAGTCAAGTCCATAAAATGTTCTCTATGACCCAGGTCCCTAAGTTTGGTATCTATATTTTCCTCTGTGTAACTCACAGTTTTGGGTCTTATGTTTAGGTCTTTGATCCATTTTGAGTTCATTTTTGTACATGGGAACAAACTGTAATCCATTTCCATTAATTTGCATGTGGCTTTTCAGTTTTCCCAGCACCATTTATTGAAGAGACTATCTTTACTCCAATGTGCATTTCTGGCTCCTTTGTTGAAAATTATCTGTCCATATACACGTGGTTTCATAGTGGGGCTCTCTGTTCTGCTCCATTGATTTGTGTGTCTGTTTCTCTGCCAATACCATGCTGTTTTGATCATCGTAGCTCTGTAGTATAATTTGAAGTCAGGTTCATTTTTTTCAGGATTTCTTTGGCTATTTGTGTCCTATTTTGGTTCCATGCAAATCTGATGATTTCTTGTTCTATTTCTCAAAAAACTGACATGGCAATTGTGATAGGTATTGCATTAATCCTGCATATTATACAAAACTAAAGAGCTTCTGCACAGCAAAATAAAGAGACAACAAATCAAATAGGTAGCCAACCAGATGGGAGATGATATTTGAAAACAGTAGCTCCAACAAAGGTTTAATTTCTAAAATATATAAATAACTCTTAAAACTCAACACCAAACAAACAATCCAATAAAAAAGTGGGCAGATAACCTCAAAATACACCTCTCCCAAAAGACATACAGTTAGCCAATGGATACATAAAAAAATGTCCAACCTCTCTGGCAATTATGGAAATGCAAATGAAAACTACAATGAGATACCACCTTACACCAATGAGAGTCGCCATTATCAACAAGACAAGCAACAACAAGTGTTGGAGAGGTTGTGGAAAAACTCATAAACTGCTGGTGGGAATGCACACTATTACTACCACTATGGAGAGCAGTCTGGCAATTCCTCAAAAAATTCAAAATAGAGCTGCCATATGACCCAGAAACTCCACTTTTTGGTATATATACAAAAAAACCCTCAAAATCTTTTATTTGCAAAGATATATGCACTCATATGTTCATTGCATCATTATTCATGGTGGCCAAGACTTGGAAACAGCCAAAGTGCCCTATGATGGAGGACTGGATAAAAAAGCTGTGGCACATATACACAATGGAATACTACTCAGCCACAAGAAAGGATGAAATAACATCATTTGCAACAACATGGATGAGCCTTTAGAAAATTATGCTAAGCGAAATGTCAGATAGAAAAATCTAAGAACCACTCATTTCACTCATGTGGGATTTAAAACTGAAACTTGTGAACACAAACAGCAGTGTGGTGGCTTTCAGAGAGAAGGGGGTGGGGAGAAAAAGGGATCCTAATATAAGGTGACAGGAGATAATTTCACTCTCGGTGGTGGCCACTGGTGCTATGTACAGATATCTGTAACTTAGAAATCCAAACATGAAACCTGTATGTTCATGTTGACCAATGTCACCTCAATACAATTTAATTTTTAAAATAGTAAAAAAGAAAATAAAATGAAAATCAAGACTTGACTGAAGTGTAACATATAGTAAGTAATCAGTTAATACTATGTTTTATCTTTAGGTAGTCAGGATGTCTCTCTGGGTTGAATAGATAAATAAGAAATCTACTACCATTACTATTGCTGTTTCAGCTTCCACTGTTATTATAGTATTACTACTCCACTGCTTATTATATCTCGTGTGCTAAGGCATTCTGGTTCAGTCTTCCCTGAAAAGGAGAGACACAATTTTTAGGAATATAATATTCTTAGAAATTAAATAATTAAAATATTATATGAAGATTTTATTTTGAAAGCTTCTTATAAGCAAAATATTCAACTTGTTATATACATATTTATATAGTTATAAGTTAAATATATGAACTACAAATAAAACTATTTTAACTGTTATAGCTATATGTAATTACAACTAATCAACTATGTATAACAGTATATATGTAGTTGTAGTTATAAAGTCTAAATGCCAGCAGTGTCCCAAGCTTTGAATCCTTGCTGCAATAGCATTTTAAATCCCAATCCAAGATACTTAATGAAAGCCAATACATTGTGAATTTATCTATCTTTATTTTTTAATCAACAGTTTATTTTCTGATTTGAATATCAAGTGAAACCTTAACATGAGGATGGTTAAACTTTGTAGATGTAAGTCTGTATTAATTATTTTTTATCATTTTCATGTGGCTCAGTAAAACCAGTTCATCAAGAACACCCTGCAGGGAGATAAAGTACAGATTCTGGGCCTTAATTTCTTCAGATTTTAATAATAAGTTTTTCAAAGACAGAGTTTTAAATTAATTTAAGGATTTCAAAGTGTTTCTAAGGGACACAATATTTTCTCTATTTCCTAGTTAAATTGAGATATTTTCATCTCTGGACTGTTACGACATTTTGTTGAAAATAGGATGCTTTTCATAGTAGTTCAATAAATGTAAAAGCTATTGCCAACATTGATGGGAATTGAAAGAATTAAATGGGAGCACTAAAACTCAAAATATAAATAATGTGTGCATGAAAAGAATAAAGTTGAAAGAATGAAAATTATCACATCATTGGTTTTAAATATAATATATGCTATCTTTAATCAATATATCGAAGTTTGTGCTGAAATGTAGGGTTTGTATTTTAATGCAGAGAAAAGGTGAGAGTTTGTTTCTTATATCAAGCATACTGATATTACAACCATTCAATAATACATAAAATTAATAAGTGATATGCTCTAATAGAAAGCACTGGCAATGCCTTTCTTTTTTCTCTCTAAATGTTTAGTAGGTAAATGCTGTGGGAAAGCCATCAAATATTTTTTTTTGAATTGGGTTCTTTATTGCTAAAAAAGAGTGGTAGTAATGTTGTTGGTAGGAGAGAAAGAGAAAGGGTGAGAGAGAGAGAGAGAGAGAGAGAGAGAGAGAGAGAGAGAGACTGAAAAGAGATCCATCTTATTAGCTAATTGCAATTTTATTGTAGCTTAAACATTTTTATGTATGAGATATTACTTTATCTGAATTTTCAATTCAATACTGTAGTGTTGCTTGCTTTTCTTCTTTCTTTCTTTTTTGTTTGTTTGCTTATGGACTGATTGGTTTACTTTATCAGACCCAAGTGCCTATCTTGAAACTGTGCTTCCTGGAGAGGGCCTTTGGGACCAGTTAACCTAGTTGAATAGGAACTCTAGTACTCCCTCTTCAGCAAAGGAATCCTCCCAGCATAAGCATTTTTTTAAAGGCCAACATTCATGCCCAAATACTGTAAAAAGGCAAAAATATATCATTTTACTAAATATATTATTAAAATGCTGTTTCCAGGTCACAAAGACACATGCAAAGAAATGCATGTAGTTTCATTGTTCTCTGAAGTGTAGATTTGCTGTGAATACGGATTTGGGCACATTAAATCATCTTGTCATTCATTGTTTCATCAGCACCTACAAATGGCTTTCTGTATCTGCCACCAGAGTGAATTAACTAAAATTCCTAATAAAAAAAAAAAAAACAACTGATAGTTAAATTTATGTTTTATATATGTGTGCATATAAATATATTAAGCTAACTTGAGCATTTTTGTGGAAGTCTTTGTTATTGGTTATTCAGCCAAAGAAAATGGAAAACTAATAACCTACCTTCTTCTGAACGAACTTGCCTGTACTCTCTGAATCAATTTCTGTTTTATTAAATTAACCTAACACCTCAAAAATGTTAAAAATCATTGTTGCTATGTCTTGCCTTTCTCTTTCAGTGAAATTTTAGTCCTATAAGAAGAATGCAAGTTTTCTCTTCAAAATACAATATTTTGAAATATAAATACATTTGTAATAAATAAATGGAATATACCTATCTCCCTTTGAAGTACAGTTTGCTGGACAAGTGAATGCTGGTTTATTTATTCTGAAGAGACTTAAAAATGTATTATGTCTTTCATGTTAGTGGCTAATGAGCAAAGTATTGCATCTAAATGAATCTAATTAAATTGACCATTTGATAAATATATCCTAACCCTAATTTAAAGAAAGTCTATTCTGGAAACCTATTTTCTCACTGTCTCCTATTTTTATGTTTAATGAAATTTTGTATACAAAATTTATGTAATAAACTATTAAAATGCTGTTTTCAGGCCACAAAGAAACATCCAAAGAAAGGCATGTAGTTTTATCATTCTCGGAATTGTAGGTTTACTGTGAATACAGACTTGAGCACATTAAATTATCTTTCACTCATTGTTTCTTCAGCACTTAAAAGTGGCTTTCTGTACCTATCACCACTTTCCCATTTTTACCCTACATATTGACAGATCAGATCAAAGGTTAGCAGGAAGACATATTTTACATCCTCTAATGAAAAGAAATTAGAATAACATAGAACTATATATAGTCACAGGATTAAAATCTTTAACCTTAGGATAGATGGGTCCAAGTCACATTTTTTTTTTCAACTGAACATTTAATAGCTAATTGTGAATGATTGAAACATTCTATGAAATAATATTAGTTCACAATTAGTTGCAACAGCTAAATTCAACATATTGTAATTTTAGTTAGACAATGAATTCTAAATAATATATACTGGAGATCTACTATCACTAATGCCTGGCATTGGTATTCTCATTGTCTTGATTTATTATTAACTAATTGCTGAAAATTATCAATGTCTGTATTTGTGCACAGTTCAGATTGTAAATGAAGAGACCTTATTAGTTGCATAGCTAAGGTGGTTGCTTTCTTCGATATGCACATTAAGATGCAGGCACTCATTATCTGGGTGGCTTATTTATTTATCTGACCCTACTATTCTGCACATTTAATTAGCATTTAATCACTCTGCCTTTCTCACCACGCACTATGTGCTCTACATGTGGATCCATTTTACTGTGCACTGACTTTGAGAAGGAAAGCTAAGAGGGAATTGTGATGATACTGGGTATTTTCTGACTGCAGTACATAAGATTCACCAGTTAGCCATGGCATGTTCCCTCATTACAAAGTTGACCAGCAGATGAAAAAAAGAGGTAGAAACTCATCATTACTGGAAAAAGCCAGAAAGCATTTACTATTCTTATTTTGGCAACCTGTCGTTTTGGATGAAATAGAAGCAATTAAATGAATACATAGTATGTTAAATCCCGGAAGTGACAAATGAAACTTTTGAAAAGATAAAAATGTCTTTAAGACAGCCTTTTCTATTAATGGACACCTTTATTAAGAATGGGTGATAAAAAAAATTTGTATTTTCTCAATCTTATTCTTTTAAAGTTCAGAAATTAATGCTTTATATAAAAAGCAACTTTGTTCTCTTGAAATAAATTCAGTTTATTTTTTATGAGGTCTGTAAAGAATACTTTGTGAAACTTTCATAAAAAATACAAGAAAGAACATTATGGTTATTTTCTAAGGTCTTCACATTGTTTTTAAATTTCTGAATTGCAAATATACATAGAATTCTAGTCTGAAAGGGAGACATACATATATATACACACACACACAGATACTGAAGAGTCTATATACATGAGTATCTATGTACACTTTTGGGATATATATATATATATATATATATATATATATATATATATAGTGTTTATGTAATCATTAGCTAAATTCAGATACTATAAATAATTTAATATAATTTTTTAAATATTTGTGTTGAAAACAATCTACCTTTCATAAAGCTAATATAACAGCTTGGAAGGCAGGTATCAAACTAAGGTATTTTGATACAGTTGTGTGAATGAGTACCTCCTAAAACACTAAGGTTATAAAGGGGAGAAAATTATATGAACTGACTCCCCGGCTACGTGGTGGGTGGTTGGGCATTCCACCCTGCCCCACCCCTGGCCGCTTGGTGCCTGCGCACTTGTGCACTGCCCACAGGCCCTCCATCTTTGTCCAGTTAATTTGCATACTCACTCCTGATTGGCTGTGGGTGTCATGGATGTATGGTCAATTTACATATGTGTCTATTATTAGTGTAGATAATATTTAAAGATTTTGTCCTTTCTGAGAACTTTGACTTTATATTCAAGTTGATCTGTGGAGCAGGTTATTGAGTTTGCTAATATTTGTAGATTTTCACCAGAAATCATGAGAATATTTTCATAGGATGCAGGCTTTGAAACGGATGCATTCAATGCAGTACATGTCTTGATTGCCCAATATTTTAGCCCAGAGGACAGGAAGGTTTCCCACCCACACAATTGATTCCAACTTGGCCTGCTGTCCTGGGAGGCTGTTTTTTTGCTTTTAGTGAGACTTGCTAAACATTCACATTCATGCTATTTTACCACAGCAATGTTTCAAAGGGTCATTAGGTTCCAACTCCTAGATCTGCAAAGTGGCCATTTCCAGATACTACATAGAAATAAAAGGAAGATACTATGCATCTCAATTAGCACAAGATCAACTCTCTCCTCATTTTGGATGTTGTGACAGGTCAAGCTGGTTTGAGTTTATCATGACCTATTTTCTGGGTAAATATGAAAGTCACAACCTTGAGCACTTCCCTAAGATGCTGCCACTACCCTACAGCAAAAATATGACATATAAATGAGAGAGAAAATGGAGCTTGGCGGGCAAGTGAAATTCTGGGGAAGTAATTGAAACAGTGACATTTTACTAGGGTGCTAGAGCACTGACTTACTATTTCTTTTTATTGCTACACAGAGGTGCTTTCTAGGTGTTAACTATCAGCACATCTGTGAGAAAGACCGCCAGGAATGATTTCAGACTATTAAGCCTAACTCCTACCTGACATAGTGATTGCATGCTGAAGTTTATACTCTGCAAAAAACATGTATTTGAGCTCTGCCTCTCACATTATAAGTTTAAATATATTGAAATCCACTAGCTATATTTTTTTAGGATTTAGGAAACAATTTGGCCTTAAAATTAAATATTTGCCTAATAACAGGTATGTTTTCAGTCATCATAAAACCTGCATACCAATGATGATATGTTTGTTTACTAGGTGATTGGGAGGAGGAAAAGTGGATGGATGCAGACTATCTTTATGCTACACTTACAAGGAAGAATAAAAATGACAGCTAATGCAATGCCAACACAGTGATTGCCAGAAATAATATCTGTTGCCCATGTCTTGTGGTCCTGATGAATCTTAAGGAGAAGTGGTTGAGCCAACTCTATTCCATGGCTCTGGGGCCTAATATAGTAGAGTGGCCTTATATAGTAGTTATCCTGTAGGATCCAGTCGCACAGTTTCCTGTTCATGCAAGCTGGGCAACTCATCTCCCACTCCCATGTGGAGCTGTGTACACTTTCCTGTTTTAGTTGATCCCTGATTGCTGTTGGCATGTCAATAATAGGGATCCATATACAAGCCAATCAGCTGCAAGAACTGGCACAATCACTATGGAGAATCAGCTGTGTAAGGGACCACTCCACTGAGCAAAACCTACTACAGTGGGGCTATGATTCCCGCTGAGATCACCCCTTGGGACTGATGCTTGTGGAGAAGATTGGGTGGTGCTTAGATATTATCTGAAGGTATTTACTGGGAGCACTGGCTCTGAGGTCTCAGGAGATACATCCCAGGGTCACTTACCCCTGTGCCTTGCCTGGGGCTACCAAGATGAGCTACAAAACTTCTGAAGATGGCTGCTATTTGTCCTGGGATTAGAGGTGCCCAGGAGAGGCCAAGCTTCAAACAGCTATTGTAATATCTGGACCTGGAACTTTATTGACAAGTATGGGACAAGCTGAGGCCAAATGTTTAGAAAAGACACTGGAAACAACTTGGGTTGGCCTGCAAGTCAGGGTCTCTAAAATAGCCAGAGCGTACTAACAGTGATGGTCAGGTTGATGAATACTTAGATATAGCCCTGCCTATCAGCTCTGTGGAGTGGTGGGCTCTGAGAAGGTATTATGGCCTCTGCCAGCACCTCTCTCTGAGAGACAGCTGCATCTCCAACTCTCACCCCCATGCAAGACACTTTAGTCCTTTCCCATATTCTCCTAGTGCTTTTCCAGCTGCTATAATAGTGTGAGTCTGAGTAAGTCCATACATGGGCCTTTAAGAGGAAGTTCCTGGGGCAACAGAAGTCTCACTGTCATGCAGACACAATATTCATGGATATCCATAGCCAGATGTGTTGAGGACTTCTCTTCCTAGGACTTGAACCCTGGGTTGGGAGGTTTGGTGTGGGGCTTGGTCCCCTTGCTCCTCAGGGGAGACTGCCACAGTAAAGATAACCTTCCTAATTTTATCCATCAAACATGTGTGTGGATCCAGACCATTCCAAATTTATTTCCCTCCTACCAGACTCGATGTGAATTCTTCTTTATATCCTTAGTTGTAGGATTTCAGGAGAGGGTTCATCTGATTATGTAGTTGTAATTTTTAGGTGTTTGTGTGACAATGTGAGTATCATGTTTACCTACACTGCCATCTTCACTGGAAGCCCCAAGAATATTTTTCATAGCCTATATTTTCACTCAATTGTGATCCAATGCTATTTTAAGTCACTTACTAGAAATGTGTGTAAAAACATTCTATTAGATAACAAAAATTGACATTATTTATTGTTCTTCAGTTTAACAATGGGTTGTGAGAGATAATTATACAAAGTATTTATGAAAATTTCTATGTAAGTATAAACTGTTTGATTAATAATTACAAGCCTGTCTTGTGATTATGTCCATTGTATATGGTAGGTGTTGATAGAATTTACATTCAATTTTAAGTTTGGTGACCTGCAAGAAAATTATTTCTTTCCTTTTTTTCATATTTTATTCTGAATGTTTAAGAGAGTTGATAGATGTATTTGTGTCCCCACCTCCCCACCTAATTTTTCTCTTATACAATTGGGATAATTAAAGCAGCTGTGGCTAACTATTTACATTGAAAACAATAACATGGTTAAATAGGGTCTTTCCAATTCTTCATTATTGTTAACAGAAATTAGTGGGGATATTGGCCTAGCCTCATTACAGAAATAGAACCATGTCCAGAATGAGATGAAACAAACAATTATAAACTCATAGCAAAAGAAGAGGACACATTTACAAAATAAGTTGTTAATAATTATAATCAACAATACATAATAAATACAGAAAATTGAAGTGATCCAGAATATATGTATATTTTAAAAAGGATTGGCTTCTATTTACAAATTCTGAGTCATTTGAGAAGATTGAGTGACTAGAGGTCTCAATGATAATTGAAAGTCAACTCATGTTTAAGGTACATTGAGACTCATCAGAATATATGGTCAATAGCATGAGCTAGACTATCTGGATTTGAAAGCAACTTAATCATTTAGTTATGCAACCTTGAGAAGTTTTCTGAATGCCCCAGATTGGTTTCCTCAGTTGTAATTCTCATATATCTCATAAATTTTCCCCCAGTATTGAGTTGGTATTCATAAAGCTTATAGAATAGTAATTAGCCTATAGTAAGCATCCTAAAATTTTTAGTTTTTATTAGTTAGAAGACAAGAATGTGTAAAATTTAATTATTTGAAAATAGTTTATATATTGTCTTTAATAAAATAGTTATTAGTATATTATTTCTGTAATAATCCTTGTTCCACCATATTGGATATTAATAGATATCTACAATATCTGTTACTAATAAACTAAATATCTAATTAGTAATTATATCAAACAATTCCATTAAAATTATTGCATTGTTAAACAGAGCATGAGAGTATCAATGAAATGAAAATTTAGATATTTTTATGCATTTGTTGTATGTTTTTTATGTGCAAAACGTAGACAATATTTTTGTATTTCTGTAGTTATAAAAATATAAAACTATATAGATTATTTTGGAACTTTATTTACTTTTTTCTACATAAATTTTTGGGATTATACCAGTTAATGCATGAAGATTTAGCTCATTTGTTATACTGCAATAAAATATTTTACTAAATAAAAAGTGATACTGAAACTTTTCTGGAATTTTATACTAGGAAAGAATTGAATAAATGCATACCCATCTCTGTGTGCACATCTGCAATATTTTCTCAATGCACGTATCAAGAACTGGAATCAGTTGTTCTCAGATTGCACCTTTAGTTTGACTCAATATTGCTAAAATGTTTTTTAAAATGGTTGTGACAAATTTCACTCGGGAAACCTATTAGAATTTTTGTATTCATGTATTTTTCAACATGTAGTTGTTATTTTAGTGAATCAAATTTTGCCAATCAAAAGGATCTAAAATTGTATTTCGTAATTTTTACTTGATATGTTTAATTACTATTAAAGATATACATCTTTTTCATATTTATTAGCATTCAGGCCTTTTTTGTGATAAATTAGCTTTCCATATTTTATTCTTATTTTTCAAAAGAATTACATAATGCCGAAGCCGGTTTGTCTCAGCGGTAGAGCGTCGGTCTGTGGACTGAAAGGTCCCGGGTTCGATTCCGGTCAAGGGCATGTACATTGGTTGCGGGCACATCCCGGGTAGGGGGTGTGCAAGAGGCAGCTGGTTGATGTTTCTCTCTCATCGATGTTTCTAGCTCTCTATCTCTCTCCCTTCCTCTCTGTAAAATATCAATAAAATATATATTTTTTAAAAAAGAATTACATAACATTTTCTTGATATTAAACATTTCATATTTACTACAAGTATTTTTTCTTAGTCTGTGATCTTTATTTTTTGTCTTTGGATTCAAAGACTTAAAATGTTTTTTCATATAGTTAACTTGATCAATCATTTTTAATGGTTCGTGAATTGTAAATTTTTTGCTCAGTTGAAATAAATTTTTATCCACTTTGAGCTCATAAAAATATTAGTCTCTAGAAAATGTTTTCTAGAGACATTAAATTTTGATTATTTTGGTGACTTTGATACAAGAATCTATATATTTTTTTGTTTTTTAAAATATATATATTATTGATTTTTTACAGAGAGGAAGGGAGATGGATAGAGAGTTAGAAAAATTGATTAGAGAGAAACATTAATCAGCTACCTCCTGTACACCCTCAACTTGGGATGTGCCACAACCAAGGTACATCCCTTGACCCAAATCTAATCTTTTACCCTTCATTCCACAGTCCAATGCTCTATTCACTGAGCCAAACCAGTTAGGGCTCTTTTTGTTTGTTTTCAGTTCATTTTTAATTAATTTACTTATTTGAAATAAACTTTTCATTGTTGATAGTATTACAGATAGCTCCCCTATCTCCTCTTGACGCCCATCCTCCCAGCACCTACCCACACCCCATGTCTTCAATACAGTAAAAAAGAACCTGTGTTTTGTATGATGTCAAACAAACACTTGCAGTGATTATCTAGGATCTCATAATTTGATGGAATCATAAGATTCCAGTATATATTCACGTAAAACTTTAGTAAGAGTAAAAAATCCTATCTAATAAAAGAGTAATATGAAAATTGACCGTCATTCCAACACACAAGATAGCTGCCCCCATGTGGTCAAAGATGGCTACTTCCATGTGAACATAAGATGGCTGCCACATGATGGCTGGCAGGGGAGGGCAGTTGTGAACAACCAAGCTTGTAAGGGAGGGTAGTTAGGTGTTAGTGAGCCAGAAGAGGAGGGCAGTTGGGGGCAATTAGCCCTAGAGGGGAGGATAGTTAGGGGCAACCAGACTGGCAGGGGAGGGCAATTAGGGACAATCAGACTGGCAGGTGAGCAGTTAGACATCTATCAGACTGGCAGGTGAGCAGTTAGACATCTATCAGACTGGCAGGGTAGTGGTTAGGGGGTGGTCAGGCTGGCAGGCAGAAGTGGTTAGGACCAATCAGTCAGGCAGGCAGAGGAGCGGTTGGGTACCAGGAGTCCTGGATTGTGAGAGGGATGTCCGACTGCCTGTTTAGTCAGACATTCCTTGAGGGTCCCATATTGGAGAGGGTGCAAGCTGGGCTGCTGAGTTGAAGGACTCCCCCACCCCCAGTCCACAAATTTTGTGCACTGGGCCTCTAGTGTGTGTGTGTGTGTGTGTGTGTGTGTGTGTGTGTGTGTATATATATATATATATATATATATATATATATATATAGATATATATATAAAATGCAGGGCAAAGAAGACACAGGCAACCATTCAGAGATTGACGAATGTCCAAGTGCAGCCTTCCAGGGTTATTACTTGGTTGAATAAGTTATAGTTGTTTTTTTCAGATTATGAACCAGTTAAAATATGTACATTGTGTCTTAGTCAAGTAGTATGATCAGTTAAACCAGCTGCAAACCATATCTCTACCTAACAATGTAGACAAGCTCATACATAGTGCTTTAAGGAAAATTTCAAACTGATTTTTATTTTATAGTGATAATAACACTTAATATGAGATCTATTCTCTTAATTTTAAATGTATAATACAGTATTATTAATATAGGATTAATGTTGTACAGCAGTTCCCTAAAATTAATTAATCTTACATAATTAGATTTTTATGCCCCTTATTAACAGCTCTCTAACCCCTTCTCCTCAGACCCTGACAACCACTATTCTATAGTTAGATTCTATGATTTTACTATTTAAAGATATATAAGTGAAGTAATGCAATATTTGCCTTTCTGAGAGTGGCTTGTTTTACTTAGCATTATGTCCTCCAGGTTCATCCATATTGTGGTATACTGGAGATTTCTCTCTTTTTAACAATTGAATAATATCCTATTATCTTACCTAATAACAGACAAACATGTAAATTGACTGTACCTCCACTATGCCCACAGCCAATCAGAGTGAGTATGATAATTAGAAGGCCACAGATGGTGGCTGCCCAGCTGCTCCAGTTGCAGAGTGGCCAGGCAGGGCAGGATGCCTGCTATCAGGGAAAGGGCAGGAGGTGAAGGGATCTATAGGCGCAGAGTGCTGCAATGAAGACAAGGCTGCAGACTCCAGAGTCTGTGGCGAAGGTGAAGATGGAAGACTCCAGCCAGAATCTGCAGCAGAGGCGAAAACAACAGTCTGCAGTGAAGATAGACTTTGGTCAGAGTCTGCAGCAAAGATGAAGATGGAAGGCTCTGGCTGGAGTCTGCAGCAAAGCTGCCAAAATGAACTGGCCAGAATCTGCGGCAAATATGGAGACAGACTCTGGCTGAAACAAAGGCCTGGGTCCTGGGCGCCAGAGGAAAACCGGTGCTGGAAGCCAAGGAAAGGAAGGCCTATTGCACGAATCTCTTAATGCAATGGGCCTCTAGTATGTATATATAACATTTTCTTTATTCATTTTTCTGTTAATAGAAATTTAATTTATAACTTTATCTTGGCTATCCTATATAATAAAAGCCTAATATGCTAACTGCCTGCTCATCCAGTAATCTGTTCAGCCAATTAAAGCATAATATGCTAGTAATATGCTAAGGCTGCTCAACCACTTACTATGGTGTGCACTAACCACCGGGGGGGCAGATAGTCAACTGGTTGACCATTTGCTATGAAACTCACTAACCACCAGAGGACAGATTAGCTTGATGTTGGGATCTGGCCAAGTGGGACTGAGTGAGTGAGCAAGACACACCCTGGAGCCCTCTTGCAGTCCCTCCCAGGCTTTGATCATGCATTGTTAGGGTCCTTTGGTCTGGCTTGAACCCTCAAGCAATTTTTGACTCCTTGGAGGATATCGGAGAACCAGGTTCAAGCCTTATCACGTAGGCGAGGCTGAAGGACCCCGCTGATACATGAATTCATTCACTGGGGCTCTAGTTGTAAAAAAAAAAAAAAATGCTGTAATGAACATTTGAGTGCTGTTCCTTTTCTGAGTTGTGGATTTAAATTTTTTAAAGATAAATTCCAAGAAATGGGCTTCCAGTATCATGTGGTAGTTGAATTTTTAATTTTTTGAGGCATATCCATGCTGTTTTTCATAGGAGAAGCACTATTTGGCATTCCCATTAACAGTATACAAAGGTAGACATTTCTATATTCCCCCTGTGGGATGGGGCCAAAATCCAGCTCTCCAATATCCCCTTAGGGGTCTCAGATTGTTAGAGGGTGCAGGCCAGGCCAAGAGACCACACCAGTGTATGATCCATGATCAGGGCAGGGGAGAGATGTGGGAGGTTGGCAGCTGGGGAGGTACCACAGGAGGGCCACAGGAGGACTCCAGGGTGTGTCCAGCCCATCTTGCTCAATCCCGAACAGCCAGACCCCAGCAACAACCTAACTTAGCAGACAGAGCTTCTGCCCCCTGGTGGTTAGTCCATGTCATAGTGAACAGTTGAGCAGCCTTACACTTTGATTGGTTGAAAGGCCAGCCAGTCAATCAGATACTTAGCATACCAGGCTTTTATTATATAGGATAATAAATTTTTCTATAGTTATTACTATTGCCTATTTGAGACTGAATTTTTTCAACATAAATGAAATCACCTATTTTGCTTTTAATTAATAATGAAACCTAGAAGAAAATTTGATAAAAGTAGTAAATTATCCTTTGCCTCAAGCCAAGGACATAAAATAACTGATTAATTTTTCTTCCAGTTAAACCCAAATAATTCCTCAGTTATTTCAATGAAGCAACATGATGCAACTTGAAATAATATTATTAGTTTTATTTATTTTATCTAATATATCAATTTAAAAGAATTTATAACATAGTTATTATATTTTGGGCTATAGTATTATTAAAGTCTAATAATTTTTGATGGTGTCTTTAGTGTTTTATATGTACAATATCATGTTATCTGCAAATAAGACAGTTTTACTCCCCCCCCCCTCGATTTGAATGCTTTTTATTTGTCTTATTGCAATGGCTAGTACTTCCAGTATTATGTTGAACAGTGATAGTGGGCATCCCTGTCTTATTCCTGTTCTTAGGAGTTCTAGCTCTTGTCCATTGAGTATGTTGTTGGATGTAGATTTATCACATATGGCTTTTATTATGTTGAGGTATGATCCTTCTATTTCCAACTTTTGTCAAATGCTTTTTCTGCATCAATTGATATGATTATGTGATTTTTATTTCTCAGTTTATTTATGTGATGTATCACATTTATTAATTTATAGATATTGTATGATCATTGCATTCCTGGGATAAATACTACTTTGTCATGGTCAATGATCTTTCTGATGTAGTGCTGTATCCTATTTGCTAGAATTTCGTTGAGGATTTTGGCATCTATGTTCATGAGGGATATTGGACTATAATTCTCTTTCACTGTGTTATCTTTATCTGGTTTTAGTATTAGGGTGATGCTGGCTTCATAGAAGGAGCATGGAAGTGCTCTTTCCTCTATTTTTGGAATAGTTCGGGTAGGATAGATTTTATTTCTTCCTTGCATGTTTGGTATAACTCCCCTGTGAACCCATCTGGCCCCAGGCTTTTGTTTGCTGAGTGCTTTTTGATGACTGCTTAAATTTATTCCATAGTTATCAGGCTATTGAGATTTTTTGAATCTTCCTGATTGAGTTTTGAAGGTTGTATTTTTCTAGGAATACTTCCATTTCCTCTAGGTTATCTAGTTTGTTGGAATAAAGTTGTTCATGGTATTTTTTTTTAACAATTCTTTGTATTTCTGTGGGGGTTGTTGTTATTTCGCCTCTCTCATTTCTGATTGTGTTTATTTGAGTCCTCACTCTTTGCTTCTTGATGAGCCTGGATAGAGCTTCATCAATCTTGTTTATCCTTTCAAAGAACCAGCTCTTGGTTTCATTGATCTTTTTTTTTTTTTTGTCTCTATGTCATTTATTTTTGCTCTGATCTTTATTATCTTCTTCCTTCTTCTCCCTCTGGGCTTTTCTTGTTACTCTCTTTCTAATTATTTGAGTTGTAGCATTAGATGATTTACTACAATTTTTTCCTGTTTTTTTTCAGGTTAGCTTATAGCACTATAAACTTCCCTCTCAGGACTGATTTCATTGTGTCCCATAGATTTTGGATTGTTGTGTTTTTGTTATCATTGGTTTCCAAGATGCTTTTAATTTCTTGTTTGATCTCTTTGGTAACCCAGTCATTATTTAATAGCATGCTATTCAGCTTCCAAGTGTTTGAGATTTTGGATTTTTTTATTATAGTTTATTTCTAATTTTATGGCATTGTGGTCTGAAAGATGCTTGATATGGTTTCAATCTTCTTGAATTTGGGGAAACTTTGCTTGTGACCCAATATGTGGTCTATTTTTTTTTTTTTAATGTCCCATGTGCACTTGAGAAGAACATATATTTCATGGTTTTGGGATGAAGTGTTCTGAAGATGTCGGTTAAGTTCATCTGATCTTTTAGGATTGCTGTGTCTTTGCTGATTTTTTGTCTAGATGATTTATCCAGTGATGTCAGTAGTGTATTAAAGTCCCCTACTGTGGTTGTATTGTTGTTTATCTCTTCCTTGATATCTTCCAGCAGTTTCATTATGTATTTGGCTGCTCCTGCATTGGGTGCATATATGTTACCAGAGTTGTACCCTCTTGTTGTATCAGTCCCTTTCCCTTTAGCATTATGAAGTGTCCTTCCTTATCTCTTGTTATAGCATTTACTTTAAGGTCCATTTTGTCAGATTTAAATATTGCTACCCTAGCTTTTTTTAATTTCCATTTTCCTGAAAGGTATTTTTCCATCCCTTTATTTCTAATCTGTGTGAGGCCCCTTATTCTGAGTTGGGTCTCTTGTAGATAGCCCCTTATTCTGAGTTGGGTCTCTTGTAGGTAGACTATATATATATATATAGTCATTTAAAAAAACACACAACAACATTCAGCTACTCAATGTCTTTGGATTAGAGCATTTAGTCCATTTACATTTAAAGTTATTACTGAGAGATATTTGTTTGTAGTCATGTCTATTTTTTGTGTCTGTATTCCTTCTTACTATTTGTTTATTCTTTTTATAGTATCCCCTTTAGCATTTCTTGCATTGCTGGTTTGGTGGTGATAAATTCCCTTAGGCTTTTTTTGTCTGTAAAACTCCTGATTTCCCCTTCAATTTTGATTGATAGTCTTCCTGGATAGAGTATTCTTAGATTTAGTTCTTTGCTTTGCAACACTTTGGGTACCTCCTTCCATTCCCTTCTAGCTTGATATTTTTCTGTTGAGAAATCATTTGATAATTTGATAGGTGTTCCTTTGTAGGTACCTCTCTGTCTCTCTCTTGTTGCCTTTAAGATTCTCTCTTCATTGTTGATTTTGCCATTGATATTATGACATGTCTTGGTGTGGGTCTTTTTGGGGTTGATCCTGTTTGGGATTCTCTGTACTTGTGTAACTTTTTTCTTCCCCATATCTGGAAAGTTTTCTGTCATTATTTCTTTAAATAGATTTTCTAGTCCTTGCTGTTTTTCTTATCTTTCTGGCAGCCCTATTATACTATGTTACTTCATTTCATGTTGTCCCAAAGCTCCCTTAGACTTTCCTCCTACTTTTTAATTTTTTTCCCCTCCAATTGCTGTTCATATTGGGCTTGTTCCTGTACCTTATCTTCTAACTCACTAATTTGGTCTTCTGATTCTAATCTACTGCTGAAACTTTCTAACATGTTTATTATTGTAAGCTATATCACTTTTTATTTTTTCCTGATTCTTGAATAGGTTGTCGATTTTTTCAGCCATCCGATGTATAAATTCCACAACCATTGCTCTGAACACTTTTTCTATCATGTTGCATGCTTCAATTTCATAAATTTCCTTTCTTGGTGATCCTTCATTTTCTTTCCTCTGGGGGTTGTGTCATCTCCCCATTCTGACTATCACCAGAAGTTTCAAGCATGGACCTGGGCTGTGTGCAGTGGAAACTTCGTACCACCTGAGTTTCACTGAAGTGTTCCGACACTAGGGAGTGTGGCTACTGTGGGTTGGTGGAAACCAGGCTTGCCTAGGGTCAGTGTTCCCTGAATTCAGTGTGGTCTCATGTGCACACTTAGAATCAGGGACCCTGCCTGCACCACACTGTTGGCAAGTACCAAAAATGAGTCCCCTAGTGTGTTCCAGGAATCAGAGTTTCCGTGTGTCTTCACCATGAATAGAGTATCAGAGTCTCTGTTGCCTTGTGCAGCTTCTCATTGAGGATCAGAGTCCCCTGTGTGTGCATGCATCAAGAATTGGAGTCACTGGCTCTTAGCGTGAATGTGATGTGAGTCAGGAATCCCAGGAGCACAAGGTAAGAGAAACAGAGTCAAGTCAGTTGTGCATAGTGCTGCCTATTGCCTGGAGAATTTGGATCCCGGTCACCATGGGGGACTGGGTTACACAATAGCTCTGTGGCATGCCTGAGCTGCAGAAAACTAACTTCTTTGTGCACCTGCCCAAAATCAAAGTCAGGTGGCACTGCTGCCCTGCATGGGCTTCTGGTTTGGTCACCCAGTTATGTTGAGGGGAGCAGATTTTGGTCTCTCAAATTCTAGTAGCAATGCTGCAATCTGTGTGCACACTCTCTCAAGCTCAGATTTCTGTAGGTTGAACTCTGTCCCACACACACTCTCAGGTTTAATTTCCCCAAAGAGGAGCTGTGTCTCCAGTGCTCTCAAGCATGCTCAAATTCCCTGAAGGGGAGCTGCAGCTTGAGAGAGGGCAGGTTTATCAGTCAGTTACTATGGTGCTATCCAAGAGCCTGCGGGGAGGGGGATAGGCTCTTTGTCTCACAGAACTCTGCTGCCTGGAAGTCTGGATTTCGTTGTCTGTTGATCTGAAGCTGTTGTCACAGTTCTCTGTCCCCAGTGGCTGCAGGGTCCTGGTTTGTGTCTGAGACTAGGATCCTAGTTTCAAGCAGCCCTGTTTCTCAAGATGATGGGGTCCTGCAGTCTAAGATTGCCTGGTCTGGCAGCCCCTTGGAGGACCTGTAGAATCTAACTCTTCCTAGCTCATACACACACACACACACACACACACACACACACACACACACACACACCACATCTATACTCTCCTCTATTGGTTCCTTACTCTCTCACACTCCCTCTCTACTTTCCTGCCCGTCACCATCTTGATCTCTCCCCTTATCCTTTTATATTTGAGGTTATTATTAGCAGTTATTTATTCAAGCCATTTTTATTCTTTATGTCTGTTACTCTCTCCTTTTTCCCCCTTCCAGCTATCCCTTTAACATGTCTTGCATTGCAGATTTGGTGGTGATAAAGTCCTTTAGCCTTATTTATTTATTTATTTATTTATTTATTTATTTTTGGTCTGTGAAGCTCTTTTTGTTGTTATTAATCCTCACCCAATGATATTTTCTTCTATTGCTATTTGCAAGATGGAAGGGAGGGGGAAATACAGAGAGAGACACACACATTGATTGGTTGCCTCCCACACACGCCTCAGCTAAGGACTGGGATCAATCCTGTAATCAGGTACATGCCCTTGACTGGAATTGAACCTGGGACCCTCCAGTATTCAAGCTGATACTCTATCAACCAAACTGGCTAGGGCTTGGAAGGTCTTTATTTCACTTTCAATTTTGAATGATAACCTTGCTGGATACAGTATTCTTGCTTTTAGATATTTGATTTTAATTACTTTGAATACTTCCTGCCATTCCTTCTTGCCTGGAATGTTTCTGTTGAGAAATCAGCTGGCAGATTTATGGGAGCTTCCTTATAGGTAACTGACTGCCTCCTACTACTCTTAATGATTAGCTCTTTGTCTTTAACATTTGTCAATTTAATTATGATGTATCTTGGAATCAGTCTTGCTGGGTTCTTCTTGATCGGTACCCTCTGTGTTTCCTGAACATGTGTGGTTTTACCTTCACCAGCATATTTTTTTTGTCATTATTTATTCAAACAGGTACTCTATTCCTTGCTCACTTTCATCTCCCTTTGGCACCCCTATGATGCTGTTGTCTCAAGTTTCCTGAACTGTCCTCATGCTTTTTAAGTTGTTTTCCCCTTTCTTTCTGCTTTGATATAGTGTTTTTTCCTACCTTGTCTTCTAACTCATTTATTCAATCTTCTACTTCATTGAGCTGCTTTTATTCCTTCCAGCATTTTCTCAGTGCCAGACACAGCATTCTTCATTTCTGTTTTATTCTTATTCATAATTTCTATTTGCTTTTTTAATGCTGATGTAGCTCCTACTAAGTTCATTGTAGCATCTACTGAGTTCTTCAAAGTTTCCATTAGTTATCCATAAGTATCTTGTGAACTTCACAAGCATTAATTTGAACTCTGTTTGATAATTTGCTTACCTTCATTTCATTTAGGTCTTTTTCTAGCATTTCCTCCTTTTCTTTAATTTGGACATTGTCTATCTGTCTCCCCATTTTAGTTATCTTTGTGTTTGTATCTATGGATTAGGTATACTTGCTGTGACTCTAAGACTTCATGGGGTGGGCTTTTCTAGTAAATGTCCTGTGGGACCTATTAGTGTGGTTTCCTTGTAATACTGAGGTCTATGCTTTAGAAGTGACCCTTTTTTGGTTATTTGTGTTATCTCCTGTTGTAATTGGGTCTTGATTGTTGCTGCCTTGTAGATGGGTTGGTTCCCTTTTTAGGATGGCTAACTATAATGCTCAGCCACAATCACATTTTGTGGGCTATTGTACTGGTGCTAACAGGGAAAAACAAACTAAAACCAACAAAGAAGAACATACAACAGGCCCCAACAACAGCAAAAATAACCACAAAAGAAAAAATAATTAGGAAAGAGGACATGAATAATACATTAAAAAGAAATAAAAAGAAAGATGAAATTGTTAATACTAAGCCCTAGATTATTTGACTCAGTGGATAAAGTGTTGGCCCATGGAATAAAGGGTCCTGGGTTCAGCCAAGGGCAGGTGACTTGGTTGTAGGCACAATCTCCATGTGGAAGGCAACAAATTGATGTATTTCTCTTACATTGATGTTTCTTTCTCTCTGTCTCTTCCCCTCCACCCTCATAAAAAAAAGTTAATGAAAAAATAGCCTTGGGTCAGTATTAATAACAAAAAAATGCTAATATTAACATAAAAAATGAAGGGGATACTGTAATAGAAAAGAGACATAAAAAGATTCTAAAAGGAAATAGGAAAGGAAAAAAAATAAGAGTAGTGGGTAATGAAAGAAAAATGGTAAAAAAAATAAGAATAAAGAGGGAAAATGTTATATTAAGGTAAAAAGAAGAGAAAAGTAAACAGAAAGAATGGAAATGAAAATAATAAGAAAAGGAAGGAGGCCAATTAGAGATATGAAAGAATAAGAAAGAAAAGAGCAAAAGTCTTAACATCAATGATATGAATACCAAAACAATAAATTAAAGAAAATATTGAAAAAAAGAACAAATAAATAAACAAAAAGAAAAAATAGCCGAATGAAGTTCATCCAGGCATATCATGTTGTATGAGGCTCACTGCTTTGTATGGTGATTTCAAGCCTCCCAGGGGGTACTTTTGTGTTAGCCAATGTCAAGATCTGCCAAGTTTCGTTCTCTGTGTCCTTGTAGCTGTGGTCTGATGCTCTCTGAGGACCGCCTCCACCTGTCAGCTACTCTACTTCTCCACAGAGATCGCCTAATCTTCCTCCAGTGACTTCTAAAGGAAGTATCTAGGGTGAAGCCAGGCTAGGATAGCTAGGGACAGTGGGACCCCGGCTTAGAAATTTCACCATCAGATACTCAATGAAGGAATATTAATTTCTGTTTCAAAGACAAAAGTCTCATCTCTCACATATCCTCCAACTCTAGCTCTCCCTAATGTTGCTTGGTACCGGTTCAGGTTTGATACAGCCTGCCACATTTTCCGCAAGAGAAATGTCTGCCCTGAGTTCACATTGCTCATAAGAGTCTCTGGTTGAACATGTTGCCTGCCCAGCCTACAGGAGGGAGGTAAGCATTTCTTCCTAGTTCTAGACTATAGTGTCTGAGGCTATTGGAAGGACCTTCTCTGAGCTGTTCTCTTGACCCCTACCAAACTGCAGCCAGCAGGACTATCTGGGGCTTCAGAGAGCTGACCCAAACCCTTTCCTGTTGGGAGTGATGTTCCCAGCCTGCAAGAGGTGTAGATGTGCTCTATACTCCTTCTGAGAACTGGCTGGTTGAACTCACAGAGCATTCACTCAGAATGCAGTTACAAAGCCCAACTCTTACTCGTCTGTTTCCAAACTATAAGCTTTCTTGTGGAATGCCATGGGAAGTAATAAAAAACAAACAGACAACACACACACACACACACACACACACACACACACACACACACACAAGAAAACCTGCTTTGCAAGGACCCAAGCCCTTGTGCCACAGGTCCAAGCAGAAGTGGTTTCATCTTCCCAGCCTAGGAATCCAATGTAGCAGCACAGCTGGTATGAGTAAAGCTGGGCCCTGAACCCCAGCTTCTCACAGACCCAACTCTTTCCGGTGCAGGTCAAACATCCCCCATCCTTCCTGCCACCAGCTTCACAGGATGGAGCAGTCCCTGTGCTCCACAAGTAGGGGGAGTGGTCCAACCTTGGATTTCAGGTGAGAGAGTCCTCTGCCCCTTCCCCAAGCCACACAGTTTTGTCGCTATCTGGGGCTCTGCCAATGCCTTTCAGGAAATCAGAGGACTCCTCTAAGTCAATGCTGGTTGCAGCCCTTGGGCCCTTCTCTATTCTGTAGGCACACAGGCACAGTGAAGCCTTTCCAGCTGCTGTGGCTTCTGACATTAGGCGTGCTCTTTCACTGGGACAGTAAGGAGCCAGCTTCCCAGGGAGACAGAGTTCCAATGGATCCCTCTGCCTGATCCCAAGGAGCCTCTCCTTCCAGTCTCTGCTGCTTTGGGCTTGATGTCCCGCAGGGGAATGTCAGCCCACATTCCCAAAGGGAGGGAGCTTGCAGCCAATATCACTTGGGCCTCTCAGATGAGCAACAGCTCCAGCGGGCTTCCCCTTTCCATGATTCCCCATCACTGTTTCATCAGTGCTCCTATGGCAAAATATGTCCAATCAGCTATACTTCTCTTATTTTTTCAAGCAAACTGTGCAGTGTATCAGCTGTAAATCCAGTCCATGGCTGGAACAATGGCCCTGAACTTTCAGTTACATCACAGCCATTTGACCTGCCTCTGTTATGATTTTTAAAAATTGCTTTAATTAACTATATAAGGGGCCATAAGCCAACAACTTATGAGAAGCATATGGCTAGATTTTCATGCATAGATTAAAATTAAGCTACATATATTGAGGCAGTATGTAATACGTCAGATATTACATATTGGTTTGTTTTTTATTGTTGTTGTTGTTTGGGGTTTTTTTTGTGTGTGTGTTTCAATTTAGATATATATGAAGAATCTAATTGAACAATACAGTAAAAAGTATGTAGGTTTATAACAGTTAAAAGACTATAAACTTTTGTTCACCTTTCACCTAGAAAGATGAAAATCAATAGCACAAAATTTTATTTTAAAACTAGTTTATAGAAATATTTATCTTATATACACTTGTCAGAAATTTATATAGAATTTCACAGAATGCTTTATCTATTTGCCATCTTAAACAATGTGATAACTCTGTAAAAAACTGTAATATACAAAGTAATGATATTGTTTTAATGTTCTAATGAAGTGTGAATTATGTAGGGCTATTTTTCCATAAAGAAGGTGCCCATAGTTTTGAATTCTTGCAGAAAAAGCTTTGATTTTAATAGACTTGTTCTTAAATCAATTTCTATCATCTTTGTCTTTACTCAACATCTCTGAAGCTATTAGTGAATAGTTTTTCACATGTAAAATGGCAATGATAACACTTACTTGTCTGGCACATAATAGGTTCTCATTAATTATAGCAAATAATTTTGTAATATATTTTATTGATTTTACACAGAGATGAATTGAGAGGGATAGAGAGTTAGAAACAACGATGAGAGAGATACATCCACCAGCTGCCTCTTGCACACTCCCTATCGGGGATGTGCCCACAACCAAGGTACGTGCCCTTGACCGGAATCGAACCTGGGACCTTTCAGTCCACAGGCCGACACTCTATCCACTGAGCCAAACCGGTTTCGGCTATAGCAAATAATTTAATGTTACTTGCTATGGTTTATTATTTATTTTTCTTACTGTAAATCATTTTATATATCACTAGAGGTCTAGTGCACAGATTCATGCACAGGTATGGTCCCTCATAATCCAGGACACCTTGGGTGATGTTGGACTGCCATTATGCCCAAACCCTACAGCTGAATTGGGTCAAAACCAGCAGTCCAGCATTGCCCGAGGGAGGTAGCAGGTGCCCTGCTGCTCCTGCTCATCCTGACCCCATCTTGTGTCCACATGGGGGCAGGATCTTTGACCTCATGAGGCAGTCATCTTATGTGTTGAAGTGACGGTCAATCTGCATATTACTCTTTTATTATATAGGATAGAGGCCTGATGCATGGGTGGGTGAAAAAAACAGCTGGTTTTCCCTGAAGGGTGTCCCGGATCAGGGTGGGGGTTCCGTTGGGGTGTGAGCAGCCTGGGCAAGGGTCTTGTGGTGGTTTGCAGGTTGGCCACACCCCCTGGCAACCCAAGCAGAGCTCTAGTATCTGAAATTTATTTACCTTCTACAATTAAAACTTTGTAGCCTGGAGCAGTGCCAAGCCCCCTGTTCACACTGTGGCTACCGCCATTTCTGTTTGGTTTTATATATCTTCTATAATTGAAACTTTGTAGCCTGGAGTGGAGGCCAGGGCAGCTGGAAAGCTTGGCTTCCTTCATTGCTGGGGACAAGCCTAGCCTGCTCTCTCCAGCTCCATGGCTTCTGCCATTTTTCTTGGGATTTACCTTCTATAATTGTAACTTTGTATCTTTGAGTGAAGGTCTAGACTGGCCAGGGTGTGTGGAAAGCTTTGCTTCCTCTATTGCCTGATAAACCCAAACCTCTCAACTGCTCTCTGTGGCTACAGCCATCTTGGTTGGTTTTAATTTGTATACTCACTCTGATTGGCTGGTGGGCGTGGCTGGTGGGTGTGTCTGGTGGATGTGGCTTGAGTGGAGTGATGGGTAATTGGCATATTACCCTTTTATTAGGTAGAATAGATATATTTGTACTGCTATTGCAGTCATTGTTTTCTCTTACAATTTACTTTTCATTAACTTAGGGTTTTGCAATTAAACCAAGAAGAATATTATTATTGTATCTAAAAACAGGGAGTTGGATTAGGGGCCGAAGAAAAGGCACTGGAACCTGTAAATAAAGAACATGAAATTATTGTTTGGTCAGAAGCCCTTTGTTTTTATGTATAAACTAGAGGCTCAGTGCACAAAATTCATGCATGTGGTGTGTCCCTCAGCCCAGCCTGCACCCTCTCCAATCTGAGACCCGGTGAAGGATGTCTTCACTGCCTATTTAGGCTGGACCCCAGTAGGATCAGGCCTAAATGGGCAGTCGGACAACCCTCTTACAATCCAGGACTGCAGGCTCCCAACTACTCGCCTGCCTGCCTTCCTGATTGCTCCTAACTGCTTCTGCCTGCCAGCCTAATCACCTCCTAACTACTCCACTGCCAACCTGATTGAAGCTTAACTTCTCCCTTTTCAGCCTGTTCATCCCTAACTGTCCTTCCCTGCAGGCCTGGTCACCCCTAAGTACCCTCCCCTGCAGCCCTGGATCCCCCAACTGCCCTTCCCAGCAGAATTGGTCACTCCCAACTTCCCTTCCCTGCTGGGTACCTTGTAGTGGCCATTTTGTGTCCAAATGGGGCCATCCATCTTTGACCACATGGGGCAGCCATAATTTGTGTTGGAGTGACTGTCAATTTGCATATTACTTTTTTATTAGAAAATATAGAGGCCTGATAGATGGGTGAGGGCCAGCTGGTTTCCTCTGAAGGATGTCCCGGATAAAGTAGGCCAGAAGTCCCGGTTAAGGTTGTCTTGGAGCATGGGGTGGTCTGGGCGAGGGGCCTGTGGTGGTTTTCAGGGCAGCCACACCCCTTGGCAACCTAAGCGAATGCCCTGGTATCTGGGATTTATTTATCTCCCGTAATTGAAACTTTATAGCCTCGAATGAAGGCCTGGGCTGGCTAGGATGTGCATGAAGCTTGGCTTCTTCCATTGCTGGGGAAACCAAAGCTTCCTGTTTGCTTTGTGGCTGCAGCCATCTCAGTAGGGTTAATTTGCATACTATCTCCTGATTGATTGTATGGCATGGCTTGTGGGTATAACAGAGGTATGGTCAATTTTCATATTACTCTTTTATAAGATAGTATGCTAGGATTTATTCTGGTAGTTGACAGACTAAAGCAGGACAATTATCTACCATTTGTTACTTGTTTAATAATAAACTGCATTGCCCTGTCCTGGCTGAAACATTGTGAATACAGAAAAAGTGAATAAAAGTTCTGTATCAACATTTATTATTTATTATTTTCAATTTCTGAATGACATTTTATTTAATATGTTTAATTTATAATTAATTGTTTATGGAAATAATCATTTTAAAATTCTTTAATCAAAATGAAATCTATTTAAATTGAGAAGCAAAACTATAGAAATATTTGGTTTTAATAAACTACAGAAAAACATGTCTATCATAATTATGTCATTTCATCATAACTGTAAGTATAAAGATTCATTTTAGTAAATATTAAGTATGTCAGTTATTAACATAATATTGTTTACTTTATTCCTAGTTAGGTTCTTAGGTTCAAATCTGAGTAATATAAAGTTTGTTCATGTATTTAAATATAATTTATTTCCATGTTCATATTTGCAAGTCCTTAGCAAAAACTGTAGGTTACTGATAAATATGAATTTTTATTAGTGTTTATGGGTAGATGGAGGCAATAGAATACATTTTAATATTGTAGATGCATTGTGAATATTTATTTAAATATCTGTGGGTGTTTTAAGAACAAATTATATGAAAATATTCTGAAAGGACACTAATTGCTAAATTAAAGTTGTCATATGTATTCTATGTCGTATTGTTGAACTCACAAGCTGAGTCTCAATACACTCAGTAAGCCTACTTTGAAATATATAAATAAAGTAAGGTAGCTTATAAGTTGTTTCCTATCACCCTACTAAACCTACTTTGAATTGAGAATTTTAATGCCCTTAACTACTTAAATTAATTAGTTAATTAATTTTCCTTTAATATTTCTCTGAATGAGCCAAAGTCAGATCAATTAATATTATAACTAATAAGAGAGGAATAGGAGTGCTTAAGTCTCATCTTATTTTACTTACATCCATAAACACCAGTTAGGTCTAAATGTTGATAAGGTTTAACTGATTGAAATACTTTAGGAGAATTAGATCTCAAATAGAAATTCTTCTGAAATATATATAACTTGCACTTAATTTTGTCTTGAAAGCAGAATTTCTTCCACTAGCTTTATTAGCATTTAATTACATTGCTGTAAAATCCCAGCTTCTTAAATTTAATGTATAAATATAATTTAAATAAATCACTTTGAGTTTAAGGCAATACTCTAACATTGAACTTCACTGATAGCTAAATGTCAAACTATAAAATTTAGGAAGCACATTTAATATTGTATGTCAACCATAATAAAATATTTAGCATATATTTATTAAACTTATTTCCTTTTCTAAAACTCTGTTACATTATATTCTGAACTATAGGAGATAATTTTATTTTGAATTCCTTTTAAGTAATAACTTTAATTAGTAATTATTTATCAATTACCTGATGAGAAGACATGTAGTTTGAGGAACAGAGGTCAAGCAGAAGGAAAACAATTGCTTAGAGCAGTTGAGTGGAATACCCAATTTAAAATAATCTAAAGAATTGTGTATTAATTTGGTATTATTTTATTCAAATTATGTGAAAGAAAGGATGAAAATTTATATGGAGTAGAAAAGTTATTGAAAAATAATTGGAGCCGAAACTGGTTTGGCTCAGTGGTAGAGCGTCGGTCTGCGGACTGAAGGGTCCCGGGTTTGATTCCAGTCAAGGGCATGTACATTGGTTGTGGGCACATCCCCAGTAGGGGGTGTGCAGGAGGCAGCCGGTTGATGTTTCTCTCTCATCGATGTTTCTGGCTCTCTATATATCTCCCTTCCTCTCTGTAAAATATCAATAAGATATATTTTTAAAAAGAAAATTAATTGGAAATTTAATTATAGTCATATGTTAAGCTTTATAATGGGATTTTACCCCAACATACATATATTTAAATAGTGATATATAAAACTTCTTTACCATACCTGTAATATCCCAGATGCACATGAATACATATACCAGTTTGACAATCTCATTCTCTGAATTTAAAACCACGTTTATTTTGACTAATTTAAATATAGAATAAAAATAGAGACAGTTGTGCTAGAAATTTAATTAAGTAAGTCACTTGGGACATTAAAGAGGCAACCCATCATTCCAAGCTTCTCTACCAAGATTCTCAGGTTTTATGGGATTTTGAATATATGGTGGAATAGCCATAAAAAGGAAAAAAAAATGAGTTATTTTCCTTTGATAAAACAAACAAATGAAAAAAAAAACAACCCTCTATTTTTTCTTAAGGTAGAAAGGTCTTACCTTCTATATCTGACGATGTCACTCGATATTGGATACGAATGTTGAATTGCAGATTATTTTCCTGTTGCCTGAAGTCCTGTCAATAGCTGACTTTATATTTGATTTATTGCTAGAAATTATATGTATAAACTAGTATGGAGAGATTTCAGCCTATTTTGATGAATTCATAAATAAGTGACCATGAATCATTTTAATTTATTGTCTCATTATGCAGAAACAATAAATCTGACCAAAATCAATTATTTGAGTTCTCCTGATCACAAATCTTACATTTTATTGCTCTGAACAACCAAATACAAGTTCCTTACTTTCCTTTTCTTACATGTTTTTTGAAATTTGAATGAGATTCATGGACAGCTACACAGCAGATAAAATAAGGAAAGGGTATGAAGCAAGAAACTGACATAGTGAAGTCACTCCTAAACTGGTAATATTTCTGTGATGCTTATGATATTCTTGCTCAAATTCCCATTATTTTGATAGATATTACTATCTCTCTCTCTCTCTCTCTTTTAACTTCCTCAAAATTCCATCAGAGGAAAAGCAGACTGAAAAGGCAGAGAAGAAAGACAACTGTTAAAATGTTGTAGACCTAATCCCATATCATCAGGCAAATCACAGCTTCCCAAGTCCTACTGGGTGTGTAGTATACTGAGAATGGTCAGTTGAGAATGGAGAAATAGTAGACATATTTATTTGTGAACAATGAACATGGCTAAATGCAGTAGAGATGTTTATTTTGACTAATTAAAATGTAGAATTAAAAATAGATACAGTTGTGCTAGAAATTTATTAAGTGACTCACTTGGGACATTAGACAGGCAACCCATCGTTCCAAGCTTCTCTACCAAGATTCTCAGGTTTTATGGGTTTTGAATATAAATAAAAACAATTTCATTTATTGTAAGATCCCATTGTATTCACATATATTACCTATTTTTGAAGGAGGAAATCTATAATAGTTTTCTCAGATCAACCATCCTAAGATTTCCAATAACTTTCTGAGATGGTTAGAAGATGTTGTGACCTCCCCAATGGAATGTCCCAGAGGGAATGACTTAATCAGAGCAGTGACTGCAACTTGGAAATCCCTTTGGCTACTCTTACCTCTTGCCTTTCTGCTCCTATTGGCCTCTGCTACTTTGTCTCTTGAATGCTCAATGCTCACTGCTACTGAGTTTCTCTTCCTGGCGAACCTCCAGTGCTCTTCTCCCTCTCAGTCTGAAAGTCCTTTCTGGGTTTCATGATCAGCTGGCTCAGAGATGCTTCCCACAGCAGAGGCTATATAAAAAGAAGACACGGGTGCGGAGAAAGGTTGGTGTTAAGTAATTTGCCTTAAATTGTAAAATTAGTAAAAACCAGATCTCAAGTCTTAGCTATAATCCAGTTCTCCTTTTAACCTGCAAGTTAACTTAAATTAGAATTGGTTTTGTCCAATTACTTGTTAAATATCAAACATCAGAAATAACAGGTGGATTCTCATAAGTGGAGCATGCAAGTAATGACTGGTCAGAGTCTACATTTGAGAGTATTGCTAATTTCCCCCAATTCAGAGAGCTAAATTCAGACCATGAGGAGACTGCAGCTGAAAGCAGAATACTGAGTGTGGATACTTGGCTAGATTGCCTGGTGTGTTCTAGCTGACACAAATTGTCTTGACTGTCTCTGTAGATTAGTTTTTGTAATTAATAATTAGAATGAGGAGCATTTGGCAAACAGTGAGAGGTACCAAGCCAGTTATTTCCTTTGTACCAATCAGGCCTTCACTGGAATTGTGTAAAACATTCTCTTTGATTCAGGTGAGGTTTTTGTTGAGCTGGTTTGTATTTTTGCTATTGCTTTTGTATGCTTTTTATTTTAATAGTTATTGCTTTTTAAGTTTTGTTCTTTAGGTCTTGTAGTCTGAACTGGGAGGTAGGTTCCTTTCCTTCTGTCTCATCTCAGGTATCTTTATTCTATTGGGGGAAAAATGTTACTAAAAATTGGTATCTTGCCCAATATGGAAAGTTGTCGATGCTTGTCTTATATCTGAGATAAGCAATGTTGTTGAAGGAAGGAAATACATGTCACATTTCTTTGAGAAGATTGAAAAATAAGTAAATATATATTATGGACTGATGAAATAAGTACTATATTTGTTTTTATTACTTTTAAATCTTTTTTAAGTTTATTTTTTAAAGTTTCTGAGGATGAATTAAAGATTAAAATTGTAAATGGGGCTGATTGTAAAATAAGAAATTGGAACTTGGAGCCGAAAGTGTATATCGACTTACAAAAATGAAACTATGCTGTCACTTAACCACTGATGCTATTGTTAGGACAAAAAATGTGAGTAGGACAATAAATAAAGGGATAGGTTTAGAACAAAGGTTTATTAAAAGGCCCAAAAACTCAAAGTGTCAGGGCTCATAGTTGCAAGAGTAACAAAACACTACTTTATTTATCAATTTTGGCAGCGACCTGAAGGCTGAGATCAAAATCTACGGTGAAGTGGCTGTTAGACCATCTGTGCCAGCATTGGGGAGCCCCCAACATCAGTGTTAAAGCAGTTGGGCCTGGGGTCTGGGGATGAAGTCAGGATTCCTTTGTTGGGAGGCCCTGGTTGTTCCCGCAGGGGGATAGAGGCTTATGCTTCTTTCTTTCTTCTTTCCTCCAGTCAAGTGAGGAGACCTTCAAGAGTTCAGACTTAAGATCTGAGGACATTTTCATCTTGCTTTTGTAGATGACAATGTCCTCAGATCTTAAGTCTGAACTCTTGACGGTTTTCCTTACCTGTCCTTCTTTCGGTCATCACCCCTACAATCAATTAGCCCCTCTGGCTAGTGAGAGCAGAAGCGGGGAGTCAAAGAACAAACAAAGTTAGCAAAAAAGAGAAAAGGAGACTAATTAAATCTCCCACTTTCCAGCTGTTTTCCCGAGTTTCAGGATTTCAAGCCTGAACTAATACACAGCTGTAGGAAATGGAGAAATGTCTAAATTAGAGAGTTCACAAGTTGTTGTTTTTTATTATTATTGAACTGGACATTTTAATTGTAGAAATGGGACTGCTTTTAGTACTGACAAGAGGGATTTAAAAAACCTGTAAAATGTGCCTTAAATTTTATCTAATAACCGGAAAAATTAGCCTATCACATAGGCTTTAGGTGCCAGTGGGAGAAGGAATAGAGTTGATTTATAGCAACCTCCTATAAGTCTGATAATTCAACAAACCATTGCACAAAGCAGGAGACTTCAACTCTGGTGGATTTAAACTAACAAATTAATTAATTAATCAATTAATTAATTAAAGTTCTTATAGACTTGCTTTCAGGCTGCAGAAAGAAATTTAGAAAACAGTCAGAGACAAATGAAGCTAAACAGCATGTCCTTCCAGAGACCAGTGAGGCAGGGCTGCCGTGTCAGCAGCCACAGCACACTGAATTTCCCGCGCTGCTGTTGCTCATTTAAAACACAGGCTTCTCTCACTAGCCCAATTGCCCCTGCATCCCAGCAAACTCAATATAGTTGTTGCTGTTCCTTTCAGCACATGCCATTAGAATGGATCCTCCATGGTCCCTACTTGATATCAATAGCTCCCAAATCAAAGGTCAGAGTAGTTACATTTAATTGGATGAATCTGTGTCCGGTGTCCACAATCTGGCTACAAAAGAGGCTAAAGATAAAGTAGGTAGTGTTTTCATCTCTTTTGGTGGAAGGTGGGACATATAAAAAATATTAGGATGGAGTTCAAATATTAGTTCCCATACTTGATGGAGCCAGCCATTTACATATTTTTCAAGTTTTTACAGATCCCAAACCAGAGAACCATAATATAAGAAGTCCAATTTCTGAGGTCATCTTTGACTCCTAAAAACTGTGCCCTCTTGTTTTTTATTTAGCTCCCTCTCAGCTCTCTTGGCTGGCATGATATACATATTTGTTATTTATAGGGCCTCTGCATATTGGCCAGGACTGTCAAACTTTATGAGGCCAAATGGTTAAATCACCAAACTGTCTATTAATTTGATTATTTATATTATGAAATCAACTTCAAAATGTTATTTGTACAAAATGAACTCAATATACTTTCGTAAGTTTTTTTTATTTATTTGACAACTTTATTGTATATACAATGTAATCATGGGTTATTATATAACCATTTAAACAAAATCACTCCCCTTCATTTCTATTGCCACTATACTAGCCACTTTGACACCTGTAAGAGTCATTTAACGTATCTCCCCAAATTAACTATTGTTGCTTTTCAATCTATTCTGGGCATTGCAGCAGGAGAAATTTTTATAAAGTCAAATATACTGTGTTTCCCCGAAAATAAGACATCCTCCGAAAATAAGACCTATTTAATGGAAACATAATACATCCCTGAAAATAAGACCTAGTGCATATTTGGGAGCAAAAATTAATATAAGACACTGTCTTATTTTTTGGGAAATGGGGTAGTTATATAACACCCTATTTAAAATCCTCATGTTAGGCTTCTCCATCCTGATATGCTACAAGGCCCTTTCCCACGGAGCCTTGGAATAGGAAAAGTCATATAACACAAAATATAAACCAGTAGATCCTATACCTGTGAGCATTAAATATATCATAAAGTTGGTATGTAGTTCATTGTGATAGAATGCAATATTAAATTATGTTGCTATTACTGCATCTCCATCAGAAATAAATTACACCTTCAAAATACATAATATTCCAAATTTAGTCCTTGATGAAGTAAAGAGTTCATGTACAATAGGGGAAAAATAGGCCTACTTTGCTATACTTTACCAACCAAATCTTCATGTAAAAAAGGTAATTATATTCCATCACATGAAATTATTTTGGCCCTGGATGGATGGCTCAGTTGTTTGGAGTGTCATCCCTTACACCAAGTTGCAGGTTCAATTCCTGGTCAGAGAACATACCTAGGTTGTGGGTTTGATCTCTGGTTGGGCACCTATGGGAGGCAACCCACAGATGATTATATCTCTCACATCAATGTTTCTCCTTCTCTTTTTCCCATCACCCCTCTCTAAAATTAATAAAAACCATATCCTTGGGTGAAGACAAAAATTATTTTATCTAGGAAAAATAACTTAGACAAATTAATCGAAAAATAGTCATCAAAAGATTATAATCTATAATATAGAAATATATATTAATGTTTTTAAAGGAAAAGACAACTAACCTGAGAGAAATAAAGAATGTGAGTTGGCATTTCTGGGAAGCAAAAGTCTAGGTGACCATTTAGCAAATTAAGACACTCAAATGTATTACTTGACATGCAAGTGCAATCAAAACTGATAGTGAACTGCAACATTACACAGTCCAAGTGTACAAAAAAATCTATCATGCCTGAGATGTAGGAAAAATAATAATCATATGCTTGTGGTGAAATGTATTTCTTTAAAAAAAACATCAGGCAAAATCAGTTACAACTACTGGCAAGCCTGTTCCACTTATAAAAATGCATCCTGTAATATTAAAACCATCATTTTGAAAGTACCTGTTCAGAGACCATTAATTAACATGGTATTATTCCCACAGGCATAAGCTTTAAAATAAAGTCAGTGTACACAATAAAACATATAGATGGTGTATTATAAAATTGTACATTTGCAACCTATATAATTGTATTAACAATTTGTCCCAATAAATTCAATAAAAAATTAAAAATATGGATGATGAATTAAAAATAATAAAGTCAGCACCTATAATAAGGGAATGGTTGAACAAATTATATACACCCATGAAAAGGGATATGGTACAACTATAAAAAAAGGATTAAATCTCAACCTTGGGGCATTTCCATGAGCTATTTTGTGTGAGGAAAGCATAATTTTATAAAACAGTGTTATATGATTAATTTTTATGGAAAGATAAATTTATTGTGCACACACTCATGCACACACACACTTTGTGTTGTTATCTTCATAAATATGAGCACGTGTCCTTGAAGAAAAACATAGAAGAATACTATGATGTTAACATGTGGATCTAAAATTATGGAATTGGAGGTGAGTATTAAGAAGGAAAATACTGAAATTAATAAATATACACGTGTATAATATTTATATACACATTATCATATATGTTTACACATATATAATGTGTAAATTATATGATGTAATAATATTATAGACAGCGTGTATATAAATATAAACATAATGTATACACATAAATTACCATTGTGTGTGTCTATATATACAAAGAAATTTTAAAAGTGCAAGCTCTTTGTTATCCTAATTTTCATAGAAAATTGTTAATAGGAAGAAAAAGAGAAATCCTGAGAATATTTCTGGCCATCTGAAAGTTTAAAAATTATTTTCCCAGAATGATACGCAGAGTTATCAAGATTATATTGGCTTAAGAGTTATAAAAGTGTGGTTATATATATTTTTAAAAATTATAGAATAGACAATACATTCTATTTTTTGTAAGTAAATAAGAATAAATTTCAAATGACAATGTGTCTAAATCTTATAGATAACTTCATTCTTATAAATGTCCCATTTTTAGAATTTGGTTGTAATTAATAATTTTGGCTCTTCTTTTATGGATTATCAGATCAAATTAATGACTACTCAAAAATTGCTATGCAGAGACAGATACAAAACACTTCTTGACATCCATACTTGCACAAAATTTCTCATTGATTTATCTCAGAAACTGTGCTTTTGTATCCTTATAACAGGGAGTACTACAAAACATTGACATTGATGCTTTGTTTACAATGAAGTGCCTAGTTCTTGATTGTTGATATGTCTAACTATGACTTAATTAGCTTTTCTTTTGTTGAACTTCAAGATAACTTAATTTTATTCAGGCTAGTTTGCATTATCTATTGTTATTTACATTCATCTCATAGTTATAATAGTAACATAAATTTTTACCCATAAAGTGAAAAAAATAATATACTTGACTAGCTTTAATACCTCCAGTGTATTGAGTTGTTGTTTTCCTTAAGAAAGCAAATTTGGAGTTTTCTTTGCATAGGAATTTTAAGATTTCTGAAATGTCCCAGTAGGAAAGACAGCATCCAGTACAGTAGTTAGTGCAACTTTACCATCTGGGTTTCTGATTCATTTGGTTTAATTCACAGATTAAAGACAGAAAAATTGGACCAAATGGTGGAATAAACCCCAGTGGAAAACATGCTTCTGCTGTGATTATCTTTGAGATTAATTGATTCTTTAACTTGTAACTACTACCCATGACTTCTGTTGTAGTTAATAACTGATAAAACATATGGACATAGATTAATTATTCAAGTGCATGCACGATATTGGTTAACTCTTTCATGTCACCAGAGTAACCCAGTTTAAGTGGAGAATAGACTACACAAATGCTTCCATGATTTAGTGAAACTTATCTCAAACAGGTCTATCTTAGGCATGTGAAGGAGAGCTTATATCATCATTACTTTTTCATTTTCTTAAAATAACTTCAATTTGTCAGTTCCTGGCATATTTAATCAGCCAAGCAAAGTGGTAGGGATAGTAGATGCATTTATAAGGAAAAAGTAATTTTCCTTGGGTTATCATAATGGTATGAGTAACCTTGCTGAAATTTAACATTGATCATACTAGTTACAGATTAGTCTTTCTTTACATTAATTATTTAGATCATTATTGAGTACTTATGTCCTTTATGTTGGGGTCTAAGGATACAAATATGATTAAGATAGGGGTATTAGGTATATATATATATATATATATATATATATATATATATATATATATGCCAGGTTTGTAACAATCACAATGACTGGAGGCTTGGCCAAATGCCAGGCTGTGCAGGCAGCAGGCAAGATGAACCACTGACCTCTCAGACAGAGAAAGAGGTGGGGCTGATCAGTAGCAGCAGCATCTGCTGACAAGACCCAGAGAGAGGCAGGATGATCAGACCCTGCCTCTCTTTCTGGGCTTCACTGGCAGCCAAGCCTTTCCTCCCAGAGGTCAGCAGTTCAGCCCACTTCAGCAGCCTGCTGATTAGCCCTGCCTCTATGATCAGGCCTGGAGATAGGCCTGGAGATGCTGACTGACATAGAAACCAACAAATCAGAACGAAATCTGGGTGAATTGCGAAGGCAGAACCTAAGATGGGTGCTGAGGGGGTGGGGGGGTTAAGGGCAACAGCTGTTTGGTGTAAGGTGTAAGACAGTGATTCAATTTTTTAATGACCAGTTTGGCAGCATAGTGCATGTGGCTGGCTATCAGTTCAGATATAGGGATTATGTGTTTTTGTCTGCCAAGCACATTTCCTCCTGCTGAAAAAGGATCCCTCCACCCATTTAAGCAGTCCTATCCTATATAATCTATCTATACTAAAAAAGGGGGTTTACTTAGACGGAGTTGACCAGCCAGCCATCTTCTGGAGGTCTGACTTCCTTCAGGACAAAGCCATGGTGGTAGGGCCTGAGGCAGAGACAGTTAGGGGAGATCAGGCCAGAAAGAGAGGGCAGTTGGTGGCAAGATCAGACCAGCAAAGGAGGGCAGTTGCAATGAGATCAGGCTGGCAGGAGAGGACAGTTAGGGGCAATCAGTTTGGTAGGGGAGGGCATTTGGGGGTGAGATCAGGCCCACAGAGTAGGGCTGCAAGGGGCAACCAGGCAGGTAGGAAGAGGTAGTTAGGGGTGATATTGGTATTTTAATAGGGATTCTATTGAATCTATAGATTCTCTGAGTTGTATGGAAATTTTAATTTTATTTATATTTAAAATCTTTATTGTTTTATTACATATATCTCCTTTATCCCCTTTTAGCCTTCCCTGCCCTTTGCCTCAGGCCTTAACCACCCAATTGTCTGTGTCCATTGGCTATGAACAGATGCATACAAAGATTTTGTTTGATCTCTTCCCACCCACCCAACCACGCACCCTCACTTTCCTGCTGAGATTTTATTTATGTTAATTCTTTGTGTTCATGAACATGGTATATGCTTCTATTTGTTTATGTTTTCTTCTATTTCTTATTTCAATGTCCTATAGTTTTTAAAGTATAGGTATTTTACCTCCTTGGTTAAGTTTATTCCTACATATCTTATTTTGCTAGCCTCCATGTATAAGAATGGTTTTACGTTTTTATTGTAGTTTATTTCTCCTGTATGCCATTGTGATCCAAGAAGATTGTTGATATGATTCAGTCTTTTTGAATTTGTTAAGACTTAATTTTTGCTCTAACTTGTGGTCTATCTTTGAGAATATTCCATGTGCCCTTAAAAATAATGTGTATTCTGCAGCTTTGGGATGAAATGTTCTATAAATATTAATTAAATTTATCTGATCTAGTATCTCATTTAAGGTCACTGTTTCCTTGTTGATTTTTTGTCTCAAAAATCTATCCAGTGATGTCAGTTTGTGTGAAAGTCCCCTACTATTACTGCATTGCTGTCTATCCATCTCTTCAAGTCCTCAAAGACTTTTTTATTGTTGTTTTGTTTGTTTTTATATTTAAGTGCTTCTATATTTGGGTACATGTATATTTACCAGGATTATGTTTTCTTATTGAATTGATGCTTTTAGTAGTAGTGACCTTTTGTTTCTCTTATTATGCCTTTGTTTTATTTTGTCAAATATTAATGTTGCTTTTTTCCCATTTGCCTGGAGAACTTGTTTTCCATCCCTTCACTTTTATCCTATGTTCAGAGTGGTATCTCTTATAGACAGCATATAAAGGGGCCCTGTTTTCTTATCCATTCAGCTACCTTATCATTTTTTATTGAAACATTTAATTCATTTATATTTACGTTATTATTGATAGATTCTTATTTAATGCCATTTTTATTCTGTATGCCTATTTCCTCTCTCTATACATTTCTTCTTCTTACAACAGTCCCTTTAACATTTCTTGCAGTACTGCGTTGGTGATAATAAACTCCATTAATCTGTTATTTTCTGGGAAAATCTCATTTCAACTTCAGTTTTGAATGATAGCCTTGATGAATAGAGTAGTCTTACTTTTAGATCTTTTCTTTTCATTACTTTGACTATTTCATGTAATTTCCTTCTAGTCTGTGTAATGTTTCTGTTGATGAATCAGTTGACTGCATTACAAGAACTCTCTTTTATATAAATGACTGTGTCTCACTTCCTGTCTTTAGGATCCTTACTTTGTCTTTAACCTAGGCTAGATGGCAATGTTTACTTGTCATAAGCTAGGTGGGATTATCTTTTTTTAAATATACTTTATTGATTTTTGTTAACAGAGAGGAAGGGAGAGAGACAGAGAGTTAGAAACATCGATGAGAGAGAAACATTAATCGGCTGTCTCCTGCACACCTCCCATTGGGGATGTGCCTACAGCCCATGAACATGCCCTGGACTGGAATTGAACCTGGAACCCTTCAGTCTGCAGGACAATGCTCTATCCTCTGAGCCAAACTGGTTAGGGTGGGAACAATTATCTTGATGAACTTTTTTAAATTTATTCAGGGCTCTGGACTCATAAAGAGCTACTGAGCTGTTTAATAGGATATATCTCAGAGAAAAAGAAATGGATAAACATATTATCCAATCTGCACAATTAAATAAATTGGATGGACAGTGAAGAGCTTTACAAAATAAAATATTTTGTAGTTACAAAATAAAAATTTATAACTCCTTGTCCAATTTCTGAATCTGTTGTAATTTTCAGACCTGAATTCTTTGACGAAATAGGACACTTAATCACCAAAAAGTCCTGAACACCACTGCAAGTAAAATTGCTCATAATTTTCCCAGTTCTTCCTCCAAAGAATGAATATACTAGGAAACGTGAACTTGAGGACTATTGTACACAGGATCCAAGTTGACCTTGATATTTTAGGTTCTACAGAATCATTCTGCCCTTATACTCATTAGATTTGGAATATGGGTGTTAGGTAATAAATGGGACTGCATCCCACAACTGATCATATTGAATCTACCAATCCACAAATCCACCTTGTTGCCATTTACCAAATGCCATTTACTAAATTTTTAATTGTATAATTGGAATGTGCATGCTTATTATTTGTCAGAACTTCCGTTGATTCCTTGTCCCAGAGATGAAAGATATTCTAGTTAGAAGTCCAAGTAGAAGCTTCTGCAATGCTCCCACTTTCAACTGAGATATGTAAAATATAACATAATATTCAAGACTGAATAATAGGTATTAATGCCACCCTTAAAATCTTAAAAGATGTCCCAGGGCCGAAACCGGTTTGGCTCAGTGGATAGAGCGTTGGCCTGCAGACTGAAAGGTCCCAGGTTCGATTCCAGTCAAGGGCATGTACCTTGGTTGCGGGCACATCCCCAGTAGGGGGTGTGCAAGAGGCAGCTGATCTATGCTTCTCTCTCATCGATGTTTCTAACTCCTTATCCCTCTCTCTTCCTCTCTGTAAAAAATCAACAAAATATATTTTTTTAAAAGATGTCCTAGGGTGTCCATATCATATTCCACTTTTTGACTAGGTATGTTGTTTCCTTATGAAACCAGAGGTCCTAGAGGATGATAGTGAACTATAAAGAACTCATCCACAGACTATCCTTATTGCAGCCTCTGCCAGATATGGTATTTTTGCTAGATTAAATTAACATGGTTTGACATATGGCATATGTCCAGTGATTTAGTTAATATATTCTTTTTCATTTTTGTTAGGAAAGAAGAACAGAAGTAATTTACATTAATTTTGGACAGATAGTAGTATACATTTGCAGTCTTGTCCTAAAGCTAAATTAACTTTCACTTATTTTAATAATATAGTCCAAAGGGATATGGACCATCTGGATGTTTTATTAAATACAGTATTGATTGACTATATCAATGAGATTATGTTCCTCAGTTCAGATGAAAAAAAATCACTGGTACATTGGATATCTTGGTAAGACACACATAATCCACAGGGTTGAAATAAGCCTATGAAAATTTAGTGATCCATGATATTAGCAAAATTTTAGAAATTCAATAGTTTTAATTTTCCTGGGATATTCTCTCCAAAGTAAAGTACAAATTATCGCATCTCAAAATTTCCATCTTTCAGATAGAAGCAGAGTGCCTACTAGGTCTTTTTGGGTTCTGGGTCATCTTCCACCCTTGGAAATACCATTTCAATTCATTTATTAGGTGATTTTAAAGAGTTTAATCATCAACTAAATCTCAAATAGAAAGGGTTCTATAGTAGGCCCACACTGTGATGTAAGTGATCCTTAAGTCACAGAACCCAGGAGAGCTTATGATATTAAATATATTAGTGCTAGAAAAGATGCTATATGGTTTACAGCAATTCCCAGAGGATAATCATAAAGCAAATTTTTAGGATTATTTAGTAAGGCCATGCCTTATGTAGTCAAGAATTATAAACCTTTCATAAAATAGCTCCAACTGTGCTACTGGACATTGGTAAAAGTAGAATGCCCAATGATGATGTGGCCAGAGCTGCCAATTAGAAGTTGGAGTTTGTCATTTTACCAACACCCAGTCATAAAATAGGATAGACTCATCAGTAGTTCATTATTAGATGGAAATAGTACAGCTGGGAAGAGGACTGGCCAGGGTTAAAGAGTCAAGTAAGCTGTACAAAAAGGTGCCTAGACATGTATCAGTGTTTTACCAGTGCCTCTTCCTCAGTTCATACCTGCCCACATAGACAGTCACTTATGAGCAGATAGTAGGGGAAAAAGGCTCAGCTACATTCAAGATTGGTCTACTCAGTATATGTACTAAAAATTAGACTGTTGCTTCACAAGAACCCACTCTGGTGTGTTCCTATAGATAAGAATAAGGGGTAAATTTTCCCAGTGGGCAGAATTCTAGTTTTGGTGTTATACCTGGTCAAACACTTTTTCTGGAAAGAGCAGATCTGTTAAAGTATTTTGGTGGATCTGTAGAAGTGGCACAATGTGTGATAATATTTGTATTGTATATTAATGAGCATCAAAAAGATGCACAGCAGAAGAATCACAAAACAGTGAAATGGAGTAATACAGATAGTTGATGTGAACCAGCTTCTGTCATTGGTCATCCTTAGCTGCACAGCAGTATCATGAAAAAACAACAACTAGTCATAATGATAAGGATAGAGGCTGTGAATAAGCTTGAAACATGGGTTATCATTGTGAAGATTGATATGCCCACTGCCACTACTGAATATTCTACCTTGTAGCAACAGAGACAAACACTTAGCTCTTCATAAAACACCATCCCTCATGAATGCCAACTAAGTCCTTGGTAGCATGTTGATTGCATTATACTCTTTTTTTAACTCTATAAGTGACATTGACTGAATTTGACATATATCCTTGGTATGGATGTTTCTGCTGTCCTCTTCCAGCACCAGCCCCATCAAAAAGCTTCTAGAATGCTTTAGCCTTCATACATGCTGTGAGAATGTAGCAGTGGAATCATTGTCCTGGGATTCTCCGGTCATATCATATTCTTCACCACCTAAATATGCCAGCTTATTAAAGGGATAGAATGTACTTTGGATGAGGTATTTGAGTCTTAGAGAGATAATATCCAGTAAGAAGGGTGTGTTGTTCTCTAAAATGCAGATATACCCTAAATCAATGACCATTATTATGTGAGGATTTTTAAATAGAATACAAAGATTCAAGAATCAAGGAATGACCCCACTTACTACTATCACATTCAATGATAAACTTAGGAAATCTTTTTCCCTTCCCGCATCTGTGGACTCTGCCAGTTTAGAAGTCCTAATTCTCAGAAAAGGAAAAAGCTATTAATAAAAAAAAAGCAAGAGTCCCATTAATCTTTAAACCATGGCTATGACTCAGTTACTTTAGGCTTTCAGTGTCAGGAAACAGTATAAATAAGAAGAGTCACCATCTTGGCACGAGTGACTGGCCCACATGTTCAGCTAGACAAGGGACTGTTTTACACAGTGAGGAAGTAAAGACTATATTTGATACCTAGTTGATCCAGAGTCATTTTTATTATTCCATTGTCCAATATTGGTGTTAAACATATGAGTATATCAGTAATAATTTGAGAAGGACATGATGACCAGGGAATAGAAATCCCCAGTTAAAAAGTTCCATTAACCTCACAATGTATATATACCAAAAGGCATACTAACTAAGGATAAGAGCAATCTAGAATGGTAATAGTAGGAGATGATGACTATCATCCCAGCATAGTTTCTTTTGAAAAATTCCCCAAGAAAGTTGACTAAATAGAATCATCCTGTAGCACAACAGCCATTTCTCTTCCTCAGGACTGAAGGCTCATTTCTCCAGCTGCTGAGAGTTATAGTAGTTGATGGCTATTAGTAAATATTTCTCTAGAAATTGCCCTAATCAAAACAGAGTTGTGATCCTCCCAAGGTAATGTGCTTTGGTGGAGAAATCACACATACTGGGAATAGTTAATAGGGAAGGTTGTGATTGTATAAAGGCTTAGCTCCATGGCTTTTAATTCAAGGCAGCTCTGAGGGAAGGAACATCACAGCTTTCAAACTTCTCCAGAGCTACTAAGACCTATGTTGCAATTGTACTTTAGTTCAAATTTTCTCCTGAACAATCCTATTTCCTTCAGTCCCCATAGGTGCCGATCTGGAAGGTGCATTCCAGTACAGGCATAGATCATTTTATTGTGCTTGCTTTATTGTAATTATTTTGGGGTGCCATGAACCATGCCCCTATTATCAGTAAATGTTGTATGTGTGTTACTGCTCCACCAACTTGGCATTTCCCCTCCCTCTACCATTAGTTGGGACAGAACAATATTGAAATCAGGCCAATTAATAACCCTATAGTTGCCTCTAAGTGTTCAAATGAATGGAAGACCCATACATCACTTCCAGTTAAAAGCTAGAAATGATTAAACTTAGTGAGGATGGCATATCAGAACCTGAGAATAGGCCAAAAGTTAGGCCTCTTATGTCAAACACTAAGTTCTGAATGTAAATAAAACATTCCTGAAACAAATTAAAATTGCTTCTCCAATTAACACATGGATAATAAAGAAAGCCAAACAGCCTTATTGCTGATATGGAAAAAGTTGTAGTTGTCTGGATAGAAGGCCAAATCAGCCACAACATTTTCTTAAACCAAAGTCTAATCCAGAGCAAGATCCCAATTCTCCTCAACTCTGTGAAGACTGAGAGAGGTGAGGAAGCTTCAGAAGAAAGTTTGAATGTAACAAAGTACGATCATGAAGTTTAAGGAAAGAAGTTGTCTTCTTAACACAAAAGTGCAAGGAAGAACACCTCAGAATGTTGTAAACTAAGAAATCAAAGTAGGATTGTCAAGCAATTCACATTTGAATCCTCTCCCGGACATTTTTTAACTGATGAAATTTGAGATTCTGTACTTACAATCAGTTTAATAAATCAAAAAAATATTTTCTGGAGAAGAATGTCTTTTAAATATTCAGATAGCATATGTTCACAAACCTTACCATTATGTTTATATATGTGGTTGCTCCTTTTCAGATTTCACTTAAAAATATGTTATGTAGAAACATTTGATAGCCAGAACAAATGTGAAAATAGCATCTTTACCTGTTTAAAATGAAAGTGAGTTCATTTTTAAATTGGTGAGATAAAGGTATGGAAACAACATAGAATTAATGGGAATCTAAATAATAATAATAAAAATAATAAAAATAATAACAATAGCTAACTTTTATTGAGCATTTATCATGTGCCAAGGCATTATGGACTATCTCATTTACTCCTCTAACAGCCCTATTAATATATACCATTGCCAAAACCGGTTTGGCTCAGTGGATAGAGCATCAGCCTGCGGACTGAAAGGTCTCAGGTTCGACTCCGGTCAAGGGCATATATGTTGGTTTCGGGCACATCCCCAGTAGGAGGTGTGCAGGAGGCGGCTGATCGATGATTCTCTCTCATCGATGTTTCTAACTCTATTGCTCTCCCTTCCTTTCTGTAAAAAATCAATTATATATATATATATATATATATATATATATATATATATATATAGATCAATTCCAGTTAATTGATAAGGAAATTTAAGACCACAAAAGTTAAGTTACCTTTTAGAGTTATAAAACTAAAGGAGTAAAGCTCAGTGAAATTAATCTTTAAATATAACTAATCTTTTTGCATCACTCTTAATTAGCATAGACTAAGTTTATATTATCACTAGAGGCCTGGTACATGAAAATCCTTCCGGGGGATGTTCCTCAGACCAGCCTTCACCCTCTCTATTCTGGGACTCCTCTGGATCAGGCCTAAATGTGCAGTTGGACATCCTTCTCACAATCCAGTATTGCTGGCTTCAAACAGCTCATCTACCTGCCTGCCTGATTGCTCCTAACTGCTTCTGCCTGCCAGCCTGATAACCCCTTAACCACTCCCCTGCCGGCCTGATCGACACCTATCTTCTCCCTGTTGGCCCAATTGCCCCTAACTGTCCTCCCCTGCTGGCCTGATCACCCACAACTGCTCTTCCCTGCTGGCCATCTTGTGTTGGAGTGATTGTCAACTTACATATTAAATCTTTATTATATAGTATGTGGAACCTAGGGCTCTTCTTTTCTGTTTCTCCGTTTTTTGATATGTAATGGACTTACAGCATTATATTAATTTCAGATATATAACATAATGATTCAATATTTGTATGTATTATGAAATGATTCCAAAATAAGTCTGGTTAACATCCATCATCACATACAGTTACAATTTTATTTTCCTTGTGAGGAGAATTTTTAAGATTTACTCTCTTAGCAACTTTTAAATATGCAATACAGTTGTTTTAAAGAAAATACAGTTCTCACTTTCTTTTTCTCTTAAGAAAGAACCTTGCCTATAGTATATTAGAGTTTGGCAATCTGTGGCAGACAATTGCCCATTACCCAAATCAGGCCGAGCACTTGCAATTGTAAATAAAATTTTATTGATACTCAGCAATATTCATTTTTTATTCCTTTTACCTGTTGTCTTTGGCTACTTTCACACTATAGTGGTAAAGATGAGTTGAGACAAAGACTATAGGACCCACCAAGACCAAGATACTTACATATTGTGTTTTTGTTTTGTTTTGTTTTGTTTTCAGAAAATGTTTGCTAAAACTTGTGGTATACATCCGTATTTTGGGATGCATGTAAAATGTCAAACATTTCACTCCAATATTCAGAAAAAACATTCATAACTTTTAATAGTATCTTCTATTAACATATTTCATATAAACAGATATGACCTAAGTTATAAAATATGAAATGAATGAAAAAGTTAAACTCAGTACAATATCAACTTTTCTTACTATAAAGATTATAGTACTTTTTAAATCATTTTTAATATATCAGTTGTATATAATTGGAAGAAGTATGTCAAGGGAAAGTGTTGATTGTGCTGCCTGATATTTATTGCTCTGTCGCTATGGTTCATTATTTTAGCCAGGCTTTTTAATTTGAGGATTTTGAATTCTGATGTTTTACTTGGAGCTCTGTTTTATGCAGCTGTTGGCAAAGTGTTACAAATATGCAAGGTCATTTGTACTATTGCAACAAAGACCTTAAGAAATAGTTATTACTTGTTGTTACTGTTCATCATTGGAAATTTTTCTGTAAATGAGTTTAGGAACTCAATGGAAATAAATGAATCTAGTGATAAACAATAAAATCAATTAAGAAATGCCTCTTTGGTTAGTTTTTATATGTACAATAATACTTATAAAAAAGCCATGTAACTCAACATATTCATGTAATTGTATTTATTTTGTTCTAGATTTGGATGATCCTATAGTAACTGTCCATCAAAGTATAGGCGAAGCTAAAGAACAGTTTTACTATGAAAGAACAGTATTCCTCAGGTGTGTTGCCAATTCCAATCCACCTGTTCGGTACAGCTGGAGGCGTGGCCAGGAGGTGTTACTACAAGGATCTGATAAAGGAGTGGAGATTTATGAACCCTTCTTTACCCAGGTAGGAATTAAAGTATATTATATCCACCCCATTCTGTTAGGATATTATCCTAATTGAAGCAGCATGTAGTATTATATTTATTTGAAACGATACTTTCTTTATACCTGGCTTTTAAAAAATATATTCTTGATTGAACCATCAGAAGACTCAAATAATGAAGAAAAATATAATTTTTACATGATAATTCATTAAGTTTTATCATTAAAAACTTATTTTAGAAAAAGAAAAATTGAATTCTTTTTTTATAGAGTGGATTTAATATGAAATATGTTTCTGTAATATACTGAGAGTGGAGAATTAATAATTTTTGAAGAAGACATTGAAGTTTATAGGAATATATTTGAATGCTGTTTAATCAGAATGTTTTTTTTTATGACTACAGAGGACCCAAAAACTATTTAATAAAGAGAAGATTTAAAAATATATATTTGGAAATATATTCAAAATAATTGTGTCTAGAGAATAATAATAAAAGTAATACTAATATTTCTATATAATAAAGACGTAATTTGCAAATTGATCATCATGTCCTCACACAAGAGCCTGTCCCCATGTGGTCACAAGATGGCCACCACAAGATGGCTGACAGGGCAGTTTTGGGTGATCAAGCCAGCAGGGGAGGGCAGTTAGGGGTAACCAGGCCAGCAGGGGAAGGCAGTTGAAAGCAATTGGGCCCACAGGGAAGCAGTTAGGTGTCTATCAAACTGACAGGGAAGTGGTTATGGGATGATCAGGCTGGCAGGCAGAAGCGATTAGGGGCTTATCAGGCATGCAGGCTATCAGTTGGGAGCCAGCAGTCCTGGATTGTGAGAGGTCCATCTGACTGCCGGTTTAGGCCTGATCTCTGTGGACCTAAACTGGCAGTTGGACATCTGTGACCAAAGGGTCACAGATTGGAGAGGGTGCAGGCTGGGCTGAGGGAACCCCCCCCCCAGTGTACAAATTTTGTGCACCGAGCCTCTAATAATAATAATAATAATAATAATAATAATAAAACAACCTGATATAGACAATAAGATAAACAGGTGCTTGACCACATTTTCTAAGCTTTGAGACTTTGCAAATCCATAATTAGGGAAATATACAACTAAATTTAAAGTATTACAAACATTTCTTCAAAAAATTCCTTCAAAAGTTTAAAGATAAATTATTACATGTTTCATATCTTAACTCTCTAATGGCATAAGGTTATACTGAGTTTGTATATTTCTCAGCATCCCATTTATACCACTAAGTATATTTTCATATATAGTAAACCATTTACTTTAATGTTCAAGGGCTGGACAGTTTCATATTAAAATTGGCAGTGTTGATATATTAACTGAAAAATACAAAACATCTGTATATATCAAAATATCTGCATATATCATATTTTTGCAAAAAATAACATATATAAATATGAATATATAAGCATACACGTTTCTATATTTTGCTACATAAAGATACAGAACAGCTATTACTTGCCATAATATAAATGTCTGAAAAATCATTGTTCATATGTATTACCAATGAAATAGTGTTGAAACCTGTTTTAATCTGACCCTTTCACTTTTATATTTTTTAATTGTTAACACTATTACAGATGTTCCCCCACCCCCCTTCCCTCTTTTCATCATTCATTCTCTGTCACAATTTCCATATATATATTCTGCACAATGGAACTATATTCTCCAATTCTTACTAAAATCAAAATTCTTAAATAAAAATATAACAGAAGATTTATTAAGTATAAATGGTTAGTATATTAATGCTTAGATGCCTCTAGGGTTTAGAAATTCAGATAAATGATCAATGATCATGTCTGATTATACTTTTATAAATTTATTTTTTAAATATGGACATTTTTAAATTTATATAATATATAATTTAGAATTACTTATATCATTATCATGCCAACAGACATTATCACATTAAGTATAATGTGATAATGTTTGTAGGCACCGAGGTAATTCTAAACCTCTATTCATTACATAGCTTTTTCTTATCTTCAGATGAGTCTGATCACTTGGAAATGAGCACATGGGCCTTGTCCAAATCTGGGAAAAGTTTACACTTTCAAAATAATTAGGAATTTGTTTTGAAGTTATTAAACAATCACAAAAAAACTTTTCACTCATTTATTTGAATTTGTTACTATTAGCAACTCCAAAATATCACCTTATTAGAGCTCTCAAACTAGTAGCAATTTATTATGCCTTTTAAAATAACTAATTTCTCTCTTCTTTTTTTTCTCCCATTCGTTTTAGAAAGAACATTTTAACTTGACCATATCAATACAGATATTTCCTTCTACATGAATATCACATGCTTTCTCTAACTTTGTATGGGCTGTTGTTAGACCATTTGCATTAATTCTCTTAAAATATTTCAGACAACAAACAAGCTTTTCCAATTCTGGATTCATCTAGTGCAGTTGATACTTGCCTACAGCATCAGCATGCATTTATAGCTTTTACTTTTTTATTTTTTATAGCTTTTATTTAAAAATGCCTTTCCTGCCTTTGGTTACTTAATTATGTTGCTTATCTCTCATTCTGAAATGCCTGTGTATCTGTGTCTGCTCTAACAATCATTAGGAGCAATACATTATGTCAATACTTTTACATTATATATGTACTTAACTTTTTTATATTAAGCATATATTATAGGTCAGACTGATAGAAGTATTCAAATAACAGCACATGGAGAATGTAGCCCTTATATCCAAAGAAAATGCTGGCTTTTTCGTAGGTGAAATGTTATCAATGATTTTTTTCACATCACTTGTACATGGGCCTGACAAATACAAATACACCATACCACAGGGATTCCATACTTCTCCATGGAATGTGGAGGGGCAATTTGCATATTAGCCTTTTTATTATATAGAATATAATAATCTGGCCACTCAGTATATATTAGATATAGATAGATATATTTTAATTCTTAGTTATTTTTTACACTGTTATTTTTTACACTGTTGTTTGCCACCAATTGTCATGTGTACTTACATAATGTAAAAACTTTCTATGTTAGTCTTGTTGGTATTGGAAGACTTAATAATATTTTAATTTATTTCTATAGATCCTATGGCCTTTATCATTCCATAGTGTGATTAAGATCCAATTGACATAGCTGAAATGTTCTATGTGACAAATATTGGCAACTTTTTGCCAGTGATAGAGGTTATAGGCAAGCTTCCTTCTCTAACTTGATTGATATTTATGGGAGAAGTTAAGGTAAACAGTGATTATAATATGAAGTAAAAAATATTGTCAAAATCGTCGCACACAATACTGCTATGGAGAGACCATTAAAGATGGAAATCAACAGCACCTGCAGCAATACAGAAAAAAGATAATATCTCTAAAGATTGGCTATGTCTTTGGTTGACTAGAACAATTATTGGTACATGTGGGGGAAAGTAGATTATAAAGCTGGGAAGGTATTACATTTTGGAAGATGTAAATGACAGATCATATATCTGATTATTTATGAATGCTAGAAATTTAAATTTCTTTTGAAGTCAGGATTTTCTATTCAATAACAATGAATAAAATAAAATTTCTAAGGTAAGATTTATCTATTCCACATGCCCATTCATACTAAACTAATAACTATGTCGATTTGAATTAAATATTTATTTAACCATTTTGTTGAGTGACAAAATCCTCTTTATACTTTTTTTTTAGATAGTGTTTCTGAAATGAAATTGGTGTGTGTTTCCAGGACTGATGTAAATTCAAAAGCATATTATGTAATAAGTCTAAGAAGAATAACTATCCTTTTCATACTTCTACTCAATACTAAAGATGTAGTCTAGCATATATTGCTATCTATAAATTTGTAATGAGTTACAATTGAAGTTGTAAAATATCAGTGTGGATTGGAAGTCTTTCTTTACTGATATCTGAAAATACATATTTTTAAAAATTCCATATTCGTAAGTAAAATAGAAATATTGCTTATGGCTATGGTAATTATTTTATTAGAAATTATCACCATTGGCGATGGCTACTGACAAACATATATTTATTTCTTTTATTTTAAAAAAGTAGTTTTAAAAGTTTAAATATAGGTGTTGAAATTAATTTTTGTGAATCTTAAATAAATATGTTCTTACATTTTACAAATTATATGTACTATTGCTATTTTCCTAGAACTTTTAAAAAGATGTTCATCGTATTGTGTATTGTAATTAAACATCTAATTATGACTGAACATATTTACATCAATTACATAATTAGCTGTAATTAGACTAATTATACAATTAGACAATAATCAACTGAAATTTTCCTTTACAAATCATGAAAATTCACGTGCAAAAAGCCTTCCAGCATCACAGAATATTACATTTATATAATTAATAAAAGAAAAATTGATGTTAAATGATATAACAGTTTTAAATTATAAAGTCTAAATAGTAAATATATCTCTATATGAACACACACACACCAACTTGGGAGCTCTTTGTTGAGAAGAAGAGGGTCATCTTGCATGTCTTTATCATTATCTGAATGTGGTGAATTAATTAATTGGGTAAGGTTTAAATTCTTTCATAACTCTGTCTTTTTTCTATATTGCTTCAATATATTGTGGCTGTGTTAGCCTCTCTGCCTCTTTGGCATGCTACGCAGATTACTCTCACTGATTAGCCAAGATGACTGTACTATAGGGTCACACGTTTTGGCATCTTTTTTTTCCTTCTGAATACAATATATAAATAATGTTCACACAAAAAAATCTCCAATCCCATGTTAACTAAACCATTGGGAAATTGTGTATCTAGACTTCATAGGGCATGTGCGAGAAGCAACCAATTGATGTGATGTGTCTCTTTCACATCAATGTTTCTCTCTCTCTCTCTTCCATACTCAAAAATCACTAGAAAAAATACCCTCCAGTGAGAATTAACAATGACAACAACAAAACAAAGGTCAATAGAAGGATCTGAGAGGGAGATATTAACTATACAAAGAAGTAGTAATCAAAAGTATAAGATTTACGTTACTAAAAAAATAACAGTAGATTTAGAAAGTGGTCTTCAAATTCAGTTTAGAGTATGTTGAGTTTTAGGTGTCTGTGAGACATCAGAATGAACCTATTGAAGTAAAAAAAAATGGTATATGTATCTGAAACTACAGGGAGAATCCTGGAATAGGGATACAGACTGATAGAGTAATTGGGGGAGTAAGGGCTTATAGTAGAAATTCATCAGCAAGTCTAAGATCACCTAGGGGAATTTTATAGTGAGATTAACTATAAAATAAGTAGAATGTCACAGAAGTAGACCAGGCAGCTGGTCAATGTTTTTCCCTCATAGGTGTTTCTAACTCTCTATCTCTTTCCCTTCCTCTCTGTAAAAAAATCAATAAAATGTATTAATTAAAAAAAAGAGTGGATTTTGACAGTGAATGAAAGGAATTGTGGCCACAAAGCATATGCACACAGAAGGAGACATTCATTTGATAAGTTTGGAAACATCTGTGTACCTGCCTATGTATGAGCAAGCTTGTGTTGTTTTGTTCTGTTTTTTGAAAATGAACAGGTACTGTATTTACATTTTGTAAGTGTTCTGATCCTTTTGAAGAATGTATGCAAGTGCTGTCAGTTTTTTAATTTAAATGATATTACTGAAGGAAAATAAAAGAACACATGATTTCATACAGAAGTCATCTAGAAAAAAATTAACATTTTGAAAATTGCTATACTAAATATGATGTCATTGGGATACAGTTTTATCATTTTCACAATTCAATTACTTATGAGAGGAACTCTTGCTATTTTGAGAAGATGCATAAACTTTGGAATATAAATAATTCCCAAGAAACCTATTTGAATTGGGCAGGAGGTTTATTTTGTTTGTTTTTTGTGTTTTTATTTTATTTTATTGTTGTTCTTTGTGAATTATTTTTACTCTTTAAACAATTTCAATCTTTTTTTCATGGTTTTCTTGCTAATCAGTAGTTTATATGGCATTTGTGGTCACTTGCCTTAGTTGAGTCTATTTGCAATTTTGCAGATTTATCTGGGACTCCTAGACCTTGAACTCTTGAACATAAATAATAATAACAAAAACAATAATAATATAGCTACAGTCATAAATACTTATTCAGTTTCAGATTTATATTCTGTCATTATTCCATATTCACAAAATATTTATGTATATAAATTGAATTATATATAGTCTCATTATTTTTGTTCTACCAATACTTTTAGAGTTGGCATTTTCTTTTGAAAAACAAAATGCTCAAAATTATGCTAATAATATGATTTAGTACAATATAATGCCATGATTCATTCATTTTGATTACTATTAAGTTTTTCTAATGACATTTTTCACATTTTCAGGGTGAAACAAAGATTTTAAAATTAAAGAATCTTCGACCTCAGGACTATGCTAATTATAGCTGCATTGCTTCAGTGAGGAATGTATGTAATATTCCTGATAAGATGGTATCATTTAGACTTTCCAATAAAACAGGTAAGGAAGTATCTGAAAGTTTTATGCTTATTATTCAAAATGAATGTTTAATTGTTCTTTAACTTTATTATAGTGCAAACAATTTCTATAATATAAGTTTAAACAAATCATCTTTTTATTTCTCAGAAAATTCTGTGATATCAGAAAATCTTTTGGTAAATGGGTACCATACAATTGAATTGCAATGTGCTTCCATGTACTGTGTGTTTACATAGCATACACAATTATTTATCCTTATTGTTGAATTTATAGATGTCACAAGAAAGCCTATATTCTGTTCAAATACATTTCTGAGAAATACTAGATTCTTCATTTAAAAATGTGTGATCTATTTTTGTGTGTGTGTGATTCCAAAACTAAGTATAAGAACCTCTGTTTTTAATCTATTTCACATCAAGAAAATTAATTGGTAGATGCTTTTAAAAAAGTATTTTTCTATAAAATGTCAAAACATTGGCAATACTGACACTTAAGTTAGCCTGCATTTAGTAATATAAGTCTCAGAAAAAAATGCAAGCATCAAGAAATTGCCAAATGATGCCAAAACCGGTTTGGCTCAGTGGTAGAGCGTCCGTCTGCGGACTGAAGGGTCCCAGTTCGGTTCCGGTGGTCAAGGGCATGTACCTTGGTTGCGGGCACATCCCCGGTAGGGGGTATGCAGGAGGCGGCTGGTCGATGTTTCTCTCTCATCGACATTTCTAGCTCTCTATCTCTCTCCCTTCCTCTCTATAAAATATGAATAAAATATATTTAAAAAAAAGAAAATTGCCAAATGAAAGAGCAAAGAGAGAGCATGTGGATGAACAATCTTTTATGATTATGAATAAAAAATCAACTTACTAAATTAGAATTTCATCTGATTTGAACAACTTTCAGTGTAATTAAGATAAAATTTTACCTTATACTGAGATGAAAGTTAATCACTTTTTCCATTGACAAAATCTTTGGGAGTGTGGGCCCTGTCACGCCTGGCTGTAGTTCCGGTTCTGCCACTGACTAGTTCTTGGATCTTGTTGAGCAAGTAGTCACTTCGCCTTCTTTTCCTCAGCTTCCTCATAAAAGCATAAAGTTGTAAAGATAAATTAATGAGTTAATATTTATAAGGCATGTGGAACACACTTTATTAGCTCTTCCAACACAGAGCTAGTCGGCAACTATTCAGCTAGAAAAGATTAAACCTGGGATTTTATTGAAAGATGAAAAAATGCATACTCATATATTGATTCATCAATATATGTTCCAAATGAGTTAATATTTTGAAAAAATTCATTCTTTTATTTATTCATGTACTTAAAAATCAGAAACTTATTGGGTGTTTATTATAGATAGGAATGATAGGCATAGACATTGACTAAAATATAAATTACCACCAAAATAGAGGAATACTGTATTAAATAACAGATAAAAGTTATTAGAAGAAAGTGAAAGAAGGATGTGAGAAAGAAAATTAAACTGTATAAAGATGGGTAAGAAGCACATGACAGAAACTATATTTCAGACAAAATAGGAATATAAAATCTTAATGATCCTAAGATTTTTAAGTCTTAAAGATATCATTTCATTTGAAAAAGAATAAATAGGATATTCAGAAATAAAAATCAATGATTAACACATAAAAACTTAGTGTTATTATATTGTTCTTTTGATATGAAATGTTTTGTAAATTATGGTGAAAATTTGTATCATAACTAGTTTGATATTCTTAATTGGTTGTATTTAGAAGGAAACAAATCAGCATATACAAAAATTACTTAAAGACTAACAGGAACAATAAAAATATATGTCATATTTTTATTGTACAGAAATGTTTAGTTTTATTGGTTCCCAATGTCCCACAGCTGATAAGTGGGGACAATATTGAACTTAATATTTGAAGAGTAGTAGTCTGCTAGTTCAAAAGGCAGAGCTTGCCTATCTGTCCAAGAGCACAGGGCACTCTCATCTTCTGTTTCATTCTTTATTTTTTAGGTTAAAGTATTTTATATATAGGCTAAGAAAATAAAATAGCCTATTATTCTCTTCTGTAAATTATCTCAAAAATTTAGATTGATATTCATGACAAAATGAGCATTAGAATGATGGTAAATAATTGGGTTTAAAAATATAAGCTAGCACCTTGTTTGACTCTTTAGTTTTCTAAGCAGGCATGTCATGTGCCTGGTGCTTTACATATTCAAACCAGATTTGCTTCAGCACTTTTCCTATCTGGCTGTGCTCAAAGTTGTGATAGTTCATGCATTTCAAATAGGTAAAATCATTGAAGTAGCTCTCAAAGAACACCAGGAATAAATTAAGCTTTCTGCATCTTCATGTAAACAAGTCTATAAACTGACAAATACGTACATACAGCCTAGTTCATTGCTTTTCTAACATTGGAAGGAGATCATAAGTCATCATTGCTATAATCATTGTTGAGAGTCAGGTACTCTTTATAGTTTTTATTCTTATGAATCTCTAAATGACATGGATAAAATTCCCACGTTTTTAAATTTTGAAGTGCAAAATGTCAGGAAAATGTATAACTTACTGATGGGAGAAAAGTTGATTATAAATTTTGTTTCATTAACCTGTTAATATGTTAATAAAAGTACAACTTTGGAAATACATTTTGTAATGGAGGTCAGATATTAGAGTTATAAATGAATTTTGGGTACACAAAATTTCATTTTAACATCTATAGTCAATTAACTTTTAAAAAAATATATTTTATTGATTTTTTTACAGAGAGGAAGACAGAGGGATAGAGAGTTAGAAACATCAATGAGAGAGAAGCATCAATCAGATGCCTCTTGCACGCCCCCTACAGGGGATGTACCCACAACCAATGTACATGCTCTTGACGGGAATCGAACTTGGGACCTTCCAGTCCGCAGGCTGATGCTGTATCCACTGAGCCAAAACCGGTTTCGGCAGTCAATTAACTTTTTAATTGCAATAATTTTATTACTGACGAAAGCCATGATGCACAAAATTTGTGCACAGGGGTGTGTGTCCCTCAGCCCAGCCTGCACCCTCTCCAATCGGGTCTAAATGGGCAGTCGGATATCCCTCTCACAATCCAGGACTGCTGACTCCCAACTGCTCACCTGCCTGCCTTCCTGATTGCTCCTAACCACTCCCCTGCCAGCCTGATTGATGCTTAACTGCTCCCCTTCCAGACTGTTTGCCCCTAACTTCCCTCCCTTGCAGGCCTGGTCACCCCTAACTTCCCTCCCCTGCAGGCCTGCTCACCCTTAACTGCCCTCTCCTGCAAGGCTGGGTTCCCCCCAACTACTCTTTCCTGCAGTCCCGGTTCTCCTCCAACTTCCCTCCTCTGCCAGCTTGATCACCCCTAATTGTCCTCCCCTGCAGGCTTGATCTCCCCCAACTGCCCTCCCTTGCAGACCTGGTCCCTCACAACTACCGTCTCCTGCTGGCCATCTTGTGTCCACATGGGGATAGTCATCTTTGACCACATGGGGACAGCCATCTTGTGTGTTGGTGTGATGGTCAATTTGCATATTATTATTTTATTATATAGGATATGTCCAATGCCCTAATTGCATGGCATATAAATATGGAAACAATGTGTTGTATGGATAAGGATTTCTAAAAGTTTTGTAGCTGAACAATTGCAAAATGGAGTGCAATGCTCTTGGCCCATCACACACCTACTGGGGAATGACCTAGTTGTATATATTTTAAACAATTATAAATAAATCCTGGCCTCTGTTGATTACTGGCACACTATAAAAAAACTCCCACCACAAAATGCCATTATTTATTATATTTAATCCACCTATCCTAGACCTTATTATATTCATAGAATTTTATCATAAAGTATTTATTATAAACATAAATTATTATGATAATTTATTTCTTGTCATGCACACTGCATGAATAATTGATGTACATTGTAGCAGTGTCCAAAAGTTGGTTTAGTTTTATTCCTATTCCAATTTGAGAGACAAAGAATTTTAGCTATTGGTTGGTAAATTCTTTTTTAAATTTACTTTATTGATTAAGGTATTACATATTTGTCCTCATACCCCACATTCCCATCCCAAACCCCTCCTTATTCATGACCCCCCCCCCCAATGTTCATGACCACTGGTTAGGCTCATATGCATGCACACAAGTCCTTTGGTTGATCTCTCTTCCTTTTCCTCACCCTCCCCTACCTTCCCTCTGAGGTCCAACAGTCTGATCCATGCTGTTGTTGTTCATTCTAAGCTGTTCATTCTAAGCTGTTCATCATTTCCTTCAGATGAGTGTGCTCATGTGATACATTCTTTTTTTTTAATTTTTAAGTATGTTTTATTGATTTTTTACAGAGAGGATGGGAGAGGGATAGAGAGTTAGAAACATTGATCAGCCACCTCTTGTACACTACCTACTAGGGATGTGCCCACAACCAAGGTACATGCCCTTGACCAGAATCAAACCTGGGATCCCTCAGTCCGCAGTCTGAAGCTCTATCCACTGAGTGAAACCAGTTAGGGCAATGTGAAAGTTCTTAATGTAGCAGTATTTTTCATAATTTATGAAAATAAACCTGTTAAATTTATACATTTAGAATGTCAAATATATATTATAAATTTATTATATTCATGGTAATGTTGAATATAAAATAATTTAAATTTCTCAAATCATGTGTATTTCTAACATGAGGAAACATAGAAATTATGATAAATAAATTTAATTTATATAAACATACTTAAAGCACTTATATATTGATGTCTCGTGATTTTAAAGACAAATAAGAATTAAGTAGATTACTTATATTAGGATGAAACATATTTTATACTTGTTTGACAGGTAATAATGGATCCTATAAATAAATGGGACAGGTGGGCTAATTTTACTTAATTATATAGGTCCTTTTAATGAGTTTTCACAAACTTAACATTTATAAAACTTAATGTGTCTTTCTTAAATTGCATGATATCTAGGAAGCAAGTTTGCAAAAGTATTTCTGGCTATAGAAAATGGAGAAACTTACACTCCCTCCTTCTCTTCCTTGTTTTCTCCCTTCTCTCTTTCTTCTTTTCCACTTCTTTTTTCACCTCCAACCTGTTTTAGTAAATTACCATGAAAAATGATAGAAGTTAAGGAAACATTTCCACTCTGCATGTTAGATAACTATTATCTGTACTTATTGTTTCATATAATCCATAGAGAAGTTGCAAAGAATACCTAGTAATGGCTGTGAGACACAATTTTACATGCTGTATTCTATTTATGGTAGTTCTCTTTTATGTATAGAGGAATCTCATTCTAGTTATCTAATGTTATTACAAATAAAATAATACTTTAATTATAGAAATTTTAATAATAGAATAAATGTAGATAATATAAATACTTGGACTTTGATACTTCCTCTTATAAAATGGTATGCCCATTGTCAGAGATAGCCAGCTTAAGTGCAGAAGCAAGCACAGTAGAAATTCTGCTGTCATCTGTACCTCGGTAGTAACCTGAAGCACTTTTAATACCCATTTGGTATATCTGAGCTGTTTTTAGCACCTCAACAATCAGCAGCACCATTTATTTGAATCTAGATGTGTTTTTGAGCCAACAATAACAGCTTTAGAGAAAGAATACATTTATGAAAAGTCATAGTGCAAATACAATGACTTCCTGTATGTCTTCTTGGGCTGCCATGATGGAATACCACAAACTGGATCACTTAACATGATTTATTTTCTCACAATCTGGAGGTTAGAAATCCAGGATTAAAGTACTGACAGGATGAATTTATGGTGAGGCCTTTCTCTCTGAACTTGTAGATAGTGGCTTTTCACTGTGCCTTTTCTCTGCGTTTCCTGGAAGGAGAGATGAGCAAACTCTGGTGTTTTTCCCAGCACTCATAAGGACACTAGCCATATCAGATTAAAGTTCCATTCCTCAATGAACCTTATTTATTTCCTAAAAGTGCTATCTTTGAATATAGTCACACTGGGGATTACCAGTTCCACATGTGAATTTGGAGAGGACAAAGTTCAGTCATTAACACTGTCAAATAACTGAAAAAGTGTCCTTTGCATTTAGAGTTTCATTTAAAATTTTATAAATAAGTTTATATTATACTAGTGGCCTGGTGCATGAAATGCATGCATGGGGTGTCTCTCTGCCTGTCCTGCACCCTCTCCAATCTGGGGCCCCTCAGACATCCCTCTCAAAATCCGGGACTGCTGGCTCCTAACCACTTACCTGCCTGCCAGCCCAATCATCCCCAACTGCCCCCCCCCGCTGCCATGACCCACCTCCTCCACTGGGACCGACCTCTCCATGCTGTGTGCAGTCATGGAACCCCCAGGCCTCACTGTGCAAAGCAGCCCCGGGCCCCACCTCCACTGTGCGCATGGCCATCTTGTGGTGGCCAACTTGTGGTGGCCACGGTGGCCATATTGTGATGAAATTGCATGCTATGGTCACCTAGGCTTTTATTAGTATAGAATGGCAGCCATCTTGTGAGGACATCATGCAGGAGAGTCACCTAAGCTTTTATTAGTATAGGTATAAAATCTAAACAAGCAAATGATCAGCCATTTAAACAAAAGAGCCTATTATTCAGTAGACTTTCAACATAAAAAGGGAAATCTATTCAGAGTATTTGTAGCCCTTTATTCTTAGATTTGGAGAAACAGGAATGAAGCAACTATAGAGGAAGAAGATAAGTTAATACTGTAGTCAGAGAAAATCATCACTTTTGTACTAGTATAATCATACGTTTTTAAAAGCATGAAAAAATTTGAATATACAGACAAAATTATGTATCAGTGAACCTGTATACTGTTTTTCTGATTTTATTTTTTGATGATACAGAAGATAGAATGTGAAAAAAATAAAAGAAAATATCTCATTTTTATGACAAATATATGCTTAGTATATATTTTTTGTCATAGATAATTCAGGTTTATTAAGCAACATTATTTACTGCTGAAAGACCCAACAGAACACAGCACAAGCACCTGGCCAGAATTACTCAATCGTTAAGCATTGACCTATGAACCAGAAGATCTTGATTTTATTCCTGGTCAAGGCACATATTCTGTTTATAGGCCAAATCCTCAGTGCCGGGCATGCAGTAGGCAGATAATCAATGATTTTCTTTCATCATTGGTGTTTATATATCTCTCTTCCTCTCCCTTCCTTTCTGAAATCAATAAAAACACCTATCCTTGCCAAAACCAGTTTGGCTCAGTGGATAGAACGTTGATCTGCAGACTGAAAGTCCCAGGTTCGATTCTGATCAAGGGCATATACCCTGGTTGAGGGCAAATCACAGTAGGGGGTGTGCAAGAGGCAGCTGATTGATGATTCTCTCTCATTGATGTTTCTAACTCTCTATCCCTCTTCCTTCCTCTCTGTAAAAAATTAATAAAATATATTTTAAAAATGCCTATCCTAATATATAAAAACCCAGGGTATGTAACGACCGACCTAAAGCTCAACTGAACACTAAGAGTCAGACCTGCAGTCTCTGATGGGTTGAGGTGGTGACCCAGTACTGACTTCCACCTGTGCAGGTGTGGTGACCCAGTACTGACTACTGAGGGGGCTGCAGATCAGGCCCAGAGAGAGGCATGATGAGAGAGGCAAGGGCTGATCTGCAGTCTCCATGGCAACTGTTGATCAGCCTTTGCCTCTCTCTTTGCCTCCAGGCTTCACCAGCAGCTGTGCATCTGTTTCTCTCCAGGCCTCGGCAGGGGCTGCTGATAAGCCCTGACTCTCTGATCAGGCTTGGAGATAGGCCTGGAGATGCTGACTGGTATATAAATTTACCAATCAGAACCAAATCTGGGTGAAGTGTGAGGAGCCAATGGCTGCCTAGGAGGAGTAGATTTTGATATTGACTGGCATAGAAAATGACCAATCAGAACCAAATTGGCCCACAGGGGAGGGTAGCTGGGAGTGAGATCAGGCCAGCAAGGGAGGGCAGTTAGGGATGATCAGGAAGGCAGAGGCAGTTAGGGGCAATCAGGTCAGCAGGGGAGAACAGCTGGGGATGAGATCAGGCTGGCAGGAGAGGGACTTTGGGGGTAAGATCATGCAGGCAGATGCAGTTGGGGGCAAGATCAGGTCAGCAAGGGAGGGCATTTAGGGGCGATCAGGCAGGCAGGTAGAGGAATTTAGGGGTGATCAGACAGGCTAGCAGATGAGTAGTTAGGAGCTAGTGGTCCCAGACTGTGAGAGGGATGTCCAACTTCCAGTTTACCTCTATGGGCTCTGGCCTAAACTGGCAGTCGGACATCTCCCTAGGGGTCCCTGATTGCAGAGGGTGCAGGCTAGGCTGAGGAAACCCCCCTCCATGCACGAATTTCATGCATTGGGCCACTAGTCTTACCTAATAATAAACATGTAAATTTATCATATCTTTGCTATGCCCATAGCCAATCAGAGTGACTATACAAATTAACCCAAACAAGATGGCAGTTAATTTGCATATATATAGGTTCCAAGCCCCTGTGTCCCAGGAACATCCTGGCACCCAGGTCATTGTGAGGTAAGGCTTGATCAGTAGCGAACCCCCTGTGATCCATTGTAGGGAGCTGGGGGGTCTGCTCCCTTGATTGATTGCAAGGAGCAGGAGCAGACCCCCAGTGATTGATCGCAGGGAGCTAAGGGTTTACTCCTACCCAAGGCCAAAATCCTCTGCCAGAGGCTTTAGGCCTGGGTGGGAGCAGACCCCCTGTGGTAAATTGCAGGGAGCTGGGGTTCCCCTGCTGCCCTAAAGACTTTCAGCCTGGGCAGGCCTGGGAAGGGGCAGAGCTGGTGATCAGAGGGAGCTGGAGGGCCCAGCCTGCAATTGGTGTGAACTATAGAGGAAACACCTTTTCTGACTGCACATTGGCTAAGCTTCTTGTATGCCACAGGTAGTATTCTTAATAACTTGGGTAATAGAAATCCAAAAAGGTGATCTAGGGTTTTTCCACCACACTTTTGAAGAAAAAAATGAAGGTCCACTCTTGGAAGGCTAAGAAATATCATATCCTGCTCTAGCCAGTTTGACTCAGTGGATATTGCCTTGGCCTGTGGACCACAGGGTCTGGGTTTGGTTCTGATCAAGGGCATGTACTTAGGTTGTAGGCTCCTCCCTGCCTGGGGCCCAGATCAGGGCTCATGCAGGAGGCAACCAATCAAAGTGTTCCTCTCACTTTGATGTTGCTCTCTGTCTTTCCCTTTCTTTTCAACATTCTCTAAAAGTCAATGGAAACATATCCTCAGGTGAGGATAAAAATAAAATAAAGAAAGAAAGAAATGCATATCCTATGAAAGACACATCTTGAAAATGCCTAAAGAAGTTGTCATTTTTTCATGGTGAAGGGACTGGAGTCCGTGTTGATGAAAACACCTTAGTGGTTGTGGTGACTGGCAGTGGCTGCAGCAGTGGGGTGATGGGGCTGGTGCCTTCCCTTGATCAGCCAGGTTACCTCCCACAAAGGGAAGCCAGACTGCAGCTTGGTGGGAACTATAAGCCATTAGTAGAACATCCCCTGAGGGCTCCCAGTATGTGAGAGAGGGCAGGTTGCGCTGAAGGGTCCCCCTACCCCCAGTGTATGAATTTCGTGCACTGGGCCCCTACTATATAAATAAAAGGCTAAGCAACTGGCCGCCAGCCAGTAGGTATGACATACACTGACCCATGGGGAACACACTTAACACAGGAGCTGCCCAGCTGCAGTGATTTGGCAGTGGCAGCTTTTGGGTGATATATCCCAGATCCAGAGAGGAGGGAGCCCAATTCCTTGCAGGGTCACCTGATTCCACCTTCAGCAGCGGGTTATGTTGTTGCTTGGGCACTGTTGGCCCTGAATCTGGTTTACTGCAGACTTGTGTTTGCATTCCACATCCTATGTGACAGCAACTTTGATTACAGAGTGCCCTCTATCACTCTGGGACCCTTCAGGGGATATTAGAGAGCCGGTTTTGGCCAGATCCAATCCTTGCTGGCCAGGCTGAGGGACCCCACCTTGCCGGAGGGACCCTGCTCACTCTGAAGATGCCCTTAGAGCCACTCTACTGCCCCAGATGCGGCCAGCTGGGGAAGGTTCACAAGAGATTGACTCCAGAGCATATCCAGCTCAGTCCCATCCAGCTAGCCACCTTGTAATTAATTTTGTTTCAATGTTCATGAATCCGTGCACTGGGCTTCTGGTATTTTTAATAAAGAACTCAACAAAACTATTAGAATATTGTTCCAATGCCATTGTTAGAGAATGAGATGTTTCCTATAATATTTTACATGCATTTTGAAGATGTTGATTAGCTTCCTTATTGTTTTCCCATTTTCAAAATGGGGATAACAGAAGATCCACATAATTTGCTTTTGTAGGCTATTAAATAAATAACTTTTAAAAAGTACTCTTGCAGAATAAACACAATAATAGCAGTTATAATTGGGTTGGATTATTAACCTAGATAATAGAAAGAAGTGATAAAATTGGTATCATCAGTAATAACGATGAGAAAATTACAAGAATCTTAGGTTTTTTGTAGGGTATAGTGTATAGCTTAAATTATTGATGAGTTAATCTTGAAACAAATTCATAATCATTTTATGAATTATTTTTATCAGTGGTTAAATTAAATATTAATATTTCCCAGAAAAATCTATAGAAATGAATATGTATTATGGCAGATTTTTATGTAACCTATTATTGGCAGAAATATTAAATAGAAATATACAGTATTACTTTGTGAAATTAATAATGGTATGTAAGGAAAACTAAGGAAAGCTGGACTTTTGTGATATACAAAAGATCCTTCATCTGAGTGCTGGTTATTTCCTACAGAAAGCAAACTATGTAAGTCATATTATCATTAATGTGGCTTTAAAAATGTGAAAATATACATGTCCAGTATACAGTGATCTGGGGACAGAAGCAATGGTTATTATGGATTTCAACTTTGGTCTTCCTGAGACTGTTTCCAAAGCAACAAGGTGACCCAGATTTTTCAGAATCCTATTACCATAGTAACAGGAAGTTTGCATGTTTCTGGGATGTCCCTACACATGTGCATTTTATTGACCTAGCAATGAATTTTTTAGGTTCATTATACCAAAGGTAAGTTTTGGACTATTAGTTTTTATATAAAATATCGCTCATAATCTATTAACTGTCCCAGAAGAAATTATAACCCAGACCAAATAAATAGTTAACACTGAAAAAAACACAAAACAATTAATCAAATGAAAGTCAATACTATTATGTTTATTGAAAGGGATATAAATTATTGAAATCCCATTCTATCTCACACTTAACTCAAATATTTTAGAGCATATCAAATACTTTGTGTTTTATATGTTATTATTAATATGCTATTAGACTAATTATAATTGAAAATTTTAAAGATTTCATAAGTATACAAAATGTAAACGATTTGCTTTATATTTTACCAGTGGGTTAATGAGGGTGTGTTAAAATAAAGTAATAATTTTTTATGCATCTTATGTTATTTGATTTTTAATTTTAATCTTCTACATATAGGATTTTTAGAAAATGACTTAGTATCTTTCAGTATTCTATTGTTCTGGTAAAACTGCTGAGTATTGTGTTACTATAGATAATTTGGTTTCTAGAAAATACTTTAGACTTCTTTCATGGTTTTTAAGCTTGTTGTCATAATTTGTGATATAGAATATCTCCATGATCATTCACTGACATATTTTATTTTATAGATTACTGGCTCTCATAATGAAGAAAACATTTACATAACTGCATATGGCTATTCCCATTGTTTATTCACCCCAAAATCCTCACCTGGATTATATCTTTAAGATCACAGGCATCCCAGGATGTCCTGGACTCTGTGAAAATCCCACATCCTGGGAAATCCTGTAATAAGAGGCAAGCCAGTACATTTGGTCATCCAATGATCCAACCCCCATTTAGCATAGTCCCATATAAAGTACTAGTATAAATGTTATTAGTTAATGTTGGCACATATACAGCCTTCAGCAGCTCTGCATAAAAAACTATCTATGAGAAAGATGTGGGTGTGGATTTTGATTCTCCCCACTGTGCAGTGGTGTGACCAATTCTTTCAACTCTGTGAAATTGCTATTCTGCTAAGTCATGTTGGTAATGTGCTCCAAAGTATTTTCAGATGATGGCAAGAGAACACTCACTCTAAGATTTCATTTTATTTATCCAGAAGACATCAACAAAACAATTTAACTGAAACTAGGTGACTACCAAGAATAGATGTATAGCTATGCCTACATAGCTATTCTTAAACTCCAAAGTCCATGCAAGCAAGGTTTTGGTGTACATAATTTGATATTAATACCTTGTTGTGCTTTTGTCCTTTTATGCAAGGAACTTATATTAGTATTCAAAAATAATGGAGCCAAGTACTAGTAATCTCTGGGCCTAATGTGCCTATTTTGGGAAAACTGTAAACATTGTGCTTTCACTATTGGCTATGCACAAAGTCATGGGCAGGGAGACTTTTATCTCATTCAAGAGAAGAAGTATCTCTGGCCAATGTTCTCCTCCAAGCTTTAAGACATTTAAGAATATTAATTTTCCCAAAGAACCTTACCTCATTATACCTATTGTGAAGATTAAATGAAATTATATTAAAAGGTCATGGAAAATGTTTGGCTCTTAGTTTATGGTAGCAGTGTTGTTAGATATTTAAAAAATTAACCTTTGTAAAGAAAGCAATGAGGATTTCCAAAATCTCATTTAGTCCTTTGATTTTTCTTTTTCATTGTTATTAAGTTGAAAGCATAAATGATAGACTGCTGGTCTGTACATTTGAGCAGGAATATTAAATCACAACTCTATTCCCAAATTTTCAATAGTTGAAGAAATAAGTGAATATCAATATTGTGTACTCATTAAGAGCAAATTATCATATGAACTGATATATCTATATATCTATATGTATATAATATAGATATTGATATATTGGTAGTGATCATGTATATAACACTAGTTATGATGCATCTTATAAAGTTATTTTATATATTGTATTGACTTCCATAATGAAGAAATCTCAACAATTTGTGTTCTTATTTGTTTTTAAAATTGTGCATACTAATCAGTACCAGGTAAATGTAAATTAAAAAACATTATTATAATAACAAAAATGTATTATTAGCTCATCAAATAACATTTGTTCAGTAGATTTTTCAAATTAAAATACAGGCAAAAATGCAAACAGCTTTCTTTTGTGTATGCCATAATGTATGTTTCCCCCCTTATATTCTGATACTATAAAATAAACATTGTTAAAATTTTATGCTGACATATTACTGTTTTTAAGGCATCCTCTGGCCTTAGCCACACCACTCATAGGATGTAATACCTTGTGGAGTGGCTAAGATAAGTCTTGTGGTCACTATAAATATCACAGAGTCATGCGAGCTACCAGTAGCCTTAATATAAAGAATCTACATTAATTCATGATGGCTTTTAATTAAGGTTGAAGAAAAGAAAGCTCATGTGCAATCTATATAGTAGGGTTAGGGTATCTAGTGTATTATCACAAGGACTGGGAGGAGTGAGGAAATGAGGAATTTTGTAGTCCGTGAAATAATAGACAGACTCAGTATCAGAAATGCAGCAACCTTTCTAATGTAAATCCAGATGCAGCGTGTATTTTCAGTTTGCTGTTGTCTTATCTATTTCCAAAGTATCACAAATATTCCAGTTCCCTCAATTTCCATTTTATGGAAAGTCTGTTCTAAGAGCCCCCTTTTATTTTTCATAACAACATACTCTTCTTGATTTACTTGCTACTGTTCTATCACAATAGAAAGTAGGAATATCCAATTGTTTCATAATATGTTTCAGCTTATGTTTTGAACAGCATTTCTTTCTGCCATCTCCTTTCAGTCACTGCGATGTAGTTGTTTATTGTACTATGTGAGCATGTTATTGACTGCATCCTTTAATCACATGCTACATAGTAAATGGGTAGTGGTCAGCAGTATCGACTTCTGATAGATGCATTGTGTATTGGGAATGCAATGATGATTATGTTGTCCTTTGTTCTATTAATGGAAACTATTACTCTAATTTGACATGAGAGTTGTATAAAGTTCCTTTTTAAGTTTTCACTTTGGACTGGCATTGCAACATTATTTTCAAACAAACCAGGAGTTTTAGTAAGATTAGCAAAGTACTAGAAGTAGTTAATATTCTGTCTGTTTTGTTGATGTTTGGATTTTTTAGCAAAATTCAGCAACACTAGTTTGCTTTATTTTTCTGAAGAATTTGTAGTTCTAAAATGATAAATACAGGCAATTTCGTATAGTGTGGCCTAACAAGGAACAATAGATAAGAAAAATTTTCAAAATGATTGCCACATATTAAGTATAAATTAAAATATATATATATATATATATATATATATATATATATATATATTTCCAAAGTGAAGAAATAAAACTTCATGAAATAAATAAATAACACAGTTGGTAAAATAAGCAGCATAATATAGGTTCTTGTTGAATTTCTCTGGGATGGAATCCACTAAGATAATATCATTGATGGAACAAAAAGTAAGAAAGATGGCCATAGTCCTTCTATTCTTAAACTTTTCTTTTTTAAAATTTATTTTTGAAAGTATTAAAGGTGCCTCCTTTTTCTCCATTTATCCTTTCCACCAATACCTATCCCCAACCCCAGGCCTTCACCACACTAATGTCTGTAACCATGGGTTACGTAATTATCTTGATCTTGATCAGGAATACTTAATAATTAAGGACCTGCCTCTTTGCATATTGTCATTAATTTTCCTTCTTTTATTGAATTTATTGGGTTACACTGGATAACAAAAGGTTTCAGATACACAATTCCACTACATATCATCTATATACTTCATTGTGTGGTTACCACCACAAGTCAAGTCTCCTTCCATCACTATTTAACCCCACTTTACCATGTTACACCTCTCTCTTTCCCCTTCCCCCTGGCAATCAAAAATTAGTATGAAATTTAAAAAGACCCTGGATAACTACAGCAATTTTGAGAACAAAGAACAAAGTTGGAGTGATCACATTATCAGATATCAGCAATATTACAAAGTCACTGTTTTCAAACCTGTCTGGTACTGTCATAAGAACAGACATCTAGACCAATGAATCAGAATCCAGAACCCAGAAATAGAACCAAGCCACTTTGCTCAATTAATATTTGACAAAGGAGGCAAGAGCATGCAATGGTGTCAAGACAGTTTCTTCAATAAGTAGTGTTGGGAAGATTGTACAGATACATACAAAAAGAAAAGAAAAGAAACTAGACCATCAACTTACACCATACACAAAAATAAACTAAAAATGGATAAAGGACTTAAATGTAAGATGGGAAACCATAAAAATCTTAGAAGAATCCATAGGCAGCAAAGTAGCAGACATATTTCGTAGCAATATCTTTACTGATACAGCTCCTAGGGCAATGGAAACTAAGGAGGAAATAAGTAAAAGGAGAAAATAAAAAGCTTCTGCACAGCAAAATAAACCATCAACAAAACAGTAAGAAACCCCTTGGCCCTTTTTTTAATGGGATTGCTTTGTCTTCTTGGTGTTGAGTTGTATAACTTCTTTATACATCTAAAATATTAAACCCTTATCAGACATATATCATTAGTAGGTAGTCTTTTCATTCTGTTGATAATTTCATTTTCTGTGCAAAAACTTTTCAGTTTGATGTAGCCATATTTTTTTTTCTTTTTCTTTTGTTCACTTTGCCTGAGACAACATATCAGAAAAAAATATTGCTATAAAAATGTCCATTATTTTATTGATTTGAATTTAAGATGTATTTAATTTATTTTGAGTATATTCTTTTGTATGGTATAAGAAGGTAGTTCAATTTCATTTCTTTGTCTGTTTAATTTCCCCAACATGTGTTATTGAATAGACTATATTTACTTCATTATATATTTTTGCGTCTTTGTCAAATATTAATTGACTATAAAGGCAAGGGTTTATTTCTGGGCTTTCTCACTATGATCCATTGACCTTTACCATAATGTTTTGATTAGCATGATCTTTTATATAATTTGATATCAGGTGATGTGATTATTCCATTTTTTTTCTTCTTTCTCAATATACTTTTTGGCTATCTAAGGTGTTCTGTAGCTCCATATAAATTTTTAAAACATTTGTTTTTGTTCTGTGAAATGCACCATTGATTTCTTGATAGAAATGACATTGAATCTGTAGCTTTGGGTAGCATGTTCATTTTAATGATGTTAATTCTTCCTACCTATGAATATGGTATATGCTATCCCTCATTTGTATCTTCTATTTCTTTTTTTCAGTGTTTTATAACAGTCCAAATTTATTTCTTGGTATTTTCTGAAGCAATTGTGAATAATAATTATTTCTTAGTTTCTGATACTTCATTATTGAACTATAATGCAATTGATTTCTCAATACTTATTTGCATCCTGCTATTGATGCTAACCTCCTTTATAAGATCTAGTAGTTGTTGTTTTTTTTTCATGGGATCTTTATAGTCCTCTATATGCACAGTATCATGTCATCTGAATTAATTACAGTTTTATTTACTCCTTTCTTATTTTGATGTCTTTTTTTTCCTTCTTGCCTGGTCACTGTAGCTAAGACTTTCACTACTATGTTGAATAAGAGTGGTGTACGTGAATTTCTCTGTCTTGTTCCTAATATTAAGGGAAATGCTTGTAATTTTTGCACTTTGAGTGTGATGTTGGCTGTGGGTTTATAATATGTAGTCTTCATTATGTTGAGGTATGTTTTCTCTATTTCCACTTTTCTGAGAGTTTTTAGAATAAAGGGGTGCTGGATTTTATCAAATGCTTTTTCTGCATCTGTGGATATTTTTATTAAGTTTTTATTCTTAATTTTATGTGGTGTATAACATTGGTTGATTTGAATATATTGTACCAACCTATATCCCAGGAATAAATCCTACTTGATCATGGTGTATGATATTTTTAATGTAATGATGGATCCATCTGAAACTGATTTGGGTCAGTGGATAGAGCATCGGCCTGCAGACTGAAAGGTCCCAGGTTTGATTCTGGTCAAGAGCATGTACCTTGGTTGTGGGCACATCCCCAGTAGGGGGTGTGCAGGAGGCAGCTGATCAGTGTTTCTCTCTCATTGATGTTTCCAACTCTCTATCCCTCTCCCTTCCTTTCTGTAATATATATATTTGCTTTATTTTGAAATGCTCTGAAGATATCAATTAAATCTATCCAATCTTGTGTGTCATTTAAGGCCACTATTTTTTGGTCACTAAAAGCCACTATCCATTGATGTTAATGCTGTGACAAAACCAACTATGACTGTGCTATTGTCATTCTCTTCCTTTATGTCATTCACAATTTTATTGACATATTTAGGTGCTCATATGTTGGATGTTTACAAGGGTTATATTTTCTTGTTGTATTGTTATTTTTATCATTGCATAGTGTCCTTTTTCTCTTACAACAGCCTATGTTTTAAAGTCCATTTAGTCAGATTTAAGTATTGCTACCACAGCTTTTTTTCCCTTTCCATTTCCATGGGATACCTTTTTCCATCCTTTTATATTTAGTCTGTGTGTATCTTTCATTCTGAGGTGGGTGCAGTATCCATTATATACTGCATATAAATGGATATTGCTTTCCTATCCATTAAGCCACCCTTTCTTTTGATTGAAGCTTTAAACAATTTATACTTAAAATTATTTTAATAGGTTCATATTTATTGCCCAACATTTTAAATATGTTCCCTTATTTCTTCTTCTGCTTCTCCTTGTTCTTCTTTTAAAACAGCTCTTTAACTTTAAAAAAAATATTGATTTTTTTTACAAAGAGGAAGGGAGAGAGATAGAGAGAAACATCAGACGCCACCTCCTGCACACCCACTATGGGGATGTTCCCGCAACCAAGGTACATGCACTTCCCTGGAATTGAACCTGGGACCTTTCAGTTCACAGGCTGATGCTCTATCCACTGAGCAACACTGGTTTCAGCAGCCCTTTAACTTTCTTGTAATACTAGCTTGGTGGCAACAAAATATTTTAGCTTTTTTTTTTCTTTTCTGAGGAGCACTTTATGTTTTCTTCAATTTTAAATAATACTCTTTCTGGGTAAAGTAGTTTTGGTTGTAGTTCATCTTTCAATTTAAAATTTAGCTCAATCTGATAAAAATTGCAATGTTATATATTTTTTTCTTTTGGAACCATAAGTTAAAAGTAACCCAATATATATATATATATATATATATATATATATATATATATATATATAATATGACACTATCAACTGTACAAAAATATCACACTGCATTTCAAGGAACATGAAAATTCAGTGACTATGCTGTATTGTGTACTAAACAATGGTGTGTGTATTTTAGCAAAATGTCAAATATGATTATAGGTTTAGAAAAGCAGTATTATATGTATAGAGCTCCAAGTAAAAGAATATCTAATATGGATTTACTTCTCAAGTTTCTGGAAAGTAAAATAGGCAAATTAATTCTATCAATATTAAGAACTTTAAGAAAACAAAAATTGATTCATCATTAAAGACAAATACGTATTTTTTTCCTCTGCAAAGATATTCAGTAGCTCATATTAATTATGTAAATGAGGAAATGTATATCTACCAAATTCTATGCCGAAAGTATCAGGGCTAGAATGAAAAGCTCTATTTTTAATAGCTTTAAGAAATAAAATATTGGCAAGACCCTTTATACATGTAATTCTTATGTGTAGGGAAGAATTGAATCAAGAAGTGATACAGTCAGTGTTTTATCTTTCATATTAAAATCACATTTAAAATGTTTTATTGGTTTTTAATCTTTCCTTAAACAACATCTCATTTTGTACAACTTATTTTAGTTTCTCTACATATGTTATATTGCAGTATTATCTTACTAAAAAAAAAAAAAGCTCACTTATCATGTAGAAACATTGTCTTAGAACATGGCAACACTATTTATATATTTTATTGAGTTTTTACAGAGAGGAAGAGAGAGGGATAGAAAGCCAGAAACATTGATGAGAGAGAAACATCAATCAGCTGCCTCCTGCACACCCCCTACTGGGGATGTGCCCACAACTATGGTACATGCCCTTGACTGGAATTGAACCCGGGACCCTTCAGTTCGCAGGCCAACGCTCTATCCATTGAGCCAAACCAGTTTCGGCAGCAACACTATATTTAAGTGTTCTCTGAATGTCTGAAATCCCAAGATAAGAAATATAACTATTTTAGTAGATAGAGTTGAATTGAATTTTTATTAGAATTAGATATGTAGTAGTAATGTTAAGCAATATTAATATTCACAATATGTCAACATGGTACTGTAGAGATACCTACCGTGTTTCCCTGAAAATAAAACATCCTCCGAAAATAAGACCTACTTAATGGGAACATGATACATCCCCTGAAAATAAGACCTAGCGCATCTTTGGGAGCAAAAATTAATATAAGACACTCTCTTACTTTTGGGGAAACAGGGTACTACAAGTGATACTTACTACATTGTAATTTTTCCAGGGTAAACCAACATTTTATGACTTTATAATTTAATCCAGCACACAATGCTTAACTATACACAAAGCTTGGAATCAAATCCCTGTGCTGTGGCACATCTATTTTTAACATATTATGTTCTAACTCCTTTTCTGCCTCTCCCCTTTTTTTATTTAATTAACTATAGGAAAGGAATATATATATATATATATATATATATATATATATATATATAATGGTTAAAAGTACTTAATTTATCTGTACTTAAAAGCAAAACATCTCTCAAAAACATACTTAGCCCTTTAAAGAACAAAACTTATACAATTCTCGAGATTACACAAGGCAGGATTTAATTTATTCTGGAATTAGACTCCTCATTCTAACATCTTCAAATCCACACTTGTCCATTGGAGATGATATTTATATTCTGTTTTATAAAACTACTTCTAGAACTCAAAGTAAATAACCACCATAATGTTCAATTGTGTTAAGAATTAATCTATAATAATAAAAGTGTAATATGCTAATTAGACTGGACAGCCAAATGGCCTTTCAGATGCCATTCTGGATGTTCATCTGGACGACCTTCTGAATGAAGCCATGGTGGGAGGGGGGGGGGGGGCTGAAGCAAAAGCGGTTAGGGGCAATCAGGCAGGCAGGCGAGCAGTTAGGGGCAATCAGGCAGGTAGAGGAGCAGTTAGGGGCAATCAGGCAGGCAGACAGAGTGTTTAGGGGCGATCAGGCAGGCAGGCAGGCAGGCAAGCAGTTAAAGTGATGAGGCAGGCGGGCAGATGTTTAGGAGCAATCAGGCAGGCAAGCAGAGGTGGTTAGGGATGATCAAGCAGGCAGGCGAGTGGTTAGGGGTGATGAGGCAGGCAGGCAGAGTGATTAGGGGCAATCAGGCAGACAGGCAGGTGAGAGGTGTGAGACTGCCAGTTTAGGCCCGATCACGTTGAAGATCCCCCTAGGGGTCCCAGATTGTGAAAGGGTGTAGGCCAGGCTGAGGGACCTCTTCTTGCCCTCTTTCCCCGCCCCCCATGGAGGACTTCCATGCACTGGGCCTCTAGTATATGTATAGTAATTTGAATGCTTGAATGCTTTGAATTCTTTCATCTGACCTTTGGTGCAGATCTGTATTCAGGAAAATATAACCACTTTTGTCTTTCACATTGTAGTACTAATAGTATTTTACAGCATACTTTAAAACTATCATCGTTCCTTCTCTCTCTCCATCCTCATTGCTAATACCTAAAGTAAAATGTATGAATACATTATTTCTTTTCTTGCCTTTAAAATTGTACCGATCAAATCTGACATTTTTGGGATAGTTGAAATAGATGGAGGCTTGCTTAATAGATTTTCTTTGAAATGACACTAGTCCATGTAATGGCACATTAATTTCTCTTACACTTTCCTTCCTGGTAGATTAGCTGCCACTGTCTCAAGAGGCCTTTCCATGTTTATTTATTTATTTATTTTTATTTTTTAAAATATATTTTATTGATACTTTACAGAGAGGAAGGGAGAGAGATAGAGAGTTAGAAACGTCGATGAGAGAGAAACATCGACCAGCTGCCTCTTGCACACCCCCCACCGGGGATATGCCTGCAACCAATGTACATGTCCTTGACCGGAATCGAACCTGGGACCTTGCAGTCCGCAGACCGATGATCTACCACTGAGCCAAACCGGTTTTGGCGGCCTTTCCATGTTTAAATCCCAACTCCTTATCTTCTAAAACCTGGAGGTTTAAGTAACTGAGCCTGTTATTGTTACATAATATTGGCCCTTCATACCCATAAGTTCTGTATCCACAGACTTCATCAACCAAAGATTAAAAATATTGTTAAGTGTTACATTGTTGTTGACAATGTTACTGGGCCTATGTGTATTTTGGAGCTAGGCCTATGAAGGCTATGTCTGCATTGAACATGTATGGACATTTTTTCCTTGACATTATTCCTTATACAAAACAGTAAAATAATTATGTACATAGCATTTACACTGTATTAAGTAATCTAGAGATGACAAAGTATTTGGAGGATATACTTGGGTTACACTATGACACTTTATATGAAGGTCTTTGTTGTCTGTTGGGTTCCTGGGACCAATCCCCTGCAAATACCAAGGTATAGTCAGGAGTAAACATACCCTGATTAATAGCCTATAAGCCTCTTATAAAGGCACTTAGAACCCAGTTTTTAAAATTATGACTTATGTGTTTCATATTTCATTCTGAATGGTAGAGATTTCTGAATGCCTGACTACCCATCCAATCATGTTTTGCCCTAGCCAGATTTTTATAATATAGTAAGAGATGCTAATGTTGTCCTTCTCCTCTTTCTTTTAGAGAGAAACACTAACTCTTCCTCTAGCATAAAGATAATCAGGAATTCCATTAAGACTTGGAATGATCTACTTTATTAATTTTCACTTTGGAGAAAATTGGATGGATACATACAAAAAAACATTGCCATTGTTTTATCTCAACTCAGGCTGCTTAAATTAGAAACCCAGTTTATGATTCACGAATAATGTGATCTTTGACAAGTTATATAAATAGTTTCTCAGATTGGTAATAAGAAAATAGGTAATAATAGTACCTATCTCATACAATTAAATAAATCAATAGATGTGAAGTTTTTTGAAGAGTATTTGGTACATATCAAGGGCTATAATTGCAAACATCACAAGAATACAGCTTTTCTATTATCTCAAATGCCTAGAATAGAGCCTGATGCACAGTTATAATAAATACATGTTGAATTAATAATTTGATTCTTAAAATAAGACATAGGTATTTCTTATGCTTGAATTCAGTTTATTTTGTTGCTTTTGATGACCCTGGCTAATTAATTTGATGGGATTTCAAATATTTGCTGTATCTTGGAATCAATTTAAACACTGAAATAACCTAAATAAAGTGTGTAATAAAGTTAGGAGACTATATGTCCAGGTATTTTCCTACATACATATAAATTTGGTGCAGATAATCCTCTAAAAATATAGAGGAAGACATAAACAAATGTAAGAATATTCCATGTTCATGGATTGGTAGAATCAAGATAATTAAAATGTCCATCCTACCCAAGAAATCTATAGATTCAATTCAATCTCTGTTAAAATGCCAACGGCATACTTCAAAGAGCTAGAACAAATTCTCCAAAAATTCATCTTGAATAAAAAGAAAAGACTCCGAATAGCTGCAGCAATCTTGACCAAGAAGAACAAAATAGGAGAGACCTCAATACCAGATATCAAGCTACACTACAAAGCTACTGTTCTCAAACTGTGTGGTACTGGCACAAGAGCAGACATACAGGCCAATGTAACAGAACAGAGAACCCAGAAATAGAACCAAGCCAGTATGCTCAATTAATATTTGACAAAGGAGGCAAGAATATGTGATGGAGTCAAGACAGTCTCTTCAATAAATGGAGTTGGGAAAATTGGATGGATACATGCAAAAAAAAAAAAAAAAAAAACACAAGAAAAAGAATAACATTTATAGGGAACTCATACAACTTAACAAAAGAAAGATAAACAACCCAATCAAAAAATGGGCAAAAGACCTAAATAGACACTTTCAAAAGATGACATACAGAAGGCCATGAGACATGAAAACATGCTCAGAGTTACTAATCATCTGAGAGATGCAATAGACACTTTCAAAAGATGACATACAGAAGGCCATGAAACATGAAAACATGCTCAAAGTTACTAATCATCTGAGAGATGCAAATCAAAACAACAATGGGTACCATCTCACATCCGTCTGAAAGGCTATCATCAACAAATGACAAGTGCTTACAAAGATGTGGAAAAAAAGGAACCCTCGTGCACTGCTGGTGATAATGCAGACTGGTACAACCAATGTGGAGAACTGAAAGGAGTTTCCTCAGAAAGTTAAAAATGGGAACTTCCATTTGACCCAGTAATTCCACTTCTAGGAATATATCTCAAGAAAACAGAAACACTAATCAGAAAGGATATATCCACACTTGTGCTCATAGCAGCACAATTTACAGTAGCTAAATATTGGAAACAGCCTAGGTGTCAATCAGCAGATGAGTAGATTAGAAAACTATGGTACATCTACACAATGGAATACTATGCTGCAGTAAAAAGAAGAAGGAATTCTTACCATTTGCAACAGCATGGATTGACCTGGAGAGCATTATGCTAAGCTAATTAAGCCGGTCATAGAAAGATATATATCACCTGATTTTATTAATTTGTGGAATATAATGAACAACATAAACTAAAGAACAAAAACAGAAATAGAATCATAGAAACATAAAATAGACTGTCCAACCTGTGAGGGAAAGTAGGGGGTGAAGAGGTAAAAGATCAACCAAAGAACTTGTATATATGCATATATATTTCCATCACATGTCCAGAGGACCTTATGAGGAACTGACTCGCTAAAATTGTAGTGTGCATGAATCTTAGTTTACAAATAAGGTTTGAATGAATATATATGTTCTTAATAGTCTATACTTTAACTATATTTTTATCTCAATCACCTATTCTGCCAGAATTGTAGAAATCAATGTGGGTTTGCCATTTCTGCCAGATTTTTCAAATTAAAAACCAGAGGCCGGGTAGGCCTTCACAACCCCAGCCACTTCATGGCTCCACTCGCTATCCACAGCTCCCTTGGCCTGGCGCTGGCTGTATCCACCACTGCACACCCCGGATTCTCAGGTTCAGTGGAGCCCCTTGATCAATTGCCCCGCAAAGGGTGGCCTGGGCCTTTCTCTTTGGGGTGATAGCGGAGCCCACCCGTGGGTCGCCCTATTGGCTGCTGGCCTGGGCCTCCCTCTGCAGGGCGATTGTGGGGCGATGGTAGCCCCCACCCTGACCAATCACATTGCCTCTGCCTTGGCTGGTCTGGACCCAGAGCATGTGATAGCATAGTCATCCAGAAAGTTGTCTGGACGGTTGTTCTGCTGTTTGGTCATTTGGTCAATTTGCATATTATGCTTTTATTATTATAGATTTTTAATGTTGACATTATTGCAGCTATAACTCTCCCTTATTAGTTACCCCCTACCCTGCCCAGCTTACTCCTCCTTTGGCCTTCACCAAATTATTGTCCATGGGGGATGCATTTATGTTCTTTAGCTAATCCCTTCACCCCCACCTCCCTTCCCTGGGGCAATGGCCAGTTTATTCCATGTATCTATGCTTCTAGTTCCAATTTGTTCATCAGTTTATTTTGTTCATTAGATTCCACATATGATACCATGTGATACTTGTCTTTCTATGACTGGTTTATTTCACTTAGCTTAATATTCTCTAGGTCATCCATCTTGTATCATTTGGTAAAAGAATTCCTTCTTTTTTACAGTCTTGTAGCATTCCATTGTGCAAATGTACCATTTAAGCACCTCAAGGCCATAAAGATGAACAATCTGATTAAAAAATGGGCAAAGGACTTGAATAGACATTTCTTCAAAGAGGACATACAGATGGTCAATAGACATGAAAAGATGCTCAAGATCACTAATTATCAGAGATATACAAATAAAAACTATGATGAGGTATCACCTCACACCTGTCAAAATGGCTAATATTAATAAATCAACAAATAACAAGTGCTGGAGAGAATGTGATAAAAAGGGAATTATTGTGTATTGTTGGTGAAAATGTAGAGAGTGTAGCCACTATGGAAAGCTGTATGGAGTTTCCTCAAAAAATAAAAATTATACTGCCTTTTGATTTTCACTTCTGGTAATATATCCTAAGAATAATGAAACATCAACCAGAAACAATCTATGCACCCCTATATTAATAGCAGAATTATTTACAATAGCCAAGATCTGGAAACAATCTGCCAGATTTTTTAAAAAAACGGATACAAGGAATAGACTGACAGCTGCCAGAGGAGAAGAGAGAGAGTGGATTGGATGAAAGGATGTGAAAGATTATTCAAAAAACCTTATATACATAACACGTAAGCACAGATGAAAGTGTGGTGATAGAAGGAAGGAGGTGGGGCTAGGTGGAGGGGGGCAAAGAGTAGGGGGATGGGACAGAAAGAGACTTTGGAGCAATAGTCACCAAATGTAGTGTGCAGATGGTGTTTTATTGAGTTATATACTTGAAACATGTATGGTGTAGGGAACAGATGTCATCCCAATAAATTTAATTAGAAATAATAATTTCTAAGGGGTGCTATGTCTTACCAAAGTGAGGGACATGAGGGCTGAATCTTTTGATAGGCCAGAGACCTCCCTCATTCCTATTGTGTGAGGTCAATTAGCCTGTCTCTCTTCTTCCATTCCAGATTTGTAGGGTTGTTCCTATCAAGTATGGAGCTTTCTCTGTGAGAGTCACAGTGCTTTTGTATGTCTAGCCAGTCACTCTCAGTGATCTCAAACCAGGAAGGGGCACTCTTTGCTCTTACACATCCAAATGTTTGGGATTTGGATATGGGAATCAAGAGGCCAGTTCTATCTCTTTCTTGTTTGCACTGAAGTGTGGTTGGCTTAGCCCAAAAAAAATTTTTTTTTCAAGAGTAGAGGGAAGAATTCCCTTCTCAGAGATATTTCCTTAAATATATTTTTCAGATTGTAGTTATTGGGTTTAGGATTTTGGAAAATAGAAACAATAGATTGGCATTTCTTCTTTCTTTTCTCTTCCCTTCTTTTTCTTCCTTCTCTCTTCCTTTTTATCTTCCCAACCCCTCAGCCTTATACTTATTTTTATTATATTTTTATTGATTTTAGAGAGGAAGAGGGAGATAGAAATGATTGTCTGCTTCTTGCATGCCCCCTAACTGGGGATCGAACAGGGGCATGTGCCCTTGACCAGAATCCAATCCGTGACCCTCTGATGGTCAAAGCTCCATCTACTGAACCAAACCAGCTAGGAATCAACCTCCTCTCTCTCTCTCTCTCTCTCTCTCTCTCTCTCTCTCTCTCTCTCTCTCTCTCTCTCCTCCCACTATTTCTCTCCCTCTCTCTTCCCAACTTCATCACATTTCTCTTCCAGGACCAATTTATCTATTCTATCTATCATCTCTCTATCTATTCATCCACCATCTATTGTATTCCTATCAGCAAGCACATGGAGCATGCTAAAATGTAGGGTAGTGATCTTAAACATTTGAGAAACTGCTGTGGTGACCCTTGCCTTCCATCATTAACTACTGGGAAGATTATCAATCTGAAAATCTGACTGGAAGCACAATTAATTGTAAGCACTGTTAATGTACAGAATCTTTATAGCTGGTAGGATGTGTATCTACACATGTGTTATGTTAAAAGCAGGACTTCCCCTGAGGACTCCCAGACTGTGAGAGGGCGCAGGCTAGGCTGAGGGATACCCACCTCCCCTTCCCCCAGTGCATAAATTTTCATGCACTGGGCCTCTAGTATATAATAATTACATATGGTTTTAATTTGATAAATACAATAAGATTTTGAGAAAAGAGAGCCATACTTTATTTTAATTGTTTGAATAAATACAAAGCATGCTGTTGAATTCTGGTTGTAGTAGATCTAAGTGGGTACATGTTTTTTTGTTTCATATGGTTTTAATTTGATAAATACAATAATATTTTGACTAAAGAGAGCCATACTTTATTTTAATTGTTTGAATAAATGCAAAGCATGCTGTTGAATTCTGGTTGTAGTAGATCTAAATGGGTACATGTTTTTTTGTTTATGTCTTTTAGCATCTCCGTCAATTAAACTCTTGGTGGATGACCCTATAGTTGTAAATCCTGGAGAGGCTATAACATTAGTATGTGTTACGACAGGAGGACAACCTGCACCGATTCTCAGCTGGGCCAGGTCCTTTGGGCCTCTGTCTGACAAGACTATTCTGCATGGAGGAACTTTGACCATACCTGCCATCACTTCTGAAGATGCTGGTACTTATAGCTGCGTTGCCAATAACAATGTGGGAAACCCTGCAAAAAAGTCCACCAACATCATTGTGAGAGGTAAGTTTAGAGATTATTATAACACAGATTTGATATAAAACATCTCCTTAAATTTGCATATATTTATATATAGAGAAAATTGTTTATAAATAATGAATGATGTCTAGTTTTAAATGAAACTTAAAATTCCTAAATCTTAATCACAATGTCTTATGTTTGCATTGAATAGTTTTCATGATATACTCTTAGTGGTGTCATTGAATAGTTTTGATCATATGGTTTTAGTAAAAAACAAGATTAAAATGCAATTGTAGCATAGACCATTAATCATTGTTATACAGTTTGTGTGATTACTTTAGGAGTTTCACAGATTTATCAATTTAGTGGTTAATAAACAATTATTAAATCCTTATTAGAAGCAGATCTTTAAATTGTGAGATTATATAGATATCTATAAAACATTAACCTGTGTTCAAGGATTCTATTCTCAAGTACTAAAACCAAAATGAATAAATTAATAGTCACATGATACAGTATTTGGCAAGCATAAGCAAACACTATAGAAATATTTAAAATATATAGTAACTTCTAGCACAGTTATTAGGGAATATCTAATGACATTTGCACCATGTGTTAGACAATGGGTAGTAGAGTTTAAACAGACTGAGATTAGAAAAAGACATTGAAAAGTCAGGAATGCAATGTAGAATCTTTTATCCCATTATTTTATTCAGGGACAGGAACTCACTAGAGAAAAATGATGCATTGAATCTAGTTTGACCGCAGGATCATCCTCAGTTGTATTGAATCCATGTACAAATGGCAATGTGTCCAGCATGAAAATGCCTGTGTTGCTCAGGCACCTTTAGTAAAGGATGAACTCAGTCCACAGCAAATATATGCTCAGGAAATGATTTGCTCTTTTCCATCTTAACAGTTTTTATTTGTGTTATTACAAAGGACCTAAAATGTATTGCTCCAATTTATAATTTTTATCCCTTTAATTCATCTGAAATACATATTTTCATAGTCATTATTTCCAGGAAGCTCTCAGCAGTGTCATTCACATAATTTATGAAATCAAGTTTGACTATAACCTTACTGAATACAGAAATAACCTTGTCAAAGGGCCCCAGATTACACTGCAGGGAGAAAAACTGCTACAATACTGTGAGGCATCTACTTTCTGCCACAAAGGCCAAGACATACAGTTAAAGAAATATGTTTTTATTTTTATTATAGCAAATAAATTATCCTCAAGTGCTCTGGATTTGTAAATCTTTGTAGTGTCTTAGATTAATTGTGTCATGATCCAGTAGAAGTAGAACTCTAGGTTTATATTCTCCCCATTCTTTTTCTGTAATTAAATCAAGACCCACAGACCAGGTTTTCTGAGGAAGCACCAGGATATACTGTGCATAGAGTTCTCATTGCCATTTGAGAATATCTTTGGACAAAATGAAAGTATAGGCTTTATGAGGGAGGGGAGATTTTAGAAAGTTTCTGAGTTCATTATTTTATTTTAAAAAATATATATAAAACACATCAAAATAAACATTATAGGTAACACTCTATGTAGATAACAAGCTCAGAATTGAAGGTAAATTTCATGTTTTAATATTTTATTAGAATATTTATAAATATAGCAGTGATGCTTTTCTTAGACTTTTTTTTTTTTAAATATATTTTATTGATATTTTACAGAGAGGAAGGGAGAGAGATAGAGAGCCAGAAACGTCGATGAGAGAGAAACATCGACCAGCTGCCTCCTGCACACCCCCCACCGGGGATGTGCCCGCAACCAATGCACATGCCCTTGACCGGAATCGAACCCGGGACCCTTCAGTCCACAGACCAATGCTCTACCACTGAGCCAAACCGGCTTTGGCTTTCTTAGACTTTTTAAAGAAATTGCATTTATCCCAAGTAGTTGCTTAATAATTTGATAAGAAAATATGTTGATTTCCTAGTCACATGATTGGTAGCCTGAGCCCAGTGCTTTCCAAAGTCCTGTTAGATAACATGCCATTCCCCCTAAAGTTCCCTGTTGTGGTGATTCACTGTATTTAGAAATCCCCTCATTCATTTCCTGTTGTGAATTGAACCTGTGCTGAAAGAGCATGATTCATAACATGATCAAGACATTATTATATTTTGGTGTCCTGTGGTCATTTCAACTTTCACGCAGTGTTTTCATATTTCCTGCTTCAGGAAGAAAAGTCAGGCAGACCCCATGACCCTTCTGCTCATTCTTACAAATGGAAATTCCTACAGTACATTTAAATAACAAGCAGACATTTATTAGTATTTTGGATGCATAATCCAAAATACTATTAAAACTTCAAACCTGACAATTCAAAATGCTCTTCCCTGACCAGGTTGGGTTCACTTTGGGATGGAGACCTGGCCCTACGGGAAGCCCTTCAGTAGGATTGAAATGGTGAACTAGGTTCTCCCTCAGCCAACTTAAGCTTGGAAGAAGATGCATTGCAAAATTTTCCTTAAGATATCCTTCTAATCAAATTTCATCTCTGACTCATTACTTGTTTATATAGACCGAGAATCATAGAATCTGTGTTTTTCATTACCTTTTAAAATTCTACATAAGAAAATGTCTATTTTGCACTCACTGTAGAATTCTGTGGCTTCTATTCTCAGGAAAAGTGAGTCAGGAAAAGTCTATTCTATTATCTAATTTCACAAAAATATAAACAATTATTATAATTTAAAAATAGCTGATATTTTGAATTTTGATCTTCAAACTACACTCTAAATTTGACCACATCTTGCTACATCTACAGTTACCGACCTGTGTAAACTAATGATATATCTCTCCTACTTGATTAAAAAGCATTTTCATTATCTTTCCAGTACAGCCTCTCTTATAAAAAGGTTGTTTTTTTCCCTCACTGTTAACCTAGAAGCAGACTAGGTTTTCTACATGAAAGAGTGCAAGGTTTTACCTAGTTGATAATAGTGATGTTGTGTGCATGATTGAGGAGTGTGTGTTTGGAGGTGGCTGTAGGCACAGAGAATCTATTACTTGTAGTTATTCAGGCACCTGGGCTGATGATGCCTCTTCCATCTTCACCCTTTGGTTACTAAGGGTACTCTGTGTATTACCTGCTTTCCTGTCAGCTAGAACAGGGGAAATTTTTATGGGTCAGGTATATGTTATATCAAATCACATTTATTAGCTAGATATTAGGCACCCAGTTACACCCTATGATGTGAAGACTGAGACATGTATTCTTACCGTGTGCCAAGGAATAATAGGATGAGTTGTTGTCAGTTGCTAATCTTCTCTGTTGTATTCATGCAAAAGAATGTGATTGAAATCATCTACTTCTCCTGATCCTCCCATGGCTTCCCATCTCACCTAAAACGAAATTCAAATTTGTCATTATCATTTCACATCTCCCTCCTCTTTGCTCACTCTACTTTAGACATATTATCCCTATTACTCTTTTTCATGCTTCAGGACAGACATGTTTGCTCTTCATCCTGGAATGTTAATTTTAAAATGTTATTTTCTGAGAAATGACTTTTATGATTACTCAGTCTTAAATAGTGCACCCCTAAATCCCTTGCATGATTTTTTGTTTCTTCTTATCACATAACTGCCTGGAATTATTTTATACATATTCCTTTATTTGATGTCTTTATGTCTTGGGACCATATGGACAAATAATATGTATTTTGTCTTATTCAGGGATATATTGCTAGAACATAAAAAACAAACAAACAAAAAACCCCCACAAAAAACTACTAGGCACACAGTAGATACTCAATAAATATATACTGAGTGAATGACATCTTTTTTTAAGTACACTGGCTTATATTAGACATTTCTTCTGGACACCTATCTCTCTTTAATATCCTAAGTATGTACCAGATTATATGAAACAAAATTAGGAAAGTCTATATATCTATGAAATCATAGTAGGTATTTGTGTGATGTGACTGGCTCATTTTAAAGCTGTCATTATTCTGATTATTCATTGCTGTGTGACAAGCCATCCCAAAGCAGTAGCACAAAACAATTTATTGTGCTCACAAATCTTGAGGTGAGAAGGCCAGCTAAAATGATTAAGGGTATCACATAAATTGCATTCAGAAGATGGCTGGGACTAGAGTCATATTTATGGTTTTTTCATGTAAATATTTGGTGCTGGGACTAAATAGCTCAAACACAACTGTGATCCTCTCTTTCTTTCTCTCTCTCTCTTCCTTTCTCTCTCCTTCTCTCTCTTCTTTTCCCTCCCTGCCTCCTCCCCATCTCCCCTCTCAATAGTCTCCATATAATGGTCTCAAGATTGCCAGATTATTACAGATTCCAGGGTCCATGATCTCAAGAGTTGTATGGGTTCTTCTAATCTAGCTTCTGAAGTCATTCAGTCATCACTGCATTTTCTTCATCAAGATAGTGATAATGGCTATCCTGGTTCTTGGATGGAATCTAATATCTCCCCTCCTTAAGGGAGGACTGTCAGACCATCTGCAGACATGCTTTAAGCCATCACATTATGCAGCACACTGCACAAACTATATTATTCACGTCATACTTCCATGCTGCCTCAATTCTCATTTATACCTCTATTCCCTCCTTTTCTCCTTAATTTCATTATACCCATGACCACTACAAAGTGACATTGTAAACAGGTTTATTTTTTAATTTTAGTGTGATTCCAGCCTTTATTTTGTTGGCTATGATCTGATTCCTAGCATGGAGAAATAAAAATGTCAATATTGAAACAGATTTAACCTTTATAGAAGAATTCAAAAGTATATATTCAGTGGGGCATGAATTTACACCTTCTTAAACACACACAAATATGCTATAACATCCAGGAACATCATAACTCTCTGTTTTGAAAGAGTTGATTTACCTCACTCTATTCAAGTGAAAATATTGATTGAAAGTATTGATTGATTTACCCTAACCAGTTTGGCTCAATGGGTAGAGCATTGGCCTGTGGACTGAAAGGTCCCAGGTTTGATTCCGGTCCAGGGCATGTACCTTGCTTGCAGGTACATCCCAAGTAGGAGGTGTGCAGGAGGGAGCTGATCAATATTTCTCTCTCATCAATGTTTCTAACTATCCCTCTTCCTTCCTTTTTGTAAAAAATCAATAAAAATATGTTTTTAAAAAAGAAAATATTGATTGACTTAAAAATCTGAATTTTAATATTAGACATATTGTTTGGGACTAATTTAATAGAAATATATGAAATATTAGCATTCCCAACATTTCAAAATTATCTTTATTTAGGCTTATTACCAAACATCTTATAATTTAAAAATTCTTTGAGAAAAGACTTTGATAGAGAAACCAAAATGGCAGCATACTTGCTGCCTCTCACAACCACATCAAAACCACCACTAAACAGTAGGACAACTATCACCTAGCACCTTGGGAAAGTTGGCTGAGAGGAAGTCCCACAACTATAGAGGTAAAGAAGAAAGCTCTCTGAGACCCTTAAGAGGTGCAGAATCATAGAAAGTACTGCACTTGGATGTGCTGCTTTTTAAACCAGGAGGGAGCTACAAACTCCAACTTGCCCTAAACACCAGTTCCAGGCATGACTATGGGGGACCCAGACACATAAGGGAAGAAACTGGACTTTCTGACATCCAGACAGGACTGCGAGGGTGGCTTACTCTAAGAGATGCTGGCAAGGATCATTGTTCCTGCATGGGTGTAGATGTGGAGAACCAGGGACTTCTCTGGTTAAGGACAGTCATTGCTGTTTGCTTAGTCCCGATGATTCCCAGAGAATCCACAACCACACCCAAGCTGTGAGCAGCAGCTTTTGCATATTAAGAAAAAACTTCAGCTTGGTTAGAGAGCCCCAAAGATTCCAAAAGAAGGCCCAATGCCTGGCAGCAGCAGCGGCGGCCTTGCTTCATACCTGGACCTCATCTGGGCACTTCCAAACCCATACAAAGATGAGGAATCTGCAAATGTCTCTGTAGCTCCTGATGGGAGGCCTCAAACATTGGCTGATCTTGCACCTACTTCCTTGGAGGTCCAAGAGCCAATGGTCAGAATAAGGCTATATTAGATTATAATTCTTCACATCCATAAGTGATACACTCAAGGGACAGACTCATTGAGCACCAAAGCTCTACTGAAACAAGTCCTACCCCATAAGGGTGGCTCCTGCACAACAGATCTTCCAGTGTAGACACAGCTGATCATCACAGCCAACTGGCCTGGAGGTCAATTATTCCCAGTGATATCAATAGCAATCAAGGCTTAACTACAAGAATAGAAGACTGTGCAAACAGCCCACAAAGGGGAGCACCAAGTGCATCCACCTCAGGTGACTGGGGAGGCCAAGTCACTGGGCCCTATAGAATACCAACCAAATAAGGCCACTCTATCAACTCAAGGAGACTTAGCAGCGACTCAGTACATAGAAACAAACACAGAAAAGCAGCCAAAATGAAGAGACAAAGAAACAAGTCACAAATGAAAGAAATGGATGAAAGCAAACTACTGCATAAAAACCACAGTTATAAGATTACTCAAGAATCTTCTAGAAAATTCCAAGAAATATAGTGAGACCCTCAAGGATATGATAAAGGATCAATCAGAAATTAAGTATAAGCTGACTGAAATAAGAATATGCAGAGATCCAACAGCAGACTAGAGGATCTCAAGAATCAAGTCAAAGATTTGAAATATGAAGAAGCAAAAAACACCCAACCAGAAAAGCAAAAAGCAAAAGAATCCAAAAGTATGAAGATAGTGCAAGTAGCCTCTGGTACAACTTCAAGCATACCACATCTGAATTATGAGGGTGCCAGAAGAAGAGAGAGAGCAAGATATTAAAAACATATTTGAAGAAATAATGACAGAAGATATCCCCTACCTAGTGAAAAAAATAGACCTACAAGTTCAGAAAGCACAGAGAATCCCAAACAAGAGGAATCTAAAGAGGACCACACCTAGAAACATCATAATTAAAAAGCAAAAGACAAAAGACAAAGAGAGAATCTTAAAAGCAGCAAGAGAAAAATATTCTCTATAAGGGAATACCCACATGACTCTCAGCTGATTTCTCAACAGAAACTATGCAGGCCAGATGGGAGTGACAAGAAATATACAAAGTGATGAATAGCAAGAACCTACCACCAAGATTACTCTACCCAGCAAAGCTATCATTTAGAATTGAAGTTCGGTTAAAGAGTTTCACAGACAAGAAAAAATTAAAGGAGTTCATCACCACCAAACCAGTATTAGATGAAATGCTAAAGGGTATTCTCTAAGAAGAGGAATAAAAAGATAAAGATAAAAAATTATGAACAACAAAGTGACAACAAATATGTATCTATCAACAAGTAAATCTAAAAATCAAGTGAATAAAAAATCTGATGAACAGAATAAACTGGTGAATATAATAGAATCAGGGGCATAGAAAGGGAATGGACTGACAATTCTTGGGGGGAAAGGGGTGTGGAGGTTCGGGAAGAGATTAAACAAAAATCTTACACCTATGGATAAGGACAATGGGCAGGGTTAAAGGCATGGGGTGGGGGTGGGAACCGGGTGTAGGGGAGCTCTGGGAGGGAAAAGGAGGAACAACTGTAATAATCTGAACAATAAAGATTTATTCAAAAAAGAAAAAATGAAAAAACAAAACAACTTTGTACTTTTGTGCCAGCCTGCTTAAGTAAAGTAAGTGTTATTCACTGATGGAGTAAACATTATGTACAGGGCTACCAGGAACATTATGAACTTTAACTTTTTAATTATTCCAAAATATATAGGAGGTAAAATATTATTCTTCCCATTTTAAAGAAAAGTAAAACTAAAGAAGGAATAATTAAATAACGTCCCCTAAATAAGCCTTATTTTAGCCTCAGACTTGGGAATCAAAACCCAAACAATATGATTCCAGGGCCTTTGTCTTCATCAAGGTACCATAGTGCTTTTCAAAATTTAGCCTGGTTTTTAAAAATATATAGCCCACCTCTTATCCCATCAAATTGAACTGACTAATGTTCTTTTCTATTTCCTCTATCTTTGTCTTGACAAAGATTTACTAGGGATTCTTCCGGGGCTCTGATTCAAATACATTTTTATACTTACAGAAAAAAATATAACATCCCCAACATTGTTCAGTCCTTCTAATTGCACTGTTTTGCTTCCAAATATACAACCTCTTTTAATTGAAGGAAATTTTGTGTTTTGGTTAATCAGCATTTTATCTTATATGTGGGCATATTTGATTTAAAATTCTAATCAACATAGTGTTTATAGTTTATAATTATTTAAAGAGTATTGCATTTTGAAGGTGTGACTTTTAAACTTTTCTTGGCTGTCCTACAAATTATTGTATACTAATGAGATTAGGATCCCTTAGCCCTGCCTGCACCCTCTGACAGTCTGGGACCCTTTGGGGAATATCAACCTGCTGGCTTAGGCCTGATCCTCAGCAGTCAGATCTCCGTCTCAGTCCAGAGCTCTTGCAGTCCAGGACCCTTCCCTCCTAACTACCCACCTGCAGCTCCCTGTGGGAGCACAGTGACCATCAGGGGGCAGATTCTTCATTGAGCATCTTCCCCCTGGTGGTCAGTACACATCATAGCGACTGGTCATTCAGCCATTCAGTCAATTTGCATATTACTACACTCTTATTATATAGATTAATTATAAGAAACCAATAGACAAAGATACACACTAACTGCAGAAATAAAGGGAAGAATAAAGGAATAAAATTAGTACTCATATTTATAAAAGTATGTTTATTCAGATTGTTGAATCTCAGAGTGCAAGCAGGGGTTGGTGGGTATGTGGGAAGAGATCAACCAAAGAACTTGTATGCATATATGCATAACCCATGGACACAAAAAATAGGAGGGTGAAGGGCTGGGACTGGGGTCAGGGACTGGCTAGAAGAGGTCAATGGGGGCGGGGGTGGGGAAGAGGTACACATGTAATACTTTCAACAATAAAGATTAAATAAATAAAATAAAAGTATGTTCATTGTTTTGGCTGAAACATTTGTATCTTCAAGTTACTAATCAGAAAGTCAATCCAAGTTTATTGGCAATTTTCCAGAAAGAATCAAATTTAACTTACAGTGCATTTCTAAATGGAAATTACTTGTGAGTTTCCAATTAGGGGGTAAGTGCAATTCTTTCTAGGCATTTAGATTCATCAAATTAAGTATTTAGTGATCAGTAACTTTTTTTTCATAATCTTCCATTAACAAAAACTGTATTGATGATAGCTAAAATTATAGAAAAACAATGCTTTAATATTCTCCAAAAGCAAGAGTCTGCTGTGTGCAGGTGTCCCCATTATTCATGTAGATTAAGTGCTTTATTTCTGGTTTCCCAATTTAATATTCTGTAGTAATTATATCTCCCCAAACCACCAGAGACAATTTAATTATATTATGTTTTGTAGCTATGAAATGTTTTCATTATATCCTTTTAAAAATAAATCAGGACTATACAAAATCTAAAAATTATCAAATTCAATAATTCTCATCTAAATATACATAGCTCAGTTTCGTTTTATAAATGAGATTTCAAGTAAAAACTGTGAGGATATCATATAATCTTATAATCACTTTTGCATAATGATATATAGATAGCTTAGTTATTTGCTTTTGTTTAATTAAAATTTAGATTGGGGGTGGGGGTTGAGTGGAGGTAGGCAAAGAGAGAGGAAATAGGATATCTTTAATAGTATCAAAATAGAGTTATTAAACAATAAAAAAAATAAAATCCCTACTAAAAAGTAAGAAAAAAAGCCTATATTGTTCCTTTTGGTAGATATATTCCTTGCCGTGTTAACTTAATCCAAAGGGGAAATACCAATCAGTAATAGTGCTTTAAAAGCCAATACCTGTTCCAGAAAAGAAGAATTTTATTCAACTAAGATTATTTTTAAAATTCTATCAGTCTCTTGCCAAGCCCGGTTTGGCTCAGTGGTAGAGCGTCGGCCTGTGGACTGAAGGGTCCCGGGTTCGATTCCGGTCAAGGGCATGTACCTTGGTTGCAGGCACATCCCCAGTGGGGGGTGTGCAAGAGGCAGCTGGTCGATGTTTCTCTCACATCGACGTTTCTAGCTCTCTATCTCTCTCCCTTCCCTCTCTGTAAAAAAAAAAAAAAAAAAAATCTATCAGTCTCTTTGAAGGAGTTCTATAGATTTTTTTTTGTTTCTTTGTAACCCACAGTTATAAAATGGGGCCAAAGCAATGATACTAACAATAATACTAAAAATAATAATACCTACTTCAAAAATGTTATCCTGTTGTTATTGCAGGTGCTTATTTACTAGAGTGACCGCTCGCCGTGCTTAGAATGGGAGGGTTAAATGTTTTATGGGCTGTAGGTATAGGAAAAGGGATTGTGATCTGCTCAGACTTTCTCTCTCTCTCTTTTGTTGTTGTTTAAAGTATTACATATAGTAGTACATATATCTCCTCCCCACCCCATCCCCCCATTGACTTTCCTTGGCTCTCAGATCACGAGTATGTAAATAGGCATCTGCTTACTCTTCTCTACAACCCGGAAATAGTAGCACTCAAACTCTAAGATACGTTTGCTCTAATCACATTAGATTTTATACTATCAAATCGCCCCTTGATCTATGTCTATCTTAATGTGTTTCTGGACATAATTACTCTCTTTTCTTGTTTACAAACTTACCTGTACAAATGTATGAATATGAATGCATGGCTCTATGTAGATTTATATATATAACATATAATTATTAGAGAACATTAAATTTTAAAACAAATCTATTCTTAACAATTATCTATTAATTCCCTGGGGCCCATGATTGTGAGCACCTGTCTCTGGGTTATAATAAATGTGCTCATGGATCCCAGTTGCTCATCAGGTTACTAACACATCTCACCACATTGTTCAAGTTTGCTAGCATATTTCCTTATTTTGAAACCCATTTTTTTCTACTCTTACAATAGTGAGAACTCTTTTTCAGTCTTCTGTAATGTGCTCCTCCCACAGGTCATTCACTGAAACCCACGGAGTTAGAGGTCACAGTCCGGTGTACACAATGTCGTCATTCATGCCCCTCCCTATCCTATTAAATCTCCTTGTTTCCAGTAGGATTCCTGCCACGTTGTCCAAGGTGTAAAACCAAGGTGATACAAAAAGATATTTCTGATGGTCTTATCAATTACCTTTCTAAACTTTCCTGATGTGTGTGTGTGTGTGTGTGTGTGTGTGTGTGTGTGTGTGTGTGTGTGTACAGAGGGACTAAAATGTCATATTATAGTTCTTTACATGGCTAACTTGACAAAAACATTTTGAAGGATTATTTCTATGGTGTCACATTTTATTTTTTTCACATTGACTATTAATTTCTTCTGACTAAAGTAAAAAACTTAAAAAGGGAGGCATGTAACAGACTGTAGGTGGTCTATTATTTTGAAGTATATTTGGTGGAGTGCTCAGAGTAGTTTACAAATGATGTTCACAGGGAATGAAAAGTTGTATCCTTCTATTGGAAACATACATTCAATGTCCTTGTGCTTTTGTTAGAGTTTTAATTGGATATTGTCATACAGTGCCTGCTTGCTGGTTATATAATCTGAGCACATTAAAGCACTATTTAAAAAAAAACAGTGCAATATATTACTTTATTTTAATATTAAAACATAACAGAAATTACAGAAGTTATGTGCATAGCTTAATGAACTTTTCCAGAGTGAACACAGTGTCACCAGCACTCAGATGGAGAAGTAAAGATTAGCATGACCCTCTTTCATGACCTCAATGAAATGTAACCCTGTTCTGACTTTGCCCAACTTACATTAATTTGTTCTTTTAAACTTTCTACAAATGCAATTTGTGCTTAGATTATTGTCCCAAAATTATGTTTGTAAGGTCCATATTCTACACTGTATATATAGCAAGAGTATAATAATCCACTGTATGAATATAACAAATTATTATTTATGACTTTTGAGTTTATTTATACTTATTTATACTTGAGACTCTTGTGTGAAAAATCCATCTTTGAATATTTTTTGTACCAATCTTTTGGTAAACATATAGATGCATTTTTACTGAATCTTAGGTTAAGAGAATATTAACGTCTACATTTCCAATTTATACTTTTACAAGAATTATATATGTTTCACATCATTGCTAATATTTTATACTGTTTGTATCTGTATTTTTTTATTTTAACCACTCTAGCTGATGTCATGAATCATACATGGTTTTAAATTGCATTTATTTTATGATGGATGAGTTGAGCAAGTTTGCAAATACTTTTGACCATTTCATTGTCTTCTTTTTTTTCTATGATTTTTTACAGTGGACATTTTTCTCCTGTTTGGGTTGAATTTTTATTTTTTATTTGAACAATTCATTGATATGCCATTTAATTAGGATATTTATTGAAAAATAGTTTATTTTACTTTGTTGCTTGCCTTCTCACAATATTAATGTAGTTTTATAATGGATAAGAGTTCTTCATTTTGATGCAGCCTAAACTATTTTTAAAAAGTCAAGGTTAATGCTTTCTTTTCTCTATTAAAGCAACCTTTTTTGTCTAATCTCAGATAATAAAAATATGCTCATGTATTTTGCTAAAAGTTTTATTGTGTTACCTGCAACATTTAATCTTTGATTCAATTGAAAGTCATTTTAATTTATTTAAAATTGATTTTTAATTCACAAGAAATTGGTTTAAAGTCTTACTAAAGGCAAATTTTTTTCAATTTTAATTTCAATTAACCACTTACAGAATTGACCAGCACTTCCCATTACAGTAGTCTCTCCTTATCTTCAGGACATAGGTTCCCAGGCTCCCAGTAGATGCATGAAACTGGGAGTTGAAATTGGGTGGTACTGAACCCTACATATACTATGTTTTCCTTATACATACAGATCTATAATAAACTTGAATTTATGAATTACACACAGTAAGAGACTTAAAATATAATAATAAATTATAACAGTTTATTGTAATAAGAGTTATGAGAATGTGGTTTCTCTCAAAACATGTTATTATACTCAATTTTTCACTTAAAGGAAAAAATTTATGGCTTCTCCATGGCATACCTGAATTGCCAGCATCACTACCCTTGTGCTTTAAGGGCATTATTAAGTGACTAGAAGTCTGGTGCATGAGATTCGTGCAAAGTGGATGGTGGATGTGTCCCTCAGCCCATCATGTACTCTTTCCAATCTAGGACTCGTCAAGGAATGTCCAACTACCTGTTTAGGCCTGGTAGGATCAAGCCTAAATGGGCAGTTGGACATCCCTCTCACAATCCAGGATTGCTGGCTCCCAACCACTCACCAGCCTGCCTGCCTGATTTCCCCTAACCAATTCTTCTTCCAGCCTGATCACCACCTAACCGCACCCTTGATGGCAAAATTAACACCTAACTGCTCCCCTGCTGGCCTTATCTCTCCCCCAACTTCTCTCCTCTGATTTTAATATGGTTTTAATTGGTCTGTTTTTATGCCAGTCAGCTTCAATAGCTCTGCCTCCTAGGCAGCCATTGGCTCATCACACTTCACCCAGATTTTGTTCTGATTGGTTTGTTTCTTTGCAGTCAGCATCTCTGGGCCTATAAAAGGACCTGATCAGAAAATATAATTTATCCCTTCTTCTCTCTAAAAAAAAATCAATAAAATATATATATTTTTAAAAACCTTTCTATTGTAGACTTTTAGTGCTATCATTTTTTTTTTAATCAGCACCTTAACTATTTTTGACAATTTTGATATGTTCTATTTTCAATTTCATTCAGTCTAATGGGAATTCCTTCTTGACCCATGGATTATTGTGAAATATGTTGAGTTTACAAGAGTTGATTCTATTTTGGGTTAATTCTGTTATGGTTTGAGAACTCATTCAGGATGACTTTAGTTCTTTAACATATATTAAGGTTGTTTTATAAGCAAGATACATCTACTTTGCTATGTTGTATGGGCACTGGAGAAGAATGTGTATTCTGCTAATTGGTGTAATGTTTATAAATGCCAATTTAATGCATTGCTTTCTTTTATATTAACGTACCTTATCCTTTCCTTTCTTGCTTTTCTTTGATTGAAGTTGGCAATATATATATATATATATATATATATATATATATATATATATATATGTATATATGAGAGGCCCAGTGCTCGATATTCATGCATGGGGTAGGGGGTTGTCCCTCGGCCCAGCCTGCACTCTCTCCAATCTGGGACACCTCCAGGGATGTTAAACTGCCCATTTAGACCTGATAGGTTCTAAACAGGCAGTCAGACATCCCTCTCATAATCTAGGACTGCTGGTTCCCAACTGCTCACCTGGCTGCCTTCCTGATTGCTCCTAATGGCTTCTGCCTGCCAGCCTGATCACCCCCTAACCACTCCCATGCCAGCCTGATTGATGCTTAACTGCTCCTCTGCCAGCCTGTTTGCCCCCAACTTCTCTTCTCTGCCAGCCTGACCACCCCTAACTGCCCTCCCCTGTAGGGTTGATCACCCCTAACTGCCCTCCCTTGCAGGCCTGGTGCCTCCCAACAGCTCACTCCTGGCCATCTTGTGGTGGCCATCTTGTGTCCACATTAGGGCAGGATCTTTGACCACATTTGGGCAGCCAGCTTGTGTGTGCTGGAGTGATGGTCAATCTGCATATTACTCTTTTATTAGATAGGATAGAGGCCTGGTGTATGGGTGGGAGCCAGCTGGTTTGCCCTGAAGGGTGTCCCAGATCAGGGTGGGGGCTCCCTTGGGGTGTGGGGCAGCCTGGGCGAGGGGCCTGTGGTGGTTTGCAGGCTGGCCAAGCCTCCCAGTGACCCAAGCAGAGGCCCTGGTATCTGGCACTTATTTACCTTCTACAATTGAGACTTTGTAGCCTGGAGCAGAGCCAAGCTCCCTGCTTACTCCAGCTGCCACCATTTCTGTTTGGTGTCATGTATCTTCTATAATTGAAGCTTTGTCGCCTTGAGTGGAGGCCTAGGCCAGCCAGGGTATGTGGAAATCTTGGCTACCATTGCTGGGGAAACCCAAGCTTCTCTCAACTGCTCTCTGTGTCTGCAGCTATCTTGGCTGCGGTTAATTTAAATACTCACTCTGATTGGCTGCTGGGTGTGGCTAGAGTGGAGTGATGGTTAATTTGCATATTACTGTTTTATAAGGTAAGATATATGTGTGTATATATATATATCACTTGTACATATTTCATTTGAAATGAATTTCTTGTAGAGAAGATAGTTTTTATATTTTATTCACTATCTAATCTCTATTTTAATTGATATATTAAATACATTTATATTGAATGCAATTATTGAAATGTTAAAGCTTAAGGCTGCCCCCTATCTTTTGTTTTCTATTATTTGCTTTTCATTTCTCTGTTTTCTTTTTTCCTCCCATGCCTCCTGTAACTGATATGAATATGAGAAACATTGGCTTTTTGGAATATGTAGTAGCTGTACTTTTTCCTTTTTCTCCCACTAAATATAACTAAATTTTCAAAGTTTCCATTTTTATTTAATTGTAGTGTTTTTGCATATATAACTTTGTGCAGTTTAGAGTCCATCTCATTTTTAATGTTTTTATTGATTTTTTAGAGAAAGAGGAAGAGGGAGAGAACGGAGAGAGAGAGAGAGAGAGAGAGAGAGAAAGAGAGAGAGAGAGAGAGAGAGAGAGAGAGAGAGAGATGAAACATCAATCACTTGCCTCCCACAAGGAACCTGAACAGGGGTCAAACCTGCAATCTTGGTATGTTCCCTGACCAGGAATTAAACTGGTGACCTTTCAATTCACCAGACAGCCTCAATGCCAGGGCTAGAGTTTCTCTTTATTTTTGGATGTTTTCATTGTTTTCCTAGTTTGCTTAAGTGTGATTTTCTTTGTCTTTATTTTTCAGAGCTTTTTTGAATATGTAGGTTTTAGTTTAGTTTTTTTTTTGTTTTTTTTTTTTGCCCATTCCTTTTTTCTTCTCCTTCATTGACTCCATTTATACTCCATTTATATATGTTAGACCTTTGATTGAGTTTCAAGTATCTTTTATGATTATTCCTGTCATTTTCTCTTTTCCCCCCCTCTTTTTTTTGTGCTATACCTTTTCTTATTGGCCTGTCTTCTAGAACACCAACTCTGTATTCTATTACTTCTAATCTATTGTTAAATAGATTGGCTATGTTCTTAATTTCATTTATTGTAGTTTTTCATTATAAAATTTACATTTGATTTAGTTTTATAGATTGCATTTACCTGGTGAAAATTATAGAGGGTTTTTCTATTATTATTAAGAAAAGATAAAGTAACTCAAAGCTCAGAAAGGTTTCTTTGTGGTGCCAAATGCTGATCAAATATTAATGACCATCTTTAGAATTTTTTACCAAATGATTTTAATGTGTTATCCAGCCTGGATAGGAGTTTTAGGATTAATGTATTTTTTTTCATTTTTTTTAAAAAAATTTATTAAGGTATTATATGTGTACATAGCTTACCATCCCCCCCCCACAACCTTCCGTTCATGCCCTCCCTCCCTAGAGTTCTGTGTTCGTTGGTTGTACTTATATGCATGCATACCAGTTCTTTAGTTGATCTTTTATCTCCCCCCAGGTCTCCTTCCCCTCCCCACTGTCATTTGACAGTCTGCTTGTTTTATGGTGACTATCTCAGGATAACTGGAATAGAATCCGCTCCTCCTCTGGTTCACAAGCTCCCCCACCTGGGTCCCACTGCTTCCCTGGGGCACAAGACTCTCCCGGGGCACATGTCTCTCCCGGGGCATATGGCTCTCCCGGCACACAGCTCCCCTGGGGCACATGGCTCACCCAGGGCACATGGCCCCCTGGGGCACACGGCTCACCAGGGGCACACAGCTCCCCTGGGGCACATGGCTCACCCAGGGAACATGGCCCCCCTGGGGCACTGGGGTCCCGAACGGGAGGCGCCTCGCCAGCTCCTCACTAGCACGGCGGGTGGGCTGGGATGGCTGTGGGCAGGGAGACCGCACTCCAAGGAGTCTCGTTCTGGGTTGTAGCAGAGTAGCTGCAGACCAAGTAGCTTCAGGCCAAGCTCTGAAGCCGCCCACTCCCTGTGCCCGGGGCGGAATGAGCTCCGGTCTCTGTGGGCTTCCCCCACTTGCGACGGCAGCAGTTGCGGCAGCGATGGTGGCTCAATCTCCATTGTAGATTCAAAATCCACAAGGCAGCAGTGGCAGAAGCTCGGGCTCGGCCATGCAGCAGCAGACAAAAGACTCGTAGGGGCCGCGAAAGGAAGGCGCCGCGCCAGCTCCTCACCAGCACTGCAGGCGTGGAGGCCCGGCTGAGATGGCTGCAGGTGGGGAGACAGTGCTCAAAGGTGTCTCGTTCCAGTAGGAGCAGAGCGGTGTGGTTCCACCGTAGTTTTAAACTCCACATGGTGGCAGCAGTGCCTTGCTTTGTGTCTAGTTGTAGCCTTCCCATTCCACCAGCTTTCCTGTGTGTCTGATGTGATCCCTTTCTATTTTAGCTGTTGTTTTTTTCCAAATTGTTGATGAGGTGGCAGCTTAGGAGACTACCTAGGCCGCCATCTTGTTTCGGTCAGGATTAATGTATTTTACTAGCCATAGACAAATAAAGAAGAATGTAAATGTCTCATATTTTCCATATTTTCACTTAGCTAGTACCAGTATTTTATCTTATTGTGTTGAGATTTTAATTCTAGCTATTTTAACATTTTTTTCAGAACTCTATTGGTATAAAATTCTACAATATATCATCTGTACACTGAGTTGTGTGTTCACCACCCCAAGTCAAGTCTCCTTCCATCACCATTTATCCCCCTTTACTGTCTTCTTCGTCCCCACTCTTCCCTCTGGCAGCCACCATACTGTTGTCAGTGTCCATAAGTTTACTTTGTCCTGTCTTTTGACAGTTTTTTTTTTAAGTGGCTATCACTTTATTTTATATTAAAATTTAGCTGAGGATTATCTTTTTAAATAAATGTTTATTTTATTTAAAAAAAAATGCCTGATGGGTAGTCTCATTTTATCCAGGATTGAGCAGAGGCAAGGCTGGGTTGGTAAAGCTCTGTGTCCTACTTGCCCAGCTCCTGGCATGTAGCTCCTCAAAGCTTCCAACTGAGTGCTGACGATTCACCAGTGCTCTCTGCTTTGATCTTCAGCCTCCTGCTATAAGAAAGTGACTTGATAGAAAAATGGTTGTAATATCTTAGCTCACCTTTTTCTACCTTTTTGTTCTGGAATTTTGAACCCTCAAGTTTAGTTGGCCTGAGCTTGATACTTTCACAAAGACATATGAAAAGTAAATTAAAAAAAAAAAAATTGTGTGTGTGGAAGTAATGGTCAGCTGCAAGCAAATCAGTAAAAATCAGAAATTGACATTTGATTTAATAGACTTTTAACAGTAATGGATTTGTAGTTATATAGATTCAATTTATACTTGAGTATTTGAATAATGATATACCCTATTTTTCGCACCATAAGACGCACCCGACCATAAGACGCATCTGGTTTTTAGAGGAGAAAAATAGGAAAAAAATATTCTGAACCAAATAGTGTAATAAAATATTTAATAAAGTATAACAGAATAATATTTGAACCATATAAACTGAACAGCAGTCAACAGTGGCATTGAGAACCATTATCACTGTCATTAACACATAAAGACAAAGGTTTGAGTACTCTAGTCTTCTGAAAACCCCAAGAACTCTTCTTCGCTAGAGTCAAAATTCATGAAGCTCATTTGGTCACAATCACTGACGTCACTTTCTTCGCTGTCTTAGTATAAAATGCAGTCTTCACTTCCATCTAAGGCATTGCTAATGCCATATTTTTTGAATGACTGTACAACAATCTCTTCCTTCACTGAGTCCCATGATCTTTTCACCCATTCGCAAACTTGAGTGATGGTGGGCCTCTTCATTCGTCCAGTGGGTGTCAAATCATGGTTACCAGCAGCCATCCAGTGGACTACTGAGAAGCCTGGATACGGGGCGGGGGAGGGATGATGCAGTCCCCAGGGACACGGAAGGTCCCGGGGGACCCGCTGCCGCTCTGCAACTTGGACCATAAGACGCAGGCACTTTTCCTCCCACTATTTGGTGAAGAAAAAGTGTGTCTTATGGTCCGAAAAATACGGTAATAGAACACAGAAAACTCAAACATCACAAGTAATTAAAATACAATAACTGAGTAGCTTAGTTTTATTAATTTTCCCACCATAAATTTGATGTTCTTTAAATTCCTACAGTTAAAGGAAACTTTTGTTACCTCTTCATTTTTGAGGAGCAAAAAATGTAATAGAATATGATAGGATTTCCAATCTGATATATTTATATGGTAAAATTATTAACAGTAGCATAATTTTGCACATAATGATCAAAAGCATGGAAACAATAATTGGAAAGTGGCTAAATCATGCAAATAATTAGAAGAATTAATGAAAGAAAATAATTAAAAATTTAAGCAAAAAATCATAATTTTCTCTTTACTAATTAGCTATGTCTTAATTGCAGGCATTGTGAAGTAAAAATGTTAATGGATTGTATCTTTCCAATGATAATTTAGGAACTGTTCATAATTGCCAGTTAATACAATATAGCATTGTGGGTAATGCAACCATTTTATTTAAGGAACACATCATTTATAAATATAAGCTCAAAATAGTAGATCCTTACCTAATAAACTCTGATATGTGTGAATGTTATAATTTTCTAAAAGTATTTTGTGTCCAAATTATTTGCCCACTTTCCCTGACCCTGTAGCAAAATAACCCAAAAGAACAAACAGTGTGTAAGCTTAGAGATTGCATTAATGCATGGGTAATATATTTTTGTAAAATGTTTTTGTGGAACAATATTTAAAATATAACTTGACTTGAAAATATTATATTTTTATACTTACAGATATCCTTTCAGTAAGTCAGTGGTCACATGCTTCTGTTTTATTTTATTTTTTTATAGAAACTTGGGTTTATTTTATTTTTTAATTCATTTTTATATTTTATTGATTTTTTACAGAGAGGAAGGGAGAAGGATAGAGAGCTAGAAACATTGATGAGAGAGAAACACCGACCAGCTGTCTCTTGCACACCCCCACTGGGGATGAACCCGCAACCAATGTGCATGCCCCTGACGGGAATCGAACCCAGGACCCCTCAGTCCGCAGACTGCCTCTCTATCCACTGAGACAATCCAGCCTCGGCCATGCTTCTGTTTTATTGTCTAAAGATTAAAGACAATCTATATAATAAAAACCTAAGTGACCTTTATGGCGAAATGACCAGAAGACCAGTTGCTACGATGCACACTAACCACCAGGGCCAGCTGCTCAACACAGGAGCTGCCTCTGGTGTCAGTGTGCTCCCACAGGGTGAGTGCGGCTCAGCCAGAGGCCAGGCTCACAGCTGGCCAGTGCAACAGCAGTGGCAGGAGCCTCTCTTGCCTCTGTGGCAGCGCTAAGGAGCAATGAGCAGGTGGGCGATAAGGAGCAAGGGGCCCTGGAGTGAGTGAGGTACAGGCCAGGCTGAGCACCCCCTTGCCCCCCAATGCACGGATTTCTTGCACTGGGCCTCTAGTATCTATACTAGTAAAAGCTTATGTGGTCATCACGCCCTCACACTATGATGCCCTCAAGCTGTAGCAATCCATCACCAGGAGGCTGCATGTGCAGCAGGCATGCATGGGTAGCCAGGGCTGCATGTGCATGGAGCCACAGATGCAGGTTCTGGCAGCTCCGCCTTCACACAGCGAGGCTTTAGCCTCTACTGAACAACTTTTAAAAATAAATTAATGTCATCCCAATAAATTCTATTAAAAAACTTTATGCATGCAGTTTAACTAAGTAGTCAAAGGAACTCAATAAAAAATTATAACACAAATAAATACACTTACCAACAATAAAAAATAAGTAAAAAAAATAATTGCTTTTCCAAAAATTTTTCTGTTTGTTATAAGAAAATATTAAAAGATATTGACCATTGCTCTAACTTTCACCCTTTTACTGAGGATCAGGAAAATGGCCATACTTCTTTTATACTCTTCAGATACTGTCAATTTTATAAATGGCCATGTTTTTTTTATTATTATTTGGCTGCTAGAATGTTTAATATATAATCTCTGACTTGCTTTTATCGCATACATATATAGGTGTTTATTGTTTGTTTTTTGTTTTTGTTTTTGTTTTTGTTTTTTGTTTTTTGCTTACTTCAGGCTTTGTCTTATTTTCATGTCTTATTTTACTATTGTTTCTTTGGTCCTTTTTTGCAAGATGCAACATATGAACAATAAATGTTGACTGAACATTACTTAAGTGATTAGAATATTGCAAGGTATAAATTACTGAGCAAAAGCCTCTGACTTATATTAAGCCCTCTTACATAACAATGTGCAAAGTCATATCACACACACACACACACGCACACACACAAAAAAAAAACAACCAAAAAAACCCACAACTAAGAATTGAGATAAAACAAAAGGAAACCAAAATATAACATAAATACTACATAAAAATAGAGATCACAACTGCATCTTATAAAGTTCATGTATATACTTCATAAAAGAGATAGAGTAGCAAATTAGGAAAGGCATAAAGTTGTTGCACTAAATCTACAATGATCCTTAGAAATAAGCGCCGATAGTAATAAACAAAGTAGAAGAAATAAAAAAGAAAGGGACAAAGACTAAAAATACATGTCTATCTGTAGCAATTTAGTGAAGAAAAAATATCAGTTTGTTGTAATCAGAAAATACTTAGTCACTAGCTATTCGGTAAATTGATGATAATTTTCAAATCAAATTTTTGAGAAAAGTCAAAACTCTGCTCCAATTCCATGTGAAATATATTTTTAGAGTTAACACTTTTATAAAGCTTAATTTTTAAAAGTTCTGGCCTTAAAATAACATCTTTTCAATTGTACCAAGGAAAACCAATTCATGAATCCTGGATGAATTTTAACTTTGCTGTAAGCAAAAAATGCTTATCTGTTTAAAAAAATAGAAGAATTCAGAAAGAAACATTTTCAGATCAACCAAATTTCAATTAATACTCTAATTTGATACCAAAATGAACCAAACATAGGAGGCTAATGCATTGCTCCATCAGTAGGGTCAAAGGGGTGGATTCAGGAGAATTAATTTTGATAGACAGTCTTTGGAATAGTAGCTTCATAAAATTCTTATTGATGTGTTTCCAAATTGTCGACCTCCAAAGAAAGTTGCTGGTTCCAATAATATGCTCTCAAATATGTCTTTTTCTTATAAAATTATATTTACAAAAAAAATAGAAAGATAAAAGGAGAGATCCATTTAAGGTGCTTAGAAACATAGTACTCAGTGGGTACCATTATATAAATACTAAAGGCCCAGTGCACAAAATTTGTGCACTTGGAGGGGAGGGGAGGCCCCTCAGCCCGGGCCTGCACCCTCTTGCAAGCTGGGAGCCCTTGGGGTAGGTCTGATGGCTTAGGCCCACTCCCTTCCACGTAGGCGGGAGAGGCTCCCACCACCACCACTGCACTAGCCAGCCATAAGCTTGGGTTTTTGCTGAGCAGCTCTCCCTGTCGAAGTGCACTGACCACCAGGAGTCAGCTCCTGCATTGAGTGTCTGCCCCCTGGTGGCCAGTGCACATCATAGTGATCTATTTGCATATTAGCATTTTATTATATAGGACTAGAGGGCTGAAATTCATGCACAAGGTGGGGAGTGGTGGTGTCCCTTGGCCCAGCCTACACCCTCTCCAATCTCGGACCTCTCTAGGGATGTCCAACTGCCCGTTTAGGCCCGGTCCCACCAGGATCCGGCCTAAACAGGCAGTCGGACATTTCTATCACAATCCAGAACTGCTGGCTCCCAAACACTTGCCTGCCTGCCTGTCTGTCTGATTGCCCCTAACCACTTCTGTATGCCACTCTGATCATCCCCTAACCACTCCCCTGCCACCCTGATTGATGCTTAACTGTTCCCCTGCTGGCCCAATTGCCCCTAACTTTCCTCCCCTGCTAGTGTGGTTGCCCCCAACTTCCTTCCCCTGCCGGCCTAGTACCTGCCAACCGCCCTTCCCTGCAGTCCTGATCTCCTCAACCCGCCCCCATGCAGGCCTGTTCTCCCCCAACTGCCCTCCCATGCCAACCTGGTCCCCCCCCCAACTACTCTCCCTTGCTGGTCCAGTCCCCCCAACTGCCCTTCCCTGCTGGCCTGGTCTCCCCAACTGCCCTCCATTGTAGACCTGGACTCGCCCAACTACCCCTCCTTGCAGACCTGGTCCCTTCCAACTGCCTTGAATGCCCACAACTGTCCTCCCTTGCTGGACATTTTGTGGTGGTCTTGTGTCCACAGGGGGGCAACCATCTTTGACCACATGGGGACAGCTATCTTTTGTGTTGGAGTGGCAGTTAATTTGCATAGTACTCTTTTATTAAATAGCATATACTGTTTTGTGTTGGTTTCCATCTATTAATAGTGTTGGTATTGGCTAGATATGCCTTGGGGCACTCACCTGGACCCATACTGTAGTTATATTCCCCTAAGCATGTTTTGTTCAATGATGAATAGCATATATGATGGTAGTGTACCATATAGCTAGGTGTGTAGCAGGTTATACTATCTAAATTTGTGTAAGTGCACTCTGATGTTCCCATAATGATGAAATCACCTATGGACAGATTTCCCAGAACATATTCCAGTCTTAAGCAGCACATGTCTGTGCTTATGGCAAACCCCCATAGATATTTCCCTTTTTGGAGATGACGTTATTGCTGGACTGGCCCTTGTAGCTATTATGATTGTAAAGCACACCTCAGTAGCATCTATCAGGTAACTTTGAAAAAAACACAAGACTTACTATTCACAAATCTTAGAGGGTACTTAGCACCACCAGGACCACACAGCCAAGTCACAGATAAAGAGTGAGAAAGAATGAGGATGGACCTAGGGTTCTGCCTTTATTGGACTTGAGGGTGGGGTATCTGGGGTTTCGTTGGTTCATTCTTTATCAATGAATTTAAAACATAAGAGTGAGAATTAAGGCAGGGGAAGGGAAAAGCAGTCAGTCAGAGGGTCAGTTATTAGGGTTAACCTAAGCTTTCCAAAAAGTACTCTATGGGTGGGGAAACCTGACTCTATCTAGTTGTTTCTGGGAATGTGATTTTTCAAGATGGATGATTTGAAACGGCAATTAAAAGGTTAATATCAGGCAGTTGCACTTCATAGACATGCACATATAATAAAAGCTAGTTGCCAAGCACACACTTACACTCTATAGACACACACATATACATATATGCACACACATGCACATATACACATATGTTGAAATCTGTTCCACTCTGATAAAGCATGGCATGCTACTTCCAGCAGCACCTCATGTGACCTGACTGATGTTTCACAGTTATATGTGGCCATATAGATGAGCAAAAATGTAAGAAAACTGTATCATAAGAAATACCTTTTACTTTAAATTATAAATAATTTTGCATATCAATGGAAAATATTACATGTGGCACATATTATATGACTACATAATTTAGATTTTTTAAAAATTCAAAATATCTAAAGAATTACTATTACAGAGTATTAATGTTTTTTTTTTCCTTCATGTACTATGTTTTAGAATGACAGATTATTTGTAATAAATTAATATTCTACAACAATATTTTATAAGACTTGCGGAGAAGTTCGGGAAAGGCATGTGGTATCTGTCAGGCAGCATCTGACCCTGGTGCCCGCTAGTGAAAGAAAGGTCCGTCTATTTGCTTGGCAAATATGATGCTGAGTAAAGTCAGTTTTTCTGTTTAGTTTTGGTTGCAAGTTCATTTTGTCATATTTTATATTAGTACTTGATAATAATTTTCCTATAATTGATGATTTTATTAGGACCATAAGAATTCAGTTCTGTTTAATATAGCTGACATCTGCCGAAATTTCAAACCTAAACTCTATCATTATCTTAGGGATACTCTGGTATTTAAATCTATGAATGTAAAGAAATAAAAACCACTTACTTTAAAATTAATTTATTAAATAACTAATTGAAATAAGAAAAATATAATTGACAAAATTGACTACATTTGTTTTGAGTGATGATTAAGTGGCAATAATTAATATGATAACTACTTGGAAGTAGCTTCAGATATGTTCCCAATGAGTGACACATTTTGTTTGCCATCTTATTTGTTCTTTCATGTCACCAACCTAAGTGTATTAACAGATACCAGGTGGCCACAGTAAGCTCAGGAAGAGAGAAATATGGAGAACCTCTATGTTTATGATGCTCTAAGTTTAGAGAATAAAAAATGTTTATCCTGACCGGTGTTGCTCGGTGGTTGAGCATCTACCTATGAACCAGAAGATCTTGGTTCGATTCCTAGTCGGGGCACATGCCAGGGTTGCAGGCTCAATCCCCAGTGTGGGGTGTGCAAGAGACAGCTAATTAATGATTCTCTCTCATCATTGATGTTTCTATCTCTCTCTCCCTTTATCTTTCTCTATATAATCAATAAAAAATATTTTATAAGAAAAAGACAGGATAAAATTGATGGTGGGTGTATAATATTCCACACAGAGACCAGGAACACATTTTAAGAGGTTAGCCCTGACAAAAAGACAGGAGAGGAGTAGAAATGAATGAGTAAACCACAGAGAAGTACACTTTGTGGAATCATGAAGGGATTTGCTAGAGGTAGTGAAAGCTGAAGTAGGAACTATTATCAGTACAGTAAAATCTGTGTTCCATATCCAGTGATATATGTTACGGCTCTCTTAGTGACCTTTCATCATCTCCAACCTTCTGTCTTTCCTTTTTCCCCTCGTTTTTAGGCTTTTCCTGCCCCTAGTCTTTTTGTTTTTATTGTTTGTTTTATTGTTTTTAAATTATTCTGTTTCATAATACCTAGTACATTAATGCTTCATTGCACTGTAAATACAATTGTTATCTCTATGCTTTTCTGTGCCACTAGGCTCTTCATTGTGATAGCTTTGGTAACAAACATAGTGGTGGATGTGTTGTCAGTGCTCAGGGAAACATTGCTTAGAAACAGCTGATATCTGCCTAAACCGGTTTGGCTCAGTGGATAGAGCGTGGGCCCCAGGTTCGATTCCGGTCAAGGGCATGTACCTTGGCTGCGGGCACATCCCCGGTAGGGGGTGTGCACGAGGCAGCTGGTCTATGTTTCTCTCTTATTGATGTTTCTAATTCTCTATCCCTCTCCCTTCTTCTCTGTAAAAAATCAATAAAATACATATTTTTAAAAAAGAAAAAAGAAACAGCTGACATCTACTGTGTGCTTGTACTGTGTTGGTATCAGCATACCCAGAGATTCATAGATCAACTTTATTATCCTCTTCATTTTGCAGATTTGGGAGGTTGATTAAATTGCACAAGGTCATACAGCTAATGAATGTTCAAATTTTATTATATTAGAATGCAGATGATCTGACTCCAGAAAACTTATGCTTCACTGCTATCTATAGTGACTCTCCAAGAAGTCACTCATAAGAAAGTTGATGGGCTATGACTCTCTTAATCAAAATTATGAGCATATTTTTTAGATTTTCCCTAAATGAGAGTTGGTTATATTATTAATACTTTGCAAGTTAGAATTTCTTAAGTAAATAGGGTTACTTTAAGGCACTTAATGTTAACCATTCTTACCATCTTTATTATTTTGTGAATAAATCTAGAAATAAGTGTTTTGTGGAACTTCCTTCAGGCTTTGGCTATAGTTAAGGTTAAGCTGTGTGAGGTCAATTTGTACTATTTTATTATGATACTTATGAACTTTTTATTAACAATATTTCAAGTGTTATAATCAGGATTAAAAAAAAATCTCCTGAGAGCCTTGCAAAGTAAAAGATATCCTGTGGCCTCTTTTCCACACATTCTTTAATGGCTGAATAGTCCTGCCTGGTGAGCTAATGGTCAGCCTCCCTCCCTCTGCATCTTTTCCAGAGGATGGAAGGTTAACCATTTTCTGAGACAGTGGCTCATGGACTTGAGGCTACATCAGAATCACCCAAGGGAGATGTTAAAATGCAGATGGCTAAGACCTACCCCAGGAATTGTATATTTAGTGTAAAGTATTACCAAGAACTTGCACTTTTTACATGTTCCCAGGCTATGCTGTTGTTGCTCCACTTGGAAAACTACTGCTCTAAACTATAAATGTTATTTTTTTTTATTTAAATTTTTGTTTTGTGTAAATTTATTTTTTTTGTTAAAAGTACTATCGATGTCCCTTTTTTCCTTACATTGACCCTCTCAATCCTGCTCCCTCCCCAGGCCTTCACTGCACGATTGTCATTGCCCATGGTTAATCTCTTGCCCTGCTGCCCCTGTCTCCTTCTCTCTGAGATTCTTCAGCCTGTTCCATGCTCCCATGTTTCTGGATCTGTATCTATTACTGACCTTATCATCTAATCATTTCCTTTAAGAGGGAGTTCAGATCAACTCTTTCAAAACAAGTCATTGTTTCCTTCAAATGCGTCCTAACGCTTATTTGGCTTATACCAAACAACTTTCTAAATAATGTGATAAGTTAATTGTAGAATCAATATTTTTTCTTAAGGTATCCAAAAGTAGTGTTTTCACAAATGCTGGTACAATGTAGACCTCCCTACCTTATCCTGTCCACAGGTATTTCTCTCTCCCCTTCTTTATATAATGTGTGTTCTGCTTTGTTTTCCTCCTTCCTAAGAGTATTTCATTCTTATGTTTGTGTCAGCTACCCCTTAGAATATACATTTTCACATAACCCTGAACACATTGCACAGCCTACTAACAGGACCTCCCTAGGTCATTCTCATAGACTATACACTCAATTTTTCTCTTGCTAAATACTTACCAAGACACTTATGAACTGTTTATTAACAATATTTCAAGTGTTATAATCAGGATAAAAAAATCTTTGGATTTATCTTTGACTTGAGTCTGAACACCTGTGCACTGACTGATACCATGCCCCTTTGATTCCTATATCAAGGACAGATTGACAACTAGTCTTGTGAATTACATTGTTTTGATCACCATAAGGATGTGGCTAAATATGTTATTCATTGTGTGTCTCATTTATGCAAACTCAGAAGATAAATTCTACTCAGATCTTTGGACTAGGAATAATTATTTTGGTTTGTTTGAGGATTGGAATATTTATAACTTAAATCTGACATATGAAATTAGTACTCTTTTTGCTTTTGCTTCTGTAAAAATAAGTCAATTTACGGCCTCACTACCAGTTGTACAGGATGTGAAAACATTTTTGTACAGCATCATTTTGACCTTATCCCATTTGCTTTTCTGCAACAATTTTGTCATTTTAAAAAAGGTGCAAAAGTTATAATATGTATTTCTAAAATGTTTTAAAGTCTCCTAGAGTAAGGTAGGAACTTACTTTTATAAATGAAAATATATTTGTTTTTATAATGTATTAACTTTATTTAGTTTTATAATCAGTCTTTTTCATACCTCATTTAGCTGTCCTATCTTTTGTTGTATAACAAATCCAGATCCTTGTCCTGTGGTCTATTATCAGAAACTCTAGACCTAGAAGACTATTAAATATTAAATAGGTTTAACACTTTGGAGGAAGCATAGTTTTATAAAGGGTTTAAATTAAACTTTTTAACTCAAATACTCGTGCGACATTTCATCTTTGAGCAGCATACTATTGTGTATGTGTGTGTGTCTCTGGGTATGTGCGTGTCCTATGCTGTAATCATAAGCATTATTTTCTTTTGTGTTTGAAACTATAACAGCAGATTTCCTAGATTGATCCTTCTTTCACTTATTTCAGTAATACACAATGCAAAATGTAACTGTGTGAAAGGAAAATTGCACTAGACATAAAACAGCAAGGACGACTCTATGCAAACTTGCAATAGGAATCAAGATCATTGCCATAAAGAGAGAGATTAACTGCAACTCCACTGAATCAAGAAGTAAAAGGATTTTTAAATGCCGGGTAAAGTAATGAAAACATACTGGAACATATTTGTGGGGGAGGTTAGTCAATGTGATGAAGACAACTGTGCTTGCTAAGTGATCTTTTCACATTTCAAAGTTAGGCTCTTTCTCTTATAGAGACAGGGAAATAGATGGATATACTATCTCCTTCAATGATTACTTTCTAAAGTGATAGCTCACATAAATGTCTCCAGAAAGACACTTATCAAGGTATTCTGGCTTTCTTCGAAAGATTTACATCTCAAAGGCACAGAGAAAGCATTATAAATGCAAGTTTTCTAAAAGTAAATGCTATCAGAAAAGGAAGGTCAGAAGCAAAGAGTTAGGAAGAAACCTGTCTAACACTGAATCATGTAGAGGGGAATGTTTAGTTAGTCTTAGTGATATTGATGCTTTAGCTTCTCATAAGATAAGATAGTTAGGACAATTTATATATTTTTTTCAGTAAATAAATATATTTTGTGTAAATATACATAGGTTATTTTCTAATGAGTTTGCCAACCACTAAACTAGAGAACTAGGAAAAGTCATAACAACAGATGCAAATGTGCTAAGTCAAGTGATTTATTTATTTTCTTAAATATGATCTCATATTTTACCAGTTATAAGAATCAGTAGAGAAGAAATTTTCAAGGAGATAATATATAAAGTGATATGAAATGCAGATTCTAAGTGATATAAAAATGAAAAAGAATTGGAAATACAATTGTGTTCATTAGTTAAGAAGTCATTGCTAATCTTTGAAACTTCAATGCAAGAATAGCACCAGTGAAAAAACAGTCTGTAAACTGTCCAAATGAGTGAGTTCATGATACAACAGGGCAGCTGGTGTTTCACTATATTTTTTAAATATATGCTACAAATAGTTTGAAGGATTATTAGAGTTAAGAAAAATATTCTAAATTAGATGCAACCCAAACAATTTTCTACTCTGAAAGTAAATATTATTTGGAAGAGAAGAAATTTAAATTCAAAAGAATACAGAGCATCGGTATATAGTAAGAGAGGCTGACAGATGGCAGAATCATTTTGGAAAAGAGAAAGGCCACAGCTTTTGAGACAGAAAATAAGAAAAGCAAAGAAAGATTTTTAGTTTCCGTTACTCTCATTATTTTCACTGCTACATGATCAATTCCATAAATATTAAGAATGTGCTATTTTCAAAAGGACTTCAAAAGAACTATATTTAGCACATGTCTGTTATACCTATTTCTACTCCTAGATATTTAAAAACGAATAAAGAAATGTAATTTACTCTGGACACATTCTCATTTCTCATAGTGAATGGTATTATTCAATTTGATAGAAAATGTGAGCTTAACATACTTACTAATTTTAATTTCATATGACCAGCAAGTGGTACTGATTAATATTCTCCTATTTAAATAATTGGTGCTAAGATATTATGCTATGTCAAATACAATTTACATAGTAGCCACATTATAAAAATGCTTTTTATGACACTACATAGACTGTTTAATAATTCATGAGCCGAAAATATTTTCTCCTTACTTAAAATAGGGCTGAAATGACAATGATGGCAAAATAATAATGATGATGATGATAGTGATATTTTAGTCCACTCTTCTCATTTTTCAAGGCCAGGCTTACATAAAAAACAAAATTTGTGCCTATCTGAGTTTTTTATTTTAATTTCAACCCAAAAGTCTTATCTATTCTATTAAGCAAGGTCATTTAAGACTATTGGAATTCAACCATACCCTGCTTAAACAATTTGAATTGTTGTAATTATCTTTGAGTATATTCACAAAATAAATAAAGCCTTGATACTTCATAATTAGATAGAACCCCAAGCATCTAGTTCTGCATTCACATGATCAGGGCACTATTTTAAATTAGTTTTAGGAAATGGGTGCAATGATTTTTGTTGTTGTTGTTGCTCTTGAATTTTTAACAAACTATCATTCAGGCTATAGATTGACAATTGGAGTTGTTAAAGGAAGTGTGTATAAGATAGCTAATAGTATATAAAGAAAAAAAAGAGACCTCTACTCCTATCCATCCTGAAGCTTTGGTACTTCTCATAAAAACACTTTAAGTGCTTTAATATATCATAAGGTATAAATAAACATTATTCTTATTTATTCAAGCAACTAATTGCCTCTATCAATAATTGCAAATACTGTGTATTTCTTTTCTATGCTATTTACATATTTTAAAATGTGTATTCCAAAGTAATAAATTAAATTATACAAAAAGCTGCTTGTCTGGAAAAAAAAACAAATAGACACACTCTCCATAGTGCAGACAGGTGTATTAGATGGCTCTAAAATGTTCTGTACGTTCAGTGTGTTCTGAGGTGCATTTTAACTTAAATATCAAAATACTTCACCTGTCCAGTAGTTTTGAATCAAAATTTTCATTGAAGAGTTGTATTTTGTCAATTATTTTGTAATTCTCATATCAAAATGTCTGAAATATCAAAAATGAAATTCAATGATATATTCTTTTTATTCTATGGGATTGTAGTACTAAAATATGTTCTACAAGTAAAGGGTTTTTGTAGATGGCATCAGTCTCTCTAAGAGTATTGCAGTGTGCATGTTAGTGTGTTCAAAACTCTGAAAAGTTCTACAGAAAAGCAAACTTTCATTCATATAATCAATCCCCAATTTTCTTCAAACATGATACTCATAATCTTTTTCTGAAACAGGTTTTGGTAAATACTGTTTCAGATAGTTGTGCTTCAATATTTTTTTTTCCTTTTGCAAGAAATGCAGTCTCTTTTACAAAGCAGTACTGACTAATAGTTACAGGACACATTTGAGAGCTGATGTCCCTAGCACATCATATGACTAAGAAATATAACAGCTGAGTTTTTTTTTCTTTACAGAACCCTTTTTTTCACATATATCCCCATATTAATACTGTGTTCACCAAGTATCATTCTGCTCCCACATAACAAAGTCCATGAGTTCTAGAGGACATCAAATTTCCTTTTTGCTCTCCTATTTTCTATCTTGGGTGCAGAACATAAAATAACCAAACCAAACAAAAACAGAGGACATATCAGACTGAATGGTATCAACAGGAATCCATAGAATTAATGCTTTGAAATGTCAAATTTTATTAAATTCAACCAAAATTATTAAATATCAACTACAACAAATTACTGGGTTCAGGATTTGAAATTACAAAGACTCAGGCATGGCCTAACTCCCCAGGGGTCCACAATCTCTCTGAGAATAAAGACAGGTACTTAATATAATTGGGCCATTTATATATATTACTAGAGACCCAGTGCACAAAATTTGTACAGATTGGGGGGGGGGTTCCTTAGCCCAGCCTACACCCTCTCTAATATGGGACCCTGAGAGGGATGTCCAATGGACAGTTGGACATCCTTCTCACAATCCAGGTCTGCTGGCTCCCAACTGTTCACCTGACTGCCAGCCTGATTGCCCCTAACTTCTTCTGCCTGCCAGCCTGATCACTCCCTGACCATTCCCCTGCCAGCCTGATCACACCCTAACCACTCCCCTCCAACCTGATCACACCCTCTGCCAGCCTGGTGACCCCAACTTCCCTCCCCTGCTGGCTGGGTCATACATAACTGCCCTCCCCTGCTGGCCTTATCCCCAGCCTACTTATGGTCATCTAGTGGGTTGGAGTGATGGTTAATTTGCATATTTCCTCTTTATTATACAGGATCCTTTACTATCTATTAATTTGTTTTACTGAACCAATGCATTTCCAACTGTTTATTCAATTGACATGCGAATGGACTGGAAAATAATTCCACTCAATATTTTTATTGCCTTTAACAGAGAACTAATGAGTTGAAAATCAATTCTTATTTATCTGGTTGAACTATTATTGATTTAAATTTATCTACTCAGCATTCACTCTGGGTCTCATCTTCTTTCTGAAATAGATTCTTGGCAGAGGTTCAAAAGCTCACACCTGATGTACCTGCTCTCCAAAGAGATGCTTTCTCATTAAAATTTAGAAAATGTTAATGTCCTTTTTATCTACACATTTTATTTTATTATGAAACTACTATGTGTTGTAGGGAGCATTTGACAGTCAGTTAATTTTATACTTTTAAGTCTATATCTACAAGCAACATATAACCTCACAGTCTCCTTTTTGTTTTTATCTGCATTGAGTTTGTATTCTTAGAAACCATAAGCCTAGGCTTCTCCAGAACTAATGGTCTCTCCTTCAGCCATAAACTAAAGAAGTAATCTCACTTTAAATAAAGAAGCTTTTTATCCAAGCTGTAGACATTTTCAGGCAAAAATCTACTTTTATCTCTAGGGTAAGGTCAGCAGTAAACCCTGTCTGGATCTTTGCAGTGGCCTTCCTTTTATACACAGGTTTCATTCTTCTCACACAGCACCTTTGTAAATCTCAAAGTAGAGGGACTCCAGTAAGTGCAATTTACAGAGTCCTCAAGAGTAACCTGCCTAAAGTGAATGTGGGCCAATTTGCATTCAGTTTCTCATTATCAAAAAAAGGGGGGGCTCTGGATTATATTGCAATGATTTCTAAGCTGATTATCCAGGACATAGGCTCAGTGCGATGCCAATTCTTTACATACATTGCCAGACTAAACAAGTACCTTTTGAGGTCCATCTATCACAATTTATGATCCATTAAGCCAAATCTAATGTTCTCTCTGGCTGGTGTTAGGGGATTTTCAATATTCAAACTAAGAAATTGCATTTGGGGAAAGGGATTTCTCCTCTCTTTTCCATAGAATTTCTTTAATTCTGTAGTCTTGTTATGTACCATTGTACCTCTGTTATACTCTGGGACTAATCGCAGATTGATTTTAAGCATTTGAAATCTTAACTGGTAGCAGGAAATGGCTTTAAATTAACATTACATGAACTACTATAAATTGTTCACTGAAAAAGAGAATGTTTAATTATAAATGAAGGAACCTGCTTCTTAGTTGATTAATTACATTAAACCCTTTATATTTTCAAATCTCTACACTACTGCTAATAAGTTATTACTCACAATGGTCACAGAGGGAGCCTAATACTATAACCCCTATTTTTATAATTGGTGCACTTGATAAAAAAAAAAGTAGATTGCTTATATTGGATCACATAGAAATGAAAAGCTAGTAATAGGTTTCAAGTTCTTAATGTACCTGTGCCTAGTTTACAGAGCTATGCTCTCAGTATTCTGAACAGCCAAAGTAAATTAGAAAATAATTTTAACTGTCCTTTGTTACTATAGATAGGTACACAACACACATAGCCCATGCTCCTTCCCTTAGAATGTTACTGTTATGTAGGCAAAACTGGATAGCTTATTATGAGATAACATAAAGCAAGCTGGAACAGATATTTTTCCAGTCAAATGATCCATGTGCTGCTTCTTCTGAGCTTCCTTGATCACTTGCATTTTCCCCTCTTCCCTTTTAGACACTGTCATTTGAAAGACTAATATGATTGCCTTTGGTCAAATAATAAAACTATCTGACTCTGAGATCAACAAATAAGTTCATTCTTTAAAGCGCACTTGATTATATTGCTTTCTATTAAAATATAATTATAGCAAACTTAATTTTATTCATTAATTGATTATCAGAATTTTACTTTTAGAATTTTACTTTTAATTTTCACTTATTTTGTGAATAAAACAGTCCATAACACAAAATATAGATATTAATTTTACTTTTTATTAATTTTATGCTTTGAATTGTTTAATAGTTACAGCCCAATTTCTGTGATGAGTTTCCAGGTTTCTCAATGTCAGTATCACCTTAATATGTCACTATGCCTAAAATAGGGCTAGGAAACATAACTGCCTACTAAGTCCACAGTGGAAATTTCAGCGTTTTTTATTGTGTAGTTACATGGAAGCTGACATATAATTTTGTAATTAAATTTATTCTATGAAGCAATTGAAGCAATTGCTAAATTAGCATAGATGTTGGTGTGTGTTTTTTTAACTTTAAAAATAGTGAATTGGCCGAAACTGGTTTGGCTCAGTGATAGAGCATCGGTCTGCGGACTGAAAGGTCCTGGGTTCGATTCCAGTCAAGGTCATGTATATTGGTTGTGGGCACATCCCCGGCCAGTTTCTCTCTCATTGATGTTTCTAGCTCTCTATCTATCCCCCTCCCTCTCTGAAAAATATCAATAAAATATATATATTTTTTTAAATAGTGAATTGTTTGTTTAATTTTTTTTTTATTTAGGTCTATCACTTCTCTATAGAAACAGGATAGGAAAAATTCTTACCAAATCAAAGGAAACTCTTCATTTAAATTTTATAATGCTAACCAAAATAAATGCTCCTTGAAATACTATTTTTAGATATCTTTATAAAAAAGAAAAAGATAATCTTCCTGGTTGGATGGTCCCATTGGTTGGAGTGTCTCCTCTACACCAAAAGGTGACGAGTTTTGATTCCTGGTCAGGGCACATGTCCAGGTTACAAGTTGGATCCCCACTGTCCTGGCACAGGTGGGAGGCAACTATTGATGTTTCTCTCTCACATTTATCTTTCTGTCTCTTTCTCACCCTTCTTCTCCCTAAAATCATTTTTAAAGGATATTTTATATGCTATAGAATTTCAATTAGATTTTAATTATATATGCACAATATTACACACAACTACAGTAGCCAGATAAAGATGTTTTAGCACATTCCCCTTTCTACTAAAGAATCATATTTTAATGTTTATTAAAATATCAATATATGACTGCATATAATATAATGCTATATTTTCTTCTAATTTTATCCTAGTGCCATGTACAATAAAGACATAATTAGAAATGACTTAGGTTCATAAATTGCATTTTACTGTGGAAACAAACAATATGACAATATGATTTAAATTTTTGTCTTGATATTTCATTCAGACTGGAGCTTTGTGCATTTTGTAAAGAATGTTTTGGTGGATTCTTCTCTGAGATTCAAAATTTTTCACACTTATAAAACATTTAACATCACGAAGCTTGTAAATTTTCTTGACCTAAGTATCATAAATATTAGGCAGATAATTGTACTAATAATCTGTGAGTAAATAATTTGCAATATGTGAGAGACAGGGTTATGTTTATTTTCTTTCTTTTTTAAATATATATTTTATTGAGTTTTTACAGAGAGGAAGAGAGAGGGATAGAAAGCTTGAAACATCAATGAGAGAGTCATCGATCAGCTGCCTTTTGCACACCCCCCACTGGGGATATGCCCACAACCAAGGTACATGCCCTTGACCGAAATTGAACCCGGGACCCTTCAGTCTGCAGGCCAATGCTCTATCCACTGAGCCAAACCAGTTTTGGCTGTTTATTTTCTATATCTCATGTAAGAAGGGTCTTGCCTAATGTCTATTCTTGAACAGGAGCCCTATAAATATTTTTGAACAAAAAGAAAAGTAAGCAAGAATGAAAGTAACGGAAAAGAAAGAAGGAAGAAAGGAAGGAAGGAAGGAAGGAAGGAAGGAAGGAAGGAAGGAAGGAAGGAAGGAAGGAAGGAAGGAAGGAAGGAGAGATTGTTTTTGATGTTTATTTATTTCTCCTCATAAAGATGCAAACAGGAAAGCAGATAAAATAGTTGGTACTCTAGAGTAAATAATGTTAAAAACAAATATTTCTAAGATTTAAAAAGTATATTAATCTTCAGTGCATTCTTTCATAGTTTTATATATTTCCATGTTGTTTCTAGGCCTTTATTTGTCCAACTGAGAAAAATCTAGTTAAATTCAGGAAAGGTAACCCAAAATACAATTATAAGGCCTCCATTATTTGCAAGTTCTCTTTTTTGTTGTTGTTGTTGTTGTTGTTGTTAATTCTCACCTAAGGATATTTTTTTCATTGACTTTTAGAGAGAGTGGAAGGGAAAGAGAGAGAAATATCTATCGATGTGAGAAAGACACATTGATTGGTTGCCTTCACACACACCCTGACCAGGACTGGGGTAGACCTGTAACCAAGATACATGCTTTTGACTGGAATCTAAACCCAGGACACTTCATCTCACAGGCCAATGCTCTTTCCACTGAGCCAAAGCCACAGTTTCTCTAAATTCACATAGGTTTTACCACTGTCGTTATATAGTTAGGTTTATTGGTTAAAGTAAATGAACAATTATTATTCTGATAATAATGATTCACTGCATGTGCTTCATACTATCATATACAGATGATAATGTTAGGAGAGAGGGAAATGGGTAGGATACTGGAAAAGAGAAAAATGTGTGCGGAAGAGAACCACTGCCAAAAAAAGAGCAGGCTCTATTCCTAATTGTGCCCCTAGTGTAATTCAAAGTTTGGAACTGGAGCCCCCCGGAAACCAATAGATGCTCCCCAAGAACCTCTTGGTAGTCATCCTGCCTGAGCCAGGCTGAGAACAGACTGAAGTTAGCCTCAGAGAGCCCTGCTGCAGGGATACAAACACAGCGGCTTTCCAAGCCCCTGCCAAGAGGTTCTGCTGGTCACATGCACAAGAGACTCAGCAAACAGTTTCAACAAGAAACATCTATGCCCCTAACTGGTTTGGCTCAGTGGATAGAGCGTTGGCCTGTGGACTGAAGGGTCCCAGGTTAGATTCTGGTCAAGGGCATTTGGTTGTGGGCACATCCTCAGTAGAGGTGTGCAGGAAGCAGCTGATCAATGTTTCTCTCTCATTGATGTTTCTAACTGTCTATCCCTCTCTCTTCCTCTCTGTAAAAAATCAATAAAATAGATTTTTTTTAAAAGAATCATCTTTTTAAACTCAGGTTATTTCAATATATGAAAATGCTTCATGGTGTGAACTGACTTAATTCTTACAAATCTAGTTTTGGTCATCATGTAGATTCAACTTTAGAAGAATTTTCTTTATTGTGACATTTCTGCAATATTTGAGTTGTTTAAGCAGTGTCATAATTGAGGGATGAGATAAGTAATGAATTGACTTATTATTATTATTATTATTATTATTTTAAACTCTAATTCATAATTACTTTATCCAAACAGGTTATATTGTTTTTTCTAAGTTCAATAGCAACAATGTTTATGTATCATGTATAGATTTAAAGCCTTTTTATGTCACTGGAAAATATTATCCAAATAATGTTTGAGAGCCTTGTGATCCCATGAACTGTATAGTCAGTGTGTAGGTGGAGAACTCCAAAGTAGCTTCGCTTGTTTTGCCAGCCCTTTACCAGATTGAATTATTTATAGTCTCTAAGTGACTTCGGTTTTTAGATTACTTCTAGATTGTATAAGGTTTATTGATATGTACATTAATTGGAAATAATCAAGATATAGATAGATGGATAGATAGATATAGATGATATAGATATAGATATAGATAGATATTCTATATATATATATGTGTGTGTATATATATATATATAATTTTATTTATTTTATTTCAGCCCAGAGATTAGCTAGAGTGATGAAATCTCTAGCATTGTGAAAGTAACACTAACTACTTATGGAATTTTTATGTTTTAGCATTAAAAAAGGGACGGTTTTGGATCACACCAGATCCTTATCACAAAGATGACAACATCCAGATTGGGCGTGAGGTGAAAATATCTTGCCAAGTAGAAGCTGTTCCTTCTGAGGAGTTAACATTTAGTTGGTTTAAAAATGGTCGTCCACTACGAAGCTCTGAGCGGATGGTTATTACACAGACTGATCCAGATGTGTCTCCAGGAACAACAAACTTGGACATCATTGATTTAAAATTCACGGATTTTGGGACATACACATGTGTAGCGTCTCTGAAGGGAGGAGGAATAGCTGATATCAGTATTGATGTTAATATATCCAGCAGCACAGGTAAGCATATTTATGATACCAAAGATGTTCATGTTGAGAATAATTTCCTTACCTTTAGCAGATGAAATGGCCTCAGTCAGGCTACAAACATTCTTATTTTTTAAAGTTTCTAAAAACAAATTCTAACCTTCTGAATTACCAATATATCATGTTAATTTCATGTAGGATTTACATAAATTTTATAGAAATAGTGCAAATAAAATTAATAGCACTGGCTTCTAGGTTAAATATTAGTCTTTTGATTGTTTCATTTTATTTTTATTTAATTAATGAGAAACCTTTATTGCACCCTAAAAGCACATTAATAAATGTAAACAAGAAATGTCTAAAGAGTTAAGGCATTTTTAAATAAACTTTAAAACAGAAGCTATTGAGTCCTAGGCAGAAAATACTCAGAGAAATTTGAGTATTAAAATACAAGATATAAAACAAATGTATCTTTCACCAACATAAACCAAAGACAAAGATGCTAACATTGTAATCAGATGTGACTTTCCAAAGAACCTTATGATAGAATCTCTTCACAGTGAGAACGGTTAAATATAAAATTTTACTGGAATGAAAGTCCTTCTTTTGGGGGTTGAAAATGAAAGCATGTTATCAATTTTCTCTCAATTAAATGCACATCTGCACAGGAGGAAAATTAAAAGCTTATGTGTAGTACACAGTAACTTAACTGTCAGATATCTGAGAGCCTTGTGATCCCATAAACTGCAGTCTGTGTGTATGCGGAGAATTCCAAAGAGCTTTGCTTGTTTTGCCAGCCCATAACCAGATGGAATTGTAAGATTTTTATATAATCATAGTGAATGATATGTGTTGTAAAAGAAACACAAATGTAGTTAGAAGGCATACTTTGTTTTGAGGAAATTTAGTCTTCTTTTCTAATTGGGAAGCTTTTTGACTAGTATGTGAACAGATTGACCTGTGTGGTTTTTCGTTTTGTTTTGTTTTTCTCATGGTTCCAAATTGCAGTGTACACTGGATTGATTTTACTCCTTTAGGAATATACATCCATACTTTAGGCTGATCAAATATTCCTACTTTTTACCACTATGCATTATTTCTAAGGAATATTTGATTTTTATCCATCACAATTAATATAAAAGGTAGTCAGTGTGATGGGGAAAAATTTTTGGGGGGGGGCAAATGTCCTTTTCTATATAAACACAATAACAACAATACATTTTTTTAATCTTTCAAAATTTGTGCTAGCATTAGGGGATGAACTCAATTTAGGATATCAAATGGAAAGCTGTTGATATGTTCAGTCAGTCATTATTTGTATGTAGTCATTAAATAAGCAAAGAGCCATTACTTGCTTACATCAATGCCCTAGGTGATATCTCATATATGATTGTTCCCATAAAAGTAAGAATAATTTTGTAAGATCCAAAATTATTGTCCTTGTTTAAAAGGCTCAGCTTTACAGAATTTATGTACATTTCATTAGAAGCATTGCTTTGTGTTGTTGTTTGTTTGTTTTGTTTTATTATTTTTTTTAAAACCAGTGACACAAACCTAGCTCCTATTTAACAAGACTAGTCTGGTGAAACACATTTCATATACAGTTAAATGTATACACAAGAGGGAACACGGGAATTATTCACAAAAACAAGCCCTAGCATTAATTTCTAAATATATGTAATATTTACTATTTGAAACTGTGCATTGTAAATTACAAAGTGGAGAAGATGACCAGCAGTGATTCATGAAATTTTCAAAAATTCTAAAAGGAAAAAGACAAAAGATAATCATAAAAGCAGAAAATAGTCGAGAAATGCCTCTTGATAATAAAAAGTCACTGTTATAAAAAAATTTTTTAGCTGTTATAATTTTGTCTGGTTACCAAAGGTAACAATGCTAGAGATCAAGTAGATATATTAAGTCGTCCTCCAACACTCTGCCCTTTGCTCCCCTCACCACCACAAACAGACCTGGCTATTATCTGTTTCTTTTCTAGGGTAAAATCCTCCATAAATGTGGGGACTTAAAAACATTGTTCATTATAATCTCAGCATCTGGTACAATACATGGTACTTAGTAGATACTCAGTAAATAATTATTAACTGAAAGGTTGAGCTAATCTGTGAATATAACTTTCCTTTTATATTATTTTTCCTCCTCTCATTACCCCTGCAAGAGCGGTATTTGATGTCTCTTTTCATGCTCTTGCTGCAATTTCCTTCTGACTTTAAAAAATTATTCACTTGACCAATTAACATTATGGTTTCATGTGTTCACACTCTCATCAGCAAGTATGGCTCCATTATTTGTGGTGTCCAGTAAAATTAAAATTGGGTCCCTTGTCCAGAACTTGCTAAGAATTTCATGATGGCACCATTTGAGCATTAAGCCAAGCACAGGGCCCTTCTCAGAGCGGTTGCACGGGTGACATGCTCATGGCACTGGCCTGCACAGGGCTGTGTTTTGACAGAGGAGTCCTGAAGAAGACAGTGTTTAGCCTAAAGGATGAGTCACTGAAGATGGTGACATATTCTAATTTCATGCTGAAACTGGCTTTGGTGTCCCATTTTGCTTACAGTACAGTGGAATACCACAGTATAGTTTAAAGATCTATAGATCTGAGATTGACTGATTCAATTGAAATCAATAAAATAATTTTTATGCTCACATAATAGAAAATTACACTTAAAGTAGTACTTTAATATAACCTAGAGATATGTTCCTGGAGGTAGAGCTTGAATGAACAAGCTACATAACATGGAGAAAAATTTGGGCTGATATCAATTCTATGAACATTATAGGATTCAGAAGAAATTATCACCAATTGGGTGAGTGCAGTCAAAGAGAAGGATGTGTGCTACTGTTAAGACATAAATAAATATGTGGAGCCTCTGAAATTTTAGATGTTGTTGATTTTACTATTATTATTTTAGGTAATTTAGAATTGATAAATGTTCAGAAGTTTCCTTATATGTTAAACATTTTCTTTATGGTAAATGTAAGCTAATATAAGCTACTCTTGAGTGATGTTTTAAATATTAAAAAATCTTATCAACTGTTTTCCATATAAAATCTTACATTAGATTCTAATTGTTACTATTTATTATATATATATATATATATATATATATATATATATGAAACTTATGGAAATGGCAATAAGGTATCAGAAGGACTTCTACTTAATACAGTTTGAAAACCATTTTTTTAAATGATGATCCACAGCTCTAGACATGTTTTTGAGGACTCTTAAAATGAAATATAAAATGTATCAGGAGGTAAATTCTAATTTACATAATTGCTAGTATATTTAAGAAACAATGATTTGATTTTAGAAAAATTTTATAGAAAGAGCCTATATGGGAGTTTGCCTCATGCATTCAATTGAATAATAACAACTATGATATATATGATGATAAATTAAGTCTTATTTTCACACTAATTCAACAATAGAAACATTTTCCTCCTAATTCTGTAAATATTCAAATTGTTTATTGTGAGAATTTATTGTCTTGTCATTTTAAATTTGTTCCCTATAATTATTTTATCATATTATTGCTCTGAGTCTGGCTCTATGTCATCTGGTGACAGAAAAATGCACCTTATCCTTAAAGACCTTATGATCTAAGAGTTGTCAAATTATTTGGTGGTCAGATCACTTGGAAATAAGGCACAATATATAGTGGGATGGAAGCTGTTATTAAAGCTTCGTCAGACTTTTGTTGAAATTGTGAATGCTTTTGTCAATGTGAACACAGGAAAGTTTCACAGAAAAGTGACATTTGAGTTAAATCTTGTTAGAAATAGACTGTGATAGTGACAGTGGAGGGAGGGCCCATTAGGCAAAACATAGTCTGAGGAAACTTTTCAGAATGTTGCATGATTCTTTATTTCTTGCTTTTACTATAGGGTTAATATTAATATAAGCAAGGTATATTGATTTACTTCAATGTTTTCATTATCATTTCTAAAGCTAAATTTTTATCTGGGTAAACTGCAAATAACTAAAACAAACACATTTGTTATAATAGCAAATTTATCAGTTAAAATTACATATAATTGTTACAATTCAATTTTGTAACATGAAAATTCTTCACATACTTGTTGAAACTGGCATGTGAATTTTAGCTTAAAATTTTGGCAGTCCTTAAAATAGTGTCACTCAGTTGTTATTCATTTACATAAATGTTACAGTAGAATTTTAATCTTCAGAAGGCTTGCTGGAAAATATCCCACTGCTTCTTCCAGTGTCTTTTTATGGCCAACTTCAGGAGCTTGTTAGCTTGCATGTGCTCCTTTGTGTGACCTGACAGGCTTCCATACCACTATATACTGTGACTTATTTCTAAGCATCTGTATCATGTCTAAGATATGTAAACAGTGAGAATGGAGATCTGTGGAATTCCTGTGGTCAGACATCTGGTGGACAGCTGTACCAGAGGACTCAGTACACATGTGATAATATATTCTGTATAAAATGCTTGTGATAATGCTTGTTAGAGTACATAAGCATTTTATATAGCAGAAAATTAAACTAGATTTAAAGGAATAAACCAGAGGTATAACCATAAGGATAGGTGCTTGGAGGTGACCAATGGAGAGAATTAGTTTGAAATTTGAGCTTTGCTTCTGACTACCTGGCTGGTTATTACAGTTATGACAGTAAACGTCTGCATGAGTATTCACATCTGTGAAATGAAAGTTCTTGATAATATGGGCCTGTGGCACACAGCTAATAAGAATGTCTAATAAACAGGAGAGCAAAATAAAAATTATGTCCATTCCATTTGATTTGCATCTTTACCTTTTTCTAGTTAAGGAAGAATAGAAACTAATGAAATTCTGCTAAAAGTTAAGTCTGCAGGTGACTATGGAGAATGACAGGTCATTTTATGTAAGGTGAAGTCATAAGTGAGACTAACACATGTACTGGTAAGATCTGACAATGCTTTGATCAGAGGAAGCTTCTATGGAGTAAAAGTCATGTAATTCGATTCCTGAGTAACTGGACACAGAAAAACGTTTCTACTTTGACTCCAAAAATGTGAGGTTAAACCCATCACCTTCAATCTAACAGAGAACAGAGGTCAACAATCCATGACGGCCAACTAGTAAATATTTTTGCATCACAGGTTATGTGGTTTCTGTTAAAACTATTCTGCTTAGATAATATAGTAGGAAAGTTACCACAGACAACAAAATGAATAGGAATCGCTGTGTCAAATAAAAATTTAATTAGTGAAATAGGTTATAGGTCATATTTTGCCCACAGGCCATAGGGAAACCCTATTAAGAAATAAATTGCCGAAACTGGTTTGGCTCAGTGGATAGAGTGTCGGTCTGCGGACTGAAAGGTCCCGGGTTCGATTCCGGTCAAGGGCATGTACATTGGTTGCGGGCACATCCCCGGTAGGGGGTGTGCAGGAGGCAGCTGGTCGATGTTTCTCTCTCATCGACGTTTCTAGCTCCCTGTCTCTCTCCCTTCCTCTCTGTAAAAATATCAACAAAATATATTTTTAAAAAATAAATTAATTAATCACAAATCTGAACTCTTTGGACTTACTGGGCAATTAAGATAAACACATATATATGAGTGTTATTTGTATATGAATATATTTTCTATAAATAGAATCAAAATTCTAAACTTTTCTTTATTACATACTTATTTATGAATTTGGGCGAACTTTGTATTTTTGCTGACCATTGTCTGTAAGTATGATTATGCTGCAAGGATTCTTGTGATTACTTTGCAATTGCTAAAGTCTCATTTTTAACATACAAAATTTTCTACTGTTACCTCTATTCTGCTTTGAACACTTTCATCTATCTTTTATCTCTGTTTTAATATAGAGGAGTGGATAAAGTAAGTTTTCAGTTGTAATATAAATAAAAAGTACAATAATTAATAAATGATACAATAATAAACTGTTTCACTTATTCACAACTGTAAGTTTACTTTTGCCCACCCTGTATATATTTTAAATTTAATATCTGAAGAGACAATTAAAAATGCAACTTTAAAAAATTGAGATACACTCTGAACTTGAGAGCCTCCTGATTATGGAGTAGTTTTCTTCCTGCCAAAATGGCTATTTTTGTGCACTGACCTCAGGCAGGACTAGTTTATACAGACTGAGTTTCCTGTAAATGCTTAGACTTCTCAGTGAGTTGGGAGCTTATTGGAAGGGGTGCGATAATCGCCCTTGATATGGGTCAGGAAGGAGCTTAATGGTCTTTGCAGTGGGTCAGTAGGGAGACAGTCACACAGTGAGTTATTTCTTCTACAGCCTTTCCCACTTTCTGCTCATAGGCTCTCCTCTTCACCTGCAGCTCTGGGCCCTGAACTAAATATGTGGACTGGTATCTTCACCTTGGTCCTTAGAATTTTTAATAGCTACTATGCTTAGTAAACTTCCCAGAGAGGGGCTGAACTGAAAATATTATTTTTATTGACCATGTACAGTACCTTAAGAATTATTGGGCAAGGCATATTTTATAGAGATACTTAATTCATTTTATTTGTGCTTTCAGTAAAGGAGGGTGTCAGTATTAGCCTTTACAGTAGATATGGTTGTATAAAGTCATAGTTATATAAAAGAATACCAGAGATATTTCATGCTTAACATTGCCTGTTTGAATATAGGTTTAGTATGTAATTATGTTATTTTGAAATTTTTTAATTATTTAATAATTTACAACTATTTCTTCTGCTCACTTGTGTTACTTTTGCAATTCTACAAAGGAGACAAATAAATGTAACCATCTGGAAATGTTGGGCGTGGATAGATAATTTGTCTGGAATCTGTCTTTGAATAACAGTTTTTATCCAGGTTGTTTAAAGTAATGAAAGAAAAATAGCAGAAATAGCAAAGTTTCCTAAAGGTGTTTTTACTCATACTTAAGTAGGTTTGAGAAAATGTCAGTTGTTTATACAAAACATCATTCTTGTAGTATTGCTATCAGTTAGCTTGAGGTAGTGTTGATGGAGATTGGGTGTTTGGAGCTTGTTCTACTTCATGTTGTCTTTAATATAAATTTTGATGTGGACTATATAAACCATTAAAATAGTTTAAAAAAACATGCTTGAATATTTTTAGGGTAGAAATACTTTCAGAAGGCTTATCAAGTGCCATATTAGAAAGTGCTAAATGACTAAGAGAGAACTTGCTAAACTTATACAAATAAAGGTGTGATGGATCAGAGGGGAACAGTTTAAAAAGACTTGACATTTCTGAAGTTTTCTTAATGAAGACATAAAATTCACCGCAAGAAATAAACATAGTATTTGCAGTACATATCTTTGGTACTATTTGTCTCTTATTATTTGGTATATCTGACTTTTATTTCACAAGCTGACAGACCTAATTTAAATTTAAATTTGCATTTAAATCTGGAAATTTAGATTTGAGAAACAAGGTTAACTGATAGTGCAAATAAAAATAATGTCAAGAGTTCTTATATAGCAAAGAGAAATTAATATAGCTGTCACCCAAAACCCTGGTATTAATTCATTAAATATAGTACACATTCAATTAACAGGAAATATTTATTCAACAACTACTACATGAAAGGGGATATAGAAAGAAATAAAAAAGCATACTGCCTAATTCATAATGGATTTTATATTCCAGTTGAAATATACTTGAAAACTAGTAATAGATAGTCTAGTATTTGCTCTATAAATTGTCAGAGTGATACAGAATTATATAGGATAAAATTATTGAATTTACTCAGCAAGTGTTCCATAGAGCAGGTGGCATCTGACTGGGATTTACAGTGGGAATTATATCTCACCAGATATTAGAAAAATTAATGTAGTTACAGCTCATTCATATAATCAAGAATGACCAATTAATTTTACCAAGATTGCTGTATTGGGTAGGGTGTATTTATTAGATGAATCTGCAGAGCTCCACAAGACAATTGGGGAAGAGTGGTGGAGAAATAAAAGAGAGCTTCAAAAGGCATTCCAGAATTTTCACAGTCAATCAATTGGGCAAAGAAAATGTTTCCTCTGTGTCTCCAACAGTATAGATTACCTTTGTTTGCACTGTCAGGAGGTGTTCAGTGAGTCATTTAGAGATAATATGAGAGAGAAATCAGAAAGTTGTATTGAGAAGTAATAGGGCAGTGAGGGCAAGCCATTTTTTTATGGATGTGTCATGTGAGAGAGGAAAAGATGCAGAAGGCTCAATGAATAAGAAAAACATGAGGCCCAGTCTTCATGGCTCAGTGGTTGAGCCTTAACCCATGAACCATGAGGTCACTGCTCAATTCCCATCAGGGCACTTGCCAGGGTTGTGAGCTCCATCCCCATCAGGGGACATGCAGAAGGCAGCCGATCAATGATTTTCTCTCATCATTGATATTTCTATCTCTCTCACTTTTCCTTCCTCTCTGAAACCAATAAATATATTTTATAAAAAAGAAAAAAGAACATGACACTCACTTATGAACATCATATGAGAAGTTGGTTCACCTCTTTACATCTTATATTCCTTATCTCTCCACTGCAGATTTGGAATATTTTTAAGGAAGAGTTTGTGGAAAGAGAATGTGGAAAAAAGCAATCTAAGCAAAAAAAGAGTCTGCAAATCGGAGTGTGTGTTTAGGGATGGAAACAATTTATTCAGCTGAAGATTGATAGGAATCAGATGAAGGGCTGAAGCGCTCTCACAACCTTTCCCATTAAGGGGCAGTGAAGTCAGTGACCAATGCTCTCAAGTCAATTGAAGAGATGCCACACTGACACCAGAAAGCTTAATGTGGTCAAGAGCCCTGCACTTGGGTCCAGGCCCAAACTTGTTATTTAGAAGCTTTAAATTCTTGGGCCTGGCAGGACCTCACAACTTTTAATCTATGGAATAAAGGGTAGCTGATTTCCAAATACTATACAGCTAATGATTTTTTAATTGTGTTTTGTTTTGTTTTGTTTTTTTTTGTTTAATATTGGTAAGGGCCTTTGAACTGCTGAGGAAAGATAAAAATAGTTGGGATTTTTACCCTCTTTTCCCACTTCCACATAAGTTGTATTTGGACGAAAGACTGACTCCAATTCATAAACATATATGTGCACACTGTATTAAACATGCATAGTTAAAAACTATTTGCACAGATTAATTCTTCAATCTCTTTCAAAGTATTCTGTGCTTTTATCATTCCAAAAAATGATACCTCTGTTGTCTAAAATATGAGGATGCAACATTCTGAGTGAGAGATTTTAGGTTGTGGAAGAGGTTTTAGAGGAAAAATTGATTTGGCATTAGTTATAGGTGAAGGCTTGTAAGAAATCATTTTTATTTTTGGTGACTAATTAGAACTTGGTTTTGATGAATGAAAGAAAGGGCAAAAGTAATTCATGGATTTCATAAATAATTTTGCTAATTATATGTATATGAGTTATTCAAGAAAAAATATGAAAAAAAGAAAATATATCTAAAGAGATGATGGAAAAAAGAAAATACAATAGAAAATGATAAAAGAGTGCTCAATGAAAAATTTAAAAAAATATCTCAATTTTGTGGAAAAGAAGGACATTCAATTGAAAATGTCCTGTGTTTATAATGTCTTTAGGACCTTCAGTACCCTTTTATCAGCATGTAGAGGCATGTGAGAGTTTATATTTGTCCTAGATATTTTAATGTTGGTGCTTGGATTTTGGTAATAGACATGAGCTCTTAATTTCCTTTAAGTTGTAGGAGGGTGTGTAGGAGGGGAGGAGAAAGAATAAAATAAAGAAAATAAGAGAGAGATTTACAGAAAGTACCAATTATACTAATTTATTTTCAAATTGATTATTTAAAGGAGCGAGAGGGAATATTTGGAGCATGTTTAGTTGGTTGGTCTTGTCAGTAAGTTATGCTGTTTTGAGAAGCAGAATGATATAAATATTTCCACCACTTATTTTGGGGGAAATCATAAATGCAAAGTTTGCATTATACTAATTCCCTATTTTTTATTAATCGTTCAAATATTAATCATGTCTACATATTAGAATGTTCTCACATAAAACTGAATCAATGTAGTCATGGAAATATTTTTAGTTTTCCTTCAATTTTCATCTTTAAAAACCTTTTTCCAAAAAAACTGAACAAAGTTTCTACCTTGCAAGCTATAGTTTAACAGTAGTTAATTAGCTATTGTCTAATTACTATTCATGTCTTGAGGATTTTCTTCACTTGGCATTTAAACACTTTTTGAAATTCCCAGATAAAATTAACATTAGAACAGATCAATAAAAAACAAGAAAGAATGCCTGATTTATGCTCACTATACCCTTTGTCCTTTTATTATAAATGCAGACAATAAGGATATGGGAAACTATTTGAACATAAATGACTTGATACAGATTTCTCTAGTGTTAAAATTGGTTCCACAACTTACATTTAAAATTATAATAACTAGCAATAGTTTACTAGAGTTAAAGAAAAACACATACAAATATATTCAGTAAAATGAAGGATAAATGTCTCCCATCATATTTATAGTTAAGAATGGACATAAATTAGGATTTATTATTTACACTATAATACAAATACCTATTCTGGATTTGTCGGCTAGAGAAGAAAACAAAGTTTTGGAAGGTGCTATTACATTTACTACTTAAGTAATTATGATAATTCCTCAGATTTTATGTTCACAGATAAAACTACTAGTTTACCATTTCAGTTGAGAAACACAGATCAATAGAAGTAGCAATGAAGTCTGGAGCCATAGGCTGACGGTTTGAACACCATTTTTCTCTATGTAGTAGCCAAATCTCTAGAGTATTAGATTTTCTGGCATTAAAAAGAATGATTGTTATAGAGATTTAACTTATTTATAATATATAAGTTTAATCTTACAGTTTGGAATGTCTTAAAGCAAAGCAATTTCTTTCAAGAGTTCTAAAATATAAATTAGAAGCACATTTATGGTGCAAATTTTGCTTTCAAATGAATACATCTTAATTTAAAAAGGGCCTTATTAATTTTCATAGACAATTTTTCATCCTTCATTTTGGGATTTCAATGAGGTTAAGAAAGAGATTAAGTATATTTAGAAAATCATTACAGTTAGGATTTTTCCAGCATAGAATGTTTGGGATATTTATGAATTCTGATATCTAGTTTTAAATAAAATATTATTTGACAAATCCCCAAATTCCAACTTTGTAAGACATTTTTAAATGATTTATGAATGCTTCAATTATTGACATAGTTTTTCAGTATTGAAGATACTTGTAGATTACCTAATATCTTTTATTTTATAAAAACGGAAGTAGGGCCCAAAAGCTTAGAAACTTGGTTATTTCCTATAGCTACATCATGATTGAAGCTTAGAATCTCAGATTTCAAATCCAATGTAAGATTTTTCAGAATGCTGTAAAATGCTATATCATCTTACATTAAATGGATATTTCCCTTTACTATCTCAGGTGATTCTGATATTCAGTTATGCGTTTCAACAATGGCCTTAAATGGAAAAAAAAATCACTATAAGCAGTTGTTAAAAAACTCTAAAAAGGATTCAGGTAACATTATGGTTGAACCAAGTGACCACATTATCTTCTGATGCCAGGCACGACACTCTCTCCTACTCCAAGAGCAGCACTTCAAGGAGCTATAGTATGTTCAGACCCCTTTTCCAGTCACATACCCCACTCATGAAAGTGGGGCAGAGTGGACCCACGGTTTGAGTCTTTAAAATGTTTCCTGACCAACGATGCCTGGGTGGCAATTGGTTGGCTGTCCACTGGCAGGTGGCTGGTTCAACTCCAGGTTAAAGTACTTACCTAAGTTGCAGGTCTGATTTGATCTGATGGAGGGGGAGCCGTGCTATGGATCTCTCTCTCTCTCTCTTTTTCTTCCTCTCTCACTCTTTTTCTCTCTCCCTCCCTCTTTAAAATCAATGAAAAGCATGTACTCAGGTGAGGATTTTAAAAAAATGCTACCTAACTACATCCAAGAGGTGTAGGGATATATTCCTGATATATATTAAAACTTACAGCATACAAATATAGATCACATTGTCTATGGTGAAGTATTTAAAAAAATACTTTTATAGTAGCATGTCAAAAACATAAACATGCACATGAATTGTAAGCCCACAGCTCACAGAATATACATATATATAATCACACCCAATTTAAGAAACAAAGCATTACCATATAATGAAGCATTTCAAAGTTAATTGCACACCATATAAAGTAGAATTCCTATTTACAAAAAGCATAATCAATATTTTTATTCTTTATTATATTTCAGTGGTTGAGCTAAACACTTTACAATTAGTATTTCATGGAATCCTTAGGACACCATTGAAGTAGGTACATTTGTGATAATACCCATCTTACAGATGAGAAACTTGAGCTTTAGAAAGCATACATAACTTTCGTAGACCACCCAGTTTCTGAGTAGTAAAGTAGTGTTGTACATAGGTCAGTTCTGGCTGCAGAACCCAGGTTCCTTATATAAACACAACCTCTCCATGGAATGACCCCAAGTAATGAGATTTCAGGCTCCTGAGATACACTGTGAGAAATGTAATTTGACGACTAAATCCATTTCAGAAACCACAAATCATATTGTGGCTGCCTTCTTACCTCTGTGACTCAGGAGTTGGAGCTTGGGAAGTCCTGCTGGGTACAGTCAGTCAGGGGCAGCTTAGGATCAGTGAAACCTTTAGAGGAGGGGACATGGCAGTGATTTGCAGGGAAACAACGATCTGTTTCTCCTCTCACGTACATTACAGCTAAAGATACCAAAATTTCCCAAATTTTAGAGATGAGAAACCAGTAAAATGACTAGATTACAAAGCTGTGAAAGGAGAAGCATATCATTGCACTTTAAAATGTTATATGCACAATATGAAATAGATAGTCTATTTCATGATAAAATGACAAGCAGTTCAAATGTCTGCATCTGAAATGCATTTAATATGAATTACAGTCCACTATAAGTGAAACATAAGTTCACTTTTGCCAAGTCTGTATAAATAATACTTGTAAACAAAATCTATTTAGTCGACATTTAAACAGATATATCCTTGCTTAGGAATACAATGCAATGTAAAACCATATTAATAAGATTGTACCAACTCCATTCAGTCACACATTAGCTCAGGATGAGTGATGCATCATTCCAATCAATAACATTATGTGAGTGTTTATGTGGTTTTAAAATTAAGCCCATATTTTTATTATACATTCTATACTTCTGCAGACTGGTGGAATGGATCATGAAATGCAGTCTCAGGTTGGTAGAATATTTGTTAACTAAGTCCCTCGTGTGTTAGAAGAAAACCCTCCTCCCATTCTTTTAATTGACCAGTTATCTACTAAGAAATCTGTTAATTGAAACTCAATTGCTCTAAAGAACATGTGCCCCCGACTTGTTGATGGAACATTGTGTTCACTGGTTGTTTCATTTTGCTCTTGAGAAAGCATGAAAGAGCCAGCTTCCTTTTATGTCAAAATGTTTATTAAAATGGTGGTGGTGTAAGTTCCCACAGGCTAAGGCACAACCAGTGATACATAATCAGTGGTGTAATTAGGGAATTCGTAAACCACAGACATTGTCCAGTGATCATTTATAAGAGGCCTAACAATGTCACATAGATTGTACAAGGAGACAAATGGCCTTTTTATTATAGAAGTAAATTGATTTCTCTAGTCATTCTGCATTGAAGAGTTTACCACTGTGACCACAGTTGCTCTAGAAAGTAAAATAATTTGTGCATTTCTTTAAAGCTCTTTTCTTTTGCTATGCTTTCATGATGTATTTGATATATAATTTATAACTTATTCTCCTTTTAATTTAGAATCCCTTCATCTACAAGAAAGCAGTCACATAATTAACATGATCTGACAGCTCCTTTTAACTTACTAATCCGTGGTTTTCCTAGCAATGCCTGACCTTTGTGAAAATGAATAGCACTGACATTCGCCATTCTATGCAGGAGCAATAGATGCATTTAGGAATGCGTAAACCTTACTACTCCATAGAAATAGCATTGGAGCTGGGATATCTGTATTATGTGCCACTTTATAATATCCAAAAATCACCAACACAATTATTATTTCTATGGCAGAAATCTGCAGCCTCTTTCCTTTCATGGCATTGAGGGATACCTCAGACTATTCAGATTAAAAAGATTCATTCCTATCCTTTCCACAATATTATATTATTTGAATATTTGCCTCATCTGACATGCTTGTGTGTCTATAAGACAACAGACAATGGCAAATTTATTTATATATGTAAATATATATTTGTTATTTATAAAATATTTCTTTGACCTATATGTATCCATGATCAGTACTTGAGACATCATAGGCATGAATTGAATAAAATATTTTCCCTCAATATAGAAATATATATGAAACAGAAAATACAGTTCTTGATATACTGATAAAAAGCATTGATAAGAAAGAAAATATAAGTAACATATAACTACATGCTAGACATTATTCTCAAGATGGTATGTGTATTATACTATTTAACCCTAAAAGAATCTGAGGTTGTCGAAACCGGTTTGGCTCAGTGGTAGAGCATCAGTCTGTGGACTGAAAGGTCCCGGGTTCGATTCCGGTCAAGGGCATGTACGTTGGTTGCGGGCACATCCCTGATGGGGGGTGTGCAAGAGGCAGCTGGTTGATGTTTCTCTCTCATCGACGTTTCTAGCTCTCTATCTCTCTCCCTTCCTCTCTGTAAAATGGCAATAAAATATATATTTTTTTAAAAAAGAATCTGAGGTAGTTATAATTATATTCACTTAAAGTGAGAGATATGAGATGGTCACACCACCAGTGGTGGTGGAGCTAGGATCTGAATCTAGGCTACCTGACCTGAGTCTTGCTTTTTACAAGTGTATTATCCAATTCAAAATATTACACAATATACAGTACATTCTAATGTGCATTGTACCATTTTGTCTTTAAATTCTCATTCTTTATAAGGGCAGATGAGAAACCAGATTAAGACAATCCAAGATTGCACAGCTAATAAATAGGTTGGGCTCTCAGTTCAAGTCAAATTTCTAATCCTGTACACGTATAACCTTTCCAAATTCTTCATATCTGTTTTTTAAAGAAAGGCCACTAATTTAACAATAATCCTGATCATTCACTGAGAATTGTTCCTATTTATCAGTTTTCATAATGTATAGTATAATAATTGAAGGTAGTGAATGCCCTAATTTATCTCTCTTGTCCCCAATTTTAAGCACATTCTCATTATGAAGGGGCTCAAGAAATGTGTGTTTAAAGGAAAAGTATTAGCTGTAGCATAGGCATACGTTTTCATATATGTGGTCCTCCAACTGTTACTTTCAGAGTTTCCTATTACTTCAAGGGATAATGCATTGATAACACATAAAACTGTATTTAGATAAATCATAGCACTATATTTTGGAGTGAGTAGTCAAGGACAAAATATGTAATAGAATATAAGAATTTCAGGAATTTGGAAATCTGTGAGCTAACTTTTAGGTTATGGGACTATTTCCTGCCTATAATGTTTATTTTATATACTATGCTGTTTAGGAAACAGTATTTAGCTTTAAAGGTAAAATTCTTAATCAATTGCTTATACACAAATAACTATTGTTTTTCAGCTTAATGCTGTATTATTTAAAAAACATACCAACCATGAAATGGAACTTGATTAAACAGCAAAGTTGAGGAATCGATACTCTATTTTTCAAAAATGGTTATATATTATCTCTTCCTCAACTGACCTACTATTGTAATACCTCCATTCTTATTGTAGAAAAAAGCAAGTGCTTCTTTTGCAAAATATATTTCTTGCAGAAATCTCAGTCCAGTTCAGATTCTTAGCTTGCTAAAATTTTAATGCTATTTGAATCACTAGCAAACTAAATTACCTTGCTCATCTTTTTTTGTTTGCTTGTTTTTTAATTTAATTGTTTAAAAATTTTCCACATATAAGCTTTATATGCTCAATCAGTGACCATCATTCATTTATGCATTTCAGGGCATGAGAGACATAGACAATAAGTCAGGGAAGGAGGTTTAAAAACAGAAAAATGCGTGCTTTCGTATCTTTTCCCAAAGAGGTTAGTAGAAAATTATCTTGTTAATACAAATTTATTTGAATAATTTAGAAAACATCTTATGATACTTTTCAGTTAGAAAAGTAACTACTGTAACAATCATAACAATTCAAGATACTTGAAAAGTGAACTTAACCAAATGTTACACACACAGCCTTAGCCTAAGGTCCCATCACTGATCTGCTTATAAAGCAGCAAGCTCAGACCTATGTTTATTTGCAGCTGGCTTTGTCACTTGTGTAGCAGGGAAACTATGAATACCACTCGGAGAATGAGTGCCTATTTTGTTCTGTCATCTTACACTTCGTATCGTGTTGAGGCCCTCAGAGACCATTTTTGTGCCACAGCAGCACCTGCTGGGAGAGGGCAGTTGAAGCAGCTGCAACTGCTGCCTGCCACTCTGGTCTCCCGCCTGCATGGCACTGCGTGTCCTCCAGCTGCCAGCACCGAACCCTCCTGGGCTGCTACACGCCAGGATCTGCCTCTCCCCATATGGTCCAGATAACGAACAACTGTTGTAATAAGATTTTCCACATCTCTTTTAAAAACAGGCATTGTATATGTAATGTATGCTTGCATGTACATTTCCCCTGAGGATTTCCAAAGGCAAGTGCCATATTTTAAAAACATCTTTCTTTTTAAACATGCTTTCTATGTGCTCTATTGCTAGTTTTGTAAAACATTGTCGACCTTGTTTTATTAGCCCCTCCTGATTTATAGTAGGTAAAACAGTAAAAAATAATAATAAAAGTGTCTCAGTGCAAAAAGGGGGGGCACTTTTTATTTACAGAATGTAATAGATCTTTTTATGCTTGTTCATACCATGGGTAAAAATATCAGGCTTATCATCTGGTGTGAGGAGGTTTTAAAATAAGTGCTTGTTTCCTAGGCCCAGTCAGCAACAATCTAAAGAATGTCCAGGTATCTTCCCATTTGGCCCTCTACATCTCACCCTTTCTTTTATTAAAAAAAAATTAAACATTAAGAATAAAACTCTAAAACAATTGCAAATAGTGCCAATGCAAAACTAAACTACATACATGTTATCATTTTCAAAACTTGAATGTCAAGAACAAAACTCTGACTATTAAATAATAACAAAACAATGCCAATTCAAAACAACAATATGAAAAATCAGAACTATGGACATATTAACATTTTTCGCTACCAAATGAAAGAAAGTCTCTTTTGCTGCAGAGTCTTTGGACTTGGCTGTGAAAGACTTTGCAGAAGACTGGAAGCTAGTAGATGCTAGTATGAGTAGGTACATGGTCGAAGAAGTAGCTTCCACTTCAATCTTTAACTTTAAGTTCTTCAGATGATTCCATGATGGCACCACAGTCCCTTGTATAGCTTTCAGTTTTCTTCTCCTTCCGCTTTGCTGTCAATGGGCAACTCTCAGTCTTTTTGGGTGAAGGGACACAGGAGCTTCTCTGAGTCCATTGTGGTGATGGACGTAACACTCCGGCACCTGAATTGGCTGCATTGCTCCTTCTGGAAAAATATAAAATACAACCTCTTCCCCACATTATTACTAAATCTGATAAAACACGTCTGGTTTATGCTTCCCTCTACCTACCTGACATGGTGGAGGCTGCTATATAGGAGGCCCGATGCCATTCACCTGCTGTACGATAAAGAAATCTTTTCTATAAATTAGACTTGGGATCCTTTTGATTTTTGTCCAAATGATTTTCCTTTGGCTATTTTGATGCTGTAAGATTTTTCATAGGTGCCTTGATATCAGCATTATAAATGAAAATTAATTTTTCAAAGTAAAAATTTTGTCTACATGTAAATTACTCACAGAAGATTTTCCCTTACATGATATTTTCCCCAATATCCCCCTTTTTTATTTAATTATTAGGAGGCTTTTGGAAAAATTTTTATAACGCAGTTTTGATAACTTTTAATTTTTGTACAAAAATATGACTGCTTTAAAATTGCATGTTAAGCAATTTTACCATGAAATGAACTACCAATAGAAATTTTAGTTAATACTTTAGGAACAGCTTTTTGTACAGATTTTCTTGAATATTCACTTATTTCAGTTAGCCAATTAAAATTAATCTGAAACTCGACTACTATTTTACTGTAAAATTTAATACTTTAACAACAATCTTAGTTTACCCTGTAAATATTAATGAAAAGGATTATATGCATCCTTGAGAAAGTCATAAGTATTCCTGGATTTAGGATAGCTTTATATATAGGGCAGCTGCCATCAACCACTTCTCTGTTGCCTGGGTTTCAATATGAGCTGGACCAAGTCTCTTGTTTGTAGCTGGGCTACATCTCTGTTGCCTGGGTCCCCATCTGAGATGGGCATGGGAAGCACGAAGCAGCCATGGGGCAGGAGACATCCGTCAGAAGGGGCAAGTGTTCAAGCCCCTGCAATGTTGGGGGGGTGAGGATATGTGCACCACCTCTGTTGACCCCCAAGTTCTCTCCTGATGGCCCCTATGCGACTGTGCCTGTCTTAGGTTGTCCCTCCCTTGAGGAATCTTACCCGTCATTGGCTAACCAGCCATCCTCCGGGGCCAAGCAGGGTGATGTGAGGTTCAGTTCTGTCTCGTTGGTAGCCTATGCCCCTATGGCCTCCATGCCCAGCACCTGCCTTGGGATCCCCTTGCCTGCTGGCGGGGCCCTGGCATTGATATTTAGGAAACCCAGATTTCTTCTCCAGGGAGAATCCAGCTATGCCCTTGGGCAAGAGACAGAATTCATGGTACCATCTACCAGGAGGCTTCAACCTCAGCATAAATTTGAAAACTCAAGCAACAGTAGTAATTGAATTGTGAGAAGTGGATCCCTCTTTGGCAAAAAGACAAAGAAGGGCCAATATAGAATACTTAAGTGCCTTCCCAAGGGGCTTTCCACACAGTGGAAGGGATTAAATCCTTTCAATCCTTTCATGTGCTTTTTAAATTGTTGCCAAACATTCAAAGAATTAGTTTGCAAGCTTGTTTGGTATATGCTGTTTATGAAATATCAAAATTATGACATTGTAGAATAATATCATGTAAGGATATTCTTTGCTTTAGCCATGGCAATTCGCAATTCCAAAATAGAAGAAATATTTAGTTATTTCGTTTTGCTTTTCTAAAAAGGCCAAAACTTTTTCATAAAATTTGAAATATATGTATATAAGTAACATATATTAATTTTTATTTGATAAAGAAATGATTAACTGTTTCTGATCTTTATTAGAATTGTTTATAAAATTATTGGCTTTTCATTTAGCTGAAAACCTGGATTATAATTTGATAATCTAATTTATTTAAGTAATTAAAGTTGGTATCTTCTTTTTAAAAATAAAGCAAATTTACTTCTGAATTCACAAGCCACAAATGTTGCCTGCCTCTAGTTGAATTAAAATGCAGGCGGCTACATGAAGTTAGGATTCAGTTACTTATAAAACATTGGCTTCTCACGTAACTTAATTTATATGGCATTGATTATATTGTAAAAGCTAATTTATAAAGTAACAAGTAGGTATCTTTAATTTAAAAAAAAAAAGGCAAAGAAACTTATTCAGTCAAACTTATAGGTTTGATACTTCATTGGTCTGATCCAAAAGCATAAAGTGTCCCAACTACAGCCAATTCAAAAATTCAGGCTGAATGCATTGCATAGTATCTGCATTCAGTAGTTTATTACTGCTGGGTGTTCAAAGGACAGTGCAATATAAATTCAGTATCTGGCATCGTTGGTTTTCTTGGCTTTGTGCATGTTAAACCTGGTATTTTTATTGAGACATTCTTACAGTTCTTACTGTTCTGTTAGACATAAGTAATCTTCAGTAGGAACTAATAGTTGTCTTTTTCTAGGGTGTCTGAAATTTAAAAAGCAGGCAGATACTACTCAGACCTGAACTACGGCCCTAAAGTAAATTGCTTGAGGAAATTAGCTCCCAAAGATTATAGGTACAGAGTTTTTGAAGTATGTCCATATTATTCAAGTATAGATCAAAGAAGCTCAACTAAACGGATTGTGGACTGATTGAAATGACATCAGGATTGAGCAAAAAAGGGAGTAAGATGATTAAGACTCAAACTCAAGAGGAACTAAGGCAGTGGAAGAACTCAGAACATGTGAAATTCCTTAAATAAATAAAAGTTTATTAACTTTAAATAATTGTGCCTATGTTACAAATAATAAAAGCCCTTTATACCTTAAAAAAAAAAAATTCAGGCTGGATGTGGCCTTTTTGTCTTTCTTGAAATTCTACTGCTGTTGAAATGTTGGCTATATTTAAGAAATATATTGTTTTTGCTTTTCTTACAGGCAAAAACTTTCATAACATTTAAATACAGTAAATAATTTTTATTTGATAAAGATTTCCATGTTATTTCAAGTATCAATCTGTTTAATTAAAAAATATTTATTTTAAGAGAGAACAGACTTTTGTACATTTTGGGGCCCATGAAACATGCAAAAGTTATTCCAAAAAATATGTTGAAATACTCTTGGAAAGAGCAAATATACAATACTCAATATATTTATATATATGATTTAAAGATTATATACCTAAATTATTTTTAGAGAATATCAATTATATTTAATTTGGATCTATGAATTAATCCTCTTTCTTTTAAATCAGACCAAACAAGTAACATATTTTGAATTTCTAATTATAAGAGAAATACATTATAACTATATAATTTCTCCCCATTTAATTTTCACTTTGAACTTTTAAAGCTAGCAAGTCAAATATATTTTGCATGTCCTAGATTAATAACACTTTATATTTCTAAGAAAAATACAAGACATAATTAAGAGATTCATTTCTTTCCGCTAGATTTTTTATGAGGCAAATTTAAACTTTACTTTTTATTTATATAATTAAGTCAACTTCCAAAAAAATTTTGCCACAGGAGTTTGGAGGAAGTTTGTAGCCATTCGATGCAAATTACCACCTTCCTTAGCTTACTGGGAGAGTGGTTAGAGCAATGAAGGTTGCTGACCAGCTTTTCTGGCTTCCTGTCAACATCTCTCTGTTAGTGAAACTGATTTGTTTCAGGCATCATGGCAAAAAAAGAAAGACACTTTAAACTTTCAGAACTTTAAAATTTTCAGGTAGCATTTCTCAAATCAATAATACTTTTACATTTTTAAAGATACATTTCAAATAAAATATAAGGCATATTTAATTAATAGACTAACTTCATTTCTCTAGAATTCATGCAAGGCAATACTTATAACAATTCGATACATTTCAGCCAATAGGCCTGGCCCATCCTCTAAATTTCAAAACTGTCACAATTTTCTTGCTGACGAAGTCTAGAGATAAACTCTCAGCCATTCATATATAAACTTGCTATGCTTTCTGGTGTTTACTTGCTTCTTGGGCAGAAATCTTAAGTGCTGCTTTAAATGCCTTAGGAAACTAGCCTGTATTCATCTCCACCATCTATAAGGCTAAAAAGTCTGGGGTTTTTATTCTGTATTCGGCAAAAAGTTAAGCCTAGCTCAAAAACTATGCGCACTCGTTTTTTAAACTGGCCTTTCCCCTTTACATGTGCACAGAAATTTTACAGTGCACAGAAATCCCCAATGCCATTAGCTGGAAAAAAGAGATGGTGAATATGAGGCATCTTAAAGTGGCTTTTTATTTTTGGGCGTCGTTTATCTATTTTTTTTTATTTTATTACTGTTTCAATTTTTATTTATTTTCATTTTTAAGGAAAGAAAAAGATTTTAAGATAAAGAATTATTGGCAGTTGCTAAGAAATTCTTTAATCTTTTTTACTTGGTTATAAGTAGTTTACACGTGGAGGCAGTGGAAGTGCAGATGGTATTCTTAAAGATTTGCACCCTTCCACTCTAGGCTGTAAGGTCATGGCTGCACCCCACTTAAACATTCTTAAACTCTCCTGTGCTGAATCAAAATTAAAGTAGGAATAGGAATTTTCTCTGGACTTTCTGAATACTGGTCACGCAACTGCTTTCTAACCTTTTTCCGGGTTTCATCAACAAACCTTAAGAAAGAAATCAAGAATCTGACTATGCTTAACAGAATCTCTTTGAGCCATGTGCGTAATTTAAAGCGTTTAGAAAGATTACCCATGTTTTACTCCCAGCTGATTCAATTTTGCAACAATACACTCCCTCTACCTTACCATTCCTTAAATCTGTGGCGCGCGCAATTCTAGGGAGCGATCCCTTGCCTTACCTCTTGTTGCCTCTTTAGGCCCATGCTCCACCGTTGGGCTCCACCGTTGGGCGCCAGACTGCGAGGGCCTGATGTGGCGGGATCTCCCTTTTCCGCGTCCCTCATGGAAAGAGAGATGAACGAACCGGTTCTAAGGGGAGGCGGCCAGGGATTGAGAAATATTTGAAATAAAGAGAGAAGGCACAGAGATAGATTTTAAGCTGGGAGCTGGGAGGGCCTCTGATCTCCCCTGCTGGAGAGGCAGACTGACGACCTCCTGAGCCACACAGCACCTCTATTTATACTCCAATACAACAAGGAGGTTTCACAGAAAAACAAGGAGCCTGGGAGGGCCCCGGTCCCACCCACTCCTTCCTCCAGGACAAAAACGAGCCAGGAACTAAGAACATCTCTGCACTCCCAGGGTGGGAGTGCACCTGACATGATTCTGCCAATATCCTATGCCCCGTCAGCAACAATCTAAAGAATGTCCAGGTATCTTCCCATTTGGCCCTCTACAAAAATCTAGTGGAAATACTAACTTATAAAAATCTATTTTGCGTGTTTTTTATTAAAAAGAAAGAATTTGCATAAAATTATTTTGAAGTTCATATAATTTATAATTAAGCCTTAAATAATCAAGAGGTGACTATTCACCAAGTTTTCTTTTTTAAGTATATTTTATTGAATTTTTACAAGAGAGGAAGGAGAGAAATAGAAAGTTAGAAACATTGCTCAGCTGCCTCCTGCATGCTCCCTACTGGGGATGTGCCACAACCAAGGTACATGCCCTTGACCGGAATCAAACCCAGGACCCTTCAGTCCACAGGCTGATGCTCTATCCACTGAGCAAAACTGGTTTTGGCCATCAATAGTTTTCTTACTTTGGTTATTTAGAAACCTTGATTGATGCCCCATAAATCAATCAAAAACTTATTAAGCACCTCTAAAATACTTAAGTTGTCACATGTTGTGAGACCTACTGAGGAAATAGATAAAGCCCGTGCTGGCCTCAAGACATGTTAGCTACATGTGTAACTAAATGTGCCAGAGCAGCTCCTCCTGGGAGCGGGCAGTTGAAGAGTGCACATTTTATCTTGACCCATATAGAATAAATCAGATATTCTGTATCCAGAGACTTGGAAAATGAATAAAAGATACAGAAACCTGGAAAGACTTAAGATGATAGAAGACTTATGTTGGGCCTTTAAAATGGGGGATTATTGGGGGGCATTGTGAGGACAAAGTTACTCCTGGACAGAAGTGAGGGAGGTGAGGAGCTGTGTATGAGTTAAGTGTATTAATGGACCAAACGACCTGCCAAAATTAATAAAGAGCTTTTCCAGAAGCACTATGCCTAATAACAGGTGACAGCTAAGCTGGGAAAAAAAGACACAGGGATTTAGACCATCCTGTAAAATGGGGAGCTACTGAAAATATTTGAATGCTAGTAAGACAGGTTTTTTAAAAAAAGAATAATTCAGGAATGGTCAGATTTTTTAGAAGGAGAAAAAGAGATTCATTAACTAAATTTCAATAATCCACTTCTAAGTAGGAAGGAAATGCAGAAGGAGATACAGCAATGCAATATATTATTATATTAATTCTGGTTCAGGTATGTTCTGCTTTTTATAAAATAATATTGGGAACCATTATTCTTTTAAGAGAAAGGAGCTGTAGAGTGCTGTTGCCTTTTATTGAACATTGCTCATTACCAGTCATAGTTTCTAAAAGGAAAGAAATATAAGCAACTCAATTAATAAGTGAGGAGACTTTAGCTTGTTCAGTTTCTTTGTCACCTTGAATTAAGGACACTAATAGACACATAACTATTAAGAGTGGATTAAGTTTACTGATTCAAAATATTTAGGGAATTTGGATTGTAATTGTTTTGAAACTAAAATAATTATCAAATGTGTCTTATATTTGTCAAATATCAGATGAATATTTCTCAAAGGCCACAAAATATGACATTCTTATAAGTTTCATGTATTAACACAATTATTCCCAATCTTAGTGATGTGTTCAAATCAGTTGTGAGGTACGTGATGATTAGAATATGTCCAATATTGAAAGGAAGAGAAATGAGTGACGTTACAACAAGCATGTCGACAATTTCACTTAACAAATGGCTTATCTTGCTTATCTCATAGTCCTTAATGAGAAGTCTTTACTCATGTGCCATTAATAATTGTGGAAATTACAAACTATTAATTTCTTAAGTTTCATACAAAGTTTTGTGATTTTTTTCAAAACCTCAAACTCTAAATGTATTCATATGCATGTTTCATGCTTACAAATCTAATATGTAACAAGTTAGCAAAACAGAGGTTGAGAACCATTGCCTCAGACTCAGACAAAGCACTGAAGTGTGATAGAACATTTTTTTCTTTAGTACTGTGTGATCTGAAATAAGCATGTTGCTAACCTTGGAGTTTTAAGCAGTAGATCACCGGAAATAAAACTCACTTCACATCTATAGATTTGATCAGTATGAGAATTTTTGAATCCAACCCGTAGGGAAATCTACCATAAACAGACTTTTTTAAATTGAAATCTAGTTAATTTACGCTTTAAATACAGATTATACATTATACTAGACCATACCTGTGTATTAATAACTATTAGAGGCCCAGTGCATGGAATTCGTGCAAGACTAGGCCTTCCTCCCCCTGGCTGCCAGCACCAGCTTTCCTCTGGCACCTCGTACCCGGGATTCCCTCGCAGCCCTGGCTCTGTCCAGAAGGTCATCAGGAAGGATATCAGTCTAATTAGCATATTATACTTTTATTATTATAGATTTCTCAAAATTAAAGTGTATGCTGAAACCGGTTTGGCTCAGTGGATAGAGCGTCAGCCTGAGGACTGAAGGGTCCCTGGTTCGATTCTGGTCAAGGGCACATGCCTTGGTTACGGGCACATCCCCAGTGGGGGATGTATAAGAGACAGCTGATCGATGTTTCTCTCTCATCAATGTTTCTGACTCTCTCCCTTCCTCCCGGTAAAAAATCAATAAAATAAAGAAAAAGAAGTGTAATTAATTCAGGGTTATACTTATTTGGGGGATTCTAGAAAATATATGTCTACTTTTCCTTGGAGAGACAACTATACTTATTACTTAGTTTATTATGATTTTATAATAAAATAAGTATATACTTTGTTTAAACTATAGTACACTATAAATATTTACATATTTTAAATCAATAAGCCATTAGCAAGCATGCTCTGATGTCTTTCCTTCAGACAGCATGATATTTTTCCATAGAGTTCAGGTTAGTTAGCTTTCCCCTGCATTCTTTTGAGCAAAAAAAATAAATAAAAATAAGCCAGTTATTTTCCTAGTTAAGACTAAAGATAAAATTTCCTTATCAATGAAAAAATGAAAATTTTCATTTTCTATATTTGCTTTATCTTATGTGATACAATGGAACAGTTGACAGAAAACCAGTTTGCCCAAATTATTTGTCTATTCTTTTATGTTTGGAATAATAAACTTTGGTGTCATATGTTTTTGAAGTTTATCTGATTATAACTTCTTCAACAGTAGCATTGCAGAAAAGAAAAATCAAAGTAAGGGTAGTCTTATATTATCAGAAGTTGTGCCCCTGTTTCATTAGGAGGAACTGTTTTCTAACCAGTTTCATTCCAGATGAATGAATGTGAGGTTCACAAGGTGCAGACATTTCAAATTGTTCTATTAAATTTGATGTTTTTATTGTGAGATTCAATATTTAAAAATTCATTAATGAGAGAAAGGGCATAACAAAAGAAATGGCATGTTCTTGAATTGGCTCTTTTCTCTCACTTTTTTTATTTTATTATTGCAGCTTATCTATCCAAATCTTTAAATGAAAATAGAAAGTAAAGGAAAACTGTAAGATCCCTTTTATGAGTCTCTTAGCTCTCACATACACCCTCACAGATCTACTGCATCCAAAATCTATACTAACAATATATTTTGCAGAAGATTCTGCTATTTGTATGGGCTAATAATTGTATACTTACTACATTTTATTGTTATTTATCACTTTTGTTCTAAAATGTTTATGATTTTTACTTATTATGTTTATTTCTATTACATTTATATTTTTGTTTTTTGTTTTTATCTTCTCACCTCCTTACCTTTCTGTTTCTACCCCACTTCCTTCATCAATCATTTTGTGGTTTCCTGGATTGTGCCAAGTGGGAAAGGAGAAGTCAGATTTCAGAGATAGCATAAAACACTCTGTACTTTCAAGGAGCTATCTGGTCAGAGATATAAACATGGGAGAAAATATAGGACAAAGCCACAAGTACAGGATAAATGGGTCTACAATGTCCTAAGTGGTCGAGCAGAGTGAACAAGCCCCTCCGCCCAGGGGTAGGCAAATTTATCATTGATCATTGAACGTAGTAACATTGTAACTAAATTGCAGCACCTGGGCAGGCAGGGAGTGCTACAGCGAACGTTGAACAGAGGGAAAACTGCTTTTTGAAGAGCACTGAGTTCATTGGCTGGTGAAAAAACCACATGTGAGTGAGTGTTATAGGAGTGAGCAATTCTAGAGGAGCGTTTCTCAGACTATGCTGTCTAGAACACCATGTTCAGAGTGATACATTTGTGTTATTAAAAAGTGAAGTTTTCATCAGATGAGCACTGAAAAACAGGTTGCATTAAGATTTTAATAAAAATATGTTATATGCATTGTGCATATTATAAAAGAATGAAAAATATAGGAAATATTCAGAGAAAATTAAATTATCAATAATCTCACACTCAGCGAGAACCATTGTTAGTATTTTGGAGTATTTTTTTTCTGGGCTTCCTTTTCCTCTAGATTTTTCCTCTTCTCTGAATCTGGGCCAACTGCTTACTGTCTTTAATTTTACACTTGCTGTAAAAAATTTTGCTGAGTTCCTACTATGTGCAAATTAGAGTGCTTAATGCTAACAATATAAAGATGAATCATACTAGTATATACCCTCTCCTTTAAGACAATTGCTATTAACATTCATTAGCATGAGACTTTTAAAAATATATTTTATTGATTTTTTTCAGAAAGGAAGAGAGAGGAATAGAGAGTTAGAAACATCGATGAGAGAGAAATATCGATCAGCTGCCTCTTGCACACCCCCCACTGAGGATGTACCCACAACCAAAGTACATGCCCTTGACTGGAATCAAACCTGGGACCCTTCAGTCCGCAGGCCAACGCTCTATCCACTGAGACAAACCGGTTTTTGCAAGCATGAGACTTTATATTAAAAAAGTACTGTGACAGTACTGTTTATACGGTTTATTACCATGTTTTACTCATTTTTAAAAAATATATATTTTATTGATTTTTTACAAAGAGGAAGGTAGAGGGATAGAGAGTTAGAAACACCAATGAGAAAGAGTCATCGATCAGATGCCTCCTGCACACCCCCTACTGGGGATGTGCCTGCAACCAAGGTACATGCCCTTCACCAGAATCGAACCCGGGACCCTTCAGTCCATAGGTCGACTCTCTATCCACTGAGCCAAACCGGTTTCGGCAATGTTTTACTCATTTATTAATAGTTCTTATAGCTGTTCATATTATTTACTAGCTCGTTATTTAAAAATATACATATCTTTCTTGATTAATGTTGGTCTATTATGTTTTATATTATCAATTTTATCATATTTTATTGTGTGGTAGTACTACTATTTACTTAACACATCCATCAGGCGGTTCTCAATTTTTTTAGTAAACCAGGACTAGTATTAACACTCTTGTTGAGGTTTGTAGTTTTCATAGTGACATGAACAAAGTAGCATTTATCATAATAAAATTTATGACTGAATAACAAGAGGCCTAGAAGAATTAGACTGGTGACAGAGAGGCCAATTAGGACAGTCACAAGAAGAGACAATGATGACTTCTACCAATAAATCTACCTCCAACCATGAAAAGAAATAGGCAGACATGGGACATTTTTGTGATCGAGAAAGAAAAGTGGCTGAAAGGAAGTGGTGAGCAAGAAGAAATGGTAAAACAAAGAAAATGTTATGGTCTTTAATTAACCGATGAAGTGTGTTGATAATTACCTATTTACTAAGCCAAGCAGTAAATGGTGCCTAGGTTTGGAGATTTGAAAGGCTTTGGAGTATAAAAATACTATGCTGTAGTCATAAATTGGAAGGATCTTGGGCTAAAGTTGGAATTCATATTATTAACATATAAAATATATAAATTTGTGAGAACAAACTAGATCCCATAACAGAAAAATATATAGTAATAATTAAGAGGGTTGAATATAGAATTGTAGAGAATGAAATATTTAATGTGGATATTGAGAGAAAAGCACTAAAAGAACTTTAGAAGTCATAAATTTTCTTGGCCAAGAAAGTTGCGGAGAAAACATTAACTCCAATTTCAAGATTGAAAAAGCCTCATGGAAGAGAAAGAAAATAAATTATATTTTAATTAGATTTTGCTATTTTGCAAATTTATGTAAAATTGTTTTTAAGTTACTTAAATTAAAATTGAGGTTCACATTTCTATAATTTTGATTACATAGGAAGGAAAATTTATCTAAAACAAATGAAAAACAAACAAATGTTTAAAAGAAGTTTCTTAACTATTTAGCATGATTAATTTATAAAACATACCTAGTCAAGGGTTTATGTATTTTAGAACGGCCTAATGCCATGGTCGGCAAAGTGCGGCAGACTAGCCACATGCGGTTCTTTGGCCCCTTGAGTGTGGCTCTTCCATAAAAACCACAGCCTGGGTGAGTCTATTTTGAAGAAGTGACATTAGAAGAAGTTTAAGTTTAAAAAAATTTGGCTCTCAAAAGAAATTTCAATCGTTGTACTGTTGATATTTGGTTCTGTTTGCTGACCACTTGCATAATGTAATAAGATCTTTGAGTATTTTATTAAGGTAGAAAATAAATACTTTCATTTAGCAGCACTTCTATATTTAATTTTTTATTGTTTGTTTTTATAGTCAACAGTTAAAAATCTTGGAGCTAATAAAGTGCAAGATTTTAGTTTCAAAAGTGAAGAAATTAATACTCAGAGTGGTTAAACTTGGCCTATGTTATGATTTTGGAAGAAATGTCATTCCATTAAATAATCCCTTAATTTATCACTTACTTTCATTTATTTCACATAGATTTATCAAAAGTTGTATATTGACTTTGTTTGGTAGATTTTAAAAGCAGTTTGGCTTTATATTTTGTGAAACGTTCTATTATAGATAGACATAAAAATATAAGGTAGAAATAGATATATAATGTAAAATAGATAAGGTAATTTGAAAAATGTGTCAATATCACTCTCACATTTTTACCTTCTCATTTTCTATTGATCCTGGACTAATGATCAAGAGATGGACCAAGGACAATTAGTCCATTCTGTCCATGGGAGCAGAGCAGTTGTGAACAGGATGCAGTGCTGACGCAGATTGTTCATTTCAGACACCACAGCTTACTGGAAC